>CM062634.1:18351652-19064152 GCA_025617555.3 Puccinia polysora | reverse complement strand
ATTTTTGAATACATTCTTTGTTCTATTTTGAAAAATAAATAAATAAATAAATATATATATATATATATATATATATGTATATATGACTAACATTGATCCAATCCTATTGGTTTTATTTTTATGCTGGATTGAATTTCAGGGAAAAGGACCTCAGCACTAAGATTCAACTTATTCAAATTGTTTTTTTACAAGATTGGAAATTCTTTTTCAAAAAGGTTCACCAAAATGAATCTAATCTTGAAGCTAGTAAAGGATAAAAATTTAACTTGAAGGAAAAAATATTTTTTAATCCTTGAAAAACAGAAAGAAAGATAACAGAAGATTGGGAATCAGTAATGGGTGTGGAATTAAGAGGAAGAAAATTGCAAGGCATTGAGGACTAGAATGAAGGAAATGAACACTTGTATGTTCCAGAAAGAAGGAAACCATGGTTTATCCAGAAATGCTTTGGAGTTGCAAAAGAAAGATGTTTTTTTTTCTTTTTGGTTATTAAAAATTTTAAACCCAGATTTAATGCACTAATTTTGATTCATTGAAGATTGGTTTAGAATACAATTTTTTTTCCATTCTTTTGATGATTCAAATTCACTCTTGATATTTCTTAACAGTAAAAAAACTTCTCTTCTGGAAACAGTTTTCATCTCCTAAACAATTCTGAAATTTTGATATATCTTGGATGAAATTTTTCAGTGGAAATTTTATACTTTTAGGGCATTAATGTTCTCACACCCCCAACCCTTTATTTCACAGATTTTTACTTCTGTAAAACATCACCCTCACACGGAAAAGTCCTTTATTTCATGGGTTTTCAAGCAAACATTTTTGTGAAACTTTGACGCCGCAGACCTGGAGATAGGTGCCTGAAGCCCTTATGAGAAATATTTGGTAATTTTGGGAGCATTATAAAACCTTTAAAATTCCATTGGAAAAATCAAATTTACCATTGCATGTTTAATTAATTTTCTTGAGGTGATTTAAGCTTACAGAATTTTCAAAAAACAATGAAAGGGCTCTATATTATTACTTTGGAAATTTTTCAGATTGAATACCAAAGCATAAATAAGTCATTTAAAATCAAAGAGGAAATAAAAAATGGAAGGATGATGTTAAATTCATGGCTCCAGTCATGCGGGAGCCGTGTACACTGCTCCAGGCCTATGGGAGCCTTGCACACGGCTCCAGGCGTGTGGGAGCCATGAAGGGCCCCACATTTCCTTTGGGAGTTGTTTAGGGCCCCACAAAGCGTAGAGCCCATACACTACTCCATATATTTATAATTTATAATTTATAATTTATAATTTATAATTTATAATTTATAATTTATAATTTATAATTTATAATTTATGATTTATAATTTATAATTTATAATTTATAATCTATAATTTATAATTTATAATTTATAATTTATAATTTATAATTTATAATTTATAATTTATAATTTATAATTTATAATTTATAATTTATAATTTATAATTTATAATTTATAATTTATAATTTATAATTTATAATTTATAATTTATAATTTATAATTTATAATTTATAATTTATAATTTATAATTTATAATTTATAATTTATAATTTATAATTTATAATTTATAATTTATTATTTATTATTTATTATTTATTATTTATTATTTATTATTTATAATTTATTATTTATAATTTATAATTTATAATTTATTATTTATTATTTATTATTTATTATTTATTATTTATTATTTATTATTTATTATTTATTATTTATTATTTATTATTTATTACTTATTACTTATTACTTATTATTTATTATTTATTATTTATTATTTATTATTTATTATTTATTATTTATTATTTATTATTTATTATTTATTATTTATTATTTATTATTTATTATTTATTATTTATTATTTATTATTTATTATTTATTATTTATTATTTATTATTTATTATTTATTATTTATTATTTATTATTTATTATTTATTATTTATTATTTATTATTTGTTATTTATTATTTATTATTTATTATTTATTATTTATTATTTATTATTTATTATTTATTATTTATTATTTATTATTTATTATTTATTATTTATTATTTATTATTTATTATATATAATTTATTATTTATTATTTATTATTTATTATATATTATATATTATATATTATATATTATTTATTATTTAGTCAAGGCTACACAACTTGATTTTAGTTGTTTAGCGTGCCTTCCAACTCAAATTGGACGTGTAGCATGCCACATGGCTCATTTGAGCCTTGTAGGGTGCCACACGGCCCATTGAGCCGTGAATTTAAGATTACCCAAAATAAAAATCAAAAAAGTTAAAAAAGAATTTAATTTCTCGTTGTATTTTTTGATCATTTCCTTTAAATTTATAATTAATATTTTAGGGTGAATTAAGCTCTTAGAGACTTGATAAAAGATTGACATAGCTTGGTATCATTTATTTGGGCTTTTGTGGATGGGTTCTTACACCTCAAATCATTCATTCCAAAGATTTAAAACAATCAAATTTCTCATTGCATTTTTTGATTGTTTGTTTGCCATTCAAATTGATTTTGTTTTTGGGATTCAAGCTCCAAAACTATTGTAAAAAAATCAAAAATATCCTTAAATTTATTGGGATTTTCTGGATGTATTCTCAGCCTACAAAAATTGAATCCAAAATGAATACACTTCAAAATAAAAAATCCATTTCAACGCTTTTTTTTTTCTACATCTAACACCAAATTTTCCCTCAATTGTTTCCTTACAGAACTTTAGGAAATCATCCAAAGAAGCAAAAAAACTTTCTTGACTGTGCCAGATGTGAAAAAAATCAAATGATGCGCTATTTTCAAGTTTTTTAACATTGGAAATAATTTTTGGAGGCCAAGGATATATCAAGAAGGTCCCAAAGAAATTTAAAAAATATCTTCAATTGTTTTTACAGATTTTTCAGAGCTTGAATTAACAAAAAAAAAGTAATTGAAAAGTCAAAGAAAGGATTCAACAATGGAATGAGAGATTTGATTTTGTTTTTGATTTTTTGAATGAAGTCTTTAATGTGTTCCAATGCTTCCAAATTTAACCAATACTTTTTATAAGGGTTTTAAACACCTAGCTACAGGTCTGCAGCTTCAAAGTTCTAAAAAATAAATTTTTGAAAACCCATTAAACAAAGGATTTGTCTGTGTCAGGGTGATATTGGAAGAATGTAAAAATCCATGGAATAAAGGATTGGGGGTGTGAGAAAATTAATGCTCTATTTTTATTGGAATTGAAATAAAAAATTGAACTTTATTCCGAAACAAAATTTGTTTTTCCATCATGTTGAATAGGAGCTTCATCATCATCATTGTGTTTTTTTACTCTTGATTTTTGTAAAAAAATTTTCATCACAATTAATAACCCTTCTTTGAGGAGTCAATGCAGAACTTCAAGAGACAATCAAATCAAACAATTAATGGAGACAATTTATACAAAAAAAATTTCTTAAGTGAAGCAAAATCCAGGAGCTCTTCATATTCTGGAAACAATTCTTCAGTCAAAAATCATCCTATTTATAAAATTTTAAAAACTTTATTAAAGAAAAATTCTCTATCCATGAAAAAATTTGCACATATAATTAGTCTCTTCCTCTGATTACTTCTTCTGTTTCCCCCTTTTTTTTAAAGGGTAATGTTAAATTCACAACTCTTTGAGTTGTGCACACGACTCAAATTGGTCGGGTGGCACGCTACACGACTCAAATGGGCCGTGTGGCACGCTACACAACTCAAATGGGCCATGTGGCTTGCTACAGGACTCAAATGGGCCATTTGGCATGCTACAGGACTCAAATGGGCCTTGTGGCATCCTACAAGGCTCAAATGGCCCATGTGGCATCCTAAACAGCCCATTTGAGTCGTGTAGCGTACCACACGTCCTACTTTAGTTGTGTGGCACGCTAAGAAACTAAAATAAAGCTGTCTGGCCTCCACATGACTTGAATGCAGTTGTGTAGCCCCAACATCATGTTTCAGTTTTGTGTGGGACCATGCACTACTACATTCAAGTTGTGTAGGGTTTTAGATAGCTCAAATCTAGTTGTGTTCCGTGCCAAACAACTAAAAGAATTTCAGCCTTAAAAAAAACTAAAAAAAACTAAATAAAAAAACAGAAATCAACCTAAAAATCAAAAAATGTTGATTTTTTGGTTTAAAAAAAATATAAAATATAAAATATAATATAAAATAGAAATAACTAAATTCTTGAAAAACCTCAAGGGGGTTGTATACCCCCATACACTGTTCTAAATGTTTGTGTACAGGGGTAAAAAAAATCAAAAATGCCAATTATGGGGGGTATATGCCCCCCCAGGGGTTGCAAGTGTTTGGAACAACCCTTTGGAGTAGTGTATGGGCCCTACAAAACTACCACGGGTCGTGTTGGGCCATAAAAAACTCCCACAGGTTGTGTGGGGCCCTGAAAAACCCCCACAGGTCATGTGGGGCCCTACAAAACTCTCACAGGTCGTGTGGGGCCCTACACAACTCCCACACGGTTGGAGCCATTGATTTATCATCACCCTTTTTTTAAAAAAATGGAACTAACCATTGAAATTTACACAAATTTATTCCTTGAGGCTCCTCTACCCTTTTCTTCTTATGAATATTAAAAACTAGATGGATCTTTCTTACTGTATTATTTTGAGATTTCCTTGAAACTGTTGAATGCTTCTTGTGTTCTTTATTTTTTTATCTTTGTGTAAAATTAGTTTCTTGAATGTGAAGAAGTTCATCCTTCCCTCCAAACTATTTGTTAATTTCAGAACAATAATATTTTTTTTACCAGGTTGCAATCTCTGAATTTCTTAATACATCTTATTGAGGTATTTATGTTAATTTTTGATTTTGAAGGAATTTCAGGGTTTTGAATTTTTTACTTAAGCAGGGATACAATTACACTCCAAAAATTGAAGAACTACTCAATCAGAAAAAAAAATGTCTTGGAAAAAAACATGAAAAAAAAACGGCAAAGGAGGGTTTTATATGTCATTGAGAAATGGAATTCCCAATTTGGAGGATATCATTGTTTTTTATTTCTGATTTAACTCTGTAGATAAATTTTATTCCTGATTGAAAGGAATAATCAAAGTTAAAGAAAGCAGTAGAGAAAGCAGAGTCCTGTTGACATGACTCAATAATTTTGAGGGCACAGTGGCTGATATTTCCACAAGAATGGTCCAAAGAGTGTGAAAAAAATAATAAGCTGTTTGAAATTTTGTTGAGAGGCTTCAATATCTCTTTAATGGATATTAATAATTATTGAATGATACATTGAGGAAATAAAGGGGAAAAGGGACCACTAGAAGAATGGATGTAGCTTTTTATATTAAAATGAGGGACTTCTTTTTTGTGAAACACTTTATTTTCCAAATTAGATTTTTTGAAATAAAATAATTTTTATTTGGGAAATTTTCAATTAAAAATTCATTTGAGTTGTGTAAAAGACTCAAATGGGCTGTGTTGCATGCCACATGACTCTAATTGAGTTATGTAGTCCCCATACAACTGTTTGGTTTTGTGTGGCACCACACACAACTACATTCAAGTTGTGTTGGGTTTTACACAAGTTGAATGTAGTTGTGTGCCGTTCCACACAACTACAAGCTTTGTGGGACAAAAATTAAAAAAAATAAAAAAACTCAAAAACTAAAATAAAGTGAATAAAAACTAAAACAAAACAGAAATCAACCAAAAATCAAAAAAAAAATGTTAATTTTTTGGTTGAAAAAAAAAATAAAAAAATAAAAAATGAAATAAAAATAAATAAAAAACAAAAAAAACTGAAGACAGCCAAAACATCAAAAATCAGTTGATTTTTTGATCAATGGCAAAAAAAATCAAAATATACAAGTTCTGCATGACTAGCCCTAAATTAAAAACACCAAAAATTAAAAAAACAATGAAATAGTCTATGGAGCAGCCCTAAAGTATATGTTCCAAAAAATACAAGTTCAACTTGACTATCCCTAAAGTAAAAACACCAAAAAATACAAGTTCACCTTGACTAGCCATAAAGCAAAAACATCAAAAAAAAAAGTTCAACTTTTTTTGAGCTGATCACATCAACAGAAGTAAAAATAATCATTATGATTGGATTGGCCCAACAAAAGTTTTACTGAATTACCAATTAATTTTCATTGAAAAAATTCAAAATAATGAGGTTAACTCAAAACACTCAAGATAATGATTTTCAAAATGTGATAGCCCTTTATATTAATAGAATTACAAGTTAGCTGCATTAAAATTACAAGTTATATGGAAAGGCAATGATGAAAGGAAGCCTATAATTGAAGTCTATAATCTAGAATACACATGCAGTTGATCTTTGAGATGATAAACCCAAGCAGAAGCTTTTTTTTAAATGAAAGTAGAGGCTTTTGCTACAGTGGGTGGTGTAAGACTCCAAATGGTGCTGGCCATGGGCAGTTCTTTGGAGGGGAAAGGTGCTTTTTAGGCTTCCCTCCTGAGTGTTACAAAAATATTCAAGTGTAACCAGAATCAAGTTTGAGAAAATTTTGAATAAGGAATCAACAGGAAGGGATGAGTTTGATAGTAATTGGTAGAAATGAAAAAACACTATCTGAGGCAAGATGGTGCAGGAAAAGACTTGAAAAAAATAATTCAGAGTTTGTTCAGAGTTCAATAGGACAATGCAGTTGTAAGTAAAAATGCCCACAAGCTAATAATTGTGGTTTTCAGCAGAAGATTAGGAAAGATAAACTCAATAACAAACAAATCAAGGTTCTCAATAAAACTTCCCAACTCTCTGCAATCAAGTGCTTGAAGGGTACCAGATAATTGTGGGTGGCTGTAAAAAAAAAGCAATTTTTTTATGAAGCTCTAGAAGAAAATCAATAACAAATTTGAACAAAAATGACCCAAAAATTCTCAAGGAACTCAAGAATAGTTTGGCAAAATGCAACTTTGAGGAAAAAAAGGGAGGTTTAGCACCCCAGGTTTTAAGCTTAATAAAACCTCTTAGTCAAACATGACTGATTCTGGAATGACAATTAAACAATGATCAAGACCAGTATTTTTGAAAAAATTATCAAGGAAGGTATAAAATAATCAACAATTCAACCAACTGATTTCTTATTCAACCTGAAAGGCTATTGGTTGGTGATTACAGATAAGGCCACAGAGGGGCTGATCAGGGATTTGAGTTTGGAGGCTCAAGGATCAGAGGGAAATCATGGATATACCCTGGATAAAGATGAAAATAGAATGCTTGGATAAAGGGGGGGAAGAAGAATGCACTCCCCATGTAATTAATGACTGACTCAGATGATGGATGATACAATGGATTCTGGGGAAAATGCAGGGAAGAGCCCCTCCTTTTATGGGAAAGAAACCCTGTAGACTACTTAAAATTTGATGACACATATGAGAGCATATTTTTTTTGTTTTTTAAATGAGGGTATCAGGGAATTCTGGCACTCCATGCAAATCATCCACAAATGGGGGTGAGAAGATCTCACCCCTGTCAGTTGCTTTCATCCATCTGCAGATGCTTGCACGCGACAAAATTAAAGGGTTGCTGCTGGTTGACCAAAAAGCAACAGGGGAAAACCCCAAGCTAGAGCGGACAACCCCAAGCAAGAGCAGAAAACTGGGCGCAACAGCCAAGCAACCTGCGCAGACAACCACAAGTGGGAGAGGATGATAATGAAAAGGATTGTTGAAAAGGATTGGATGAGTGGGATGGCTGCGTGGAGAGGATGGGGTTGGGCTTGAAGATTTCATGGAACCAATCATGATTGATTGATGGAGCCTCCAAAATGGGCTGGTTGTTGTTGCTGGAGGGTGATCTGAGATGAACTGATGGCCAGGGAGTATCAATTGGGTCAATTGATTTTTGAGTTCTCTCTTGTGATCTGAGATCTTTTGGGAGACCAAAGGATTTAGTTGGAGGGTATTCAAATTGGATGTTGTTGGGTTAGCTTCATCCTTGAGTTGGATTGATGGGGTAGGATTGTGGCTAGTGTTGGAGGATGAATGCTTGGCCCCCAAAAAATTGGATGCCAAGCTCAAGGACAGGGAGTTGATCACAAGGCCCAGGGACTTTAAGACCCCGGGAGCCATTCCTAGACCGCTAGGACAGGGATAAGCTGAGGAATGGAGAAGGGGGAGGATTCCCATACAGAAACAAGAATTTCCATTTTTATTTATTTTATTTTATTTTATTTTATTTTTTATTTTCTTAGGAAGATGAAATATTATATATAATTTTTTTAAAAATTTTCCCTTTTTCTGAGGTGTCCCAAATTGGTAACCACAGTGGGATTTGAATCATTTATCCTAAGCAATTACTAATACAAACCAGTGATTATTGTTTACAAAAGAAATATAAATAGGCTTTGATTGATCTGTAATACATTTTTTCATTGTAGTATAAGTACAACATGACTCAAATGAAATGAAACAGATAGGTCTGGAATATGTGTTGACTATTATTTGACCCATATCTAACTTAGCCAGCCATTTTGAAGAGGGAATCTTTTCAATGATTTCTTCAACATCTAGTTATTTTTTACTCTTTTCTAAATATTTTTTCCCACCAAGAATCTTAATTTAGAATTCATTATGTCTCTCCAATGTTTCAATCATTTCCTTTCTCACTTCAAACCAACTGTCTCCATCATACCCAAGCAATTCAGAAATGCCTCTGAATCCGCGATTCCCATCACCAATTGGATCCCAAACTTTACCCAGGAACTTATGCAATTTCTCAGGTATTTGATTGAGGCATTTCACTTTGGGTTCCTATTATCAAAACTCACTCCAAAAAAATTCTAATAACCTTAATTAATCACATCAGTACTGACCAAAGACAAGCCCTTGGTTTACCCTTCCTGCACATCTTCTGCCTCTGAAGAGGATTCCAAGTCTAGATCAGGTAAATCTTATTCACTTTCAGTTTGTTCCTCTGAACTATGAAATTCAGATTCTGATCCAGCGGAATTTAACTAACAATTATTGTCATATCATCATCAGTTTATTAAACCAAAAAAATGAAGATTTCACAAAAGAAAAGACTTAAAATATTTTGTCTTTTCTTATTTGGTGCCCTTCTAATCCCCCTTTGCCGGTTAAGTTCTTTTTCAAAATTTTTGAATCAAGAATTTTTGAATTAAGGATCTGATTCCTTGGCCCCTCTTGCAGCCAAGCAATCTGGAATCATAGAGAAGGGAAAAATGGCCTCCATGAAACCATACTACCGGTTAAGTCTCTAGAAAAATGCAACCATCAGTCAGATTTTAACTGAAAGTGTGTACCATCCATAAATATAGGAAAAAAAATTTTGACACATGCAAAAAGAACAAGGAAGATAATGACCAATGGAAATTAGATAAGCAATACATGCAAAAATGGCAACCCTATTGTTAAGACATAAGTAACCAAGTGATCAAACAGATCCTCCTTGTAAATTCACAACATTAAAAAAGCTACCCTAGACACCAAGAAGATAAATTTATAAAAAAACCAAAAAACCCCAAATCCATACCATCCTCCAGGTAGAATATAAATGGGATCAGGGATTGGTGGATCAGGGATCATTATAGGAGGATCAAAGGGACACTGAAAGGAATGAAAGGAGGGAGCCGGTAGCAATTGCATCTTTATTATTTAAGGGAGGATCCCATGGCCCCATCTCAATCTTTATTGAGAAATAATAAAGAATATTTTTCTTTTAATATTAAATAAAAACTTTTTGGTTGTCTACTAGCTTATGATTGAACAATTAAGTCAATCAAAATTTTTAAATTCTCATTATCAAAACTTTGAATAAAAGGAAAATCTTTTTACCTGTGTCTGAAAATCTTGAAGTTGGAATTCATTCAGATTAACAGTCAAACTCTGTGCCTAAATCATGAACACCAGAATTTCATTGAAGGAAACAATTTCCTGAATTCCAAATCTAAAAGCAGGGAGCACCTTCCCTGGATGGCGGAAGAAGACAAAACATTTTCTCCAATACAAAGAAATAATAGAGTTAAACATCACTGACCCTGGCCCTTCTCCTCCTGGCAATCTCAGGAAACAATTGAGTGAGGCAGATTGGATCCTCATACAGAAACTCAGCAAATGTGTCTATATGGCAACAGTAAATGATGCGCATGGTAAAAACTCATAAAAAATTTGGAAGAGAATCAACAAAGCCTACGCCAAAGCCATGCCTTATACCAAAAGTTCAATCCTCACCAGATTGGCATCAATCATGTTCAGCAATGACCTAAAGACGTACCTTGAACAGGTTTAGAGCTGTCACCTCCAGTTCAACTCAATAGGTTTTCAGCAAGAGGAGGAGGCAATCTGTGGGGCCATGATGGCAGGAATTTTCAAGAGATGAACCATTGTAGTCAATCCTTTGCTTCTTGATACCCACACCAAATCATCTCAGGATTTCTTGATTGACCATCTCAGGAAAATCTGAGACAATAATATGGTGAATAATCCTGCACCAGATGAAAGAATAGCCACTTTGCTCCACACACAAGACAAACCCCACAGGAGGCCACCTTTAGGGTGAAAAGGTGGGAAGCACAATCCTCAATGCCCTCATAGAAAGGATGAGTGCTGGGCACTGCACCCTGAGCTCAGGCCCATCCCAAAACCAACCCAAGCTTGTGCTGAATACACCAAGAGCAGCAAGGGAACTTTGAGAACCCACTATAAACTCACCCCAAATATTGAAAATGAAGCCACAGCCCATACAGCCTTGGTGCTGTTATCAAAGGGACAGAAGAACAATTTAAGGCTCATAATTCACTCTGGTGAAATCCACCACATGGTCAACAGCATGGAGTTCCTTTCCAAGCCAAAGGAATTCCACATACCAATCACAACCAGTAAAAACAAGGCTCTGATGACTGCCACCTACATTGGCAAAATCACCATGTCAGGAGCAAACCAAGCTAAGTCTATCCTACGCAATATGCTCTTTGTGCCATCCCTATCACAGAAATTGATATTGCTTAGACAGATCATAAGGGACAGGTATTGTTTTCACAGAAAGGAGAAGAAGAAACAGTCAAAATAAAAAAAAAACAGCTTTCCTGCAATAATATCATCCAGTATACTAAGTTTTGCAAAATCTGTGACAATAGTTGGTTCTAATGCCACTGTCATGAGAGTTGCTTCCATTGATGAATCAAAGCTTTGGCACCAAAGGCTTGGTAAGGCCAGCACTAGAAGGATTGATGGAGGTCTTGGGATATTCCTTGATCATGTCCACTCTTGTACCATTTGTATGAAGGCAAAAATGTCCAAGTTTCCATTCAAAGGAGCCTTTTCTAAAACAAGCAATCACCTAAAATTAGTCCATGCACATATTTGCAGACCTATCAGCCCTTCCACTAAGAACTGCACCCGTTTCTTCCTCACCATAGTTGATAAATATAGTGGACTAGTCCACATCTCCTTATTGAAAAGAAAAAGGAATGGATTTGGGTAATTCAAGGCATATGAGCAACTAATGGAGAACCAAACAGGATTCCACATGAAGAAAGTTGTATCAGACAGAGGAGGTGAATTTGTGAATCAAGGAATGAGGGCAATATTCATAAGAGAAGGAGTCCAGCACAAAATTTCTCCCCCATACACCCTGCAACCCAATTGTGTGGCTGAAAAAGCAAACAAAAACATCATCAATATGACAAAATGCTTGCTCATAGGATCAAAACTAGCCATGGAGTGGTGGGGAGAAGCAGTTAAGACACCTATGACACTGAATAACTTTCTCCTTTCACTAGGAAACAGAAGGTTGTCTCCAATCAAGCTTCTCCTTAAGAAAGAACCAAACAACAAGTTCTTCCAAAATTTTTGGTGCAAGGCCTGTTCAATCATCCCAACACCTCTCCAACAAGCCAAGTTCTCTTCTGTTGCATGGGATGGGATTTTGGTTTGGTAAAGCAAAAATTGCACTTCCTACAGAATCCTCAGGCCATTGGACCAGCGCTGTGGTAAACCAAACCTGTAATATAGCCATAAAACTCTTTTTTTATTAATTGTGAGCCTTTTTATCAAATAAAACTCACCAATCAATTTCAAACACCTCATAAACTATGCTCAAAACTCAAATCAACCTCAAATCCAAAATCCATCACCAGATAACCCCCCTTCAACCATACCAAACACCTGTCAAAAACAACCCAAAACCTGGCAAAGGCTTTTTTATTTCACAAGGAGTAATAAATAAAAGATTAATTGATTATCTAATGGGAAAAGATTATTCTCAAAATAACCACACAACAAAACAACATACCCATACCAGCAGTACTTAAACCATACCAGTACCAATGTTACACTACAACAAGTACTATGAAACCAAGTTACACTATCTTCCTGGATCACTCAGTAAAATTAAGGGACTCTGAACCGTCCTCACAAGCAATCTAATACTAATTTTGCCACAATTCCAACCATACAACACACATATACACACCAACAGAAGTAGGGGCTCATGCAGCCAAGTATGCCTCAATTCTCACCAACCAGCAATAAAAACTCAGTAAAAATGAAATTTCTGGAACTTTCACCACCAGATGAGGTCTCTAGAACTTCCTCTCAAGCACTCTGATACTCAGTTTTCCACTAATACAACCATACAACACTCATACATGCACCAACAAAAGTAGGGGCTCATGCAAGCAAGTATGTCTCAATTCTCACCAACCAGCAATTACAGCTCAATACACATGACCTTTCTGGAACTTTAAACACAATATAAGGCCTCTGAAACTTCCCCTGTAGAACTCTGATACTCATTTTGCCATCATATCAACCACACAACACCTGCAAGCCACACTCGCAAGTCACCTAAGGGAGCATGCGGTAAAACAGCATACCTCATATCTCTACAGTTAATTCCATTGAAGAAGCATGCAGGCAGTTCCTGCAACATTTGATAAATGATAAGGGCTCAGAATTCTTATCAGAAACAACCAACAAACAAGTTTTCCACCACTTCAACCATACAAGTTATACAATGTCAGTTACCAAAGAGGGCTTGCAGCTGCCAAGCATGTTTCATGCTTTTCCAAAAAAGAAAAATTAACTGAAGCTGCAGCGAACTTCTGCATAATTTTTATAAAAGATAAGCACCCAGAAGCTTCCATAACTCACCAATATTAGCCTGTTTCTCATATTTTCTCCTGTCCATCAAAATTTATAATGAAAAATACAGCTATCTCTTGGCTTGTTTCACATGTTTTCTCACCAGCATTATTGACTTATGTAACTGTAACCTCCTGTGGTTCAAAATTGCAGAGAGATGCTCAGAACCGGACTCAGGGTAGCCCTGAGAATTCCATGGGGAAGTATTTTTATATTTAAGGGGGGCTCTTTTGCCCTATCCAAGTGGTCTAGCATGGCATCTGCCAATGTGATATGTGTGCCCCTATGTCAGCATGTCATCTGACTAAACCAACAACAGCTTTTCAGCAGACCAGAATCAAGTTAAAAGGAAATAAATGATCATAAAAAATATGTTCATTGTAAATTTGAACCAAACCCAGGTGTTCTTTAAGAAGGGTTCTTGAGAGAAGACATGTTATTCAGCACCTATTTTTAAGAGGAAAAACCCCTTATTTTTGATTAGTAAATTTATAAAAAGGAAGAGCAGAACTGAAAAAAAAAATATTTTTTCCGCCCATATCCCTGTGGGAAAACACATCTTTGGGTCCTCCAACTGGTTAATTGCTCAGGGCAAGCCTCACAGGTAACAGCTTGGTTGGGCCCACCCCACTATTGATCCAGTTTGTGTTGAACAGATTTGTTTTCAAGGAATGCGGGTTACAGAGGTGAGATGCTTAATGGCCTGGATTCACAGGTTCCACATGCGGAGGCCAAAGTTTACGCGGAGGCCAAAGTTGGGCATTGATTTGGAGCTGTTGGCAGTTGCCTTTCCAGTGATTGGGCAAACTTCAGTAGACGCATGGCCCCACATATGCTGGTAGGTGACTCTGGGGAAACCTCAACATTAAGTGGTCATATTTCTTCATTCAACTCCTATGTCCCTTTCTCCTCCCCCATCCCGCTGCGGCTGGCGGATTCTCGCACCAAAATGATTTTTAAACACCTTTAGTCAACCCTTAAATCCTTTAATTGGAATTTGGAAAAATAGTCAGAAAAAGTTGAAAATTCTTGATTATTACTTATTGGAAGCTTTCCAATAGTTCAATCCAACTTTTAATAGTCTTCACTTCCTAAAAATTTCTATTAATAATTAATCTGGGTCTGATTAGAGACCTATTTTAAGTCTCAAAGAAAACCAGCCATTAATTAAAAAACTTATTGTGCAGACTTATTATAGTCCAGAAGGGCAGGCAATTCAAACCCATCTTAGTTTACCTCCGTCTATTCAAGAATAGTAGTAAACTAAATTCCCCCTCTAGAAAATGCCAGCAAGCTATTTTCTAAACAATCCCATTACCCCTTGGAGTTTCTACAGTGCATAATTGAGAGCAGCAATGTTTTCTTTGACAAAGGTACCTTTCCACATGGAAAAGACATATCCCAGGATCTCCTTATGCATGAAAACATTGATGAATTCACTGCTATTGATAAAAAACCCATCTTCCCTTTCAATAAGGAGGATCATTTCAACAGTTGTGTAACACAGGAGCAACTTGAGGAATTCGGGCAACCACCCTTGCCGCTTTTTTCTACCACCACAACAACCAAAAGGCTACCAACAACAGTGAGACAGCAAACAAATAACAAAATCTGGCCCAAAGACTCATTTTGCAACCCCCTCAGCACCCAAACTTGAACCAAAAAAAGATTTCAACAGACGAAATTAGTAACTATCTCCATTATGGGATCCCTGCCATCCTCAACCTGGAAATCAAGAACAATCCCAAGAGACATTCTCAAGCTGTTAAGTTCCCAGAATGGAGTAAATGGATGAGGGCTGAAAAGAGGGAGATTGAGAACATGATAAAACATAAAGTATGGGTGGAGCAATGCAGAAAGGATACTGACATACCTATTACATCTACATGGGCGTACAGAACCAAGATTGGCCCTGAAAAAACAATAACAGAATACAAAGCCTGCATATGTGCTCAAGGATTCTGCCATATACACTGTATCAACTTTGAACAAAGCTACACACCCACTGGAAAACCTAGCTCCCTAAATTCTATATTTGCAATTGCCATTAAAATGAGTCTTGAAATCCATCAACTTGATGTAAGAAGCACATTCTTAAAATGCAGCCTCAACAAAAAGGTAACCCTCCTGCCTCCACCAGGATGACTCCATAAACATAGGAAGGTCCTGGAGCTTTGGAAGGCCATATATGGAATTAAACAGTTGGATCTGGCTTTGTAAAAGCAACTTAGTGGGTTCATGGTTTTGGTGGGGTTTGAAGTTTCAAAACATGAACCATGTGTGTTCCATAGAAAAGGGCTATCTGATTCAGGCACATGGGTAGTTTGCAATGTAGATGATTAGATTGTCATCAGCAGGAATCCGGCCAACTTCAGATGTCTTATCAAAAACAAGTTTGAAATAAAATACTTGGGTGATGCCTTGTTTTTTCTAGGCATGAACATCAGGAGAAGCTTGAACCTACTGGTCATTGATCAGGAGAAATACATTACCCAGAAGCTGGCAAAATTTGACCTAGGCCATCTCCCAGCATGCAAATTTCCAATTTTTCCAGCGTTCAAAATTGTAGCCGCTTTAGAAAGGGACCACCTCCATTTCCTGCGGAAGGTGGTTGACTATTGGGTACTCATTGGGTCCCTAAAAATCCCCTGTCTCCTTATTTGACCAGAAATAAAAATGGTCATGAGTAAATTATCCCAATTCCTGGACAAACCAAGAAAGGAACATTTCCACAATGCGGTCCAGGTGTTCTGGTACTTGAACGGAACCATAAGGAGAGGTATAAATTTTTTCAGGAAGAAGCCATCCGTATTGAGGGTGTATGCCAATAAAGACTGGGCCAATTGCATGCAATTCTCCCAATCTCAAACATGTATTTTGGTATTGAGAGGCACCAATATTTTGTCTTGGAGATTGTATTGGCAGCACATAGTATCCCTCTCAACACTTGAGGCGTAATAAAAAGCACTTTGCAACAGCACAAAGGAGGTAAATTGGCTATTGTCTCTGATTAGCAAACTTACTGCCACAGAAAAGGAGGCAGAAAAACTCTTTGTCAGCAATAAAGGTGCTTATGATCTAGCAACCAGCCGATCAAGCTTGAAAAGTTTTTTCAGCAAGCATATAGGCATCTTTTTCCATTACATGTGGGAGCTAATTAATCAGGATTGTATTTCCCTGCAACACATCCCATCTGAGAAGAAACTTGCCAACTTTCTCACCAAGCTGCTCCCGCCTGGAGCCATGGGAGTGGCACTTACATTGCTGAACTATTCATTTGTGAAACATGTGCCTAGCACGCAGGGATTTTGGATTAGAGGATCTGATGCTTTGGCGCATCTTTCAGAAAAGCAATCTGGAATCATAGATATAAGAAAACTCACCTACATGAAATCATACTACTGGGTAATTATCTATAACAATGCAACCATCAGTGAGATGTTAAGTGACAATGTTTACTGTCCATACATCTAGGAAAAAAAAATTCTGACCAAGCAAACCAACCAAGGAAGATGCTGGTCAATGTAAATTAGATAAGCAAGACATGCACAAACAGAAACCCCATTTTCAAGGCATAAGTAACCAAGTGATCAAACAGATCCTCCTTGTGACTTCACAACATTAAAAAAGCTACCCTAGAAACCAAGCAGATAACTCTCTCAACAAGATAAAGAAACCCTGATCCGTACCATCCTCCAGGTAGAATCTAACTGGAATCAGGGATCAGTATAGGAGGATCAAAGGGAAACAAGAAGGAATGGAAGGAGGGAGCCTGTAGAAATAGCATCCTTATTATTTAAGGGAGGATCCCTTGGCCCCATATCCGTCTTTATTGAGAAATGATAAAAAAAATTGATTGACATGTTCCAAAAACACTTGTTTCTTTTCTACTAGATTGTGATAAAACAATTAACTCAATCAAAATATTGAAAACCTCATTATCAAAACTTTTCTTAAAAGGTAAATTGTTTTACCTGTGTTTGAAAATCTGGAGGTCAGAATTTTTTCAAGAAGGATCTCTCCGCGTCTCTGTCAATTTTGGCGAACCTCAACTTGATTGCAAGACTTTTTGTTCAAGTCTTGGCTTTGATTGATAATTGACATTCTTGTGAATCAGGTACTTCAACAGCCTGTGTTTATCTTTTTTAGGATAACCCAAGATCATTATTGCATTGAGCTCCTCATGAAACTGAGAATTGTTGAGAATTTCATCAACATAAACCTTCCAAAATTCAAAAGGATCAAAAATTAGTAAATTAGTGTCTCAAATGCACTTGGCATGCAAGTGGATGAAGGTACAGGCACTACTAATCATAGAACTCAAGGATTATTGACTGGGATTGCAATGAAGAGGATGACAGGAGAAGTAAAAGTGATGAAGAAGTAAGGAGATGGGAGGAGACGTCCAGGAGAATGGTTGTTGAATCCTATAAGAGTAACACCAGGAAACAAGCAGGTGATATGAGTTAAGCAGGAAGTTGAAGTATTTCTTGTGCTGAGATGAATCCTACTGGCTGAGGGACTAACCAGTAAGAAGTAGTATACTAATTCCTTGAGGAAAATTAGTCCAGGAGGGAAGAAGAGGCCAGTAGATGTGAGAGCTGAGGCGGAGGCTGTCAGCTTACAGGAAATTTGCGGTCCTTCAGCTGCAGCAAGTGATATTGGTGTTTGAATAATAATAATTCCAAGAAAATTACGTACAATACTCAAATGGTTGATTCAGAAGCAAGTTCAAAGTTTGAGTGGTTTGGTTTGATTAAATTGATTTAAATATATTTTTCAAGAGGTGCCACAGTTTATGCAAACAGGGGATCTTTATTGGATAACAACCTCTCTTCAAGGGGCTCTTTTGAACTGTGTAAAGATCTTGGGACAATGAGGTTGTAAGTGATTAATCAAAAGGGGTTTACTCAAGGGGATTGGGTGGACTTGCTGACTCACAGCACTTATTACTGGATGCAAGGAGTAGATAACTTAATAATTTAAGCAGAAACTCCAAGAAACTTTCAGAAATTCACGGTTGAAAGGGTCTTGGGACAATTGTTGGGGATATTGCTGACATTCTTCAATGGAATTAACAAGGGTTTTAGAATTAGTAATTATACTACCAGACTGAGGCCATAAATAACTTTTTCATCTTGAATAAACACTTGATAACGGATGGCAAGGGGTCTGGATTGATTACTTAAAAATTACTGGAGTTTAAAACATCTAAAAGGGGCAGTTTATATACCTTTCTATGGTAATAAGACCTTCTCAGGGCACATAGAGAGGGTTGTGCTTGTGTGCTGAGGCTGGAAGGCTAGCCACGGCTATTTTGACACGTAGTCTTTGCGCTGTCAGCTTGTTAGCCTTGCCTGTGTCATATTTCCATGTGAAATCATTTTCAGAAGGTATTTAACTATTAATTTGTTATTTTTATGGTTCAGACATATTTCCTCATTTTGTATTACTTTTTTTAGAGTGGAATGAGTAGAAGTGGGTATTTGTAGATTTTACGCCCTCTTCTGCACATTTTGTTAATTTTTAATAATTTTCTGGTAGACTTCTTGATGTGTTTTGTGTTTCATAAAGATTTGGCAATCTCATTTATGTGAAAACCTTCATTATTGTTTCTCACAATTTACATGTTTAATGTTTTGATTTTCATATTTTTATTCAATTTTGTTAGGTTTCAAACATCTCCCTATCCGTCAGTCAACTTGTTACATATGCATGATGTATGCATGCAATTTTTAGCATGTTCCTGCGGTACCTGGCTGTTGAAATTAGTAAAGCTGATGTTGAGGCGCGCAGGCTTGACAATTGTGTGCGGGAATTCATCATCAGTCATTTTGCATGCGGGATTCTTGACATGCGCCTAAATACTGAGTGTCAGGCGTGTGTACCCTTGCTATATGAATGCGGGGCTGTGCGCGGTAATTGTGACATAACAAAAATCTTCCTGTAACTCCTAAAATATACACAACACCTCAATTCTGACTGAATTTTAGGTGTGAAATATATACATTAAATATTAGAATGGCCAAAAAGTGTCATAGTGGTGCCATGGTTTATTGGTCTTTTCTTCTGAAGTTATTTAAAAATGTAAAGAGTTGGAATTCAAGGGGGGGGCAGTGAGTGACCCTACCTGTTTTTGGGTGGGGAATCCACTTCTGCAATAATATATATGGATTTCCTATCCCTTCTAATTTTATTATTTGTTTTCTTTTTTTAATATGCTTTTACAGGTTGCTCTTGTCAACTAGCAAGCTGACAGAGGCCTTGAGGGATGATTGGTTGGTGATGCAGGGTGAAGTTCTCATGGCATTAAATGTTGAATGATTGGGCTGGAGGCTGGAGTTGACTAATTGGGTGATGGCCTGTCCAGGAAGCTTTGAAATTTACTGATCTGGAGTCCTGAGAGTATGGGCTGAAAAGACACTGGAGAGTATGTACTATGTGTATACCAAGTATTTGATATGTAATAGCTCATATAAAAACTGGTTTGGTAAGAGGTAGAGGATGCTCCAGGCCATAGTGAGAGAGGGGAGATCCTGATTAGGTTGAGTGGATCACATAACACAGTGTTAAGATGTACATGTACCTAGAGATTATACCATAGAGGGATTGGTTGAACCTGGTAGGAGAAGGTGGAGACTGAAAGATGTACAGATATAATATCCAGGTGAAGGTACAGGAGTAAGGGAAGTTGGAATTGAGCTGTGGTTGAAGCTGATGAAGGGTTGAGTTGGTTTAGTTGAATGATTTTCAGAACTAAAGTTATGAAAGTACCCCCCCCTCAAAAAGCAGGGGAAGGTCCAGATCCCCAGAAGAAACGGGTGACTGGTGCAGAGGCCAGATGGACCCAGTTCAAGTTCTACCTAGGGGGGTTGAACCTGGTAATTCTGATTGAAGCAATGTTGAAGCTGGAAACTCCAATCAAAGTTCCTGTCAAAGCTGTCAAAGTTTGAAAAGGGATGATTGGATTTTTTGAAGTTTGATGAACCAAAATGGACTCATTTGAAGTTCTACCTAAGCAAGTTGAATCTGGAAAGCATGAAGGAGGAATATGGATTTGCAGGAGGTAAAGAGAAGGAAGAAAGGTATAGCAAAGGAAGCAGAAGAAGAAGAATGAAGAGATGGAAGAGGGAGTTTGTATGGAGGTGGCCAGGGTTGGTGTGAAGATAAGAAAGAGGGGGAAAAGGTGGATCTGAAAGATGTTTGAAGAGATTTGAAGTATTGAGCTGAATGCTTATTGGAAGTTTATTGTGCATTGAAGGATAGTTTCAAGTACCAATGGTGATGGAGATCCAGAATCAAAGTGTTAGGTTTTCAAGGAATGTTTGGAGTGGATAATTGAATGCAAAACTGAGGCAATTTTTCCTGATTTGAAAATTGATGATTTGAAGCAAGAAGGAAAATAATGTGCGGAAAGGGCAGTGATAGATGTGTTGGAGTATTTCTACCTGATGCTGTAGTATATGTTTCCTTTTCTATATTTGTTCCTTGTCCATATTCAATTATCTCCTTCTTATTCTTTTACTTTATTTTCTTATCCCTAAAAATATCTTTCCACGCTACTCCATCATCAGATACTTGACTCCTTACATTCTTCTCACATACCTACACACTCATTCCTCATCTTTCATTTGCAGCTCTCTAACTCATGCTCACTGTCACCCTGAATGAACCTGTCACTTGGCCTGTGAGACTCATTCATCCAACCCCACCTGAGGACAGAGGACCAGTCAGGTGGAAAGACTTTCTCTCATCTTTCTATCTACTCTCACCTCTGCGTATCCTCAGGTAAGTCTGTTCATATTTTTCTGTCTGTCATAGATTTCTTTCTCTCTCTTTTTGCCCTTAACTATGACTAAATCTGCAATCTATCATATTTCTATCTACTCTAAAATCTGTGTATCATCAGTGGTTCCAACAGTTTATGAGACCAGAGAAACTCACCCAATAAATGAAATCCTTAACATTAGAAGGATCCAACTCAATTGAGTGTTGATAAACTCATATTAAATCACAATGGAGAAACCTCAATCTTGCACCCAGTTCTCAAGACTCCGTCAATCATCGCACTAAACTCACCATGATTGGAATCTAACTATTTAGATTGTGCAAAAATCCTTTGGATCCATTTCAGAGCATTGGGATTCAGCTACCTCTTCAACGGCAAAAACTCCAAAATCAATCAAGAAGTTTGGTCAACAGATAACCTTGTGGTTTTTTCAGTCATCTCACAATCTATCCTCCTGGGAAACTTCCAGTATATCCAAAAGCATGAAGAAAGCTCATTGGGAATGTGGAATGCCTTGAGGGAAGCTTATCAAGACAGTTCTTCTGGAGGAAGAATTTACTGGCTCAGAAAGCTCCTCCTTACCAAGTTGAACAATAAAGATATGATCACTCACCTGTCCAAAATAGTCTCATAAAGTGAGAAACTGTCATCTATTTTCACGCCTGTAAAAAATTTCACCACAGATGACCTCCAATCAAACCCAATTGTCCTTTCCTTACCCAAAAAATTTCTTGGATGCATCTCAAGCATGATGGACAAAGAATCAGTACCCTTGTCAAAAATTATTGCTGCCTTGGAACACAAACATTTGAGAAGACAAACCAAAATCATGGACAAAACAGTTCACTCAGACAATGCTAAATTATCAACCAAACCATCATTGAAGAAGAAGGATAAGACTTCTCAAAACCCAACAGGCTACACCAGGTTCTACTACTGTAACAACTGTAAAACCACAGGACATTCCTTCTCCAGATGTCAAGAAGTTCTTGAAATACTCAAAAAATCATAAAGAAACCACTTGCAATGGACAAAAAACCGTGGAGGAAAAACCAATTTGGAAAACCCAAATTTCAGCAAAGCAATGGTCAAAAACAAATCAGAGGAAGAAGACTGAGAAAACTTCTCCAACTCACAAATCATTGCCCATGCTGGTTCAACCACTTCCAACCCAACTCACTCAACCTCAAATCTCAAGAGAGACTTCAACCTTGACTCTGGGTGCTTGGCTTTGATGAATCCATACAAATACCAGATCTGCAAAAGGAAGCCCAATCACACCCACATCTGTCTTTCCAATGGTTCAACTATTACCTTGGTTGCCAAAGGCTCCCTCAACCTTTCCTTCTGTCAGATTTGCTTTCTAGTTTCCCCAAAACTGAACAAGCCTCTCCTTTCTTTCTCAAGCATCAGCAACTCAGGCTTTGTAGTGGTTTTCTCCAAAGATGGTTGCAAGATATATAAGAAAACCATCATCAATATCCAAAACTCAGCCCTCCAATCCAGATATCAAAGCGGCAATCTCTACTATCTGCCCAGGCAAGATGTAAGCCACCAAGATTCTATATCCTTAACTGTTGCTCAATCATCTGAAAACAGCCTTTTTGGCTATAACGGCAAGCTTTTGCATTTCAATCTGAAGTTTCTCATGAAACTTCTATGGTTGCAAAAAATCTCTCTGAATTCTTGAAAAAAACTGGAATTCCAGAAATGTGCCATCTACATTGAAGCCAAGATGACTCAAACACCATTCCATTCCCATCTAAGTCACAGATCCTCCAGGTCAGGAAAAATTATAAATTCCAATGTCCATAGCTTTGAAAAAATGTCTTGGGAGGGATACAAGTACTTTGTCACCTTTATCAATGACTAATCACTAGCTCTCTTTGCCAACCCTATCAAAAACAAATCTGATGTCTTCCACTGCACCAAGATTTTCATCTCTTTCTTCAAAAACCAATACCTGTCCCAATTTAGCTCCCTGTGCACCAAAAATTGAGGAGAATATGTCAACCTACCTTGAATCAAAGGGAATTACTCTGGATCCTGGTATGCCACACTCTCCTCAATTCAAAGGCATAGATGAACGTTTGAACCAGACAATCTGCCTGATGATTTGAGCTTCTCTCATCTCTTTGAATCTACCCAAATCCTTCTGGGCCAATGCTCTTTGCCACTTGGTATTTGCCTTAAATTCCTATCCATGTAAAACACCTCAAGGTTTTATTTCTCCTAACTCACTCCTTTGCGGCAACAACACTTGCCTTTCCTACGTCCTTCCATTTGGCTGTATGGTCTGGTACAAACTTCCTGAGGCAAATTGTTCAAAGATCAAAAAAAAAGCACAATGCGGTATCCTTCTGTAATATCTCTCCAATGAAAAAGCTACTTTGTTCTTGAAATGGAGAACTGCAACCTGTTCAAATATTGGGACTGTGTTTTCAACTACACAGTGTTCCCATATTGTCACCATCTCCCCAACAGGAACATCCATCAAACCCCTCCCCCTACCGTAGAACTTCCATCCATCCCTAAAGTCCACTGCCCTTGAGGGACAACCAACAACAACAATGCTTCTCCTCCCCATCCCTCTCTCACCCCTTTGTTAAAACACCAAAGGGGTTAGTTGAAGAAGAGCTTGTGAAAGGGGCAGCTTCAAGAGGTCAAACCTTTTAAAACACTAAATGGGTGAGTTGAAGAAGTGCTTGTGAAGGGGGCAGCTTCAAGAGGTCACACCTGGAGGACAGAGGAGGAAGGCACGGTGTGCAATGAGAATGAGAAGCAACAAAACCATTGAATGAATTGGAAGGCAGGTCTGACCTGTTAAAAAACCATAGGGGTGAGTTGAAGAAGCGCTTGTGAAGGGGGCAGCTTTGAGAGGTCACACCTGAGTTTGGGGAACAAATGTATGATAAAAAATCTGAAGAGAAGTTAGAAACAAAGGAGGTAGCCGAGAGAATTGAGATGAGGGAGTGTAGGCTTACCTGGAGGACAGAGGAGAAAGGAAGGGCATGCAATCAGAATGAGAAGCAATGAAACAGTTGAATGAATAAAGCTGGGAGCCTCTGTCCTCAAGGAGTCGAGTAGGTAGATCTCAATCTTGAAACAGATTAGGTTTACAAATTTATTGATCACTATTACTCTCCGCAGTTGCTAGTGTAGCCCTTACTTCCCGCAGTGTGGATTTTGCGTCTCTCTTATCTCAATACCCCCCGTTATCTTCAATTTCCAAGATTCAGTGTAGCGCAGTCTTGGTGATGCTTCAGCCTGGGTAGCCATTTGGTGAATAAATCTGCAAGATTTGAGGATTTGTTGATATAGGATATTCAAATGGATCCTCCATCAATTACCTCACTTATCCAGTGAAACTTGAAGTAAATGTGCTTTGACCGCAATTGATACATGGGGTTTTGGGAGAGGAGCAGTGCTCTCCTGTTGTAGACGGAAACCAGCGGGGTTGAAGGAAGTTGACGGTGCATGGATTGGAATAGCAAAACAAGCAAGGTTGATTCCTGCAGGCCCTTGTACAGGCCCTTTTATTCTGCCTTGGTGGTAGAGGTGGATACCATCTCCTGTTTCTTGGAGCGCCATGCAAGGACCAGAGGCCCTAGCATGACCAAATAGCCAGAATAGGAGCGGCAAGTGTCTTGAAAGTTCCCAAAGTTGGAGTTTGTGTGAACTGCCAGCTCCGCTGAGGCGGAGCAGTGCAAGAAAAGCTTGTGTTCCTGCATACCTGAGAGATAGCGCAGGAGATGGAGGACAACTCTCCAGTGAGCGCTGTTAGGCTTTTTGAGGTGATGGGACAGCTGAGATACCATAAAAGAAATATTGGGTCTAGTCAAGACAGCCAGATAGTTCAGAAGGCCAATGGCCTGGCTGTAGTGGATGCCCCGCTCTCAGAAAAGTTGGTGTTTTTCATTGGTGGACAAGCGCTGTCAGCTCTCTGATACCAGGAACCTTGCAGTCCTTTAGCTACAGAGAGTGATAAAAATAATGGAATAATATTAATAATAATTATTCCAAAAATAAACGCTTAGAGGCTCAAAGAAATGATATAATAAGAGCAGTTGCAAGGTTTAATTGGTTTGGTAATAAAAGGTTTTCAATATAATAAAAAAGAGTGGCCGCAGTATTATACTACTGGGAATCTTTGCAGACAAGGAACCTCTCTTCAAGGGGGCCTCCTTAGGCAGTTCAAGAACCTTGGAATTAAGATGGGTGCCTTAGAAAGGGCTTATTCCACCAATGGCCAGGCATAACAGAACAATGGCCTAGACAGGAAGGGAAACACTCACTCTGAGCACTTTACCACAAAGGCCTACAGTAATGGGAAGGGTTTCAGAGCAGATGGGGTGGATTGCCTGACTAAACTTCAAGGGTTGATTGGTTTTAAGAAATAAAAAATAATACTACAGACTTTTTCATAAATCACTTGCTTAGATTCTTCATAAGCACTTGACTAACAATGACACGGTGTCTGCTTGATAATAATAATTCCTGGTAAACTGATGATGGAATAATGGATCCAAAGAGGTCTGTATAAATACCTTTTTGGGGTGATTTTGAGCTTCTCAGGGCGCGTATAGAGAGTTCTGCTCATGGAATGAGGCTGAAAAGCCAGTAAGAGCAAGAATAACACGTACACTTGGTTCTGTTAATCAGCTGACCTTAGATCTGCTGGATTTCTGTACTATTTTAGCCACAGGATCTGTTAATCTATTATGGCCTAAATTTGATCATTCTGCACTCATCCTTCATTTTTAATATTATTATTACTTTGAAGTGGAAAGATTTGGACTTTTACTACATTTAAATCATCTGCCGATCACGTAGATAATTTTTAATAATTTTTATGAACACTCCTTGTAGTGTTTTGTGGTCTTCAAAGATCAGATTCAATGATTTACGTGGTAATCCTTGATCTTTAATTTAAGATTAAAAAATGTTCTAAAATTGATTTTTATTAATTTTAATTAACTTATGATCTTTTTAGATTATTAATAATGCATTTTCCAACTCGTTACATATGCCAGGCAACCCTAATTAGGTTGTAGCTCTTTTGAGCAGTACCTGGTTGTCAGATTAGTCACAACCAATCCAGATGCCGGGATCAATCAGTTCAGATGCGCGGGGGGTGGGATCCGCTGCGTGAGTGGCAGAATTAGCTGCGCGCGGGTCTCTAGTACGCGGGAAACTGCTACTATGAGCACGTAGGGGTATTTAAGCATGCGGGGCTGCGCACGGGAATGGTGACATAACACATTTCCGCGTGTAACTCATAAAATATACACAACACCTCAATTCTGAATGAATTTTAGGTGTAAACCCTATACGTGAGAACACGTTTTAAATGTTAAAATGGCAAAAAGGTGCCACACTGGTGTCTTAAATCTTAGTACTTTTCTTTTTAATTATCTGAAAAATGTAAGGACTTGGATTTCAAGGGTGGGGTCAGTAAGTGACCCTACATAATTTTGGGTGAGGAATCCATTTCTTTAATAATATTTATGGATTTATCACTCCTTCTTTTTTTAATTTAGATATTCTTATTGTTTATAGTTTGTGTTGCTAGAAGTAGCAAGCTGACATTCCCCCACTCCAAGATATGTCTATATCTGAAAAACAATTCCGGGTCAATGCCTTCTGCTGGCTCTGTAGTTCCTTAGGTGTATGGGTCCATCGGGGAAATTGTGTTCAGGTAACAATTCATCCTTATCAGCTGATTCTCTCTTGTATCTAACTAGGCAGAGTCTGACATCTTTTCCATTGATCCTTTCTTTTTTATCTTTAAGGATCTTGCTAATTTTTCCTCTGTCTTTTTCAGGTTCTTCTGCAACAGGTATTTCAGGTGAAGGAGTATGTTCTCCATTCCTTGGGTGGTAGTGTTTGATGAGACTTACTGGGAAGACTGGATGTTTTCTAGAAAGCTCATCACTAAGGATTACTTCCACAGCATTTTTACCATGAAGCTTATTAATGGTGAAAGGTCCAACAAAAGCTGGTCTAAGATTTCTATTTCCAGCTAAGTTGGTGAAGTTGGTGGTAGAGATCAAGACATGGTCACCAATCTTGAAATTAGGCTCCTTATGGGTTTTATCCCACCTTTGTTGGTTATACTCCACAGCATCTTGGAAACACTTAAAATCATGTTTATTGGCTACATCTATCATGTTTTTGGAATCAAGTGATGTAGGGTGAATATTTTTTAACTGGTGATTAAGGTTATCCTTGGGTAATTTAGGAATCCATCCTCTTTCCAGTATGTAGGGTGCTTCCTTAGTGGTAAAGTGCTTGCTACTGTTGTAAGCCATCTGTAGTGCAGGTAAAAGGCTAACCTAATTGTGGCAATAACCATCATAATTCTTGTATTCTAGACCAAAACCACAGAATCTCCTGAGCATGTCTTCCAGAGTCTGAATCATTCTTTTGGCTAAGCCATCCCTCTGAGGGTGATAAGCTGTAGAGAAAGCTAAGGTGGTGCCTAGCATGTCATGAAGATTTCTCCAGAACTCAGAGGTGAATTCAGGATCTCTGTCACTGATAATGAGCTTGGGAACTCCAACATCAGCAATGATTCTGTTCCAAAATAATAGGGCAACTATCATAGCAGTGTCTTCCTTGTGATTAGGCAGAAACTTTGCTTTCTTGGAGAACCTATCCACAATGACTAGGAATGAGTTGTAGGAATAGGATCCTCCTGGTGGTAGTCCAGTTACAAAGTCCATGTTGATGATCTCCCATCTTTTCTTGGGTTCAGCAATCCTTTGCAGTAAACCAAGCCCTTTCCCAGTGGTCCTGGTGGACTTCTGACAAGTTTCACAACTCGTAACATACTGGATAGTGGAGTCTCTCCAATTGATCCACCAAGCATTTTGTTAAACCTTATCTAAGGTTCTATCAGCAAATAAATGACCAGATGAGGAGTTATCATGGCATTCAGCCAAGATGTGTTTGATATGGTCATCCTTAGTTAAGACTATAACACTTGAATGTTGATGCCTGTAGTATACTAGAACATCCCATATGGTGAACCTTCTGGCTTTGTATGGTTTCAAGAGGGGTTCAGGTAGGCTATTGATTAATTCAGATGGTGGAGAAGTACTTTCAAGAATGGTGATTCGAGTTTTCATGCCAGAATTGTAAGATCCTTTGATTGAGTTGAACAAGGATTCATCCAATTCACAAATGTGGATTCCCATTATAGGAGCTTCAACGTTCAACGTGTTAATTTTAAGGATAGGGAAGATATCATTATCCTCTGGATCATAAGCAGGGTTACTTGGGTCATTGGGTAAAGCATTCCTGCTCAAACTATCATCATTCTGGTGTTTAGTCCCAGCTTGATCAACTATGGTCATCTGACCTCTGTACTGTTGTATGGCTAGCTTCCACCTTAACATGTGCCTACTAGGGGTCTTCATGTTCATCAATGTCCTGACAGCATTTCAGTCAGTAATCACAGTGAAATTGGTGCATTCCAAGTAATAATGGAGTTTCTCTAGAGCCCATAATAAGGCAAGACATTCCATTTGAATTGCACCATACCTTTTCTCAGTGTCTTTAATTTTTCTGGATATGAAGAGTATAGGTTTTTCAACTGCTTTTTCATCCTCTATGAATTCTTGGTGTAAAGCAGCTCCTAGACCGTCCATGCTGTCATCTGTGTAGAGCTTGAAAGGTTTAGAATAATCTGGCTGAATCAGTACTGGAGCTGAGGTCATTTCCATCTTGAGTTCCTCATAGTTCTTGATTCTGTCATGAGTCATTTCAAACACAGTGGTGTTGTTGCAGATCTCATACAGACAATTGGTTAGAAGAGCAAAATTTGGTAATTACTTCCTATAGTAGCTGCAGAATCTAATAAAAGATGGGAATTCAGTTTTATTCTGAGGCATAGGCCTATTCATTACTTCTACTATCTTGTTTTGGTCAGCAGCTAAGGTTAGTCCAAAGACAATGTTTCCTAAGTCCTTGAGTTCTCCGTAGCCAAAGTTGCACTTTTTCATTGATACTTTTAATCCCACGGCAGAGACAGTTTTGAGGACTAGCCTTAATTTCTCCATGTGAGTATCCCAATGATTTGAGTAAATGATAACATCATGAATGTATACCATCATCCATCCTTGTCTGATGAATAATCCTAGGACGATTTCCATCATCCTTTGAAAATGAGAAGGAGCATTTTTTATACCAAAAGGCATCCTAAGATACTCATAAATTCCCAAATGATAGATAATTCCCATGAATTTCTGGCTATCAGGGCTGATAGGTATTTGGTGAAAACCTTTCAGAATGTCCATGGTGGTGATTTACTTAGCTTTTGACAGGTTATGCAGATCATCATCAAATCTTGGAATTTGATAATAATCAGCTTGGGTGTAGTTGTTCAGCATTCTGAAATCTCCAACCATCCTTGACTTATCCTTATTGTCAGCTTGCTACTATGTACAGAGCAACCTGCCAATAGCAACACAAAACTATGAAAAATAAGAATATCCCGATTAAAAAAAAGAAGGAGTGAGAAATCCATAAATATTATTAAAGAAATGGATTCCCAACCCATAATTAGGTAGGGTCACTAACTGACCCCACCCTTGAATTCCAAGTCCTTACATTTTTAAAATAATTCAAAAGAAAAGTACTAAAAATTACAACACCAGTATGGCACCTTTTTGCCATTCTAATATTTCACACGTGTTGTCATAGGGTTTACACCTAAAATTCACACAGAATTGAGGTGTTGTGTATATTTTAGGAGTTACACGCGGAAATGTGTTATGTCACAATTCCTGCGCGCAGCCCCGCATCAGTACATATCCCTACGTACTTGTAGTAGCAGATTCCCGCGTACTAGAGAACCCCGTGCAGCTAATTCTGCCACGCGCGCAGCGGATCCTATCCCGCGGGCATCTGTGCTAACTGATCCCCGCTTCTGGATCTTTTGTGACTAATCTGACAACCAGGTACCGCTCAGAAAAGCTACAACCTAGTTAGAGTTTCCTAGCATATGTAACAAGTTGACATATGCATTAGTAATAGTCTAAAAAGATAAAAAATTAAATAAAATCAACAAAAATTAAGTTTAGAAAATTTTTTAATGATAAATCAAAGATCAAGGATTACCACTTAAATCACTGACTCTGATCTTTGAAGACCACAAAACACTACAAGGAGTGTTCATAAAAATTATTAAAAATTATCTACGTGATCAGAAGATGATGAAAAAAACAGTAAACATCCACATCTACCCGCTTTAAAGAAATACCAATAGTACAAATGAAGGATGAGTACAGAATGATCAAATTTACGCCATAACAGATTAACAGATACTGTGGCTAAAATAGTACAGAAATAAAGCAGAGCTTAGGTCAACCAATTGAAAGCACCAAGTGGACGTGCAATCGTTCCCTGAATGGCTTGCCAGCCTCAGCCCACAAGAAGAACCCTCTCTACGTGCCCAGAGAAGCTCAAAATCACCCCAAAAAGGTATTTATACAGACCTCTTTGAATCCATTATCCCAGAATCAGTTTACCAGGAATTATTATCATCAATCAGAAACTTTGTCATTGTTAGTCAAGTGCTTATGAAGAATCTAAGCAAGTGATTTATGACCAAGTCTGTAGTATTATTATTTATTTCTTAAACCAATCAACCCTTGAAGTTTAGTCAAGCAATCCACCCCATCTTCTCTGAAACCCTTCCTACTATTGCAGGATTTTGGTGGTAAAGTGCTCTGAGTGAGTGTTTCCCTTCCTGTCTTGGCCATTGTGCTTTTATGCCCGGCGACTAGTGGAATAAGACCTTTCTAAGGCACCCATCTTCATTCCAAGGTTCTTAAACTGCCTAAGGAGGCCCCTTGAGGAGAGGTTGCTTGTCTGCAAAGATCCCCAGTAGTATAATACTGTGGCCCCCTCTTTTACATAAATATTGAAAACCTTTTATTACTAAAGCAATTAAACCTTGCAACTGCTCTTATTATATTTTTTATTTGAGCCTTTAAGCATTTATTTTTGGAATAATAATAATTATTATTATTCCAGTACTTTTATCACTCTCTTTAGCTAAAGTACTGCAAGGTTCCTGGTATCAGAGAGCTGACAACTGGGGGTATGGCCGGAAAATATCCTTAAATAATTAATTTTTAATTATTTATTCCTTTGACCAGTCTATTCATTTTTTTAAATAAGTTAACATACTTATAAAATATATTTTTGATCATTTGTTTCTCTAGTGGATCTTAAGACCAATGGAGAATTGATCAATTATTATTTGAACCTTCTTTTAAAAAAAAGAAGAAGAAAAACTCTGTAACTTTGTCCCTGTTATTATAACTCCTGAGCAACAACAAGAGAAATTTCTTTATTATAAACAGAAGGTTATAAAGTACAAAGAACTTGAGCTTGAAATAATTATCAATTTCAATTCTTTATTAAGGCAGAATAAGGAGCGGAAAATTTATCAAAGGAAGCTTCACATTTATAAACAAAATAATCCTGAAGATAAAGAAAAATCCAAAATTAATACAAGTGATTCTTTTTCTAAAAATATCATCTTAACACGTAAAAATACAAAAAATATTAAACTTGTATTTTTTGTTTTTATCAATCTCAGTGGATTTTACTTTTGGTGATCTCATTGACCAGGCCCTCCTAGAGGATGTCCCAGAAAGTGTACCCTTGGACTTACCCTTGGATTTATCCCAGGATCTGATTGGAACTCACTCAGACCCCGTTGGAATACCCCCCAAGGACAGTTGTGATCCCAACCAAGTGTTGGCACCCTTGAATTTAACTTTAAGTGAGTTAAAAAATATATATAAAATTATTAAAAATATAAATACATGAAAAATATTATTTTTTTATATTTTTAAGTCTTTTTTCTAAATTTTTGATAAAAGACTTACTCATTTTTTTGGTGCTATGTACCAAAACAGGCGCAACACCCGTGCAACAGGTAGAGCCCCATTGTATGGATCTCTGCCCGGAGGAACCCGTATGCGCAAGGACTCCAGTCGCAAGCGCAATGAGGGGGCTCAAACCTGTGACCATAGCGCCAGGCGTGACAACAACAATGGCAACAACCGCCACCACCAACTCAACCAACAGAGAATCGGAGAACCACCCATTGCCCAACAAGTTATCTCAGGAGAATACCGGTCCTCCTATGCCACCCCAGCTGGACTCAACCAAGGAGGAAAGAGTCAAAGTATTAGTGCAAGGACAAATGAGCTATTGGGAACAATTCAAATTGGCTCAGACGCAGGAGGATCAGCCAGGTATGAGAAAAGCTATTTCTCTGGCAAAGAAATCTCAGATTTCTCTGCAAAAGTTGATCCCAAAGAAAGAAGTAGAAGGCTACATGCAGAACTGGATTCTGTGGGATCAGTTAGCTTCCTTAAAGGGAAAGGACCCCAAAAAGAAGAGGTCCATAGCCCATCAGAGGTTAAGAAACCCAAAGGATTGGGACAGTATAATATCCCTAGCCTGAAATGGAAAAAGGTGTACCACAATTAGATGTAGAAGCTCTTAATAGCTTTTCTGTGGATGTTTCTCACAATTTTACAGTTATCAGCGAATTTTTTGACAAATTTTATCAACAATTGGACAAATTGAGTCTGAGTATTTTCAGAGTGATTGATACCCAGTCTCAGACTATGAGAATTGATGAGTTAGAAACACAACAAATCAAGGATAGTATAAAAACTAGTAAGTTGGACCTGATGAAACATATTGATGATAACCAATCAATTCTTCAGGAAGATATTTTTGAAACCATGAAACAGCTTAAGGAAGAAGTTAAGAAAACTAGTCCTACTCCTTCAGCTCACCTGATTAAAAAAATTGATTTACTAAACAACAAACTTGATTTGGAGTTAGGTATGATTAAGAATGATCTCAGAGATCTTAAAGTCAATTCTACTTACTCCCCAGTCATTGACCCGGAAGAAACTAGACCTGATAGGTTCAACAGTACTCCTAGTGTTCCTCCCAGAACCAGGACAACTAGGAATGAATCTTTCAGACCCAGTCCTACTCCTTAAGTGGAACAGGCTTTGAAGTTACTTCCTCCCATTACTGAATGGCCTCAATTCTCTGGAGAAGTAGAATACAACCATGTCAGTTTCATTAAACTTATTGATTATACCCTTGCTTCTTATGAATTTGTCATACTGACACCAAACTCAGTCTAACCTCAGTCTAACCCTCAGGCCTGATCTACTTTCTCAGGAACTTCAACCTCAGGGCTCAGGAGACTTACATCAATTTGTCTCCAGTAACTATATACCTCAGGATCTTCATGCAGTACATACCTACATATAGTCTAACCTCATACTATATACAGATAGACTCCATAGGCTTGCACATACTCAATCTCCCAGGCTCTACTCTACCTCTCTGTCTAACCCATACCTCTTTGGGTTATCTCTCTGTCTAACCCATACCTCCTCTGTGTGGTTTATCCTTTGGGAATCTTTATGTACATCCTCTTGCAGATTGTATTACATACTCTCTCTACTTAGTACATAGTTTCATGACTCCCATGTACACTGTACATCCTTCAATTGTACTTTCCCAACTTAGACAGCTCAGACCTGGAACCTTACCCTAATGTAGAAGCAGCCTAAACTAATGTAGTAGCATACCTGATCAGCCCTCTCTGTTACTTAGACTGTTCCCATGACAGCATGTGTATAGTCTGAGCCCCAATCACTTGTACCTCTGTTGTAGTTCCAACCTCTTTTCTATTTAACAGGCCTCCTCTTTCCTCTTCCTGATGTTCCCCAAGAAATTAGTTTACTACGTCTTACTAGGAGATCTTTCCCAGCAAGTGTCATTCAGCACCCTTCAACCCAATCCTCCTCTGCTCCTTGTAGCCTCCTTCAGTAACCTTGCCCCTAAGCCTACTGTGGGTAGAGACCCCTCTGTGCCAAGCCCTGCTTGCATGTCAGCAGCCCTTGTGACAGAATTCCCTGATGCAATAGCTGTGGTAAGATTTCCCAGATTATTTGAAGGAGTTTCTCTTGATTTGTTTATCAATAAAAGAGAAGAAGTTGGATCTTTATCCTTGAGTTCTTGGAAGGAATTGATCAAAGTACAATTTGGTACTAGGATTTGGAAAAGAAAGATGATGAAAAAGTTTGAAAACTCTCAGTTTGATCCATCCAAGGACAAACCTCATAAGTGGTGCTTAGAACATAAAAAGATGTTAGACTGTTTTTACCCAGATTCTGATAAAGAAGAAGTCAATGAAGGACATCTGAAATTATGTCCTGGAAAAATCAACCACAGTGTAAGGTGCAGGATGCCTATGGATTCTGATCTTTCTACCTTGATAGGTGTGTTGGAAGAGACTATTGAAATTAATGGTCTTGATAAAAGAGTCAACAGACTCCCCAGGGAAAAAAATACTAGGAACAGGGAAGAGTTTCCTTCCAAAACTAAGGAATCCCCTGCCACTAATCCAACTACCTTGGAAGTCAAGAAGACTCCATAGTTAAAGGAAAAAGTATGTTGGAACTGTAACCAAACAGGACACGTAAAAACTGATTGTCCTCTACCTAGGAAAAGGATTAATCTTATTGAAGGAGAATATGATAATCCTGACCCTCACCTTGATGATACTGATGGACCACTTTCTGAGTGTGATTTAATGATCACTAACCCCATCAATGTTATTGAAGGAAGTATTGAGTCTTCTCTGGACCTAAATTCTGTTAATGAGGATTGCAACTTACCTCAAAAATGGAATCCCAACATTAAGATTCACCACATCTCTGAGGCTAAGGCCTTGACTCTAAAACCTTCTGCTGGTAAAAGTTACACTTCAGGCAAAACATGCTATGCTACTGGTTTAATCCAAGGTTCCCCTGTTAAGTTAATTCTAGACAGTGGAGCCTTTTGCTCTTGTGTTGGTTCAACTTATTTGGAGAAAAAAGACCCAAACTGGAAACTGAACTTACTACCAGTACCTCAGGCTAAATTCAGCAGTTGTAATTCTTCTCTCAATGCTGTTGGAGTATGGTCTTCTGATATCACACTCCCTCACTCTAAAGGATCACTCAAGCTGAGAATTGAATTTTTAGTGCTCCAAAACAGAGTATGTGATTACTTTATCCTTGGAAATGATTCTCTTTGATTATATGGTAGAGATTTTTTCCAAAGCAAGGGTAGATACTTCACTATAGGTGGAGACTGGAACAAGAAGTTCCAAATATGACATGTCAATGCTCAAACTTCTGATTCAACTTATGAAAAACAATTAGAAAGTTTCAATCAGGAATACTTCGCCCAAGCAGCTTTGAATTCCCCGCTCAATGAAGAACAAAGACAGGACATCCTACAAGTATGCTTTGAAAATAAGAATGCTTTCTGTACCAAGGATCACCCCATTGGTAACATCAAAGGACATGATATGATCCTAACTCTGACCATTAAGCCAAATTACCCACCTAATCTCAGGAGACCTGCTTACCCTTCAAGTCCAAAATCTAGAGCTGCTCTGGAAACTCATATTAGAGAGTTGGTTGACCTAAAATTCTTAAGGAAAGTAGGACACAATGAACAAGTGGATATCACTACTCCAGTAATTATAGCTTGGCATAATGATAAGTCAAGGATGGTTGGAGATTTCAGAATGCTGAACAACTACACCCAAGCTGATTATTATCCAATTCCAAGGATTGACAATGCTCTGTATAACCTGTTAAAAGCTAAGTACATCAGTACCATGGATATGCTGAAAGGTTTTCACCAAATACCTATCAGCCCTGATAGCCAGAAATTCATGGGAATTATCTATCATTTGGGAATTTATGAGTATCTTAGGATGCCTTTTGGTATAAAAAATGCTCCTTCTCATTTTCAAAGGATGATGGAAATCGTCCTAGGATTATTCATCAGACAAGGATGGATGATGGTATACATTCATGATGTTATCATTTACTCAAATCATTGGGATACTCACATGGAGAAATTAAGGCTAGTCCTCAAAACCATCTCTGCCGTGGGATTAAAAGTATCAATGAAAAAGTGCAACTTTGGCTACGGAGAACTCAAGGACTTAGGAAACATTGTCTTTGGACTAACCTTAGCTGCTGACCAAAACAAGATAGTAGAAGTAATGAATAGGCCTATGCCTCAGAATAAAACTGAATTCCCATCTTTTATTAGATTCTGCAGCTACTATAGGAAGTACTTACCAAATTTTGCTCTTCTAACCAAGTGTCTGTATGAGATCTGCAACAACACCACTGTGTTTGAAATGACTCATGACAGAGTCAAGAACTATGAGGAACTCAAGATGGAAATGACCTCAGCTCCAGTACTGATTCAGCCAGATTATTCTAAACCTTTCAAGCTGTACACAGATGCCAGCATGGACGGTCTAGGAGCTGCTTTACACCAAGAAGTAATCGAGGATGAAAAAGCAGTTTAAAAACCTATAATCTTCATATTTAGAAAAATTAAAGACACTGAGAAAAGGTATGGTGCAAGTCAAATGGAATGTCTTGCCTTATTATGGGCTCTAGAGAAACTCCATTATTACTTGGAAGGCACCAATTTCACTGTGATTACTGACTGAAATGCTTTCAGGACATTGATGAACATGAAGACCCCTAGTAGGCACATGTTAAGGTGGAAGCTAGCCATACAACAGTACAGAGGTCAGATGACCATAGTTGATCAAGCTGGGACTAAACACCAGAATGATGATAGTTTGAGCAGGAATGCTTTACCCAATGACCCAAGTAACCCTGCTTATGATCCAGAGGATAATGATATCTTCCCTATCCTTAAAATTAACAAGTTGAACGTTGAAGCTCCTGTAATGGGAATCCACATTTGTGAATTGGATGAATCCTTGTTCAACTCAATCAAAGAATCTTAAAATTCTGGCATGAAAACTCTGATCACCATTTTTGAAAGTACTTCTCCACCATCTGAATTAATCAATAGCCTACCTGAACCCCTCTTGAAACCATACAAAGCCAGAAGGTTCACCATATGGGATGGTCTAGTATACTACAGGCATCAACATTCAAGTGTTAAAGTCTTAACTAAGGATGACCATATCAAACAAATCTTGGCTGAATGCCATGATAACTGCTCATCTGGTCATTTATCTGCTGATAGAACCTTAGATAAGGTTTAACAAACTGCTTGGTGGATCAATTGGAGAGACTCCACTATCCAGTATGTTACTAGTTGTGAAACTTGTCAGAAGTCCAACAGGACCACTGGGAAAGGGCTTGGTTTACTGCAAAGGATTGCTGAACCCAAGAAAAGATGGGAGATCATCAACATGGACTTTGTAACTGGACTACCACCAGGAGGAGCCTATTCCTACAACTCAGTCCTAGTCATTGTGGATAGGTTCTCCAAGAAAGCAAAGTTTCTGCCTAATCACAAGGAAGACACTGCTATGGAAGTTGCCCTATTATTTTGGAACAGAATCATTGCTGATGTTGGAGTTCCCAAGATCATTATCAGTGACAGAGATCCTAAATTCACCTCTGAGTTCTGGAGAAATCTTCATGACATGCTGGGCACTACCTTAGCTTTCTCTACAGCTTATCACCCTCAGATGGATGGCTTAGCCAAAAGAATGATTCAGACTCTGGAAGACATGCTCAGGAGATTCTGTGGTTTTGGTCTAGAATACAAGAATTATGATGGTTATTGCCACAATTAGGTTAGCCTTTTACCTGCACTACAGATGGCTTACAACAGTAGCAAGCACTCTACCACTAAGGAAGCACCCTACATACCGGAAAGAGGATGGATTCCTAAATTACCCAAGGATAACCTTAATCACCAGTTAACAAATATTCACCCTACATCACTTGATTTTAAAAACATGATAGATGTAGCCAATAAACATGATGTTAAGTGTTTCCAAGATGCTGTGGAGTATAACCAACAAAGGTGGGATAAAACCCATAAGGAGCCTAATTTCAAGATTGGTGACCAAGTCTTGATCTCTACCACCAACTTCACCAACTTAGCTGGAAATAGAAAGCTTAGACCAGATTTTGTTGGACCTTTCACCATTAATAAACTTCATGGTAAAAATGCTGTGGAAATAATCCTTAGTGATGAGCTTTCTAGAAAAAATCCAGTCTTCCCAGTAAGTCTCATCAAACACTACCACCCAAGGAATGGAGAACATACTCCTTCAGTTGAAATACCAGTTGCAGAATAGCCTGAAAAGGACAAAGGAAAAATTAGAAAGATCCTTAAAGATAAAAAAGATAGGATCAATGGAAAAGATGTCAGACTCTACCTAGTTAGATAAAAGGGAGAATCAGCTGATAAAGATGAATGGTTGCCTGAACATAATATCCCTGACGGAGGGCCCATACACCTAAGGAACTACAAAGCCAGCACAAGGCATTGACCAAAAACTTTTTTTCAGATATAGACATATCTTGGAGTGGGGGAATGTCAGCTTGCTACAATGTACAGAGCAACCTGTCAATAGCAACAGAAAACTATGAAAAATAAGAATATCTCAATTAACAAAAGAAGGAGTGAGAAATCCATTAATATTATTATAGAAATGTATTCCTCACCCAAAATTAGGTAGGGTCACTCACTGACCCCACCCTTGAATTCCAAGTCCTTACATTTTTAAAATAATTCAAAAGAAAAGTACTGAAAATTACAACACCAGTATGGCACCTTTTGGCCATTCTAATATTTCACACGTGTTGTAAAGGATAGGGTTTACACCTAAAATTCACTCAGAATTGAGGTGTTGTGTATATTTTAGCAGTTACATGCGGAAATGTGTTATGTCACAATTCCCGCGCGCAGCCCCGCATCATTACATATCCCTACGTACTTGTAGTAGCAGATTCCCGCGTACTAGAGACCCGCGCGCGGCGGATCCTACCCCTTGGGCATCTGTGCTAACTGATCCCCGCGTCTGGATCTATTGTGACTAATCTGACAACCAGGTACCGCTCAGAAGAGCTACAACCTAGTTAGAGTTTCCTAGCATATGTAACAAGTTGACATATGCATTAGTAATTGTCTAAAAAGATTAAAACTTAAATATAATTAACAAAAATTAAGTTTAGAAAATTTTTTAATAATAAATCAAAGATCAAGGATTACCACGTAAATCACTGACTCTGATCTTTGAAGACCACAAAACACTACAAGGAGTGTTCATAAAAATTATAAAAAATTATCTATGTGATCAGCAGATGATGGAAAAACAGTAAAAATACACATCTACCCGCTTTAAAGCAATACCAATAGTACAAATGAAGGATGAGTACAGAATGATCAAATTTACGCCATAACAGATTAACAGATCCTGTGGCTAAAATAGTACAGAAATCCAGCAGAGCTAAGGTCATCTGATTCACAGCACCAAGTGGACGTACCAACCTTGCCCTTACTGGCTTTCCAGCCTCAGCCCACGATCAGAACCCTCTCTACGTGCCCTTAGAAGCTCAAAATCACACCAAAAAGGTATTTATACAGACCTCTTTGGATCCACAATTCCAGAATCAGTTTACCAGGAATTATTATGATCAGTCAGACACTGTTTAATTGTGAGTCAAGTGCTTATGAAGAATCTAAGCAAGTGATTTATGAACAAGTCTGTAGTATTATTATTTATTTATTAAACCAATCAACCCTTGAAGTTTAGTCAAGCAGTCCACCCCATCTGCTCTGAAACCCTTCCTACTATTGCAGTATTTTCGTGTTAGAGTGCTCTGAGTGAGTTTTTCCCTTCCTGTATTGGCCATTGTGCTGTTATTTCTGGCCATAAGTGGAATAAGACCTTTCTAAGTCACCCATCTTCATTCCAAGGTTCTTAAACTGCCTAAGGAGGCCCCTTGAAGAGAGGTTTCTTGTCTGCAAAGATCCCCGGTAGTATAATACTGTGGCCCCTCTTTTATATACATATTGAAAAGCTTTTATTACCAAACCAATTACACCTTGCAATTTCTCTTATTATATTATTTATTTAAGCCTCTAAGCATTTATTTTTGGAGTAATTATTATTATTATTATTCCAGTACTTTTATCACTCTCTGTAGCTAAAGTACTGCAAGGTTCCTGGTATCAGAGAGCTGAAAATCATGCCAAGCTATAATTACTGGAGTAGCAATATCTACTTTTTTGTTGTTTCCTACTTTCCTTAAGAATTGTTGGTCAACCAACTCTTGAATATGAGTTTCCATAGCAGCTCTAGATTTTGGACTAGAGGGGTAAGCAGGTCTCCTGAGTTTAAGTGGGTAAGGAGGCTTAATGCTTAGAGTCAGAATCATATCATGTCCTTTGATGTTACCAATGGGGTGATCCTTGGTACAGAAAGCATTCTGATTTTCAAAGCATACTTGTAGGATGTCCCATCTTTGTTCTTCATTGAGCAGGGGATTCAAAGCTTCTTGAGAGAAGTATTCCTGATTGAAAATTTCTAAGTGTTTTTTGTAAGTTGAATGAGAAGTTTGAGCATTGACATGGCATATTTGGAACTTCTTGTTCCAGTCTCCACCTATAGTGAAGTATCTACCCTTGCTTTGGAATAAATGTATACCATACAAGCTAAGATAATCATTACCAAGGATAAAGTAATCACATACTCCATTTTGGAGCACTACAAATTCAATTTTCAGCTTGAGTGATCCTTTAGAGTGAGGGAGTATGATATCAGAACACCATACTCCAACAGCATTGAGAGAAGAATTACAACTGCTGAATTTAGCCTGAGGTACTGTTAGTAAGTTCAGTTTCCAGTTTGGGTCTTTTTTCTCCAAATAAGTTGAACCAACACAAGAGCAAAAGGCTCCACTGTCTAGAAGTAACTTAACAGGGGAACCTTGGATTAAACCAGTAGCATAGCATGTTTTGCCTGAAGTTTAACTTTTACCAGCAGAAGGTTTTAAATTCAAGGCCTTAGCCTCAGAGATGTGGTGAATATTCATGTTGGAATTCCATTTTTGAGGTAAGTTAGAATCCTCATTAACAGAATTTATGTCTACAGAAGACTCAATACTTCCTTCAATGACATTTATGGGGTTAGTGATCATCAAATAACACTCAGAAAGCAATCCATCAGTATCATCTAGGTGAGGGTCAGGATTATCATACTTATCTCCTTCAATAGGATCAATCATTTTCCTAGGTAGAGGACAATCAGGTTTTACATGTCTGGTTTGTTTACAGTTCCAACATACTTTTTCCTTTGACTCTGAAGTCTTATTGACCTCCAAGGTAGTTGGATTAGTGGCAGGGGATTCCTTAGTTTTGGAAGTATACTCTTCCCTGTTCCTAGTAATTATTCCCTGGGGAGTCTGTTGACTCTCTTATCTAGACCATTCATATCAATAGTCTCTTCCAACACACCTATCAAGGTAGAAATATCAGAATCCATAGGCATTGTGCAGCTTACACTGTGATTGATTTGTCCACAACATAAGTTGAGAAGTCTTTCATTGAGTTCTTCTTTATCAGCATCTGGGTAAAAACAGTCTAACATCCTTTTCTGGTCTAAGCACCACTTATGAGGTTTGTCCTTGGATGGATCAAACTGGGAGGTTTCAAAAGTTTTCATCATCTTTATTTTCCAAATCCTAGTACCAAATTGTACTTTGATCAATTCTTTCCAAGAACTCCAGGATAAAGATCCAACTTCTTCCCTTTTATTGATAAACAAATCAAGAGCCACACCTTGAAATAGTCTGGGCAATCTTACCACAACTATTGTATCAGGGAGTTCATAAGAAGCAAGGGTATAATCAATAAATTCAATGAAACTGAAATGGTTGTATTCTCCTTCTCCAGAGAATTTAGGCCATTCAGTAATGGGAGGAAGTAACTTCAAAGCCTGTTCTATTTCAGGAGTAGGACTGGGCCTAAAAGATTCATCCCTAGTTGTCCTAGTTCTGGCAGGAACACTAGGAGTACTGGTGAACCTAGCAGGTCTAGTTTCTTTCAGGTCAATGACTGGGGAGTTAGTAGAATTGACTTTAAGATCTCTGAGATCATTATTAATCATACCTAACTCCAAATCAAGTTTGTTGTTTAGTAAATCAATTTTGTTAATCAGGTGAGCTGAAGGATTAGGACTAGTTTTCTTAACTTCTTCCTTAAGCTGTTTCATGGTTTCAAAAATATCTTCCTGAAGAATTGATTGGTTATCATCAATATGTTTCATCAGGTCCAACTTACTAGTTTTTATACTATCCTTGATTTGTTGTATTTCTAACTCATCAATTCTCATATTCTGAGACTGGGTATCAATCACTCTGAAAATACTCAAACTCAATTTGTCCACTTGTTCATAAACTTTATCAAAACACTGGCTGATAACCGTAAAAGTTTGAGACACATTTACAGAAAAGCTATTAAGAGCTTCTACATCTAATTTTGGTACACCTTTTTCCACTTCTGGGCTAGGGATATTATGCTGTCCCAATCCTTTGGGTTCCTTAACTTCTGATGGACTGAGGACCTCTTCTTTTTGGGGTCCTTTCGCTTTAAGGGAGCTAACTGATCCCAAGGATTCCAGTTCTTCTGATAAACTTTGAGATGAGATTATATAGAAATAAGAACAAGCAAAACTGAACATCATAGAACAGGTAAGAATTCAAGATAAAACAGAGTAGAAAGAATGGAGGAAAAAAGAAAATGAGATCCTACAGCTATGGCCAATCATAAGAGTTATGCTAATTAGCATGAGCAAGATAGCGTCTTTGAGATACGTAGAATGGATTGGGTGAAAGCTGATGCTTACAAAATTGAGGGTTAGATGGTCCGGATGATCTTTTTAGAGGTTCAAGATCTTACCAGGCAGAGATTGGAAGTTGTTCAGTCTTGAAGTTGAGGTTTATATTGATTGATGATGACAGAAAGGGAGAATTTGAATAGAGAAGGAAATAAGAAAGAAAATGAAATAAAGAATAAAAGAAAAAAAGAAAAAAAAAGATGAATGAGTCAATTTGATTTGATCTTTGATGAGCTTTGACCCAGTCTTGAGTTAGATTGAGTATGGTGATTTGTTGGTTTGATTTTTGATCACAGTAGGAAGGAAGATGAGAGAAAGAGAAGTGGATTGCACAAGATGAACAAGGAAAAAGGAGTTGCAAAAGAAATAGATTGGGGGAACGTTGGGGAGTCGAGGTGACTGAAAGACGTGAAACTTCCTCTATCGCGCGGAGCTTTCATGTGAGTGTGTCAAAACATGCGCTGCAAGAGGAGAGGTGTTGCGGAAATACTCCCTAATCTTAAAACCCCTTGTGACTGGTAAGAGGAGAAGTTGGAGGGCGATTGTTCTTGATTTTTCAGAATATCTTCTCCTGAAGAAGTTTGAGCACTTGGATAGAGGTAGCTTTAGTTAAGGAATTGGCCATCATTTTATCTGAAGGAATGAGATGCAATTTGTATTTTTCAAGCAAAAAATGTTCCCTTAAGCCTTTAGTTTTGATATCTATATGTCGAGATTTTGAATGAGACCCAAAATTTTTTATTTTGTCTTTGAGTCCCTTATCATCAATGTAGACTGTAGGCTTAACTGAGGGATTGAGATAGATTTTGCAAACCAGGTGACATATCCATTTTAATTCTAAATAAAAATCTAACATTGCATTTAGTTTGGATTTGGTGGATGTATAGGTTATGTTTTGTTGTCTTGATGAGTTCCAGATGACGGGACTTCCATAATGAAAAATAATGTAACCTGTTTGAGACTTGCAAAACACAGGGTTGTCACCCCAGGTTGTGTCCCTATAGCCAGAAACAATCTTGTGGTTGGAATCGTATCAAAGGACCAGTTTGAGATCTTTTGTAGTTTTGAGATATTTCCAAACTTTCCGGACCTCTCTCCAGTGCATGAGGCCCTGCTTGGCATTAAACCTTTCCAAGCTTGACACGGCAGAAGAAATTTCCGGTTGAGTATATTGGGAAATGTGATTCAGGAGACCAATTGCAGATTGGTGATTGATATTGAGTTGAACAAATTCTGCGTGATCTTCATACAAAGCAGGTTTGAGATGCATATTTTGAGTCAGAGGGGATTTGACATCTCTGCAGTCAGCAAGGCCTGATTCTTCAAGTCCACGGTTGATATGATTTGGTTGACTAAGCATAATCTTGTTGCCTTCAAATTCCATTAGCATTCCAAGAACTGTATTAGGGGAGTGACAAGAGGAATTAGCAAATCTTTTTAGAAAATTTTTTGCAAAATTGTCAGTTCTTCCCACAAGGATTAGATCATCCACGTGGAAATAGATGACTTTGCCAGAATCTGAATTGAGAAATAGAAATGGATCACTGGTAGATCCATGGAATTCTTTGGACTTGATCCAAGCGTTTTGTACCAGTTTTTTTTTGGTGATTGTCGGAGGCCATGTAAGGATTTCTTCAACTTTAAGAAGGGAGATTTTCTATCTGATCCTTGGGGGGTTTTAATTATAACAGTTTCATTCAAAGGAGCATGTAAGAAGGCTCCCTTTACGTTGAATTGAGTAAATTTCATCTTATTTTTGAGACCATATAGGAGAGCTAGGCAAAGGGATCCAAGTTTTCCAGTAGGTGCCCAAGTCTTGTCAAAATCAATACCTTGAATCTGATTGAAACCTTGCACCAACAGTCTTGCTTTATATTTGACAGGTTCTCTGTTGCAATTTTCCTTCACCTTGAATACCCAAGTGGTGTTCAGAATTTTTTCCAGAGTGTTGTAATATTCTTCCCAGACGTTTTGAGATTCTATCAAGAGTAATTCATCTTTCAAAGCTTTCTCCCATTTTGGCCATTCCAGGCATTTTTGGGCAGCTTTATAGGAAGGCGGTTCATAGTAGTGGTGAAATCCGTATCTTTGCCATTTTTGAGTTTCTCGTTTGGGTTGCAATGATACATTGGGAGCAGGAATGGTTTGAGTTGGAGTGCTTGATGACTGTTGTAGTGGATCAAACCCGACTACAGAATATCACATAACCCGTGACATATGTATATAGTATAAAAAGGAAAGCCCCCGCGCACACGAGAAATATACCTTATGCAATTCCGTCTCTATTATCTTACACATACTTGAGCTATCCGTGTCTACAGGTTAAAAGCCTGCTTTACCCATTACCGTCATCACGTATATCTAGTCAAAAGCGTCCTTTGTCCGTATTATATTATTGACTGTTTTTGCGTACTCTGAACCCTCATCCGTCAATTGTCCATACCGTCAACGTGATCCAATCAACATCAGACAAGAATAAATCTCCAACCATAACCGTTGTATGACCAAGCCCCGCCGCGGGAGAGGACAACCTGTAAGACCTGGTGTGAACCCTGACAACAAGGAATTGATTACCGATTACAGCAAGATGGAACCCGCCAAACCGGAGATTACCACGACCCATTCCATGAGCACGGCGAGGGCGAAATTCCTTGCAAATCCTACCAAATACGTGGCAACCGTTGAGACTCTACAACGCGATGGAAGCAACATCAACAAATGGATTGGCGGAATAGATACGATTGGCCTACTGGTTTTTGGCAAGTCGAGTTTTTTGTCCGATATCAACAACCTCAAGGCGTTGGATGATTTTGAAAGTATCTCCCTGTGAGTTTTCTTTACCCTAACCGTCAATTGAGAACTCAAAACGCTTGTGTCCAACCAACCAACAGCTTGGGAAGCGTTTGACACCGTTTGAAAAAATTTTCAACTATCCAGCCGGACTCGCCAAGTGGAATTACTCAGCAAACTGTTTTTCAAATTGACCACCATGGAAGGATCTGTCTCGTCACACCTCACCCAAATCTCAAACATCTTTATTGAATTAGGGCGACTTGGCTTCCCGGTCCCAAATCCTCTGATTTCATTAATCATGCAAGTCCTGACCCCTCCGCCGCCGGGGACAACGAGGTCCCAACTGCTGCAGAGCGTTGGACCAAAACTCAATCGCCTTGAAAACCCAAGCCCAGCCAACACGCAATCAATCTTGACGTCGTTCTATAGTGAGATCACTCAGGGAAATGCAGCCGATAACCCGTACACCATCAACGCCGTCAATCCTTATACTTGGCAACGTCCTCAACCAAGCCAGCCACAGGCTACTAGCAATCATCCGTTGCAACCAAGATTGCTTTACCACCAACCAACTCCCGAGGACATCCAAGCTGCTCAGAACAACATCAACAGCGGTAACCGTCCGGTACCCCCAGAAGTGAGGAATCGTCTTGGCGGCTTGTGTGCGTATTGTCGTTCTCCCAACCATTGGCAATTAGAATGCCCAATCCTTTGAGTTGAAGCAGGTTTATCCCCGCCCGGTGTATCACGGGACGGCCCTCCGCATCTCAACAACCAACCTTATCGTGCCGCATATCGCCCACCACCCCAACAAATTAATGCGGTACGATCCCAAGATGTGCCGGTCACCGACGGGGATTGCCCCAATCAGACCGTGATCCAATCCGTGAGTGGGCCTAACACATTGGTGATCAATTCTGGGGAAACCTCAACGGTGAGTGGCCGCTTTTCTTCTTTTCTTTCTTACTTTCCTTTTCCCAAACCGTTATCCCTGAGGCTAGCAGACCCTAACGCATCGTTGTATGCCGTGGGCAGAGGGACGATTCGACTGTCGACGACCCAGTGTGGGGGCCCTGCGGACCCCCTACTGAATGATGTACTGTATTGCCCCAATATGCAAGGAACGCTCCTGTCCCTAGGTCATCTCATTGAATCAGGATACACGCCCCATTTCTCCAATTGTAATATTATTCTATCTTCCCCTTCCCATATTATCACCTCTGAATACAACAATTGTACGTGGACCGTCAGTTGAATAAACCACCCAGACCGTATACCGCATGCTATCCGTACCTTGTCCCTATCTCTTTCACCCCTTCTGTTTGTTTCTCTTCCCTATTATTATCACTGCGCCCTTGGACATGTATCAGATGACATTGTCAGGCAATATCAAAAAAAAACGTACCGTCTTTCGACATCAAGTCTTGGACCCCTTTCATATGCAAACCGTGCAAGATTTCAAAAAGTATCCGTTGACGTGAATATTTTCCCGATACAATTCCAAAAGTCAAACCCCTCAATTTGCTGGTCACGGACGTACTGCGCCCGTTAACCCCCGACTGCAATGGTAACCGTTACCTACTCACTATCCGCAACCACGTTTCCACTTTCATCTTTGTCCATGCCTTCAAAGTCCGTTCCAAAGTTCCCAAATTGATCTTGTCCACCGTCCAATACCTCAAGAACCGACTAGGATCAGCACCAATGCACATCCAATCAGACAATGCAAAGGAGTACCATACAAAATCACTCACCGATTCTCTGGAATCACTTGGTACAAAACCAATATTCACGTGTCCATACACACCGGAGCAGAATGGCAAGGCTGAGAGGGTCAACCGCACGCTAGGAGACATGGCCCGAACAACGCTAAAATATGCCCAAATCCCCAACAAATTTTGGTCCTTTGCTTATTGACACGCCTGTTTCATCCATAAGCGTATCCCGAACTCGCAATCATCCCATAAGACACCTACCGAACTCCTCTATAATGCTCCTCCAACCGACATCACCCTTTACCCATTTGGCTCCATTGGCATTGCGCACATCCCAAAAGAAAAATGGTTGAAACTCGACGACAGGGCCAAGCATATGGTTTTCTTAGGTTTCCAAGATGACAATTGCGGATACGTTTTTTGGAATCCACGGTCATCAAGCTTGACATACACTGACGTCGCCGAGTTTCCCAAATCTATCCCCAGACCTTTCATCTCAACCCCGACCGGTCTTGACTCCATTGACCCCACGCTCCAATCAATAAACCTCTGGCTTGGTGAGACCCCAACCGACGAGATATGTCATGCCCAAGACTCCTTCATCCTAGAAATTCCCGATTGTCCCAACGACAACCTACCATCATCCATGTCACACGCACTATCCGAAAACTTGCGCCACATATGGGGACCGACCCTACGAAAAGAGATAGACCAATTATTCAACATGGATGTATGGGAGGCCGTTGAAAGGACCCTGGGGATGAAGGTGATTGGTGCTAAGTATGTCTTTGCATTGAAACAGAAACCGGATGGGACCATTGACATGCCAAAGGCATGTTATGTTGCTAAGGGTTTTTGTCAGAAGCTAGGGGTTGATTGCTATGAAACTTTTGCACCTACTGGGTCTCTTTCTTCTCTACGTCTTCTTCTGGCCCTTGCGATCTCAAATGACTGGACCATCAATAGTTTTGACATATCCGCAGCCTACCTCCATTCCCCAATTGATGAGCTTGTATACGTTGAACCACCCGTCCATGTCTGTCCAGAACTAGCAGGTATTGCAATGCGTCTAAAAAAATTGCTATACGGCACAAAGCAAGCAGCAAGGTGCTGGTGGAAATTCTTCAAATCCCTCCTTGACGATTTAGGATTCACTGGTGATTGTATTGAACAAACCGTCTATTTATACCAAAAATGCACGGCGATCGTGGCAATATGGCTCCATGTTGATGACGGCCTTGTCTTGGGAAACAATGCCGACACCTTATCTGAGCTGCGTCAAAACATTTCTAACCGTGTGAAGCTCAAATGGCAGGAGGGATGTGATCGCATCGTGGGAATCAATCTTGTAACTGTTGGTAATACCCTGTACCTAGATCAACGCCTACTAGCAAATCAAATTGTCCAGAAGTGGTCGCTCCTCAAATGCGAAAAACTCATACAAACGGCTACCGTATTACCGGAGAACGAGCTTCAAACGGACGAATCAACACCCGGTGTCAACACGGACCTTTATCAATCTTTCATTGGCTTGCTCAATTATCTTGCTTTAGGTTCTCGACCAGATATATCTTACGGTGTGAACTATCTATCTCGGTACAACAAATGCCCGACGGTCACGCATTGGGAGGCCCTCCGCCATCTTATCCAGTATATTAACTCGACATCTCATTACAGATTAAAATTCCAACCATCCGGTACCGGTCTCCAACTATAGACAGACGCAAGCTGGGGGGGTGAATTCCATCGGTCAACTTCCGGTTTCTTGATCTTACTAAATTGCTGCCCGATTTACTGGTGTTCTAAGCAACAAAAAACCGTGGCAACGTCGACTTGTAATGCGGAATTTATATCAATTGGAATGGCAGTAGAATTTTTCATCTCCTTACATAATATATTCCTGAATTTTTCTCCTTCTATTTCCTCTTCTATTTTTTGTGATAATTGTGCGGCGGTGCTAGTGGCAAATGACAACGGTTCGCGGTCGAGGATGCGACATATATCACGAAATTTCTTTTTTACCAATGATACGATCCGACAACTGAAAATTAATGTCAATTGGGTAAAAAAAGCAGATCAACTGACCGACGTGATGACTAAGCGCCTTGGCCCTAACAAACAAGATAGTTTCTGCAAAAAATTCTTTTCTGACTTTATCACATCGTGACTGTTTTCCTCTATTACTTGTGTTTCCTCGATTATTGTTTAATTTTGTCTCTTATCTTCTATAGTCTGGTTTGTAGGGGGGTGTTGTAGTGGATCAAACCCAACTACGGAATATCACAATCGGGATATCACATAACCCGTGACATATGTATATAGTATAAAAAGGAAAGCCCGCGCGCACACGAGAAATATACCTTATGCGATTCCGTCTCTATTATCTTACACATACTTGAGCTATCCGTGTCTACAATGACAGAGGATATGAGGGACTATCTTCATCTTCAGGATCAGAGTCCAATTTGAGACATTCAGTGTTAGCCTTGCAGATAACGTATTGTTTGTCAGATGTGGAGAAGTCTGACTTATTGGGATCCAAACTAGATTGAGAGAAAATATCCAGTCCGGGTGATTCAAGGAGTGGGAACTTGTTCAAGTTTTTCTTGAGGAATTTGACGTTTTTTGTCTCTATAACGGCTCCAGGCCAGTTGAGGATGAGATAGGAGTCAAAAACCGGGTTCAAACCAACCAAGATTCCTTCAAGACATTTTTCATCAAACTTGCGTCCCTTTTGTGTAAGATTTGCAAGATATATTACAGATGTACCTACGGGTTTTAAGTAATTAATTGGTAGTTTCTTACCAAACATAAACTCCCAGGGAGACTGATTTTTACCTTCCCAAGGAATCTGGTTGAGCATGAAGCAACAACTTCTGGTCACAATGTGCCAGTAATTCTTGGGTAATCTTGATGCTGAAAAAGTAGCTTGGGAAGATCCTACAATGGTTTGATTGGCTCTTTTGGGACGGCCATTATGTTGGGAATGGTATGGTTTGGAGGTTAAAAGCTTGATATGTTTGGACTTAGCAAAATTTTTAAGGGTAGAATTGGTGAATTTGGTCCCTTTATCTGAAAATATTTCATTTGGATAGTAGTTTAACCTTTTATATTTGGTTTTGAGTATGTTGATGATTGTGTCTGGAGTCTTGTCTTTGGATTTAAGAGGGAACACCGCTAGATAGCCAGTATGTTTATTGACTAGGGTGAGTAGATAGTGGTGGCTGGACTTAGATTAAGGAGAGATTGGGCCAATCAGATCAAGGTGAATTTTCTCCAAGGGTTTGTTAGAGGAGGTAGATACACAAGAGAATGGAGCTTTAGTGATTTTACTTTTAAAACAACTATTGCATTGGAACTTGAGGAGTTCCTTGTTGGGGTGGTGATCTTTCAGAAGGGCTTTGAGAGTGGAAATGGAAGCATGAACATAGGTTTGATGGAATTCAAGTAACGAGGGAGGTATAGAGGAAGGTTGGTTGGAAAGATTCACAATCTGGTTGCTCCCAGCGGTCCTAGGTTTCTTGATGACAAAGAGATGATCTTGGACAAGGCCTTTTAAGACAATCTTATTGTTTCTGGTAACAGAGAAGCTGTTCTGTTTTTGCCTGAGGTTGCAACCTTTCTTAGCTAGGAGACCAGGGCTGATTAGATTCACTACTATATTGGGCACGTATACGCAATCTTTGAGAGTGATTGTGGATTCTTTCCATTCTAACTGAACCATGCCAGTTCCTCAAATCTTGAGATTGGCTTCAAGTTTGCGGGTTTTAATTTCCTCAAGGTTATCTTGCAGCTTGATTGAGGTGAAGTACTTGAGATTTTTGAAGATGTGGACATTGGCTCCGGAATCCAGAAGGAGATTTGGGTTACTGTTGAAGTTGATCCAGAGAGTAAGTAGGATGTGATAATTGATCGCTGGATTCCTTTTTTTTTTATTCTTCCATTCTGTTTGTTGTTTGATCCACCAGTCTTGGAAGTCTCAGGATGTAGATGGAAACAAGACAACTTGGGATGTGGGGTGTTAGGGTCATGGTAACCTTCTCTGCAGTGCATTTTGATCTTGCGTTTGTCCTTAATGTGTTTCACTTTAGTCGTTACAAGGGATACATTGGCGGAAGGTTTAGTAACTTTGACCTACGCTCTTCTTTCATTATTATACTGGGTAAGATGGTTGAAGACAATGTCCACAGTTAGATTCTTCTCCAAATGCATAATTTGCTGCTTGAGATTCTTGAGGATAGGAGGAAATTTGAAGAGAAGTAAGTAAGCTAATATGTCTTTTGTAAGCTCTATTCCTACGTCCGTCATCCTTGTAATAGCTTTTTGCATCTCAGTGATGAATCCATCAATGGCTTGTTTGCTGAATGTTGATTGGAGGAAGTGGTTGAAAATCCTAGCTCTGTTTGCAGTCTCCGATGATGCAAATCTCCGCGTGATTTTGGCCCATAGAAGTTTAGAGGACGTTATGTTGGTTGAGTTAACTATGTTTGAGTGTGTGGTTCTATCAAGTTTTGAGATGATGATAGCCCGTATCTCTTGGTCTTTCTTGGTCAACATCTGTCCGGAATTCCTTTTAATGGCTTCTTTGATGTCTTCAAGGTCAAAGAGCATTAGCATCTTATCTTGCCATATCAAATAATTTTCTTCATTCAACGGAGGTATGGCATCAACCAAAGCTTTTAGAGCTACTTGATGGAAGTAATTGGACGCTCCTGCTGGTTTGTTCATATCTTTAAGTTGTCTGGTTGAGGTTGTTGGTTTTGGCTTTTAACCGTGATAAACTTTGGGATGAGATTATATAGAACTAAGAACCAGCAAAACTGAACATCATAGAACAGGTAAGGATTCAAGATAAAACAGAGTAGAAAGAATGGAGGAAAAAAGAAAATGAGATCCTACAGCTATGGAAAATCATAAGAGTTATGCTAAGTAGCATGAGCAAGATAGCATCTTTGAGATACGTAGAATGGATTGGGTGAAAGCTGATGTTTACAAAATTGAGGGTTAGATGGTCCGGATGATCTTTTTAGAGGTTCAAGATCTTACCAGGCAGAGATTGGAAGTAGTTCAGTATTGAAGTTGAGGTTTATAATGATTGATGATGACAGAAAGGGAGAATTGGAATAGAGAAGTAAAGAAGAAAGAAAATGAAATAAAGAATGAAATGATAAAAGAGCAAAAAAGATGACCAAGTCAATTTGATTTGATCTTTGATGAGCTTTGACGCAGTCTTGAGTTAGATTGAGTATGGGGATTTGTTGGTTTGATGTTTGATCAGAGTTGGAAGGAAGATGAGAGAAAGAGAAGTGGATTGTGCAAGACAGAAAAGGAAAAAGGAGTCGCAAAAAAATAGATTGGGGGACTTTCGGGGAGTTGAGGTAACTGAAAGACATGAAAATTCCTCTGTTGCATGGAGCTTTAATGTGAGTGTTTCAAAACATGCACTGCAAGAGGAGAGGTGTTGCTGAAATACTCCCTAATCTTAAAATCTTCAGGTAGCCTTCTACCTCTTTCTTTGGGATCAACCTTTTCAGAGAAATCTGAGATTACTTTGCCAGAGAAATAGCTCTTCTCATACCTGGATGATCCTCCTGGGTCTGAGCCAGTTTGAATTGTTCCCAATAGCTCACATGTTCTTTCACTAATACCTTTACTCTTTCCTCCTTGGTTGAGTCCAGCTGGGGTGGCATAGGAGGACCAGTATCCTCCTGGGATAACACATTGGAAAGAGGGTTCTTCTCAAACAGTCTGTTGGTTGATTTGGCGGCAACGGTTGTTGCTGTTGTCTTCCTGCGTGAGGCTATGGTCACGGGTTCAAGCCCCCTCATTGCGCTCGCAACTGGAGTCCTTGCGCATACAGGTTCCTCCGGGCAGAGATCCATACAATGAGGCCCTACCTGTTGCACAGGTGTTGCGCCTGTTTTGGTACATAGCACCAAAAAAATGAGTAAGTCTTTTTTCAAAACTTTTTGAGAAAAGACTTAAAAATAAAAAAAATATTTTTTGTGTCTTTATATTTTTAATAATTTTTTTATATATATTTTAACTCACTTAAAGTTAAATTAAATGGTACCAACACTTGGTTAGGATCACAACTGTCCTTGGGGGGTATTCCAACGGGGTTCGAGTGAGTTCCAATCAGATCCTGGGATAAATCCAAGGGTAAGTCCACAGGTACGCTGTCTGGGACGTTCTCTAGGAGTTCCTGGTCAATGATATCACCAAAAACAAAATCCACTGAGATGAATAAAAACAAAAAATATAAGTTTAATATTTTTTTGTATTTTTAAGTGGTAAGATGATATTTTTAGAAAAATAATCACTTTTATTAATTTTGTATTTTTCTTTATCTTCAGGATTATTTAGTTTATAAATATAAAGCTTTCTTTGATAAATTTCCCACTCCTTATTCTGCCTTAATAAAGAATTGAAATTGATAATTCTTTCAAGCTCAAGTTCTTTGTCCTTTATAACCTGCTGTTTATAATAAAGTGATTTCTCTTGTTGTTGCTCAGGAGTTATAATAACAGGGACAAAGTTATGGAGTTTTGCTTCTTTTTTCTTTTTAAGAAGGTTCAAATAATAATTGATCAATTCTCCGTTGGTCTTAAGATCCACTAGAGAAACAAAGGATCAAAAATATGTGTTATAAGTATTTGACCTTATTCTTTAAAAAAATAGACCTTTCCAAGGAATCAATAATCAAATATTAACTATTCAAGGATATTTCCCTGCCAGAACCCCAGTTGCCAGCTCTCTGATACCAGGAACCTTGCAGTCCTTTAGCTACAGAGAGTGATAAAAATACTGGAATAATATTAATAATAATTATTCCAAAAATAAACGCTTAGAGGCTCAAATAAATGATATAATAAGAGCAGTTGCAATGTTTAATTGTTTTGGTAATAAAAGGTTTTCAAAATAATATAAAAGAGGGGCCACAGTATTATACTACTGGGGATCTTTGCAGACAAGAAACCTCTCTTCAAGGGGCCTCCTTAGGCAGTTTAAGAACCTTGGAATGAAGATGGGTGCCTTAGAAAGGGCTTATTCCGCTAATGGCCAGGCATAACAGCACAATGGCCTAGAAAGGAAGGAAAACACTCACTCTGAGCAATTTACCACAAAAATCCTGCAGTAATAGGAAGGGTTTCAGAGCAGATGGGGTGGATTGCCTGACTAAACTTCAAGGGTTGATTGGTTTTAAGAAATAAATAATAATACTACAGACTTGGTCATAAATCACTTACTTAGATTCTTCATAAGCACTTGACTAACAATGACACGTTGTCTGATTGATAATAATAATTCCTGGTGAACTGATGATGGAATAATGGATCCAAAGAGGTCTGTATAAATACCTTTTTGGGGTGACTTTAAGCTTCTCAGGGCGCGTAGAGAGAGTTATGCTCATGGGCTGAGGCTGGCAAGCCAGTAATAGCAAGACTAACACGTCCACTTGGTGCTGTCAATCAGCTGACCTTAGATCTGCTGGATTTCTGTACTATTTTAGCCACAGGATCTGTTAATCTATTATGGCGTAAATTTGATCATTCTGCACTCATCCTTCATTTTCACTATTAGTATTGCTTCAAAGTGAACAAGTGTGGACGTTTACTAATTTTACATCATCTGCTGATCACGTAGATAATTTTTAATAATTTTTATGAACACTCCTTGTAGTGTTTCGTGGTCTTCAAAGATCAGAGTCAATGATTTACATGGTAATCCTTGATCTTTAATTTATTATTAAAAAATTTTCTAAACTTGATTTTTATTAATTTTAATTGAGTTTTGATTTTTTTAGACTATTAATAATGCATATGTCAACTTTTTACATATGCCAGGCAACCCTAATTACGTTGTAGCTCTTTTGAGCAGTACCTGGTTGTCAGATTAGTCACGACGGATCCAGACGCAGGGATCAGTCACTTCAGATGCGCGCGAGGTGGGATCCGCTGCGTGCGTGGCAGAATTAGCTGCGCGCGGGTCTCTAGTACGCGGGAAACTGCTACTATGAGTACGTAGGGGTATGTAAGGATGCGGGGCTGTGAAATGTGACATAACACATTTCCGCGTGTAACTCCTAAAATATACACAACACCTCAATTCCAAGTGAATTTTAGGTGTAAACCCTATAAATGACCACATGTGCAAAATGTTGATATGGCAAAAAGGTGCCATACTGGTGTCTTAATTTTTAGTACTTTTATTTTTAATTATTTTAAAAATGTAAGGACTTGGATTTCAAGGGTGGGGTCAGTGAGTGACCCTAGCTAATTTTGGGGGAGGAATCCATTTCTGTAATCATATTGATGGATTTCTTACTCCTTCTTTTTTTAATTGAGATATTCTTATTTTTTTATAGTTTGTGTTGCTATGACAGGTTGCTCTGTACATAGTAGCAAGCTGACAAGCGCAGTCTAGTGTTTGGAACCTTTGGGGTTGGACCTGGGAAACAGTCTAGCATTTTGTATTTTGTGAGGATGCGTTCCAGGTAGAGCTGTTGTGAAATTCTCATAACACAGTTGTCACACTGGAGGTGGAGACCCAGGAGGTGGCAGGCAGCGCTAAGATCCTCCATGAGGTAGCAACCCCTGATCAGACTCTTGAATTGGTCAATGTTGTGGCTCACAATGACAAGGTTGTCTAAATAAACATGGACAAAGCACTCCCAAACAGTGATGCTGGAAATGAGGAGAAAGGGGTCTGCCTCCAAGTCCTTGAATTCAATGGAGCAGAGGAAGTGTTTAAGATTTCTGTACCATACCCTGGGAGCCTGCTTCAGGCCTTAGATGGATTTTTTTAGCTTGAGACAGAATCCGAAGGGGACATACCGGTTAGAGGGCAGAGGAAGATGTGCTCCTTCAGTTTGCCGTTGAGGAACGCATTCTTGGCCTCCATCTGGTGAATGTGGTAGCCCTTTGAGAGTCCAATGGAAATTGCTGCACAGAGAGCAGTTGATTGACCAGTGAGGGCATAGGTGAGGTTTTCATGATCCTTGTACTGCTTGTTACCCTGTGCACAGAGGTGGGCTTTGAACTTGAGAAGCCATCCAATTTCATTGAGATTCTTCCTGAATACCCAGACCGTGTTAAGCAGTCTAGTGCTAATGGGGATGGGAAAAATTTGCCAAAAGTTCAGCCGTGCCATGGCGTCCAACTCAGTGTTGATGGCCTTGAGCCACTCAATGCATTCAGGGGATATTTTGGCCTGCAAGTACGTTTTTGGAATGCTGTGATTGATTACTTCCTTCAGGAAGGCCTTCACAATGGCAACCATGGCAACAGCAGCATTTCCCTGGTGCTTGTGAGTCAGAATGAAGGACTCATTCAGGTTGGAACTGACAGACTTGGGCAGTTTTTCCAGAGGAAGAAGGTAGTCCCATCCCGGCCAAGAGTTTGCAGGTCAAGCAAGGGGAGCAACCATTGGAGAAGACACTGGGAGTTGGGGGGTTTGTGGAGGGGCTGTGACAATTGAAGTTCTGAGTTGACAGAGGTAAGTGGAGAGGTTGGGATGTTGATGGTGGGAACAGGGTTGTTGGTGGAGCTTGTGTCAGTTCTAGCATTCCTGGAATCCAGGCTCTCTACAATATCCACAAAGGGAGCAGCTTCCTTGGATGGGGGTGAGTTTTTAAGGATGTGCAATCCAGGGAACTGGTCTTTGACAAACCTGAAGTTGTGGCTTCAAACAACCTTGTTTTTGGAGTTCATAATTCTCCAGTTTTGGAGACCCAGTTGGTATCCAAGGAGGATTCCCTGAACAGCTGTGTCACCAAATTTTCCGTCCCGGACTTCTTTGGGGATATTGACGTAGGAAAGGCATCCAAACGGTTGGAGCCGGATCAGTTCAAAGTCTCTGCCAAACCACAAATGATAATGCAACAACCAATTTTATTTCTGCCTAGGGGTGATGTTCTCAAGGAAAACCACCATCATCACAGCCTCAGTCCAGTATGACAGTGGAAGATTGGTCTGCTTTATAAGGTTGCGGGCCTTTTCACTAGTAGTGCAATTTCCTCTCTCCACTAAAGCATTCTGTTGAGGTGTGTGGGGACTGGTAAAATGCAAAGAGATTCCATGATTTCTGAAGAATTGGAGAAACTCCTTAGAATTTAATTCCCCTCTGCCATCCATAACTAGGCTCTGAAAATTGAAAACTTTGAGATTTTTAGTGGTACAATAGAAGGACAGGAAAGATTAGAATTTCTTGGATTTGGAGGACAGTATGTACACAAATCTATAACCAGTGAACGTGAACCAATCATTGATTTTAAAGTAGTACTGGCCTCTTGACAGGGAGGCTGGAGTTTTTTTCCTGCATAGATCCATGTAAAGGGTTTGGAGGACTCTGGTGACTTTGGGGATTTTCCCTTTGAAGGATAGACAATTTTATTTAGAATTGAGGCAATGGTTGAAGTGTAGAGTGGATGATTTGACGCCATACATTCTTCTTAGTGCTTCAGCGCCGGGATGACCTGCGCTTCTGTGAAAGAGTTCAATATGAGTGTCCAGACATGTCTGAGTGGAGAGATTGGACCAACCTTCATTCACAAGAACTGCATTCATCACAATTATGTTGTTGACAACATTTGCTTTGAGAAGACAGACATCTTCCTTAGCAAGGCAGAGCTTTGTTTCTGTGAGATGCACCACCTTGAATCCATTTTGCAAGAGTCTAAAAAGGCTGATCAGAGTTTGTTGGAGCTGCGGGAAGTATAGAGCCTTAATTTTGATCAAAGAGCCATCAAGGGTCTTTAGATAAGCAAAGCCGTGGCCTTCTACCTGCAGCAATTCTCCATCTGCTATCTGCAGGTCCATTTTCCTTTGTCAAAAGTCAAACAGCATGTTTTTGTTGTTGAGGATGTGGTGGCTGGCTCTGCTATTGAGAATAGCTTTGTTGATTGGTGTCCTGATGGAAAGTGATTTGCATATACATATGAACACTCCGGAAGATGATTTGGATTCAAAAGAGGCAGTATTGGCTGGAGCCTTGGCAATTTTGGCCTTGTTCTTGAGTTTAGAGGCTTTCTTGAGTTCCTTGCATTCAGATTCTTTATGTTTGGTGTTTAGGTTGTGGCTACCATTGGAACATACTGGGTAGGTACGTGTGAAGGCCTTCAATGCCTTCTCCTCAGCTTTGATGTTGGCGCCAAGAGATTTTGAATCTTGTTGTTTAGAGTTTAGTGCCTCAATTACCTTAGCTAGGGTCAAAGGTTCTTTGGAGAATAGTATCTCCTTGGTGATCTCAATTGTTGCAGGTAGCCAACTGACTATTTATTTGTCCATTAGGGGTTTGTAAAGGTGAACAAAAACTTAAGATTAATTCCCAATTTGCAGTCTGACTGCTGTAAGTGCGTTGATGTGGTAGTTGATGCTGTTGAGAAAGGACTGGATGAACTTGTTGTAGGATAGTTACAGGAACTTTGTGTAAACTCTAGCTTGATTGTCTTTGGAGCTGGATTTAAAAAATTTAATAAGAAGGCTCCAAATTACACTGGGTTTTGCTCATTCTCAAGAGTGACTAGTTGTTGGATGTTGGTGTATCCCTTGTACATGGTAAGTACTCCTGCAGTTTTTCTCTGTTCCTTTTCAAAGAGATTTCTGTCTTCTCTGTCTTTGGGTGAGGAAGCTGTTAGGTGACCAAGAAGATTGTTCATGCTGAGGTAGCTTTTGATAGAGGCTTTCCACATTGAGAAGTTATTGTCTTTGAGGACAAAGAGGTTTTTGAACTGGTCTCCAGTGTTCATGGTGTGCGTTGAAGTGTGATTTTAGCAATATGGGATCATAACCTGTTATAACACCAAAGGTGTGAGTTGAAGAAGGGCTTGTGAAGGGGGAATCTTTGAGAGGTCACACCTGTTAAAACACCAAAGGGGTCAGTTGAAGAAGCACTTGTGAATGGGGCAGCTTTGAGAGGTCACACCTGGAGGATAGAGGAGGAAGGCATGGCGCGCAATGAGAATGAGAAGCAATGAAACCATTGAATGAATCGCAAGCCAGGTCTGACCGTTAAAACACCAAAGGGGTGAGTTGAAGAAGCTCTTGTGAAGGGGCTAGCTTTGAGAGGTCACACCTGAGTTTGGGGAACAAATTTATGATAACAAAGTTGAAGAGAAGTTAGAAACAAACGAGGTAGCTGAGAGAATTGAGATGAGGGAGTGTAGGCTTACCTGGAGGACAGAAGAGGAAGGCACAGAACACAATGAGAATGAGAAGCAATGAAACAGTTGAATGAATAGAGCCGGGAGCCTCTGTCCTCCAGGAGTCAAGTAGTTAGATCTTGATCTTGAAACAGATTAGTTTTCCAACTTTATTGATCACTATTACTCTCTGCAGTTGAGAGTTTAGCCCTTACTTCCTGCAGTGTGGATTGCGCATCTCTATTATCTCAATACCCTTCACCTCCCCCTCTGCATGATTTTTTGGGCACTCCTTCCATGCTGTCTGAAATAACTACCCTCACCCTTGCCAATCCCATTCAGGCTGTTCCCACGTCCCACCCCACCCCCCTTTCCAACCTTTTTTGAAAAGTGTTGAGTATTATTGCTTGGATTGGTTTCCCCCCCTTCCAAGCCTTTCTGTACCTCCCCAATCTCCCTCATCTCCCCTGTCCCCTTCTCCTGTCTCTTGCCACCCTCTGCCAAAATGCAGGAAGATAATCCGCTCCAAATGAGTCTTCAAGGTGAAGAATTGGGAGGAAAACTCAATCCTTAAGCTCAAGGAAAGGCTTGTGGCCATGGGCTTCTCCCAGGTCCAGGGACTTGAATTCTCTGAGTTCTTTGCAACAACCATCCAACTGGAGAGCCTCCGGCTTGTCCTGTCTCTTCTTGGCCACAAAGGTTTGGTTGTTTTCCAAATTTAATTCAAGACTGCGTTTTTGAATGGTTGCTTGGAAAAACCAGTCTACATGTCTCAGCACCCAGGCTTTGATGATCCCTCCCGCCCCAACTGGGTCTTCAAATTCACCAGCCCAATCTATGGCCTGAGGCAATACCCTGGACAGTGAAATATTGAACTAAGCTTGGGCATGGTCTCACTTGGCCTTCTCCGGTCCTTGTATGACCCATCTCTCTGCTTCAAGCTCCACAATGGAAAACTCATTGGGGCTTTAGCGGCTCACATTGATGATCTTGTGGTGGTTGGTACCAATGGCTTTGTAAAGACTTTTGTCAAGGACATTAGTAGTAAGTTCAAGGTAGTCTCAGATGAGGATCTCCATCTCTTCCTGTCCATATCCTTCCAGCGCAATCAGGTGTCTAAGACAGTCTCAATTGGGCAGTCTCACTACATCAAGTCAATCTGCAATCTCTTCCTTCTGGCAGCTGACACAAAGAAATTCTCCTTGCCTATGTCCACCTCCTTCAAGCATCTGAAACAGCGCCTGCCGTATTTGCCTGAGTCTCCCCCCCCAAATAAAACCAGCTTGTTGGCTCTTTAATCTGGGTCTCTCAATGCACATGTCCCAACATTGCATTTGCGGTCAACCAACTCTCCCAATTTCTTCAAGACCCCTTGTTTGATCACTGGCACGCCGCAATCAGGATCCTCTGTTATCCGAAGAGCTCCCACTGCCTACGTCTTGTCCTTGTAGGGCCTACCCTCAACCTCACTGGGTACACAAACTTGGATTGGGCAGAGGATTCTGTCAACCATCACTCAACCTTGGGGTATACCTTTTGACTAGGCTTGGGAGATATCTCCGGGAAATTGAAGGAGCAGCCCACTTTCTCTCTTTCCAGCACCAAAGCGGAGTGAAAAACCCTCTCTGACTCATGCAAGGAGGAACTTTGGCTCCAAAATATAATTTCCAAGCTTTTTCTTTGCAATTCCGAGCTGGCCACCCTACTATTTGACAACAGTGGTGCCATAGCTCTAGCAAAAAACCCTCTCCACCACTCTAGGATGAATCATATCAATGTCAGGCACCACTTCATTGGCGAATGCATAAACTGGTCTCTCTTCAAGGTCAATCATGTCTAAACCACTGGCATGCTAGCTGAAATGCTCACAAAACCTCTGGCCAGGGTTCTACTGCAGAAAAATCAATCCCTCTTTGGTCTAAGATGATGTGCTCAGAAAGGGGGGGTGTTGGAGTATCTCTACCTGATGCTGTAGTATATGGTTCCTTTTCCATATTTGATTCTCTCCTTCTTATTATTTTATTTATTTCCTTATCCCTAAGAATATCTGCCCACGCTACTCCATCATCAGATACTTGACTCCTTACATGCTTCTCACATACCTGTGCACTCATTGCTCATTTATCATTTCCCGCTCTCTAACTTGTGCTCACTGTCACTCTGAATGAACCATTCACTTGGCCCGTGACACTCATCTGTCCACCCCTACCTGAGCGCAGAGGAAAAGCCAGGTGGAAGGACTTTCTCTCATCCTTCTATCTGCTCTCACCTCTGCATATCCTCAGGTAATTCTGTTCATATTTTTCTGTCTTTCATAGATTTCTTTCTCTCTTTTTCTACTCTTAACTTCAACTGAATCTGCAATCTATCATCCTTGTATCTTCTCTCACCTCTGCATATCCTCATTGGTTCCAACAAGATGAACTGAAAGATATTTTGGATTCTGGAATTATTTTCTGACATGATATGTTGGATTGGAAGGTGTATGATAAGAAGGAAAATATTTTGTATCTTATTTATTCATTTGATTTTATTTTTCTTTTGATTTGGTTTTGGAAGTATTTTTGGATATGATATTTCAGGATTGAAGGGACTCTTTGAAAGAATTTTGATAGGAGTGAAAATATTTGATTTTCTCATTTATATTTTCTTTTATCTATTTATTTATTTCATTTGAGAGATGATTGATTGGAATTGAAGTATTTTCTAATGGATTTTCTTTTGATGGAAGATAAATGGATTGAATTGTTATTGAGAAGTGATGGTGATTGGAATTTGGATAGGGTTAAGAATTATAGGATGGATTGGGTTTGGAATGATGGATGGAATTGAATTGATGGATGAAGCAAGGAATTCCGGTGGTGATAAAGTTGGATGTTGGTTTCCAGAAGGTAATTTGTGACATTGAGGATGGATGGATGAATGGATGGGTGGATGGGTGGATGGATGAGTTTATCAGGTTTTTGGATTTTGAAGCATGAGTACCTAATTTTTCTAAAATAAGAAAAGGTTCCTAACCAATGCTCAAAGAGCTATCTTCAAAGTTCTATCAGTATTTATTTTCTTTACAGATAGTAATAATTAATTTGCAGGATGGATGCCTTTTGGAATTTATTTTATATTAAGGTCAGCATAGTTACTATACTTATCCATAGACTTTTTTGAAACTTGATCAGAGGATTTTGGTTGATTGAAGGAGTATTTCTAGCTTTATTTAGTCAGCATGTTGGTTGCACCCACTTGAACCATGAACAGGAGTAAGAAACTGTAGGAATCTATCAAACTGTTTGTCACTTCATCCCCTTTCTTCAATCTTTTAAAAATTTCTTGGAGAAACTTTTCAGCTTATTTATTTTATGTCAGTTCACTTGGTTGTGGTTCAAGAATTTTCAAAGAAGGGTAAAAAAGTTCAGAAGTTCAAAATTCATCAGGGTTCTATCCAGAGTAAGCATTCCCCTGTATGGAAACAGGTTGCCTCAACATGACAGGAGGCTGGGTGAATTCAATGGAGAAATGCCCAGGACTGTAAGTGAGTTGACAAAAGAAGGAGTTCCATATATTAAACTTGTCTTCTGGTGAGAGCTTTGGAAGTCATGGAAATACTATAAGGAAGAAAGATCAGTTCTTAAATCAAAAAGCCTGTGATTCTTCAGAGGTAAGCATCCCAAAATCAACCTTGGAGAGGATAGTATAACCTAAAAAGACAGTCAGTGAAAGTCATTGGATGAATATGTTGAAGGTTCTCATTTTTAACAGCATCAGGTTTTCATAAATCAACGATTGATTGCAAACCACTATCATTCTTTTTGAAAGTAAAGGAAAGTTTCTCCAGTTCTTGAATTGCTGGGGCTGGATGAAATTTTTCTCTACATTCTCTGCTATGTAGGCTTTTAGGGTTGAATTTTCATTTGAGGTATTGAATAGACAATCCCAACTGGCGGTATGAGGCCTTCCAGTTCAATATGGTGGTTGTAAGCGCGGTTTGAATAGAGTTGATCTGCATTAACCTTGGGGAAAGAATCTAGGAATGAATGGGAATCAGCAGTCAATTTCTTTAACATGTTTTCTGGTTATTCATGAACTTCATCAGTAACAAAGACAAACATCAGAAGTAGTAAACAATTTTGTAGTATGCAAGGATGAATCCAATATATCTTCCTCCTTTGAAAAATAAAGGATCAATGAATATCCAAGCAAGTGGAATGAGTGTTGAACTCAAAAGGAATCCAAAGTTGTTTTGGGGCTTTGAAAAGTTTCTGAAGTGAGGGGAAATGCATTTGTCTGCAGATACAAAGGCAGAGTTGAGGGAATGACAGCTGTAGGAAGTGTAGCCCGTTTTAGTTCAACAAGATTGGAGGAAAGGCCAGTGATTAGTTGGTGTCTTGAGGTGATCATCCCTGCATTCCAAGTTTTCCAACGGATTCCAGTGATGAAGAGAGTCGATTCCCAGGGTGAATTTTTGAGGGAATAGTGCATTGAATTGAAGGAGTTCCCATTCAAATCTAGAAAAGAAAAGAAGCAAAACTGTTTGGAAAAGTGATCAAATGAGATGAGATTGAAAGAAAATGAATGTGTTTGCTCAGAGGAAGGGCTGTAAGGTATAGATACTTTGAACCATGGACTTACCAATTACAGATTGAGTTGCACCTGAATCAAAAAAAAAAATAGATAATCCTTGAAAAAAAAGAATAAGTTGTGAGCCTGATCTTAATCTGGCTTTGAAGTAGCACTTGAAGGTGCTGGATTAGGAAAAGAAGAAGGTGAGTTGACAGGTTTCTTTCTACAGTCCTCTTTCTTATGCTTCCCACCAAAATACATACATAAACCCTCCTTCTCTCTTCTTGCATTCTCTTCAGCCTTAAGATTGCCATCAGGAACTAAGTTCAAGCTAGGTTTGGTTGAGGAAGCTTGATTCTCTACCTCACCCTTGCCCTTTTCAGACTGAGTAGTTGAGTTTGCTTGAGATTGATAGGTACCTTGTTGTTCAAATTGGTTTGAATGGGAAGACTTCTCCTTGACTTGTTTGTGGTTCTAGGTTTTGCAATCCAAAACAACATCCATAAGTTCTTTAAGAGTGTTCACAGAAAAATCATAACCTGCTAGTTGATCCAAAAGGCAAGAGGGAAGACTTTGGTGGAAGTGCAAGTAGAAGGTTCTATCACCCCATCCAGAAACTTTTTTCATGAGGGATCAAAATTTGGTGATGCGGTTTGAAGCATAGCCAGAGTCCTTCATCTTCAGGTTCACCATTTCCTTTTTAGCCTTGAAGAATTCATTTTAGGGCCCTACACGGCTCCCACACAACTGGGAGTTATGAATTTAGCATCAACCTTTTTTGAAAGGTGATTTTGATGAATAATTTGGTTGAAAGAAGGTTTGAAGGAAAGTTCAAAATCAAGGGGTTTCAATTGAAACCTCCCTGGCCAGAATTATTGGAAGAAAATGTGACAGGAGGTGGTTTGAAAAGGCTGTCAAAAGCCTGTAGCCACACCATTTTGATGGAATTTTCAAACCCACAGGCTGTGAAGTTGGTATGGGCCATAAAAGAAGTGTAGCTGTGAATTTGGCATGGGCCACCAAAAAAGTTGGGCTGTGCAGTTTTGAAAGCCTGAATCTGTGCAGCTTCTTCAGGGGCTACAAGAAATGCTAGCAGCCATCCCCCCCCCCAGGCCAGCCCCTCTTGGGTATGTTGGGGCGGGGGGAGAGATGTATTTCCATTACAGTAAATGGGGTGGGACCTAAAAAGTAATGTTTCACAATTTTAGGCATAGGAAAACACAAGAAATCTTTCATAAAGTAAATAAATTGCTATACCACACCTTGAGGTGAAGAATTTATTTTTTTAAAAAAATGTTTTTTTTGGTGGTAACCATGCCAAAAGGAATGATTGCAGCAATTACAATTGAATTATTTTACCCTCAAAAAATTTCTCATATTTTGAAAAAAGATTTTGTTTTCAAATCTCATCTCAGATTGGAATTTCTTCCAAAAAAATAATTTCTTTTATTTTCTTTCCATGTCACATTAAGAATATTAATGTACGTGAGTCAAGAGGCCTTATCACAGCCCCCAAAAGCCCCAGTAGAATTTGAAAGGCATTGGTTTGCTCAAAAAATCTCACTTACTTGTCTTCTCCCACCCCAGGAAATCCTTCAACCCAACAAAGGGGTGCAAAAACTCAATTTTCATAAATAAAAGGGTTTTTCAATTCAGATAAATTTTTAAGCTTTCCAGGCATTCCTGGGGTTTGAAAAAAAAGGAAAATTTATTTATTTAGTAAAAATAACTTTTGAAACATGAAAAATATGATTTCACTTGCTAGCAAGTGCCATAAAGGAATCTGTGGTTGAAGCTCTTTCCAATCCCTTTTAAATATATGCTCATGCTTCAACCAATTTTTTGGTGCAAATTCACCTTGCAAAATGAAAATTTACTGTGCATTGAATCTTATATCAAGGCCGGCCTGAGCTTGGCTGGAGCTTGAAATGTGGTTGGTTTAGATTGTTTGTGAGATCCTTGATGGCAATTGCTAGCAATTGACAAAACATTGTTTGTGTTTTTGAGATATGAAACATGATTTCCTCCAGTATTCAGGACCAATTTCCCTGAATGCTTGTCATTGGTTAATAATTCATCATTCTTTCCTCATAATTTAAATTAGCATCAACCTCTCCAGGCATTTCCTGAACACCAGGAAGCTAGTGTCCTCAGTATATGGGGTAGTACACTTGGCATGCACATGAGATCACTGGTTTCAATTCCCAGAGGACACATGTCATTTTTACATCCTTGCAACAACTACTTTCTTCATTCCTTTCTTTGAAAGACGCATTCTTAGGGTGTATTAGATTTAGAAAACCAGCCATTGGAAACCCGCCATTTTTTTTGACCAAACCCGCCATTTTTAATGGCGGGTTTCTGAAATACACATACCCCCTGACTGGTGTATTTCAAAATACTGGTGTATTTCAAAATAGTGGGTTTCATGAAAATGGAGGATTTCAAACATCAAACCCCCCATTAAACCCGCCATTTATGCATCATCATCCATCTACCATCCATCACATCTAAAACACCCATCCACATCAGAAAATCCATACCGGTCCCATCTCCATCACACTGGACACATCTCATCTCCATTGCTTCACATCTCCATCACTTCACATCTCTATTGCTTCACATCTCTATTGCTTCACATCCCCATCTTCACATAAATCCTATCATCTTCTCATAACCACACATCAAATCACCATCTTTCCCAACATTTCCCATCAAACTTCTTGACAGCAAGTTGAAAATGCAAAAAATCTGACTGAAATTTTGTTAGTATTTGACTGCCATTCAGACTCCAATTCAGACTCCAATTTAGAATCAACTTGGTTGAATTTCAATGCTCTATTACAAAAGAAATACATGGTTCCAAGAAGACAAACTCTCCACAACCCTATGTATGAAAGGCAAAAGCTTCATCTCCACCTCAACTTAAGCTTCCAGCAACTTTTCCAAACTCTATTGCCTTCATTCATAAAACTTTTGGAGATGATTGAAGACCACCACATCTTCCAGAAAAATTCTTGGAATCCTCAAAGCAATCCAGCTATCCAACTGGCTGTTTCTCTTTGTAGATTGAGATCAAATGGAAATGGAGCAGCAATTCATCAATTAGAAAATCTATTCTCAGTTGGATATGGAACCATTGACTCATACACAAAAAGAGTCATGGTTGCTATCCTATCTTTCCTTTGCTCAGTGCTTTCTTTGCCAACAAAAGAAGAAAGCAAGGAGATATCTCAAGTAATGTAAACCAAAGGATTTCCTGGTTGCATTGGTTTTGTTGATGGAACCACCATCCCCTTGATTCAAAGACCCAAGCTAGATGGCAACCACTATTTTGATTGGGAAAAAATGAAATTGATTCATATCTTTTCCAATTTCTCTGATAACACCGTTGATCACACACTGACAAAATATATTTTGTCTGTTTGTTTGGATACTCTGTGGCACTACAACTTGTTTTTTATAACAACAAGAAGTTCATATCCCTCCATGCTGGCCTTCCAGGTTCTTGTCATGATTCATACGTGTTCAATTGGATGCGGATTTCCCCAAACCAGAGAACTACTTTAACCAGGATCAAGAACTTCTGGCGGATTCATCTTATGCTAGTGGGAAATATGTGGTTCCAGCATACCCAAATGTTTTGTCCAAAAATCAAGGAAAAACCAATTTCAACTATCATCTTGCCCAATCACAAGTTTGTATTGAGCATGCCATAGGAGTCCTGAAAGGAAGATGGGGCAGCTTAAGGGAAATTCAAAACCAGCTTCAAAATCCCAAAGACATGAAGTTCCTCATCCACTGGATTATCACTTGTGTCATCCTTCACAATATTTTGGCCAAAATCAAAGATGAATGGGACAACATATTTGAAGATGATATTCCAGATCCACCTCAAGTCATCCCTGTCTCATCTTGTCCCTCATCTTCTTCTATGAGAGAATGGATTCTTCCTCTTACCCTGGCTTGCTTTGATGAGCAATTTTTGATTATGAATTAGGTAGAAAATCCCTTCACCAATTTTTTTTGGTTTTGGTTTTTCACCCAAGATTCATTGGCTGACTCACTTGTTTTTTTTTCTCATTTGGTGGGGTGGACTTAGACAAATGGTTTTGGTTGTTCACCCAAGATTCCTAGGCTGAGTCTGTATTTTTTTTCTCATTTGGTGGGGTGGAATTAGACAAAACAGACTCAAAAATTCCAAACCCCCCACCTCACCCCAACAAACCACCCAACAAACCACCCACCTCACCCCACCAAACCACCAGTCAGTCCACTCCTTCCTCCTCCACACCAACCACCTTGGCCTCACCCATCACCTTCACCTCACCCACCACCTCCCCTCCTCCTCTGGTTGGCTCCCCTGGTAAGCTTCCCCCCCTCCTCCTCATCCTCCCCATCATCCGATGCTCATAGGTTGATTCATCCACCTACATCCCCTATCAGGCCCCCCCACCCCCTTGGTTGATTACCCAGGTAAGCTTCCCCCTCCCTCCTCCTCATTCCGCTTTTCCCTCCCTCTCACCCCCTCTCAATCCCTCCCAATCACTTACCAACACCTCCCCTCTCCTCCCTTCCTTGCCCCCCCCCCTCACTTGTTGGCCTCCTTTCCCCCCACCTTGCTTGCTGGCCTCCTTGCCCCCCCCCTTGCTTTCCGCCCTCCATGCCTCCCCCTTTGCTCATTGGCCCCGCCGCCAACTTTCCCTCCTTGGCCCCCCCACCCTCACTTGGCAGCCCCGCCGCTGACTCAACCTCCTTGCTTGCCGGCCCCACCACCAACTTGGCTACCCGCACCCCCTCCTTGCTTGCCGGCCCCGCCGCCAACTTGGCTACCCGCCCCCCCTCCAACTGGTCTGCCCCTCCTCCTTGCTTGGTCTGCTGCCCCTGCCCTCCTTGCTTGCTGGCCCCGCGGCCGACTTGGCTACCCGCCCCCCCTCCAACTGGTCTGCCGCCCCTGCCCTCCTTGCTTGCTGGCCCCGCCCCCAACCTGGCTACCTGCTCCCCCTCCAACTGGTCTGCCCCCCCCCCCCCTTGATCCCCCCCAAGCCACCCCCCTCCCTTGCCTTGCCACTGGGCACCTGCCCCACCTTGCCAACTCAGACCAACCCAATTGGTTTTCCCCCAGGAATTTTTTTTTTTTTTGATGATGTAACTTACTTATTTTTTATTTTTATTTTTTTTCTGGGCGTTATAAGCCCAGCCCAATTATTTCAGGCCCACTCCCAGTATTTTTTTATTTTTATTTGTTTTTTTTTTTTTTGGTGATCACATGACTGACATTTTTTCTTGGTAATCCTTTTTTGACTGCTTTTCCTTCAATCCCATTGCTTCTTCCACCACACTCACAATGCTATACTCCAAATTGAATCCCTTTTTGATCTTCACCCAAAGCGGAGCATTTGCCTGGGAGGGAACAAGATGGAAGGGGATGAGGTGACAAAAATAAAGAGAGGTGGCAAGCAGAGGGCTTTGAAGTGAAAGAGGGATCAAATGAGGGCCTCCTAAATCTCTTTGGAACTTGCAGAGGGGGGCATCAATGAAAAGGTTGTATGTTCTGAACAGAAACTCCACCTTTGGATCTGTATCCTGCAATTACTGCTGAAAACAAAAAGAACAATTGAAAACCCTCACCGTCTGAGTTTTAACTTTCCAAGCAGAAAATCAAGCAATTACATTTCTTCCACCGTGGAAAAGTAATTGTTCTCAATAAGTCTGATCACAAAATTCTTGTTGAAATAATTGAATTTGTCCCATTGGATAAACTTTCTGATCAAGACAAGAAGGAAATCAACTTTGTGACAACTTTCCTTCACCGGTCAAAAAAATTTGTCAACACGGTTGGTCCCTCAAGATCTTGGGGTGGAAAAATTTGGGCAATTGGATGGCAAAAATTTATGGACCCCTTTGATTTATATGGATGCCTTGTGAAGAAATCATCTATTCAATCTTCCCCTCAAGCGTATGCTTTTCTCAATCTTAAGGCAGACAAAGTCTCTGAAATTTTAAGAAAAAAATTTTGCAATTTGGCCAGACTTCCCTTTGAATAAAAATTTGAAATAATGAAGGACAATGCCATCCCCTCCTTCTCATCACTTGAATTTGGTTCTCGGCCTAATCCCTTTGACTTCTCTCCGCATTTCACCTTCACATCTGACTCTTTTTACAACTCACCCCACATTGAAAAAGGTTAAATCTCTGAGTATTCCTTTTGACTTGCAGTTCCAACCAAGAAATCTACTGGAAAATGTATTGAAACTACAGATGAATATGGAGTATCAGACAGCCATTTTTTTTTCCTGACCTGGGGTTTGGAATTGATTTCAAGCAAAAAGGTGTAGTGAAAATTTTTTTGGCAGCAAATAAGTACAAGCACTGTACTTTTCCTGCTGTGGAGACTGCCACTCATACAATCCCCAATGAAAACAGAAGTAGACGTGATTGGAGCTGATTGTGTTTTAATATCCTCCTTGGCATTGGATGGGGGCCACTCATAGGTTTCTTTGGTATCGCCATTGCTAGGCTGAGCATCCCCAGCCAAGTCCTCACTGTCAACTGAACCGGATTGTTGGGCATCAAAAGCGGCTGGGGGGGTGATGTTTGCCTTCTTTCCAAAGATTTCATCCATTTGAATATAAAAAGACAAATGGAGTCCAACTTATCAACCACTGAGTTGATTCCCTTGGCTTTGTCAGATTCAGTGATACCAAAGCCGGTGGAGATTGACATAGAGTGGGCCTTTTTGTACTTGGCTTGATAATTCTTGAATTGCTCCCTCATCTGTTTGGATGACAGATCCCGCCTAAATTTTTTTTTTCTTGAGTTCATTGGCCATCAGGAGATGACCACTGACTTTAGAGGATGGAGGTTGGCCAACGCATGTTTCATTGTCTGATCTAAAGCAAGCATTGTAGTTGGACAGAATTTTGAGCCAGTTTACCAGGATGATGTGATCAGCTCTCTTTAGATGACTTGAGCCTTTGGAAGCTGATGGGGTAGTATTTTTGTATGTTGAGTTCCTGGGGGATGTTTGCTTTGGTCCATTTGATTGTTTAGTGGACTTGCAGGGGGAGGATTGCTGAGGGGCTATTTAAAAATAGTAAGGTTGATGAAGGGATGAAGGGCTATGAGAGTGTGTAAGTGGTGAGAGTGATGATCTGATGAGAGGATGAGAGTGATGAACCAAAGAGAATAGGAAGAGATGAGATTGATGAAGTGACAAGAGGGATGAAGCAATGAGAGTTAGGATGTGATTAAAGCAATAAAGTGATGAGAGTGATGAAGTGATGAGGAAAGTGATCCAATGAGAGTTAGCTGAATGTGATTAAAGCAATAAAAGGATGAGAGCAATCAAGCAATAAGGATAGTGATCCAATGAGAGTTAGCAGGATGTGATGAAAGCAATAAACAGATGAGAGTGATGAACTGATCAGGATAGTGATCCAATGACAGTTAGCTGGATCTGATGAAAGCAATAAGCAGATGAGAGTGATGAACTGATCAGGATAGTGATCCAATGAGATCAAGCTGGATGTGATGAAAGCAATAAACAGATGAGAGTGATGAACTGATCAGGATAGTTATCCAATGAGAGTTAGCTCAATTTGATGAAAGTGATAAAGTGATGAGGGTGATGAAGTGATGAGGATGGTGATGAAGAGATGAAGAGTAATGAATCAAATTGTTTTCCAATGAGGTTGGAGTTAGAAGGAGGTGGGAAGCCAGGGGTGGATGACGTGGACAGGTGGTGGAAGCCTTTAAATATTTTTTTTGAAAAAACCCACTTATTTCCAGGTAACTCTGACACGTCTGATGTGAAATAAGTGGGTTTTTTTGATTTTTAATGGCGGGTTTAAAATGGCCCATTGAGTTTGAAACCCGCTGTGGAAACTAAAGGGAGCAACACCCCAGAAGTCTTCCTCAAGTTCCGGAAGTTATTGATCAAAGCGTCTGTAAGGAGATTGGATGCAGCCGTTCAAGAGAGAGAGAGGGAGAGAGAGAGAGAAATAATAAGATGAATTCCTTCCTTTCCAATCCAATCCAATCCGATGCCATAAAAAGTGATATCCTAGAGTGCAGTCCAGTCCCTGAAGTGAAGTGCTTCCCCCTCCCCCCCCCTACAACCCAGAGTTGAGAGCAAAGTATTTAAGTCCTCCCTCTCAACCCTAACCTAAGTACAACCACAAGTAAGCAAGAATGATGAAATACAACCCCTAAGCACAGAACCCTAGCCCAATCCTACCCCTCCATCCCTTGCCCCATAACCCATGCCCCTCAATATCAACGTACGCCCAGCTTGCCTGCCCGCGCGCGTCCGCCCAACAAACCGTTCCAGGTATCCGCGTACCCGCGTGACCCAATCCGCGCGTCTTGCAATGCGCGGTCTGCCTGGTCCGCGCGAGCCGTCCGATCCGCGCAAGCTTTCCGATCCACGCAAGCCTTCCAACCCAAGCAAGCTTTCCAATCCGCGCAAGCCTTCTGATCCGCGCGAGCCTTCCAATCCGCGCAAGCCTTCCGATCCGCGCAAGCTTTCCAATCCGCGCAAGCTTTCTGGTCCGCGCAATCCGTCGTCTCCTGTCTCCAGGTGCTGAGCCCAACCCAACCGCTGCTGGGCCTACCTGACTGCTGCTGAGCCCGCAGCGCGGCTAGCTGCAACAAGGCCCTTCCCATTGCTGAGCGCGCCGCCTGCAGCCCTTTCCTGACTCGCGTCCATAAAAGAGCACCACATCCCCCCCCAACTTGAGTTCTGTCCCCAGAGATCTCCCACCATCTCACCTTCCGTAGTTATCCTTTCTCCTTTGTATTTAGCGCCTATACACAAAAAAAAAAAAGACATACGTTGTGCGCGATTGAGTAGCCTTTGGGCTTGTGAGTCCCTGAGCAAGAATAAGGACCGCGCGCAATATCCGCGCCTTGGAGAGAGAAGATCAGCGCCAGTGAGAAGTCGGAAAAGGTGAGAAATCCGCCCCAGTGAGAGTCTGAAGGTGAGAAATCCGCGCCAGTGAGAGTCTGAAGGTGAGAAATCCGCGCCAGTGAGAGTATCCGCAAGAGTACATGGGTAGACAGAAAAGGAAGAATGAATAGATAACAAGGAACAAGATTTTTTTTTTTTTTTTTTTTTTTTTTGAGCCCGCGTCCTGCGTCCCAACTCCAACCTTCCACCCCGCGCTAGCTCCCCCCCAACTTTGCCGCTGTCCTCAGCCGACCGCGCCCCACCCATCGCCAGATCCGCGGAGCGTTGCCTCAACCGATCCCGCAGGGACCTTGTTTGCAAATTGTTGTCCCAGACCGCCTAGGTGCACCTCCCGCCGCCAAGACCCTCCTGCATCCTTTGAAATTTGAGCCCATCCGCGCGCAAAACCCAAACAAAAGCAAACACCCCCAGACGTCCTTACAACAACCCGCCGTGGAGGAGGAAAGAGGCTTTGAAACCCTTTCAATCCCAGCTCTCTTCTTCCCCACCCTGTCCACACAACATCCTTTGCCCTTTGCCCTTCTTGCGGCCTTGTTCTCCCCTCCGGAGATTTCTGACCGCTCCCTGCTTGCCAGACCGCGCGTGACCACTTGACCCTTCCGCTCCGCCCCACCATCTGTCCATTCCGCGCCCGTCCTTTCCATTGCTGCCACTACCCTTTCCAAATGCGCGCTCCCTGCCATCAAAGAGGTCCAGCTTGGGTCGTGATTCTTCAACGCGTGGTCCGTCTCTTCCGCCGCCGCGTGTACCTTCTTTGCAAGATCCGTCCGCCGCTTGCCAATTCCCAGTCCGCACGGAGCATCCATTTCCCGTTCCGTTGTCCTTGCCCGCTTCCTGTCAGTAGGCCGCACCGGTTCCATCGAGTCCCGCTTCCCCAACATGTTCTTAGCCCCCACTGGGGAAACCAATTCCGCGTTTGAATCCACTTTCTGGTCCCTTTTTCCCGTCTGCCAATGGTCGTCGTCCTCCCCATTTGCGCACATGCGGGGCGCAGATGCGCTGGGAGACTGAATACTCTCCAGATAGGCCTCAAGGCCCCTTGCCACCTCTGCAAGTTTGCTAGCCCAAGAGATGGTTGCCGGTGGTGGGGCCGGAACATACTCTGCCCTGTAGTACTCCAGTTCCGCGTAGTCCACTTCCGCTTGCAACCGGGTCCCATTGCGCGCGCCTGCCTTGTAACCCAATTCCGCGGATGGCTTGAGATTGTCCTTCCGAAAGCGAGAACCGTGCCTCCCCCATCTTGCCAGCATGTCCTCCTTCAGTTCCGGCCAATCCAGGTTCAGGTAGCCATCCATCTCCTCCACATCCCGACGCGCTTCCACATCCTTGATGAACAGGACAACATGGCGCGCCTTCTCAAAATCCGAAACGCCTTCAGAGTCCGCAATTGTTTCATACCGCAAGATGAATCGCTCCACTTCCGCAATGTTGAGTCAAATATGCGGGTAAATCCATGGGGTAGCGCGGAAGCCGTGGGAGGAGGAAGGAAGAGAAGCGGCTGTTGGTAGCATCCTTGAGTACCTTCGAGAGACTTTGACAAAAGATCTTTCCCGGCCAGACCCCCAGATGTGGAAACTAAAGGGAGCAACACCCCAGAAGTTGTCCTCAAGTTCCGGAAGTTATTGATCAAAGCGTCTGTAAGGAGATTGGATGCAGCCGTTCAAGAGAGAGAGAGGGAGAGAGAGAGAGAAATAATAAGATGAATTCCTTCCTTTCCAATCCAATCCAATCCGATGCCATAAAAAGTGATATCCTAGAGTGCAGTCCAGTCCCTGAAGTGAAGTGCTTCCCCCTCCCCCCCCCTACAACCCAGAGTTGAGAGCAAAGTATTTAAGTCCTCCCTCTCAACCCTAACCTAAGTACAACCACAAGTAAGCAAGAATGATGAAATACAACCCCTAAGCACAGAACCCTAGCCCAATCCTACCCCTCCATCCCTTGCCCCATAACCCATGCCCCTCAATATCAACGTACGCCCAGCTTGCCTGCCCGCGCGCGTCCGCCCAACAACCTGTTCCAGGTATCCGCGTACCCGTGTGACCCAATCCGCGCGTCTTGCAATGCGTGGTCCGCCTGGTCCGCGCGAGCCGTCCGATCTGCGCAAGCTTTCCGATCCACGCAAGCCTTCCAACCCAAGCAAGCTTTCCAATCCGCCCAAGCCTTCTGATCCGCGCGAGCCTTCCGATCCGCGCAAGCCTTCCGATCCGCGCAAGCTTTCCAATCCGCGCAAGCTTTCTGGTCCGCGCAATCCGTCGTCTCCTGTCTCCAGGTGCTGAGCCCAACCCAACCGCTGCTGGGCCTACCTGACTGCTGCTGAGCCCGCAGCGCGGCTAGCTGCAACAAGGCCCTTCCCATTGCTGAGCGCGCCGCCTGCAGCCCTTTCCTGACTCGCGTCCATAAAAGAGCACCACACCGCCATCAAAAAATGGCAGGTTTTCTTAACTCTGATACCCCCTATTATAGCAAAATAATTTCTCAGCTTAACCAACCTTTCAAAAAGTGCTTATTCATTCTGAAGTCACAAAGTTATGCTGGTATTCAAGTGATACCATCCTGTGGGAAAGAGTGCAAAATTATGATAAAGAAAACCCCAATTAGGCAAGCTTCTCAGCAAATCTTTGCATAAAATTTGTTTTTTTTTTTTGGAAAAAGAACTCTCATTCATGGATTTTTGAAAAAAAATAGATAATAATGACTATTCTTTGCACTTTTTCATTTGTTTTTGTGTTATTACTTTTGTAAAAGATGAAAAATATCCACAATGCAAAAGTTGAGATTTCTGGAATTGGTTGGTTTCATTATGAAATGAAAATCAAATGATTGTTTTGAAAATAATTTTGGCTGCTTATTATTCTTATCTTTCAATTTTCCTAAAGTCTTGTCTTATTATTCATTCAAGAAATAAAGAAAATTCCAAATATGATCCTATAGATTTATGAAACAGTCTTTTTGTTAATAATTGTTCAAGAGATGAAAAGAAATTCCTGACCACAATTTGAGAGATATTTGAAATGGTTTCAGTCCCCAGCAGTCTATCAATTTATTGATATGTTGACTTTTGTGCCTGTAGAAGGCTTCTTTCAAAATGATACCACAAATAGTTTCAAACATTTGTGTTTTATCATTCCTTTACTCACCATTAAAAGGTTTTTCTTTTTGAAAAATTCTTTGGATGAGAGCTTATTTTTTTTTTCTTTTTCTCTTTTTCTGTCACAATGGAAGCTGACTCTTTATATTGTAGCAACCTTCTCGTTGTTTCTAAATAAAGGATAGCAAGTTAGTTCCATTTAAAAAATTAATTGTTTTTCCATTTGCATTTGAAATTTACTTCAGGCTGGATCATCAGTTCAGGTTTTACATAAGCTCTAAGTTTATCCAAACTGATCAATTTATCAGTTAGAAGCATTTTAAAATCGTACCCCAATTCATTGTTGAACTGAATCGAAATTCTCAATAATTCACGCTGATAAGTCCTTAACCATAGACTGGTAAGGTGCCAAGAGATAAAAATTCTGTTGGCTAGCGTATGTTTTCCCGGACTCGCTAGCCTTTGCATTATATCATAAGTTGGATGGGTTGTCACCTGGGCTTCGCGTTCCTCTGCATCCGAAAGCGATTCCACCCAGAAATTCTTAAAGAACTCCAGGGCTTCAAGTTGTGCCATTTGTATTTCAGATTTCGTATTATACATCGGAGGATCGAGGACCATGTTGAGGATCTCGATGTTGACCAACGTCGCCCCGGTTGTCTCACAGATAGCTGGCTTCTTTTTCCTACCAAATATCTTCGGTAGGACGTTAGATTTTCCCTTCAACCTGAGAGAAATTTCCTTCCATAGATCTTCTGATCGCGATGAAAAGTTCCCATCCAGCAATTCCCAGGTCATGAAAGCTTTTGCTGCTTTCCAGCTTGCGAGCGAGCGGCTAGTGGTTTCGGGATGACGATATCGAACAAGATGGTATCTTCTCCAGGAGCTATATCCATCAAAAGATGAAGACTGATTCCAAACTATAAGCGGAGAGATTTCGATTCCCAACATGAATGAAACAGTGACCTCAGCTTGTCGAGTTTTATTGCATCTATGGCCAAACGCAACGTGAAATTTTCGCGCTCACCAGCCGCTTTGACAGCTCTAGGATTAGAAACGTGGGAAGCACCGGAATCCAAATGGGAGCCGGGACACCCCCTGGCACTGCATGTTGCCTGTGTCAGTTGGCCATCTCTTTCTACAAGAGCCAACTCCTGACTTTCCGGAACTCTTGCCTGTGTGGAAGCAACCAGGTCACATGCACTAATTATAGGATGGTTCATAATTTTGCATTGAGCCGTGAACTTGGCAGGAAGATCCTTCATGTCGTGAGTTTTGATATTTCCTTACCTTCCCGGGAAAAGCACCAAAGTTTGGTGCTTCTTTCCTGAAGAAATCAGGTTAGCGTCTTCCAGGTCATTATTCCCGACGTTGGCGACAACCGGCCTTGCTGGGGTACCTAATTTCGGATTAAGTTGCAGGAATATGCCATGAATCAACACGCTGGGTGACAGGAATACATACTTACTCGAGCTCTCATAGCCAAATCGGGTAACAAGGTCAAGCTCTTGAAACTCTCCGAACATGCGTCCTGCGACCAACTGCCATAGAAGGACATCGAGATAGACCCCGGCAAACATATCTTATTTGAAGTCGAAAGAAGTGGATTGGCATTCCCAAAATATTGAGCCCTTGTGGACGAGAAAAGTGTTAGAGTTACTAACCTGCACACCGTTGTTGTAGCTTAGTGTTAAAGCAGGCATATAAAGTTAGCTCAACCCGGGCTCAAGTCCTGGAGATGGCAATTCCATCTTTTAACAAAAAGCGCATTGGATGCTGGAATCTTTTGGATCAGTCCGCAAGGGTGTGAGCCTCAGAAATATAAACGGGCGTACACGACAGTCACCGTTTTACCAAACTCAGAGCACGTCTCAAATCATCCACTCTAGCTTCGCACTCGCGCCATCCAAATATATACTTGGTTCAAAAGGAAGTAGCCACACCAAAGGCAGACAGGCGAAACCAGAATGCAGGAACTTGTTGGAATAAGGCACAACACGCCCTCACGACGGCAACGAGCCGCATAGAAGGCACAGAGAATAACAGAAACCGTAAGAAAATTGTGCACCAAAGATTCAGGAGATAATAGATAAAAAGATAAGACTGACGCTAGACCGTGAGACACAGACACGGGCTCAGGCTGCAGCAAGCCAGAGCCGCAGCGACGACAAGCGTAAATAAACGAGAAGTTAAGATTCCTTGTGAGACAGGCACTCAGCAAACTACAGATTGATGCCAGCTCCTCAGGTACCCTCGCCAGCAGGAGTACCCGGATTCCAGGCAGCAGCTCATAAAGAGGCCTAGGGAAACAGCGGACACAAGCCCAAAAACCTATAGGAGCGGCAGGATCGTTCTCTCTTGTTCTTGAATTTCCTATTTTCATATCAACCGCAGCTTATTGATACAATCATACTCCGAGTCCTGCGGTCTTGTGTTTTAGTACCACCTTTTGTACTTCATCCCTGCATAGTAAGATTGTCGAAACTGCCGCAATGTCATCCGCCTTCTCTGCTCTGCCATATTTGTATAAGAAATTCGGTGTTTCATGTTTTAGAGAATCACTAGACGTATCTCCTGGTCACATACTCACAGTTCTTGTCGCCATCTTCAAATGTTGGCCTCAGGGAACAAATGAGGCGACGACCCTCTAGCTGATAGACCGCCCCAGTACTGTTGATAGGCCAGACATGTCTGGAAATTGCATTGGGCAGCTCACTGTTGAGATACGATACATGCTCTCATGCATTCTCCAGCACTACAATCCCTGCATGCTTGTATTTGGTTACCAATTCATCATTATGTTCTCAACATGACATTATCACCAACCCCTACAAGCATATCTTGACCACCGCGGAGCAGGCGGCCAGCATCTACCCTCGTCTCGATGAAATTATCGCCAACTTTGACAAGTTGTCGAGGCGCGCGAGGGTGGATAACTGTCGAAACCCAATTTCGCACCCTCGTTGCGATAAACCGGGCCCGCGCGACAGTCATCGAGGAGTTGGCGAGCGGGTTGTTGATGTAGACGCTCGCACTAGGATGACAGGATAAAAAAGGTTAGACTTCTTCTTCCATGTATCGATGCGATACATCGCATGATTATCCTATTTACAAAGTTAATTTGATAAAAATAAAAGTTTTTTTTTTTTTTCTTACCTAGGATGACAGGATAAAAAAGGTTAGATTTCTTCTTCCATGTATCAATGCGATACATGGCGATTATCCTGTCTCCTAGGTTCGCGTTTTTGTAAGCAGAGTGAAAAGCTGAGGAAGATTCTGGAATATTCGTGAGCGTTATGCAAATTCATTTATCTTCTACCTTTATTCCCATGGTTTGCGTCTTGACTCAGATTATGCTTTGATCCGCTCCTTCTAAGTGCATATTGTCATGACTAAGGTTATGCCTAGTCTTATAAACACCCGCCCCGAGCAAAAACGCCTAACGTGGTTTAAGAAGAAGAAGGGAAAAAAAATGAAAGAAATGGAAAAAAAAAACGACAAAAAATGCCAAACGAGAAAGAAAGAAAAAAATCATCCTGGACATAGTCGGAGCATCGCCATTGCCTTGATCATTTGTTGGGGCCCTAAAGATTTGGTCATACAATCCCCAACTTGGGAGTGCGTGTCCACCCATGTGATCCTCACCCGCCCGCCGTTGATCTGCTCATTGACATAGAAACAGTTGCGCTCGGAGTGCCTGGTGCGCTTGTTCGCGGTATTGTCTTTAGCAATCTTCACTGCAGACTCGTTGTCACAGTGTAGTACCGGGACCACTTGCTGGTTGCCCGTCATGTCTGTTAGTAGCTCCTTTATCCATACCCCCATTCTGGTGGCCCACCCAAGGGCCATGAACTCGGCATGGCAAGTGGATGTCGACACTGAGGTCTGCCTCTTGCTTGCCCACAGGATGGGGGTGCCAAAAAGCGTGATGACGGTCCCCTGCGTTGCCCGCGCAAAATCTCCACCCCAGTTGGCATCGACCCACACTCGGAGCGGATCAACGGACTCGTTTGCTGTGACTTGGAGTTGGAGTATGCCTGAGCCCTTGACATATCCTAAAAGATGGTGTATGGCCGCCCAGTGACGGGTGGTCGGCGACTTGGAGAAACGAGACAGGAAACCTACTGCATGCGCCAGGTCGGGACGTGTCGCAACTGCGAGATAATTGATGGAGCCCAACACGGCCAGGTAGCCATTGGGGTTGACAATATCTTCCCCTTCTTCGATGGATGTGATGTTGGTGGTGTTCGGTAGCGGTGATGAATGGGTCTTGGTGGAGTCTCTCGTGTAAGTTGCAATGATTTTGTTGGCAAGCAGCGGCTGTGAGAGTTTGAAGCCGTCTGCCACCTCGTCAATCTTGATGCCCACAATGGTGTCCACGGTGTCCTGCCACTTTGCTTCCACCTTCTCCCCAAGGGCTGACCGGAACACCTCCAAAACTCCATTGTCAGAGGTGAGGGTTCATAGACGATGTGGTCCACCTGACGGCAGATCCCTCCCCGGCAGAGGCCCGCCGCAACCTGACCACCCTTGGGACCCAGTCGCTGCTTTGGGGTAAACGCCACGGGGCGGTCTTTGACTGCAAGAAAGCCCAATTCATGGTCCTCACCCATTCCAACCTCCCCCCTTCTACCCTTCCCTTTGGCCCCCTCTCTCTCCCCTCTCATTCCAAGGTCAAGTGGCTAGGGGTCACACTTGACCCGAAACTCACCTTTGCAGCCCACATTGCTTCCCTACGCAAGACAGCCAGCTCAACTCTGGGCCAGCTACAGACCATAGGTAAGGCTAGCTGGGGCCTGAAGGAACGGGAACGTGGCCTCCTTGTGACCATCGTCCTCACAACAAGACTGCTCTACGGCGCCCCCATCTGGTTTACAAACTCCAACAAACGGAAAGTCTTCAACCTCCTGGAGGTCATCAACAACTCGGCAGCAAGGTTTGCGCTCGGCTGCACCTCCACCGCCACCAACCATTTGCACCGCTGCTCGAAGCAGCACAACGTAGGATAGGTAGATTTGTCACAAGAAAGCTGACCCGATACGCTTTCCACAAGTCATCACTGGAGAACCAAATCGCCATCGACTGGTACTCACGGGTGAGCCTATTCCAAAATCCCATCCACTCCTCAATAGTCCACAACTTCTTTGGTGACTGCCGCCAGCCTAGCATCGAACAAATCCAGCTCTTCCATCTTGACGAGCCCCCATGGTCAGATCCCCCCCCGGTTAGAGTGGATCTAGGTAACCGGCTAAAGGAAACCGAGCAAGCCCCTATTACACAATTCATCACAGCGCATCCGCGGCGGGACACCATCATCTACACGGACGGCTCGGCTCACCCCAAAAAAGGCCTAAGGGCGGCCGCCACGACAGAGGACGGCCGGTACTCCAGGAAGGCTTTCCTTGGCAAACCCGATTTGGCCACGAACTTTGAGTGCAAGGCAACAGGGATACTACTGGGACTGGAACTGGGCCTGGACCTGATGGCCAGGGGCCTCACCACTAGCATTTTCCTGTTGGACAGCCAAGCAGCCCTCAACCGCATGCTAGCTCCCAGAGCACCCAGACCTGGGCAGTACTTGTTCCTCCACATCCTCCAAATGATTTGCCTTATCCCTCCGGGCACTGACATCCTGCTAAAGTGGTGCCCGGGCCACTCGGACATCCCGGGCAACAAAGCAGCAGACACGTTAGCCGACTCCGCCAAGGAGGACAACCAAACCCCCGACTCCCTCCCCCCCCTCCACCTAAACGCCCTGAAAGCCTTCAGACCCCCCCCCCTTGGAAGCGACAACGACACATCCACCCCCCAATCGACTTCCCAATCTCAGCCACGGTCCATCACCTCAGGTCTGGCCACTCCCGCCTCAACGCCCACCTATTTCGATTCAAGCAAGCTCATTACCCAATCTGCAACCAATGCGGGGTAATGGAAAAGGTCAACCACTATCTGACCTCATGCAAACTCTTCACCAAGCAACGCGCGACACTCCGAGCATCACTCAAACGTCGGCGACTTAAATCACAATACCTCTCCTCAAGCTACCTCCTTCACAGTCCCAAAGCCTACACCCCCCTCATCGACTACATTAAACAGACCTCCCGGTTCCCAGCGACCGCCAGGGGCTACTACACCCCCAAGCAGTCTCACCGAGAAGCCAACAATTAAACCTCTGCCCCATCCCCCACACGCACCCCATGCCTAATGCCACTATTTCCTCTCCTGGAGCCATTGTCCGCATCACCCGCGCGACAAACTCTTGTCTTGTTCTCTGTTTCTGTTTTTTTTTTTTTTTTTTTTTTTTTTTTTTTTTTTTTTTTTTTTTTTTTTTTCCTTTTGTCGTTTCCCTCCCTTCTCTCTAGCCCGATTCGCTCTCACTACTACCATAACCTGCCAGCCCCTGCTTGTTTTTTTTTTTTCCTCGGATTCATTGTATTGGGCTCTCCAACCACCCACTCATTACTAGCATCTCGGCTCCTTGCGGCCACCTCACTAGTTGGATATGCATAGTGCGCAATGTCAAAACAAACTGCACTTAAAAAAAAAAAAAAAAAAAAAAGTCCCATTGTGTTCATTGCATTCAGAGAGGGAGTGATTTATATATCTATGTACATAGGGTGACAGGTGATGACATGGTGAGAGAGTATGTGATAAGGGATGTTTGTCCCCCAACACCCCCCCCTTGCCAAGTCATCGGACCCGCTCATAGCCAGTGTTAGTTAGTGCTCAAAGTCAATGAAGGGAACAACCATCCGGTGGTGTGTGGGACTATCCTTGTGGTAGGACAGCCCTGGAAAGGCAACAAAATATCTCTGGGCTGAGGTTCTTTGTGAGTATGTCCCCCGTTTGTAAATGGGAGGAAACCCAGTTGATGCAGGCCTTGCCCCGGAAGATTGCTTCATTGACGCAGAAGTACTCTCGCTCAACGTGGCAACAGCGTTTATTGGAGGTGTTGTCCGTGCTGACTCAAATTGCCGACTAGTTGTTGCATTTCAGATGAATCTTACATTCCTTACCTAGCATGTCATATAGGAGATGGCGTATCCAGAGGGCCTGCCGAGTTGCAATGTCAAGGCCCATGAATCTGCCTTGGCATGTGGATGTTGCAACAGTGGTGAACCTGCGGCTTGGCCAGAGGACAGGGCAGCCATAATATGTGGCATAGATACCGTAGATGGATTTGGCGTACTGGCCACCCCAGGAGGCATCAACATAGACTGTAAGAGGTTCTTGTAAAGAATTGTACCCACAGAAACTGCGGAACTTAGATAGAAAGGCGCAGAGGAAGGAAATCATGCATATGCATGTGAGGAAGGGAACGCGTGTTGTACTTAAATGGAGAATGATTTTGTTTCCTCTTGTCCTTCTTCTTTCTCTCCTCATCATCTACAGTACATTCTTTTCATCACCCTCAGGTGACTCTCCTAGTCTTTGCTCCTCCAATCCATCCACTCCTCCTCCTCGCGTTGTCTCAGTCACTCACCCTTACGGGTTCTCTCAAAGGTGACTCTCCTAGTCTTTGCTCCTCCAATCCATCCACTCCTCCTTGTTGGTGTGGTGACCAAATCTGGACACCCTGTACCAGATGGGGAAAAATTCAAAATTTTTTTTACGGTTCTTTTATTTAGGTTTATTCAAAAAAAAAAATCAGAATTTCTTTTTCAGTATCACTTCTCCAATTTCCTCATCCTGTCAAACATCCCTTTTTCCCATTTGTCTAGGACAGGCCTCTCTTGGCCTGACCATCTAGGTAGCATGTTTGATCCCCTCTCTCTTTGTCCCCCCCTTCCTTTTGGCCAAATGGGCGGGCCAAGACCCGCTTGGCCCAAGATCTCATCTGCAAACCTCAACCTCCAATCCATCTCCAACATCATCCTCATCTCCCTCATCTCACCATCCCAACTACCAAACCATCATCATCAACATCAACCCAGAGGGATCATGGATCATGATGATGACCAAGACAATGACAACAATGACCTTCAGCCTCACCAGCCTCCTACACCCTTCAACCTAACCTTGATTGTCAAGGATGATCAACTCATGCCAGACATCCTATTCCCCAAGTACCATGTATCATCATCAATAACATCATCCCAACCAAAATCAATCAAATTAGATCAATAGCTATGTATACCGTACGTGATACTTGAACAGGGCCTTGGAGTATGGACGCGTGGCAAGGCAAGGAGTTGGGAACCCTTTGAGTCGCTCATCATCATCTCTCTCACCACTCTCTTGCACACACTCCCCAGCTTGCCATCTCCCCCATCCAACTCCTCACTTGACGGTCTCAATGATCAACAATCATTCAAGATGCCCCCTACCTCCTCATCAACCTTCCCATCCGCCGATCCATCCATAGCTTGAACCCCCTTCCATCTTTGGGTGGGGGTGGGAGAGTGACGTCTACCGCCTGCGGACACCCGCAGGCGGTCTGACCCATTTTTCTTTTCCCACCCCTTCTGCCTTTGGTCAAGGGGTGGGTGTGATCCAGTATTGTCGCGCGTGTCCATCCACAGACAGACGCAGGATAGGTCAAGGGATGAAGATAGATCCCACCCCGGTCAGGCAGGCTGGATTTCCACCGGCCTGCGTGATCAAATTCTTCTGATCACCTTTATCTGAAAATCAGAAAAAAAATTTCTTTTTCCGCTCCATTTGTAGTATCTCTTGTACAAAGTCTAACAGGGCCTCCTGCCCATATAAGGAGGGGCTCTCCCCTGCCTTTTGGAGCAGATCCCATCATCCTACAACCCATGAGCACCATAGGAGGACATCCTATCCTACATTGCAACATCATCATCAGATCAGATCACACCATCATCACATCAGCACAGGGTATCATCATCATTTTCACCTTGCAATACATCATCCGTGGGGTCTTCATTCCTCTTTATCTGAGACAAAAATTTGGGTATATCTATGATTGCCCCTTGATCCTTGAGCCTCCATACTAAAACCCTTGATCCTTGATCCTTATCACCAACCAATAGCTTTGCTGGTTGAAGAAGAATTCAACTGATTGAATTCTTGAGAGTGTTACACCACTCCTGATCCCTTTATCCAACCATACTGGTCCTGATCATCCCTTGATTATCTTTCTGGAACCAGTCACACTTGACTGAAGAGGTTTTATTAAGCTTAAAACCTGGAGTGTTAAACCTCCCTTCATCCCTTTTGAAGTTGAATTCCGCCACGCTACTCTTGAGTCCCTTGAGGAGTGTTGGGTTATCCTTGTTTTAATCAGTTATTGTTTTGCTTCTAGAAGCTTCTTCAAACAATTACATTTTTCTTTTGCGGCCAACCACAGTTATCTGGTGAAAGAGTTGAAAGAATCTGTAGAACCTAGACCAGGCTGATTTGCGTCAATAATAAAGAAAGGTAAGATTCTAACAGAAAACAGACAATAAACTGGAACAGAAGATAGAAAACAACAACACAGAGTACTATTCTGCAGATAGGGATTATGGCCTATGAACAGACTTAGCAGAACTAGGGAAACACTAACTGGCAAAGAGCATTAAGTGAGTGAGACTACAATCAGATTAGGACAATGAAGGAAAGAGTAGCAGACAAGATTTACAGGAATTTGGACAGAGATCTTGTGACGCTGTTGACTGATCCGACCGGTACCAAAGATAGAGCTATAGGAATAAATTGAGATCTCATATGAGTCTTGATGTAGAGTTGGATTAGTTGAGAGACGTACAGTTCTTTGGATGATGGTGATCAAGTTGTTGGCAAGTTGAGAGTGAGAACAGTTGAGTCACCAAGGTGAGTATCAAGATGGTTGTGATGTTGAAGTCAAGGATAGATCTCATGAGACGGAATTGGAAATAAAGAGTACTGCGGGGATCCCTGGATAGTTTTGGGTACAATGTAACAGATAGAGCGCACAGTGGGCGCGACAGTAGTTAAGGAAGAAAAGAAAGTATAAAAGAACCAGAGATAATGGAGGAACAGAGACAATGAAAGACAGAAGAGAAGAAGGACAAGAAAGAAGGGAGGATGTCAATCAGATAATCAACACGCCCGCTCAACTCTACATCAAGAGAGTTCAAGAGTTGACATACTCAGCCAAGCATTTTACAGCAGCGCTACTAGCAGCTTTTGTTAGAGCATCAGCCAACATTTGATGCAATCCAATAAGTTTGACATGGATTTTCCCATTGTTGAGGTCGTTTTGTAAGCTCTTTAACTTGATATCAATATGTTTTGCATGATATTTTGTGCCAAATTTCTTGAGTTTATCTTCAAGACCCTTGTTGTTGATGAGGTGTATTGGGGGGTTCAGAGATTCTCTCCATAGCTTGCTCAATAGGTGGTGTAACCATTTGCCTTCCAGGTGACCGGTTGACAGCAAGTTACACTCTGATTCTGTAGAGGAGGGGGCGATGCTGCATTGGCGACAACTAGTCCAGTAGATCCGACTGCCTTTGAACAAACATAGAAGACCAGACTGAGAGAGTCTGGAGTCCGGGTTGTCAGCCCAGGTGGCATCACTATATATCACGAGTTGATTTTCAGCAGTTCTGCTTTTAATCGTCAGCTTGAAGTCGTTGGTATGAGCCAGATATTGCCATACGCGCACTACCTCATGCCAGTGTTTGATTCCTGGTCGTTCGGAGAAACAAGCACCACAGAAATCAGCATGTCACTTGCTAGCAAGTGCCATCAAAGAACTTTTGTCCAATGTATGGCCAAGCTCAGGTCAAGCTCCAACCAAGCTCAGGTCAAAATTTATTGACACTCCAATGCACAGTCACTGACTTTGCACAATGCATAGTGACTGTGAACAATGCACAGCAACTGTGCAAAATGCACAGTGACTGTGAACAATGCACAGCAACTGTGCAAAATGCACAGTGACTGTGAACAATGCACAGCAACTGTGCACAATGCACAGCAACTGTGCACAATGCGCAGGAACTGTGCACAACCCACAGCAACTGTGCACAATGCGCAGCAACTGTGCACAATGCGCAGCAACTGTGCAAAATGCACAGCAACTGTGCAAAATGCACAGCAACTGTGCACCATGCACAACAACTGTGCATTCTGTACAGTAACTGTGCATTGTGCACATTAATTGTGTGTTTTGCAGTCATTGTGCATTTTGCACAGTTGTTGTGCATTGTGCACAGTTGTGCATGGTGCACAATTTTTGCGCATGGTGCACAGTTGCTGTGCATTGTGCACAGTTGTTGTGCATTGTGAATAGTTGTTGTGCATTGTGAATAGTTTCTGTGCATTGTGCACAGTTGCTGTGCATTGTGCACAGTCACTCTGAATTGTGCACAGCTGCTATGCATTGTTCCCAGTTGCTGTGCATTGTGCAAAGTTGCTGTGCATTATGCACAGTGGCTGTGCATTGCGTACAGTTGCTGTGCATTGCGCACAGTCACTGTGCATTGCGCACAGTCACTGTGAATTGTGCACAGTCACTCTGCATTGTGCAAAGTTGCTTTGCATTGTGCACAGTCACTCTGCATTGTGCACAGTTGCTGTGCATTGTGCACAGTTGCTGTTCATTGCGCACAGTCACTGTGCATTGTGCACAGTCACTCTGCATTGTGCACAGTTGCTGTGCATTGTGCACAGTTGCTGTTCATTGTGCACAGTCACTGTGCATTGTGCACAGTCACTCTGCATTGTGCACAGTCACTGTGAACCAAAAAAATGTTAGAGAATGAAAATACCTTCAACTAGTGATTGGACAGAGCTTCAACCAAAGCTTCCTTGATGGCACTTGCTAGCAAGTGCCACTAGTTTTTTTGTGGTGGAGCTAAGCTTGAAACGGCGAAACTAATATCAGGCCTTGCAAGGTTGGCAATGTAGTTTAAACGTCCTATGGGGGATCTATAGTTAATGTTAAGTTCCTTGAATTTGGCAATTTCCTCATCTGTAGCTGGTAGCAGGTGCAATCCTGGTGTGCAAGGGTTATTCAATGGTTTTGCGGAGGTGAGTTCCATTTCTTTGAGACCTTTCTTAATATGATTGGGCAAGGATATACTGATCAAGTTTTCATCTCTGTCAACCTTCATTCCCAGTAGGGTATTGACTTTGTGGGCAAAGGAGTCTTTGAATTTGGCTAGAAAGACGGACTTAAACTTTTCAACATTCCCTACTACAACCAAGTCATCGACATGGAAAAACAGGCTGGTGATCGCGTCTTTGTGAAGGTACAGACATGGATCAGAGTGGCTTTTGTGGAATCCATTGCCCTTAATCCAATCAACCAAGGTTTTGTACCAATTTAGGGGTGCCTGTTTTAAACCGTATAACAACTTCTTGAGCTTAAGGAACTTGCAGGTTCTCTTGGAGCCAGCGGGAGTTTTTATATAAACTTTTTTGTCTAACGGTGCGTGAAGAAAGGCCCCGTGACATCAAATTGTAGGATGGGTAATCTTTTGTCCACTGAGTAGGCAAGAAGAGCACGAAGCGATGCAATTTTTCCTGTAGGCGCGAACGTATCAAGGTAATCTACCCCATACCTTTGATTAAAGCCTTGGACGCAAACTCTGGAATTAAGGGTGATTTTGCCAGTGTGGAGATTCTGCTTACGTCTGAAGGTCCAGGCCGTGTCTAGGGGATTTGTCACTTCACTTTTGTCAGCTTCTTCCCATACTTCAAGATCCTCAGCTGTTGCTAATTCTTTTTCAATGGAGGGTACCCATTCTGGACTTTTGAGAGCAATGTATATGTTGGTTGGAACTTCAAAAGATTGGTAGTATCCATATTGTTCCGGAGCTTTAATTGTGTTGCGATCTCTCAATTGTGGACGGAGAGAATCTTGAATTGTCTGGTCAGAATCATCAGATTCGGAGGTGGTTGAGCTAGCTATATCAGAAATTAACGGTTTCTTTTTGGTAGGTATAGAGATAATGGGTTCAGACGCAGGGTTGGTTGTAGGGGGTGAAGGAGTAGTGGACTCTATATTGGGACCAGTTTCAGTATTATCTGGTACATCTAAAGTTGTAGCCTGCGATTTTAGAAACTCAACGTGTTTTGTTTCTAAGACTTTCCCAGTACTTGTGATCAGCTTATAGGATAACAATCGTGGATTGTACCCTATTAGTAATCCTTCAGATCCTTTGCTGGACAGTTTGGAGATGATTTTAGTTTCTGGCAGGAGATAAATTACTCTTGAGCCTAAGGGTTTCAGGTAGTCGGCAGGGATGACGGTCTTGTGCATTTGTTCCCATGGAGAAATTTCACCTTTTGACAAAGGAATTTGATTTAGGGCGAAACAGCAACTTTGTATAACAATGTGCCCATAGGTTTTTGGGATCAAAGAGTTACTGAATGCTGATTGGAGAGATTCCATTATCGTACAATTGGCACATTCAGCCTTGCTGTTGTGTTGAGGATGGTAAGGTTTACTGATTAAGTGATTGATGGAATTTGTTTTGAAGAAGTGAGAAAGAGAGGAGTTCACGAATTTGCCACCTCCATTGGTGATGACTTCAACAGGATAGTATCCTAATTCTTTAGCCTTGTTGTTGATTACAAACATAATAGTAGCAGTCGCAGCATCTTTGGAGGGTAAAGGAAAGCTTGAGAGATAACCTGACTTGTTGTCCCAACCGTTAGGGAGTACTTCATGCCGCCTTTGCTGGTAGGATTTAAAGGTCCCATTAGGTCCATGTGAAGACAGTCAAATACTCGGCTAGCTGGAAGTTGTTTGTTGGAAAAGGTAGATCTGGTGATTTTGGATTTTTTGCAAGCAATGCATTCAAAGTTGCCTTTGACGTGATCATCAAGATCAAATCCTATGTGTTTCTCTATTCTACCAAGACAAGCATGACCAAGTTTTTTGTGGAGTTCTAGAAGTTCTGATTGACTTAGATAGCAACTTTGATCATTCAGGACAGGCATGTGATTTAGGATGAGTAGATTGTTTTTGATGGTACCTTCAAGAACAGTATTAACATCTAGTCTGATTGCAAAGGTAGGAGTGGAGGATTTAGTTTTGACTACAAGATTACAGCCTTTCTTTAATAGAGCTCCCATTGATATGAGATTGACCGTGGCTTCTGGAACCCAAGCAGAGTTTTTGAAGTTTATGGTCCTATTTAACGTGGAGACATTTGCAGTACCTATCCCTTGAATAGCCAATCCCTTGCCTTTCTTTCCCTTTTTGATAGTTTCTTCACCGGTTTGAACAGAGAGATTACTGAATAGAGATCTATCCCTGAACATATGAATTGAACACCCGCTGTCTAAGATAAACTGGTTCTGGTCGATTTGACTTTTGACCTTTAGGGCACAAAAGAAGGAATAGAAGTGTGCTTCGTCCTTCTTCTTTGCTCCTTGCCTAGCTTTATTGGGTGGATGTTTGGGTCTGAGGTGTGGAAATTTGGACCAGCAAGAGGAAGGAGGGTGAGTTTTAACTAGAGGATTATGTTTACCGTTTTTACAGTGTAAGGTAGTAGGACTATTTGAGTTCTTATGATAGAGAGCTGCGGAAGTATCTGATTGGTCGTGATTCTTAGATTGAACTTTGTTCCGATGTTGAACTAGATGATTAATTACTAAGGTAACGGTCAACTCTGCTCCAGAGTGCATAATCTGAGAACAGATGGATTTAAGTGAATCAGGTAGTTTGAATAGGATAAGATAACTAAGTATATCAGATGGAAGATCTATTCCGACTTCTTCAAGTTTGCTGAGATGTTGTTTAACATTAGTGACAAATCCATCAATTTTGTTATGATTGAAACCAAGATAAAGGAAGTTGAAGAACATTCAAGCCCTGTTTGCAGCTTGACTGGAGGCAAAGTGATTTTTCGCAGCTAACCAGATGAGTTTTGATGAATCTTCATTTTCGTGAGTGATAATATTGGTATGGGTCAAGGGATCTAGTTTTGACATTAGATAACCGGCCATTTCATTGTTGTCTGGAATTTCCTCGTCTGGATCACTTGAGTTGATAAGATTAAGGATCCCGCGCATTTTGAACAATTGTTCCATTTTCTTTTTCCACACAGTGTAGTTAGTTTCAGTGAGAAGAGGGGTCAATTCCATAAATGATTTGAGGGCCAGAGCCTTGAAGTTGCCTTCTCCGCCTGGTCCAGGTGAAACAGATGATTGAGCCATATTGGTTGAGCTCAATAGGCAATTTTGGCTTTTAACCGTGAAAGAGTTGAAAGAATCTGTAGAACCTAGACCAGGCTGATTTGCGTCAAGAATAAAGAAAGGTAAGAGTCTAACACCAGCAAGAGGAAGGAGGGTGAGTTTTAACTAGAGGATTATGTTTACCGTTTTTACAGTGTAAGGTAGTAGGACTATTTGAGTTCTTATGATAGAGAGCTGCGGAAGTATCTGATTGATCGTGATTCTTAGATTGAACTTTGTTCCGATGTTGAACTAGATGATTAAGTACTAAGGTAACGGTAAACTCTTCTCCAGAGTGCATAATCTGAGAACAGATGGATTTAAGTGAATCAGGTAGTTTGAATAGGATAAGATAACTAAGTATATCAGATGGAAGATCTATTCTGACTTCTTCAAGTTTGCTGAGATGTTGTTTAACATTAGTGACGAATCCATCAATTTTGTTATGATTGAAACCAAGATAAAGGAAGTTGAAGAACATTCAAGCCCTGTTCGCAGCTTGACTGGAGGCAAAGTGATTTTTCGCAGCTAACCAGATGAGTTTTGATGAATCTTCATTTTCGTGAGTGATAATATTGGTATGGGTCAAGGGATCTAGTTTTGACATTAGATAACCGGCCATTTCATTGTTGTCTGGAATTTCCTCGTCTGGATCACTTGAGTTGATAAGATTAAGGATCCCGCGCATTTTGAACAATTGTTCCATTTTATTTTTCCACACAGTGTAGTTAGTTTCAGTGAGAAGAGGGGTCAATTCCATAAGTGATTTGAGGGCCAGAGCCTTGAAGTTGCCTTCTCCGCCTGGTCCAGGTGAAACAGATGATTGAGCCATATTGGTTGAGCTCAATAGGCGATTTTGGCTTTTAACCGTGAAAGAGTTGAAAGAATCTGTATAACTTAGACCAGGCTGATTTGCGTCAAGAATAAAGAAAGGTAAGAGTCTAACAGACAACAGACAATAAACTGGAACAGAAGATAGAAAACACCAACACAGAGTACTATTCTGCAGATAGGGATTATGGCCTATGAACAGACTTAGCAGAACTAGGGCAATACTAACTGGCAAATAGCATTAAGTGAGTGAGACTACAATCAGATTAGGACAATGAAGGAAAGAGTAGCAGACAAGATTTACAGGACTTTGGACAGAGATCTTGTGACACTGTTGACTGATCCGACCGGTACCAAAGATAGAGCTATAGGAATAAATTGAGATCTCATATGAGTCTTGATGTAGAGTTGGATTAGTTGAGAGACGTACAGTTCTTTGGATGATGGTGATCAAGTCGTTGGTGAGTTGAGAGTGAGAACAGTTGATTCACCAAGGTGAGTATCAAGATGGTTGCGATGTTGAAGTCAAGGATAGATCTCATGAGACGGAATTGGAAATAAATAGTACTGCGGGGATCCCCGGATAGTTTTGGGTACAACGTAAAAGATAGAGCGCACAGTGGGTGCAAAAGTAGTTAAGGAAGAAAAGAAAGTATAAAAGAACCAGAGATAATGGAGGAAAATAGACAATGAAAGACAGAAGAGAAGAAGGACAAGAAAGAAGGGAGGATGTCAATCAGATAATCAACATCTGTTACCCATCAAGCACTTGATTGTGGAGAGTTGGGCAGGTTCATTGAGAACCTGGAGGTTGTTTGGGATTGAGTTGATCTTTCCTAAGCTTCTGCTGATGACCAGAGATATTAGCTTGTGGGAGTTGTTACTTACAATTGCCTTGTCTTGTTGAACTCTGAACAAACCTTGTCTTCTTCTATCCAAGTTTTCCCCGGCACCATCTTGCCTCAGATAGCATTGTTTCCCAGCTACCAACCACTATAATCTTTATCCTCTTACATTTGGTCCCCCGTTTACCAGGTTCTGGACTTTGATCTTGGTTAAATTTAAATATTTTTGTAACACTCAGGAGGGCAGCCTAAAAAGCACCTTTCCCCTCCGCAGAACTGCCACGGCCTAGCACCTTTTGGAATCTTACATTTGGTCCCCCGGGCCGGGATCAAACCAGAAACCTTGGGATTTACAGTCACATCATCAATCATCAACTTTGTAATCCAATCTCTTTTTTTTTTCTGTCATCATCTAGATCCGTTGTGGAAACCAGAGGGGCAACACCCCTTAAGTTGTCCTTGAGTTCTGGAAGTTATTGATCTAAGCTTCTGTAAGGAGAGTGGATGCAGCCGGTCAAGAGAGAGAGAGAGAGGGGGAGAGAGAGTGATAGAGTGAGAATAAGATGAATTCCTTCCTTTCCAATTCAATCCAATCTGATCTGATGATAAAGTGATCCCCCCTCCTACAACCCAGAGTTGAGAGTGAAGTATTTAAGTCCTCCCTCTCAACCCTAACCTAAGTACAACCACAAGTAAGCAAGAATTATGAAATACAACCCCTAAGCACAGAACCCTAGCCCAACCCTACCCCTCCAACCCATGCCCCTCAATATCAACGTACGCCCAGTTTGCCCGCCCGCGCGCATCCGCCCAACAACCTATTCCAGGTATCCAGGGTGTACCCGCGTGTCTTGCAATGCGCAATCCGCTTGTTCTGCGCAAGCCGTCCGATCTGCGCAAGCCTTTGGATCTGGGCAATCCTTCAAATACGCGCAAGCTTTCCAATCCGCGCAATCCGTCCGGTCCGCAATCCGCGCGGCCCATCTGTCTCCCGTCTCCAGGTGCTGAGCCCAACCCAAACGCTGCTGGGCCTACCTGACTGCTGCTGAGCCCGCAGCGCGGGTAGCTGCGGCAAGGCCCTACCCATTGCTGAGCGTGCCGCCGCTGCTGAGCCTGCCGCTATTGCTGAGCGCGCCGCCCGCAGCCCTTTCCTGACTCGCGTCTATAAAAGGGCACCACACCATGGAGGCGACTTGTTTTAGAAGTAAGTCCTCCCAATTGTGCACCACCTGGGCAAGATACTTGTTGTTTTTCAAGAAACCCTACTCTTTCCACATTTGTGAGCCACTTTGGAAATTGGTTCATTGGATCTTTTAGGAAACTTTGTCAAAATGGAATCCACCAGCGACTCTTCTACTTGTCCTAAGATGGTTAAGATCAAGCCCCAGAACAAGAATTTAGGATTCAACGGGACAAACGTGGAATGATTCTTGGACTTGTATGAGATGGCTACTTTGGTGGACGGGGCTAGAGAATTTGATATGGCCTACCAGTTACAATTTTTTATCTCCTCTGATGATGTTATGGAAATCATCAAGTTGTTTGAAGGTTTTAAACGGCATAACTGGACCCTGCTGCGGGGAGCAATGTTGGCTTATTGGTGAAAAATAAATGTAGCACAATTTACTTTGCAGGATCTAGATAAACTTTTCTCTCAGTGGGTCTCCAATGGTGGTTTGGCTTCCGCTTCCAATTATCAGTCTTTTAGGAAAGCTTGGTATCCCATCCAATCCTACCTTGTCCAAAATGATCACATCAACACAGTAGACAAAATTTGAGTCTGATTTTTCCCATATTTCTCTCTTGGAGTGCACAAAAGGATCAAGGACAAACTGGTCAAGTCTGGATCCATGATCACTACCAGGGATAATCAATTCAAGCTCCCTGGTTTCCTTATCCTTAGGGGAGTGGTGGATAAAGTCATGAAAGGTCAAAAATCCCTCACTTTTGAAAAGTCTAAAACCACTGAACCAGTCCATGCCCCCTCTTTTAAAGAGTCAAACGAGATCATGAATAAAATGGAATCTGATCGCAGGCCCAAGAACCCTCAGCCTAACCAAGAAACCGCTACAATGGACAAGATCACTAAACTGCTCAAAGCCTTTGAAAAAAAAATAGATCAAAAGATTTCCTCTCTTGCTGTTCCTAAACCTTCTTGTGCTGTTCCTAAAAATACTATAGTCTGCTATTATTGCCACAGGGAAGGCCATGGAACCGGTCAATGTCTCAAACTCCAGAAGGACAAAGACAAGAAATTAGTAGAGCAAAAATGGAATAAATTTTTTCTTCCTAATGGTGCCCTAATCCCCTTTGATTCATCTTGCCCCATTTGTCATGTGGTGGCCTCTTACCAGCCAACCCCTCCTATGAAGACATCCTTGACTTCTGTGGATTTCTGATCTTCTTGTGGGACTCTTCAAACCTGGTATCCCCCATCTATTTTGTCCTCTTCTCTTGTTGGTACTTACCAATCCAATCTGGCTAGGAAGCAACATGAGGAGCCCAAACCTCATAAAGCTCCTTCCTTGCCAACCTTGATCCTCCAAAAACTGCCCAAACAACAATCCTCATCTGAGCCCTCTTCTGATGTAGAAGACATGGAGGTGGAGAAAGAACCACTCATGGAAAGGTCTCAAGATCACCCTGATCCTTCTCCCTCATCTATTAAATCTTCTCAATCCCCCAATCCGGTTCCTGCTTCACCCAATCTTCCTCCCTCCACTCAGCCCAAAGTTTGGTTTGAGAGGGGAATTTCTAAAGATCACCCCAATGCTTTGGAAGGGGTATTAAAGAAAATTTCTGATCTTAAAATTCCTGATCTATCTGTGGCTGAACTCCTATTGATCTCTCCATCTGTTGCTGAAGGAATGAAGAAATGGGTTTCTTGTTGACGTGTGGAAATTGGTCCTGAGGAGCTCAAGGTCTCCTCTGGAACTTTGATAGAGGACTCTGGTGGAACAGATCCCTCTTCTGAGTCTAGTCTTTACTCATTTCCTCTTGGTTTTCTTCCCTGCCATCTTGGTGAATCAGCTAAAACGGTCTTGCTCCTTGTCAACTCTGGCTCTCAGCTCAACTTGATCTTGGATTCTATGGCCTGCAAACTGAAACTCAGCCCTAGGGTCAGTTTCACCTCTTCAGTTTATGGAATAGGGAATCAGTCTTGCAAATTGGTTGGAATCGTTGAAGACGTTCCAGTCTGGATTGGCCAAAAAAGTTTTGAACTTGTCACTTCTGGATTACACGCCTGGATGGACCTATGATTTTGGGTCGACCTTTCCTAATCAATTTTGGAGCAACTCTGATGTTTTCCGATCAAGTTGGGGAGAGAATCCTCCTCCCCAATTCAGATGGTAGAAAAATTGAGGGTCCCCTTTGTTCTTTGGATTCTGGTCGCTGGGAAAGAGATTTCCCGGGTCATTTTCCTAAACAGAATGATAATTCCAGTTCTTCTCATTTTTTATGGGAGTAGTTGATCCTACTAATAGTTGTAGTTCTTTTCAGCCTCAAACTCCAACTCAAGGGTCAACCCTCATCCCCAAGGCCTATTTCTCTTTCTTTTAAACAATTTCCTCTGATCTCAAAAATATCAAAAATCAAAAACAAAACAAAACAGAAAAATTCAAAAATATTTCTTCTTCATCTGTTGTTTCTTCTTGTCCTTGTACTCTTATTACTAATCAACCTTCTTTCAGTTCCAATTTGAATCTCCGCAATGAGTCTAAACTAGATCCCAATCTCAATCCTATTTTTGGTGGCTTTTGTATGGAAGAATATGGGCTTCAGTGGAGGCAAATTGGGGTAGAAGTAAGTCCTCCTAATTATGCACCACCGGGGTATCCTACTGCTATCATCTTTGAAACCCTACCTTGTGCCACACATGTGAGCAATGCATTATCCCCCGGGAGGTCTTTTATGGAAAAGGCACCTTTTGAGAACGTTGCAGAACATCAAACTTGGAAGGCGTTAGAACTTGGTCTCAATCCCCGTAGTCAGATCTCTCTGGTCAACTCTTGGCAAAAAAAAGAACCACTCTCTTTTGCCTCCAAATATAAACCAGTTGCCAGGAAAATTCAACCAGTCAACCAACCAATGCCTCTCAATCTCAATCCTCCTCTTAGGCATCCTCCTCTATCCCGCAATCCTTACTGTGGTTTACCTCAATCTCTCGCTGGTCCATTCATCCCCTCTGGCCGTGTCACTGAAGAACGTCTGAGAGTAGTCAACTTTGGACCAGATGGATGGATTCTACCTGATGAGTTGTATTTGCTCAAAAATGTCTTGGCTCTTAGGGAAAAAGCTATTGCTTTCTGTGAAGAAGAGAGAGGTCTCTTGAAAGAGTCCTATGGTCTGCCTTATATCATTCCTGTAGTAGAACATGATCCCTGGCAAAAGAAAAAGATCCCAATCCCTGCTGCAAAAGTCAACAAGTTCATCAAGTTGGTCCAGGAACGAGTCCAAACCAGTTTATATGAATAGTCAACTTCTAGCTATTTCAGTCCTGTTTTCTGTGTCCTTAAAAGTAACGGTAAACTTAGAATAGTTAATGATCTCCAGCCGCTAAATAAGGTTACTATTAAAGACTCTGGTATTCCCCCTGCTACTGAAGAGTTTTTTGAGTCCTTCTCAGGGAGAGCTTGCTATGGTCTAGGTGACATTATGGGGTGCTATGACAAACAGTCCTTACATCTGATTTCTTGCCCTCTCACCACATTCAACACTCCTCTTGGTCGCTTCCAGCTTACTTGATTGCCTCAAGGCGCGACCAACTTAGTTGCGGTCTATCAGGCTCAGATGGTTTGGATCCTCCAGGATGAAATCCCCAATCATGCTGGTATCTTCATTGACAATGGCGGAATTAAAGGACCATTTTCTGACTATAAAAATGAGCTCTTACCCTGGCATTCATGAATCCGTCAATTTATCTGGGAGTATGCGACCACTTTGGAAAGGGTCCTGTTCCAAATCAAAGAATCTGGCCTCACTGTCTCTGGATCCAAATTAGCTACCTGTTTCCCTGCTCTGGAAATTGTTGGTCATGTGGTCTGCAAGGAAGGAAGAAGGATGGCTCCATCCAAAATTAACAAAATCCTCTCTTGGACTACTTCCATCAACCCAACTGAAGTCAGGGGTTTTCTGGGTGTTGTCACTTATGTGCAAATTTTCATCCCATCTTTATCCAAAATCTGTGCTCCCCTACGTTTCCTGACCAGAAAAGATGCTGAGTGGATCTGGACCCAAGAGTTTGAACATTCTTTTCAGCGGCTTAAAATGATTGTTGGCAAGGACATAGTCTTGAGGAAGATCACTTACGGACCGGGAGCTGGCAAGATCAAATTGGCTGTTGATTCCAGTTATCAATCTGTTGGGGCTGTCCTCACCCAGGAAGATGAAAATGGTTGGGACCATCCTGCTCTCCATGAATCCTTGTTATTTTTGGATGTAGAATCCAGGTACTCCCAACCAAAACTGGAACTCTGTGGCGTGGCTTGAATGTTGAAGAAACTCCAAACTGTCCTCTGGGGTCAACACTTCAAGTTACAAGTTGATGCATGATCCATCATCAAAATGATCAATGATCCCAGCCTCCCAAATGCTCCTATGACCCATTGGGTGTCCTTTATCCAGCTTTTATCATTTGATATTGTTCATAGGCCTGGCAAATCCTTCACCATGCCCAATGGTTTATCTTGACGCCCCCTTGGAGATGGCAAATTGGATGTTGGAGTGGAATTTGATGAGGAGGAGCCTTTAATTTGTCCAGTCTTCACCTTTTCCTCTCAAAATTACTCTGGCTTCCAACAAGGTTTCTGGCTAAATTAGAGCAGTACCTTTCCACTCTCCCAAGGCCTCCTGATCTCTCCGCTAAAGATTTTAGAATGCTCAAGAGGAAGTCTTCCAACTTCTTTGTCCAGGGTACTAGGCTTATGAAAAGAGGCAATCCTTGTGCTCTAATTGTTGTCACAATCCCCTCCAAGCAAGGTTCAATCCTCAAAAGTCTCCATGAATGCCTTGGGCATTGTGGGAGAACCAAGACCTATTGGTGTATATCCAAATGATTCTGGTGGCCATCTTTGAAGAAATCAGTCTCTCAATGGTGCAAGAATTGCAAAGTATGTCAGAAACGTGATCTTAGGCGCCCGGCTGAAATTTGTTATCCCACTGGAGAGTCCACTGTCTTTGGAAGGATTGCTATGGATGTGGTTCATATTAAGACTGGTGGAGCTAAGTACGTCATTGTGGCTAGAGATGATTTTTATGGATGGGTTGAAGCAAAATTTCTTAAGAACCTCAGCGCTGAGTCAGTAGCAGCTTTTCTTTACAAGACTTGGACAATGCGTTATGGCTTGGCTCAATCCTATTCAACCAATGGTGGCTCCAAGTTTGGTGGAAAACTGGCCGAAATGATCCAATCACTTCCTGGTAAACATAGGGTGACCACTCCTTATTATCCTGAAGGACAAGGCATGGTGGAAAGAGGCCATGCCCCTTTGAAGGCTGCTCTTGTCAAGTTGGCTGGTGAAAGTGGAAAGAATTGCTGCAAATTTCTTCCTCTGGTCCTCTCCTCCAATCAAATCTCAACTAAGCAAACCACTGGCTACTCACCTTACAAAATTATCTTTGGACAAAGGGCTGTCCTTCCTCTAAATCTGGAAATGGAATCTTTCTTAGGTATTTCTTGGGAAAAGGTTTCTTCCACCACTGATCTATTGGTTGCCAGATCCAAGCAACTGGAGCAAAGTGAAGATGTTTTTGACAAAGCTTATCAGAAAATGATGGAGACAAGGGAAAAATAAGTCCAGTATTGGGAGGATAAGCATTCCAATCGAGTCAGGGACCCCTTGAATCCTGGTGATGTAGTTTTAGCTTGCAACCGATCCTTGGAAACTTGGTGGGGAAAGCTTTTTCCAATCGCTGGAATGGTCTATATCAAGTGGTCCTTCAAGTCAGAGGTGAATCATATCATTTGGAGGAAATGGATGTCACTCAGATAGCCAGAAGGTTCTCTGCTTATCAGGTCAAGAAATTTCATTGTTGTAGAGGCAACTTGGATCAGAAGTAAGTCCTCCCAATTGTGCACCCCCAGGGTCATCTGCTGCGTTTTTGTTGTGAAAATCTACTGTATTCCACAAATGTGAGCACCTGGGACGCCTTCTTCATTTTATTGCAGTCAACTCTAGAACATCTTATTTTGATGGATCAAGATATTCTTTTCAATCAACCTCAAGATCAAATGGCAATTTCTTGTGTTTGATCATCTTTCCTTTCTTTTTTTATGACATCAAGCTCAGATGCAGACTAGGGACAGTCTGTAAATTGGGGAGAGATGTGGTGACCAAATCTGGACACCCAGGAACAGATGCGGAAAAATTCAAAAAAATTTTTACGGTTCTTTTATTTAGGTTTCTTCAAAAAAAAAAAAAAAGGAATTTCTTTTTCAGTATCACTTCTCCAATTTCCTCATCCTGTCAAACATCCCTATGTCCCATTTGTCTAGGACAGGCCTCTCTTGGCCTGACCATCTAGGTAGCATGTTTGATCCCCTCTCTCTTTGTTCCCCCCCTTCCTTTTTGCCAAACGGCCAAGACCCGCTCATCCCAAGATCTCATCTCCAAACCTCAACCTCCGATCCATCTCCAACATCATCCTCATCTCCCTCATCTCACCATCTTAACTACCAAGCCATAATCATCACCATCAACCCAGAGGGATCATGGATCATGATGATGAACAAGACAACAACAACAATGACCTTCAGCCTCACCAGCCTCCTACACCCTTCAACCTAACCTCAATTGTTGAGGATGATCAACTCACCCCAGACATCCTATTCCCCATGTACAATGTATCATCATCAATAAAATCATCCCAACTGAAATTGATTTAATTAGATCAATAGCTATGTATACCGTACGTGATGATTGAAGAGGACCTTGGAGTATGGACGCGCAGCAAGGCAAGGAGTTGGGAACCCTTTGAGTTGCTCATTGTCATCCCTCTCACCACTCTCTTGCACACACTACCCAGCTTGCCATCTCCCCCGTCCAACTCCTCACTCAACGGTCTCAATGATCAACAATCATTCAAGATGCCCCCTACCTCCTCATCAACCTTCCCATCCGCCAATCCATCCATAGCTTGAACCCCCTTCCATCTTTGGGTGGGGGTGGGAGAGTGATGTCTACCGCCTGCGGACACCCGCAGGCGGTCTGACCCATTTTTCTTTTCCCACCCCTTCTGCCTTTGGTCAAGGGGTGGGTGTCATCCAGTATTGTCGCGCGTGTCCATCCACAGACGGACGCAGGATAGGTCAAGGGATGAAGATAGATCCCACCCCGGTCAGGCAGGCTGGATTTCCACCGGCCTGTGTGATCAAATTCTTCTGATCACCTTTATCTGAAAATCAAAAAAAAAATTCTTTTTCCGCTCCATTTGTAGTATCTCTTGTACAAAGTCTAACAGGGCCTCCTGCCCATATAAGGAGGGGCTCTCCCCTGCCTTTTGGAGCAGATCCCATTATCCTATAACCCATGAGCACCATAGGAGGACATCCTATCCTACATCACAACATCATTATCAGATCAGATCACACCATCAACATCACATCAGCACAGGGTATCATCATTATTTTCACCTTGAAATACATCATCCGTGGGGTCTTCATTCCCCTTTATCTGAGACAAAAATTTGGTTATATCTATGATTGCCCCTTGATCCTTGAGCCTCCATACTCAAACCCTTGATCCTTGATCCTTATCACCAACCAATAGTTTTGCTGGTTGAAGAAGAATTCAACTGATTGAATTCTTGAGTGTGTTACACCACTCCTGATCCCTTTATCTGACCATACTGGTCCTGATCATCCTTTGATTATCTTTCAAGCTTGAAACCTGGAGTGTTAAACCTCAGTTCATCTCTTTTGAAGTTGAATTCTGCCACACTACTCTTGAGTCCCTTGAGAAGTTTTGGGTTATCCTTGTTTGAATCAGTTATTGTTTTGCATCTAGAAGCTTCTTCTAATAATTAGCTTTGTCTTATGCGGCCACCCAAAGTTATCTGGTACCCATCAAGTGCTTGATTTCAGAGAGTTGGGCAGGTTCATTGAGAACCTGGAGGTTGTTTGGGATTGAGTTGATCTTTCCTAAGCTTTTGCTGACAACCAGAGCTATTAGCTTGTGGGCGTTGTTACTTACAATTTCCTTGTCTTGTTGAACTCTGAACAAACCTTGTCTTCTTCTATTCAAGTTTTCCCTGGCACCATCTTGCCTCAGATAGCATTGTTTCCCAGCTACCAACCACTATAATCTTTCTTGTCTTACATTTGGTCCCCCATTTACCAGGTTCTGGACTTTGATCTCAGTTACATTTAAATATTTTTGTAACATTCAGGAGGGCAGCCTAAACAGCACCTTTCCCCTCCGCAGAACTGCCACGGCCCAGCACTGTTTGGAGTCTTACATTGCGTTGTCTCAGTCACTCACCCTTACGGGTTCTCTCAAAGATTCCTACAGGTTATGAGCCCAGAAATCCAAAACGCACCTTGACTTTGATCCAAATCAATCCACCATCCTGGAACCCTCCCAGCGCATCTCTCTACCATCACCCTCTCCCTTCCTGACCATCTCTACCAATTACAACTCAACCAAGGAAAAATCCTCTCATTATTCTTCCACACTTTTCAACTCCACTGAAACTATCCTAAATCAGCAAACTTCCTTGGAACCTCACCCAAAACTCAAGATGAGTGACAATCCAACTAGAAAAAACATTCCCAAACTCATGGGACCCAACTTTCCTAGCTGGAGGAATGCCATCATTACCCAATTAGGCTTCAAAGACCTTGAAAACTTAATCAAAGACAAACCTGCGGTCAACCCAAGCCCACAAGAACAACTTAGACTCAAACAAGCCACTACATTCATACAAATCCACCTTGCTCATCAAAATTACACAATTTTTGTGGAAAACCCTTACAGATACTTACCCAAAAACCTATGGGACGCCATCTGCTCACATTAAGCAACAAAATCCATGGAGAACATCTCCAAAACCATTGGAAAAATGTACAAAATCAACTTAACCTCCAGAGTTCTCACCGGGGCAATCAACAAATTCAGAGAAATCTTCCAACTGCTCCAAGAAGTGTTGTCAGGAAAGTTTGACAGACACACCTTGGAGGCAATGTGGAGCTATCACATCCTTGAGAAACTGCCTGACTCCTTCCATTTTTTCAGATCACTCCAGTACTTGTGATTCAAAGATACAGACAAGATTGAGCTCCACAGTCTACTAGCCAATCTTGAAACAGAACTAAGAAGACAGGACAGCTCTTCCTCATCCAACACCGCACTGATGGTGAAAGCCCCTACTGGGATGGGAGGCGGTCAAACTTGCAAAGAAGGTTGCAAACCAATTAGACAAAATTACTGCTTGGAGGTAAAGCACAAACCTCTTAGAGCTTAGTCCAAATAGGAATGCCACCAACTGCATCCCAAACAAGCCATAGCATACTGTAAAAGTCTGATTGAGAAGCAAACCCCTGGAAAGATTGAAGGGCATTGAGCTCACTGCTTATCATCCACGTTGCTACCAAACTCCATAATACTGGACAGTGGCGCATCCGGACACTACCTGAAGGACAAAGAATATCTTTCCACTTACTCTACATGCTCCAATTTCCTATTTGCCGCCAATGGATCAAGAATACCAGTGATTGGATGGGGGAAGGCCCTGATAAAACTCAAGGATGGAGACCTAGAAATTGCAAAAGCTTTTCATGCACCTACTCTCTCTCTCTCTCACTGGTACCTCTCTTGACGTATCTCAAATTTGGGTACACTCTCTCTCCTAAGGGTGGAGGTGTCAAGTGCAGCAAAGAAGACAAAACAATCTTCATGGGAAGCATTGTAGAAAACTTACTAGTCCTGGACCCCCAAATCAATCAAGCACTAACCTCCACTCCCAATGCAATAAGCCTACACCAAGCTCTAGGTCACCCAAGTCAAAAGTACCTGAGTGCCTCATTCCAAACTAAACAACTGGATAAGGTACAGTGTAGCTTGTGTGACCTGTCTAAAATGCACCGCCAACCCTTCTTGGGAAGCTTTACTTGGCCCACCACCAAACTGGAAGTGATTCACATGGACCTGTGCGTACCAATGAACCCAGAATCAAGAGGGGGAAACAAGTATTTCCTAAAAATAATTGATGGCTACTCCAAATACCAATTTCTATTCACCATGAGACAGAAATTGCAAGCGTTTGAAATCTTCCAACACTTCCTCAAACTAGCCAAAACTCAATCCAGGGAGATTGTAAAGTTCATTTTCTAAGATAACGGTGGTGAATTCATCAACCACTTGTTTCAAAATCTAATTCTGTCCAAGGGAATCACTCACCTAACCAGGGCTCCATATAACCCTCAACAAAACCCATTTTCCAAATGAGGGAATTGGATTACAATAGAAAAGGCACAAACTATGCTGATTGACTGTGGACTGCCTTTAGATTGGTGGGGGGAAGCAGTAAGTACTGCAGTTTACCTAGAGAATTGCTCACCTGATTGCTCAATAGGAATGAAAACCCCCTATGAAATATGGTTTGACAGACCAGCTGACCTTTCCCATTTGAAACCCTTTGGTTGCAGAATAATTCTATTCACCAAGAAGAGGACTCAAGAGTCAAAGTTCTCCCCATCTTGGGTAGAATGCATCTTCCTTGGGTATGACAAAGGTCACCATTTTTACCGCGTGTGGGATCCAGTTGCAAACAAGATACATCTCTCACACCATGTTTGATCTAAGAACAACACTTTTCCTTGTAACAAGATCAAATTCCTAATCAAACCCTCTGCTTCAAATTCAACTTTGTCCTCTTTCTCACCTTCCCTATCTTTTCTTCCTCCATCCCCTTCTCATTCTTCTCCCACTGCTTCTGTTCCTACTCTGCACACGTCTTCTCCATCTTCCACTTCTAATTTGTCTCTTCATTCTTCTCCTTCTCATACTCCCCAATCTCCATCTAACATCTTGGAATCATGCCCTCCTCCTGTTGAAGAAATTACATTGTCCATCTCTTCCAATCAAAACAACAACATCTCCCAATCTGACAGCAACGCTTCCCGTATCAATCCTCCTGTCAAGGGATACTCCTATGTCCCACACTTTGAACTTGCTCCAAAAAACATTGACCTGAGCGTAGGTCCTCATCAAATTATTTACCATCCTTGGAAAAGGCGTGCCAATCTAATCATTGAAGAATCTAGCTCACTTTCTGACCCAAACTCCTACAAAGACATCTGCTGCAGGTCCAATGCAGCCAAGTGGATAGCTGCAGAGGACTCTGAACTCAAAGAAATTATTTGCCACAGAGTGTGGGAATTTGCTGAAAAGAAACCTGAACAACGTACGCTGGACACAATGTACATCTATCAAAGCAAAAAGGATTCCAACGGCCTTGTAGTGAAGAAGAAAGCCAGACTCTGCATGCTTGGAAACCGTCAAGTGGATGGAATAAAATATAATGAAACTTTTGCCCCTACAGGGCGCAACACTTCCCTAAAAATGCTCCCAATGCTTGCGGCTTCTGAATACTTTGAACTAGACCAAATGGATGTCAGGTGCGCATTCCTTAATGGTCTGACAGACATGCAAATCTTCATCAAGCCTCCCAAAGAGGTGAACATCAGCTTGAAACCAAACAAGGGCCTCTTACTCAAGAAGTCAATGTACGGTCTCAAGCAGAGCCCCCACTGCTGGTACAAAGCCTTATCATCTTTCTTTTCCAAAATCAATTTCCAACAAACTCTGTCCAATCCATGCCTATTCATCTCATCCAACCACTCCGACCTGGTCCTGATCTTTGTCCACGTGGAAGACTTGATAATCACCAGCAACAACATCCAACCGGTCAAGGAAGCACTAAAATCAAGATTCAAGATGCATGACCTTGGTCCTTGTGAATGGACCTTGGGAATGTGCGTTACTTGGAACCAAGCTTGGACCATTTCTCTCAAACAAGATCAGTACATCCAAGACATTCTTGAAGAGCATGGAATGATGGACTGCCAACAAGTCTCAGCCCCTCTTCCATCCAACTATCTGACCAATCCCAAATCCTCCTCTCCCCCAACTAAGGGCTTCAAATACCGTTGTGGCATCTGTCTTCTGGGCTATCTAGTACAAAAAAAACAGGCCAGATCTTTCTCATTGCCACAGTTTTTTTCTCCCAATATCTCAACAATCCCACAGCTCATCTTCAAAACTGCTTCTTTCACCTCCTTTACTGCCTCAAAAACTCCTCCAACCTTGGTCTAACGTTAGGAGAACAATCATCTGATCCATTGGAGCTACAAGGCTATGCCAACGCCAACTATAGTTCATCTTTTTACCAGAAAATATTTGCTGGATTGGCGTTAACCCTCAATGGTTTGCTTGGATGGAGGTGCACAAAGCAGCCAATAGTCACTCTTTCAACAACCAAAGCTGAGCACAGGGCCTGCACGGAAACTGCCCAAGACCTGCTGTGGTGCCAACAACTTATATCCCAGGTGTTCAGGGAATTTTTCCTCCCCCTCCTGGCCGCTACGCTTCACTGCAATAACCAAGGAATTATCCACCTCATCCTCAGCCCCCTGTACCAACATTGCACTCGTAAAATTGAAATTTGACTGCACTTTCTGTCACAGCACATGCATGGCAATGACTTAAAACTGTCCTACATTGCCACCAACCTCAAAATGGCCAATCCTCTCACCAAGCTGGTATCCCCCAAAAAGATACATGACTGTTGCACCAGGCTTCAACTGACAACATGAGGAAATTCAAAATCAAGCACAGGGGAGTGTAAAGAATTGTACCCACAGGAGCTGTGGAACTGAGATGGAAAGGCTCAGAGGAATGAAATCATGCATATGCATGTAACAAAGGGAACACGTGTTGTACTTAAATAGAGAATGATTGTGTTTCCTCTTGTCCTTCTTCTTTCTCTCCTCATCATCTACAGTCCATTCTTCTCATCACCCTCAGGTGACTCTCCTAGTCTTATCTCCTGCAATTCATACACTCCTCCTTGTTGTGTTGTCTCAGTCACTCAACCTTATGGGTTCTCTCAAAGGTTCAGCTCCTTCCTTCTGATTTTGGGATCTCCTGTTTTGCTCCATTTCTTTCATATTCCTTGCTTTTTCATAAATCTAACCCTCATTATCTACGTTCCATTCTTTTCATCACCCTCAGGTGACTCTCCTAGTCTTTGCTCCTCCAATCCATCCACTCCTCCTTGTTGCGTTGTCTCAGTCACTCACCCTTACAGGTTCTCTCAAAGATCTCTACAGTTCTGAGGTATTGGATGGGAAGATGTTCACATGCACATCTTGCGACCTAATGAAAAAGTTAACAAGATTATTCAGGGCTGGGGGCCGAAGAGTACCAAGCCAGGGTGTTCACCGCGTATGCAATATTGGGTCTTGTTCAAACCGCGAGGTAACTGAGGGACATGACAATGCGCAGATAGTCTGTTGACATCTCTGGTTTGCCATTGGGGTCCCCAATGGGTTCAAACAAGGGTGGAAGTGGAGTTGCAGCCGTGGAGACACCATCCCAGAAGCGTGCAGCAATGGTATGGATGAGTTTCTCTTGATGAAGTGAGAAACCCCTTCCATCCCAAATGATGTTGATGCCTACTACCAATGTAAGATCCTGCTCCCATTTGATCTCCAAACGTCTTCTCAGGCCCTTCTTGAGCTTGCAGAGGAGGTCTGTGGACAAGGCTGTTATCACACCATTGTCAATGTGAATCCAGATGATGCCATGATGCCCAGCTGCTTGTAGTACGTAAAGACTATTGTCATACAAGCTTGCCGTATATCCAAGGTCAAGAAGAACACCTTTCAGGAATTTCCACCAGCAATGGGCAGCCTGCCTGGTGCCATAGAGAGATTTTATCAAACGTAGGCCATGTCCATCTGGGATCTTCATCCCATGGGGAGGCTTTACCCAGATCTCCTTGTCAATAGGAGAGTTTAAGTATGCTTCAACAAAATCAAAAGATTGAAACGGCCAGCCAAATTTGGCAGCCAGGGTGAGGAGCAGGCGCAGGGAGTTGAAAGTTACTGTTGGAGCAAAAGTATCTTTGAAATCAATCCCTTCAAGATGCCTTTCACCTAAAGCAACACAGCATGCCTTCCTCTCAGGGGGGGAACCATCTGCGCAGTCCTTAACAGTGATGACCCATTTGGTGGGCATAGCGCTTTTACCCCAAGGTAGGGGTTTGGAGACCCATAAACCCTTGCAGTACGTATTAGCCATTTCCTTGTCAAAACCTGGAAGCCAATCTGGCCCATCCATACCAGACACTGCTTCCCAGTAAGATTTGGGAACAGTTGGGGAGGGAATTGATTGATCAACCCGGGCCTCCTTGTTGAGCTGAGAGCCTTCAACCCGCTCCTCTGATCTCATTTCACAGATCTCAAGACTCTTTGACATTTTCATCTAATCTCCTACACACATGTCACACTTATGTCTCATATACATGTCACACTTATTTCTCATAATCTTGTAGTATAACTGGGGCAGCACACGGAGATGGAAGGATTCTTTTCCTCATCCTTCCATCTCTCTCAACTGTGCTGTCCCAGGTATTTGTCTTCCTGTTTTTCATTTCATTGCTCATTTTTCATTTACTTCTATTCTGACGCAACTTATCCTTCCATCTCTCTCAACTGTGCTGTCCCAGTTCATCTCATCAGGTTATGAGCCCAGAGCACTACTAGCTCTGAAAAGGATCCGTACGCTTCTTGATAAAGCTACTCATCAAAACGAATGTCATTTTCTCTTAAACCGACTACAAATCCATACAACGATACAATGATCAACGTCAATACAGATTCCGTTTCCTCAAACGCCCAAAAGCTTTCCATTGGAAAACTACCTATATTGAAATCACCCAGGGCCGATTCAAACTACTTAGACTGGGAGTTTGTGGTTATGTCTTTTCTCAAAGCCTCAAACCTGGACTATATTGTAGAGAAAACTCAACCCAAAATCAACTCCAACATCTGGATCGCAGACAAAAAAACAGTCTGCTTGTTAATAACCCAAGCCGTGGATTCATACAACCTACTTTACGTCAGAGAACATCAAAGAGATGCCCACGGTATGTGGCAGGCTTTATCTAGAGCCCATCAGGACCAAACTACTGGAGGCAGAGTATACTGGCTTCGCAAACTGCTCCTCACAAAAATGGACGGAGACAACATACTCACCCATATAGATAATATGGCTTGGTTCTACAAAAGACTTAATTCTCTCATCACCCCAACCAATCCTCTCACTGCCGACAATGTCCACGTAGCTGCCTTGCTGAGTTCAATTCCACAAGACTGGCTTCATTGCGTTTCAGCCTACATGAGTCAAGATAACGTTAAGTCTGAAACAATTGTGAACTCTTTGAAGAAAAAACACACCAGACGGCAGTCTCAAACCAAGATCAAAACTTCTGTTTCCTCAGCTTCTTCTGTCCAAACACAAAAGACACATAAGCAGAATTTGGATGACAAGTCACTGAAGAAATGCTATTTCTGTAACGTGACAGGCCACGATCTAAACGAGTGTCACAACACCCGCCAAGTACTGAACAAAGTTAAAGCAAATCAGAAGAATCACTCCCATTCTCAAAGAAAAAAAAATGGATAAGAAAACATCCAGACCTGCTGCTTGAGCCTGGAGAACAACTGCCTCCCTTCTGCAATCCTTGTCTAACGCCAAAGACAGAGAAGAGGAATCCAATTACTCTGGATCGGACTATGAAGCTACTGCTGGACAAGCGAAAGCAGTCAATCTCTCTCGCTCAAATCCACTATCTTCCACGGATGCGAACCTTGATTCCGGGTGTTCCATCTCAATGAATCCACATCTCGACTCAGTTCTCCGTCCAATACCAGATAAAACCCCGGTGAGATTGGCGGACCATTTACTTGTCAAGGCATCACACAAAGGTACGATCACTTTGCCGTTTGGAAATTGTGGATCCATTCCCTTGCTGGTTGTTCCAGAGCTTCATGAACCCCTGCTTTCCGTGGGGGGTCTGTGTTATGTTGGCTTATCACTACTTTTCACTTCAAATGGTTGCTCGATCTATGCCGACAAGGACGCCAATATCTCCTCTAAACCGTTGGGATCAGGCTATTGAAAAGGAAATTTATACTACTTTCCCTTGTCACCAGTGAGCTCTTTCTCAGCTGGACCAGCAGGCAATGTACTCACCTTGATGGATCACCATCTTTGCTTGTCACATCTAGGACTTGAACCTCTCAAACGTTTTCTTCGCAACAATGATGTACGACCGCTGGTAATGAACAAAGTCAAGGTCCAGCAGTGCGCCATTTGTGTTCAAAGTAAAATGCATCGCACTGCATTCAAATCAAGGAAAACCTATCAATGTCATCTCCCAGGGAAATTGATACACTCCAACGTTGGTTCCTTCAAATGCTCATCCAGAGAAGGCTACAAATACTATGTCACCTTCATCAACGATTTCTCCAAGTATGTTTCTGTTTATACCATCAAACTCAAGAGCAATGTTTTCCACTGTTTCAAGCTTTTCAAATCCCATTTCAAGTCCCTCTTCTCATCCAAAATACTTGCGTTCAGGTCCGACAATGGGGGTGAATACATCTCCGCATCTTTCAAAGCCTTCCTACTATCTCACGGCATCAATCAAGAGACAGGACCACCGCATTCTCCAGAACTAAATGGTGTAGCAGAGAGAACAAACAGAACAATTGGAAATGTGGTCCAATGCGCCCTGCTTCAGTCCTCTCTACCAAAATCTTTCTGGGCTGACTCCATTTGTCACGCCTTTCAAACCCAAAACTCTTATACCTGTCACTCCCCTGCAGGATTTGTCTCTCCCCTAGCTTCCCTTGGTCAACAGGCCTTTTCCCCCGAAGACATCCATCCTTTTGGGTGCCTCACCTGGTACAAGGTACCCCACGCAAATCAAGGGAAGCTTGACGCCAAGGCTAGGCCCTCCCTTTTTCTCTTGTGGCTCTCCAATGGTGACGGTGTTTGAGTTCTGGACCTGCGCACCAACTCAGTAGTCAAGTCCCAAGACGTGTTGTTTACGGACAACTGTTTCCCATATGGCTCAAAGCTCAATCTCTCCGTCTCTCCACACATGGTGGATGTGTCATTCCAACTTCCCGCAAGCACCCTCTCCCCACCACGTTTGGATCAACTCAATGTCAATGACCACAATCCACCAGATTCTCCCCCAAGTCCAATCCGTCTGAGGGATGGAGTCAAGCAACGTCTCGTCGATTCCATCCATGCTCCACAGAATTGGATGCGGACTACCTCAAATTCTGATTCTTCCCAAGAAATCACTCTTTGCAGGATCCACCTTCCCCCATCTCTGAAGAGCCGGGGCCTTTGCCAGAGATCTCCGTTGTCCCATTACCTCCTTCATCGCCGCCACCAGCCACTCCCCCCACTCCTCTTCCGACCTCACCGCCTCCACTGCCCAGAAGGTCCACTTGGTCCAGGAGGGCTCCCAACCAATTTGGACAATGGGCGCGCAATGCCCAGGCTCCCGATGACCCGGACACTCCCTGCACATGGAAACAACTCCTACGTTCACCAAATAAACTACGCTGGCTCAAAGCAGCTGAAGAGGAATTCGCGTCACTACTAGGAATGGACACATGGAAGCTGGTCCCTTGTCCGGAAAAAAGGAGGATTGTCAAGTTGAAGTGGGTGTTCAAAGTGAAAAAGTGCCCGGATCATTCAATACAGAAGCTCAAGGCCAGGCTAGTGGCCATGGGATTCTCCCAAACTCAGGGCTTAGACTATCAGGAGGTCTTCTCCCCTACGCTTTGCCTTGAAACACTACGTCTCATTCTCAGTCTTCTGGCCTTGAAGGACTGGGTGGGGCGTCAGGTAGACTTCAAGACCGCTTTTCTCAATGGCCAGCTCAAACACAAAGTCTACATGGAACAACCACCCGGATTTGAAGATCCCCAACATCCCGACTTGGTCTGCAAGCTGGAACGCTCCATCTACGGCCTGAAACAGTCTCCACGTCAGTGGAATCTCAAGCTACATGCGGCGCTGGTTGAGTTGGGTCTAACGACTTTGGCTTATGATCCCACTCTCTACTTTAAGATCAATGGTGGAAACCTTGTAGGTGCGGTGTCCACTCATGTGGATGATCTGGCCATTGTTGGTCGCCAGCCTTTCTTTTCCAAACTTATTGCTTCCTTGGGTAACAGGTTCCAGATTGGATCTGACAATGATCTTCATCACTTTCTATCATTGCAAATTTCACGCGATAAACCAAAAAGGCACATCTTCCTCAACCAGTTGCACTACATCAACAACCTATGCGATTGGTTTCTCAAAGGAAGCTTGACCTCTGTTCTCACTACGACCAATATTCACTTCAAAACTCTCACGCGGTTTTCTCCCCAGGATCCCAAGTCGTCCGGACCCTATAATCAACTCATTGGGGCACTCCTGTGGGTTGCCCAATGCACTCGACCGGACATATTGTTTGCGGTAAATTGCCTGTCCCAGAACCTCTGGGATCCTTTGGAAGGTCACTGGCATGCGGCGGTAAGGATCCTCAACTACCCTGTCACCACCAAAAACTTGGCCTTACGTCTCGGCGGACGCCTGGAACTCTTGGGTTTTTCCGATTTGGACTGGGCCAAGGATTGTGATGACAGACGCTCTACCTCAGGCTACGTCTATCGGCTTGGGGATGGTGTCATTAGCTGGCGCTCGCGGAAACAGGCAACAGTTTCTCTCTCCAGTACTGAGGCCAAGTACAAGGCTCTCTCAGACGCCTGAAAAGAGGGTCTATGGCTGAACCGCCTCCTCTCAAAACTCTGTCTTTGTCCTCAGGATCAGGTGCCTATTCACGTGGATAACCAAGGTGCTGAAGCTCTAGCGCGGAACCCGGAGCATCATGCAAGGACCAAACACATCCACGCTCGGTATCACTTCACTAGAGAATGCGTCCAAGCGGAGGAAATCAGACTTGTCCATGTTTCCACCAAGGACATGTTGGCGGACACACTCACTAAACCGTTGGCCCATGTGATTTTGGAGAAACACAGGAATATGCTGGGAGTGGTGCCTGCTTGATTTTTTTTCCTCAGTCTTTTCTTTTCCTTTGTTTGTGTTCTGTCTATTTCAATCAGTTCTTTCCAGTATAATTGTGGCAGTTTGTAGTAAGGGTGGGTGTTGAGCTGAGAGCCTTCAACCCGCTCCTCTCATCTCATTTCACAGATCTCAAGACTCTTTGACATTTTCATCTAATCTCCTACACACATGTCACACTTATGTCTCATATACATGTCACAATTATTTCTCATAATCTTGTAGTATAACTGGGGCAGCACAAGGAGATGGAAGGATTCTTTTCCTCATCCTTCCATCTCTCTCAACTGTGCTGTCCCAGGTATGTGTCTTCCTGTTTTTCATTTCATTGCTCATTTTTCATTTACTTCTATTCTGACGCAACTTATCCTTCCATCTCTCTCAACTGTGCTTTCCCAGTTCATCTCATCACTCCTCTTGTGCAAACAACCTCTTGCCGGCAAAATTGCCAATAGTGGCATGATGAGCTTCAACGCGCCCTAGTATGTGTGTTCATGAGGGATTGGCTCAGAAGTCAGCCCATATACATGAGACAAAGGTAGTTGTGGCAGGAATATAGAAAAGCCAGCCCTTGCTGTTGGGCATATGTCCCACCACCCTAGCTTCCAAGGCTCTCTCATCCAATATCAGCCTTTTTTCTGGAGGAACATGCACATATGCCACATCACCAAAAACAAAAAGCCTGTCAAAAGAGGGGTCACAACCAAATAACACCTTGTAAGGGGTCTGGGCTGAGTCCTTATTATTGGGGAGGCGGTTTACAGTGTAAGAGGCACAGATGAAAGCAAGTCTCCAAAAGTATTTGCCAAGACCGCTGTCCATAAGGAGGGTATGCGCCATGTCTTCAAGGGTATGGTTGTGACGCTCAGCAGCCCCTTTTTGATGAAGGTGATATGGGAGAATTCTCTCCATAAAAATGCCCTTTTCCGCGGAAAAATATAAAAGAACGTTTGAAGAAAACTCTCCTCCATTATTGCATTGAAAGATCCTAATCACACGCTTGGATTGCAACTGAAATTGGTTAACCACACTCATGACTTGGAGCACTAAGCTATTTTGAAAATGGTGAGCAATTACAAAGATTTATCCACCCCTGTTACCTCAAATGGGCCCATGAGGTCCATTGCTATGGTCTCAAGTGGATCCAAGATGCGCTTGGTACTGGATAGGCTTGCTGTCTGAGTACTTTTAGCTATCTTACATGCTCAAAAATGTACAAAACACGCGGGTAGCAACTCAGGAATTCCTGGCAAAGATGCCTCTTTAATCAGACGGCGTATTTGGGATAAACCACATTTCCCAAATACCCTGAGCCTGTGCAACAGGGTTGCTTCATCCTTGGTAAGATCTGGCAAGGACGGCGGACTGCCTGTTGCTGCAGTAGGCTTAGAATGAGGATGGGGCTCTATTGCAAAGGCAGAGAGAGATAATAAAGACACGCAGAGCTTGGGCATAGCCCATTGAAAACTGAAAGGTTGGAGATGGCAGGCAAAAAAGAGAGTACCGCTGGCAAGGTAACTGCTAAAGGAATTGGTCCGGAAATCATAATCAAACACAATTTTAGTGCAACAGAAGGCAGAATGTCACACGACCACCCCACATACTATAGGGAAATTCTTAGATGATTGTGAGCGCAAAGGAATACCAAGTGCAAGGGCAAGTGCAAATAGCAAGACCCAGTTGCAAAGTGCGAACTTGGTTATGCCACTCAACAATTGGCAAGATGAGTGGAAGGTGTTCCAAAGAAGGAAACTCAACCTGAGTCCAATGTGATAACTAGGTTGCAGCAAAATGCGAGAACGTATGAAATTAACTAACTGAGGAGACAATCATCAGGCAAGGGGATAGCCCTTATAAGGTAATCCAAAGTGACTAGATACAACCTGGTGATGAGCTAACTACAGGAGAAGCGGTGAGGCAAAGAATGACAGGAACGGAATAGGAAATGCAGCAGTGGTATAGATCCAAGGTCTTAGCGTAAGTGCAAGACAATAGAATCTGAGCGTACAATTGCATGACAAATTGGGATAGGAGCAAGTGACGTTGAAGGTAATGCAAATGAGAGGTAATAGTGTATGCAGGGTAGGGACTAGTCCAATTGCAAACTATACAGTAGTGATGGCTTGGTTAGACATAGATGCGAACTAACAAACAATGCATGACCAAAGATGGAAGTCCAAGGCTGTTGATTGGCCAGGGAAGGAGATTGGATCTCATAATGGATGGCCAACCGGTATGGAGTTAACCGCAAGGTTTGCAAGTATATACTGAGTTGGTTGCCGGGATTTGAAGGTCAGAGCAAGCCAGAGGAAATAGCGGATGGCACCATTGATGTTGTGCTTTTATTTGTGTCACGCTTTTAGACTGAGGTAGATGGTACTGAGGAGAGGATATGTCAAAGTGGTGAAGACAATAATCCGTAAGTGCAAAGCGTGACAGTTGCCCGGATATAAAGATGCGAGCTCCTGCAAGCGTTCAGGTAAATTTTCCCATTGATTTTAAGTCCTTTAATTATCACTGTATACCCTTATACATTACTTAATTCATTACCCAATAGATTTTTATAAATTTTGTAAAAATGTCGTCATTGTTGTCCCGCCGTTGAAAAAACTGTATTCGCCGCAACGAGCGATGTATTCCCAGTACTGCCGTCCAAGGTCTTCGAGGCAAATGCAAGCAATTTTGCCTTCGCAAGGTGGCATGCAACTTCCCTATAAATGTAGAGTCAACTGTCAAGGGTCCTTTGGAATCATCAAGGGAGATGCGAAGTCGTAGGTCCGCGCCAAGGGTTAATTACGAGATACCACCATTGCCGGAGATTGAATACTTGGGGAGGCAAATTCCTGGTGAGTACTAATCAGGACTAACTAATGAACTTGAAATAGTAACTAATTGTTTGCTTGTTTGCTAGTGTTGCCTCGTTTTCAAAGATATACTACCAACACACCACCACCATCACCTTACTGGGGACCACCGACTGAAAACCCGGGGACCCAGATGAATGCCAAGGTGCAAGGCGAGGTATCTGGTGCAGAACCAGTAGGAGTTATCACCAAGAAAGCGAGGGAGGGAGAAGAAAATGCAGCGGAAAGAGAAGAGGAAAGTGGAGAGAAAGAAGAGGAAACAGGTGAATTAGAAGAAGGAAATGAAGGAGATGGAAGGGAGGAATTGACTGGGACGGAAGGGATGGATGGCCGAGGCAAAGAGGATCCAGTGCAAATTGTATTGCCGGTCAAAACGGATGCAAGGCGCCTGACGGACAATATTGGAGAAGGCACGTTGGGTGGCCAAAGGAAGAGAGCGTATGAAGAGCTCTTGGAGGAAGGTGGATGGAATGCTCAGCCAAAGCAAGCTTGGGTTGCGAGATGCGAGGAGATTTTCGACAGGCACATTGTAACGGAGGTGCTGGTACTTTGAAGAATGTCCGCATTGATCAACAATGAAGACCTTGATACCTTTTGGTCCATGGTTGCCAAATTGACGGCAAATTGGGAGGATGCGGAAAAAGAAATAAAAGAAACTTTGTAATTTAATGTATTTTTTTTTGTATTAAAAAATAGAATTATTATTATTTTTTTTTTTAATAATAAGTGGAAATGAAGGGAAAATGAGAAATGCATAACACAGTGAGATGGAGGATTTAACTGATGAAATGATGGTGAAATAAGATGAGTTTTAATGGGATGGAATATGGAATGGAATGTGATTGAGTAAGATAAATGTTGAATGGAGTGAAATGGGATTGGATGGGATGAAATGTGGAGTGGAATGGAATGGATGGGATGAAATGTGAAGTGGAATGGGATGGAATTGGATGGGATTGGATGGGAGAGAATCATGATTGCCAAGGTTTGCAAGGGTAGCTTGCATGAAATTCTTGAATCAGATTGGGTGAATTGCGAAGGTGATGGGCTGGTTCCCACGAGGTGCAATCTTTGTCGGACTGGAAGCCAGACCATTCAACAAGGTATTAAAGTTTTCCTTTGCATAACCTGGAATCCAGAATACGGCTTACTTCCCACTCTTGATGATCAAGGACAGTGACCGGTTCAGGAGGGGGATGAGTCTTGCCTGGGTATAGGACTTGAGCTGGCTCTAGGAGAGACACATGAAAGACCGGGTGGATACCTTGCCATTTTGCAGGTAAAGTAAGTTTAAAGGCGTTAGGGGAGATGAATTATTCTACTTTAAAGGGACCAAGCTTTCTTTCAGAGAGTTTGCAAGTTGGGCAAGTACTGAAAATGTTGCAAGCATTGAGCCATACTTGATCTCCTACTGCAAAGGTTGGAGCCGAAGTGCGAGATTGGTCTGCTTGCTCCTTATAGCGCTGGTTTGCTTCTTCACGGTTGGTTCAAAGTTGCGATTGAAGGGATTGAATTTGTTCAAGGTAATCGGTAGCAGGTTGAGAAGGTGCTACGTGAAGGGAAGAGAAAGTTGGGGTTCTACCATAAAGAGTTTTGAAGGGCGACTGTTTGGTGTAAAGATCAGAGGCAACTAAAACCAGGATTGATTGCCATCAGAAACAGAAAGGAAAACAACCCATGAAAAAATGAAATAATAACCTAAAACCAGGATTTGACGTAGTAAGACTGCAGAGGATCCTTAATTTGAGATTGGAAGTAACATGGACAGTTGATAACCTTTATATATATTTATAGCTCTCATTGAGATGAGCAATAAATGAAAACAGTCAGAATTAGAATCATATAGAAGAGACTTAAGACCCAGGCTTACCTGACTCAAAGCACCTTTGATACTACGACACAACCAATGTGGTTGTGTGAGGAAAGAGGAAAGAAGAGTGCGCGAGTCTGGACACAGGTAGTATCTGAGAGACAATTCAATCTAGAGTATTGGCACTGGTGTGTGCGTGCGGGAGATGAGAAGATATGCGCAGATGATGAGATGCACATTGAGTTCTATCTCTAATATGTATGAAATGAAATAAAGAAGGAATGAAATCAGGAAACTAATAAAATAAGGAAACTGAGAGATAATAAAAGAATTAAAGATTCAACAGCCACCCCATCTCTCAGGTTCATGCTTAGCAAACTTTTATTGCGTTTAGACAAGTCTGCAGTATTTGCCTCGACACTGGTTTTGTTAAGAAATCAGCAAAGTTATTTTGTGATGAGACCTTTTGCAGACAGATAGTTCCTTTGGCGAGCTCCTCTCTGATGAAGTGGTGACGAATGTCGATATGCTTGGTGCGGAAGGAGGAGTGACTGGCTTGCTGAAGTGCAAGCTTGATACAACCTTTGTTGCCTTCAAAGATAGGGGTAGGCTTGAGTGGCGTGAATTGAATGAATTTGGTCAGGAGCGTGGTTAACCAGAGGATCTCTTTCACCCCATCTCCCACTGATTTGTACTCAGATTTGGTGGTGGAGAGAGAGATCGTTGGCTGCCTTTTTGACTTCCACGTGATGACATTTCCCTTCCAGGTGATTAAGAGCCCGGAGATTTATTGACAAGTTTGAGGACAAGTAGCCCAATCGGAATCTACATACGCAACCAGTTCCTCGGACGTCTTGATCTTTTGATAGTTGAGTCCTTTCAAGGAGGTGTGTTTCAGGTAGTTGATTACCTTCAGGGAAGCGTTGTAGTGAGTGCCGTTGGGCTTGGTAAGGAACTGTAACAGGTAATTGGTTGCAAAGGTGATGTCGGGTCTTGTGTTGCAGCTGATGTACAGCAATTCGCCAACAATCTTTCTATAGTCATGACCGGATTTCAGAAATTCTTCATGCTCTTCAGTAGTTGACGCTAGCAGTTTTCCATTGGGTTTGAAAGGCGTCGAGTGTTCTTTGTGGCTAGGAAGATTATACTTGTTGACCAGACTGTTGATGTAGGTCGCTTGAGATAGCTTGAAACCGTTTGCAGTGACTTTGACATTGATACCCAGGAGCATTGAAGCCTGACCTAGATACTTGATTTTAAATTGAGCCTTAATCAGTTTCTTAAACTTCAGAGGATTCTTGCTGAAGATGGCAATGTCATCTACGTGGATTTACAGCCAAGTATCTTCAGAAAAGAAGACACAGTTATCTGCCTTGCTTCAATGAAAACCTACGCTAATTAACCATGAGCTGAGTGTCTGGTACCAAGCCATAGGAGCTTGTTTCAAGCCGTAGAGTGCTTTCTTGAGCTTGAGGGCTTTGCATGGTGATGTAGAGACATTAGCCAGAGGAGTGATGAAAATTTCTTCCTTGAGCGGGGCTTTTAGAAAAGCTGATTTTACGTTGAGTTGGTGAAACAGTAAGTTGTTCTGGGCGGCATAAGTGGTCAGTAATTGTAGAGATGTCTTTTCTCCTGTGGGAGCAAAAACGCTCTCTTAGTTAACTCCGTCCCTTTGATTAAAACCCTGTACACAAAGTCTGGCCTTGAATTTGATTATCTCATTGTTGGCATTGCGCTTGGTTCAAAAAACCCAAATGCACTTGATTGCTTTAGCATCCAAGTAGATGACTTTCTCTTCCCACAAATTTTATGATTCCAGGTTAAGGAGTTCTCAATTCATGGCTTTAATCCATTCCAGCTTGAATTTGTCATTCAAGGCTTTGTCTAGAGTGACTGGATCTGAATAATTTACAGCCAGATATAGTTGAGATCCTTCACGCCTGGGATACGTGACTATGTTGTCAATGCTGAATTTTCTGGGACGAGCTAGAGGTGTAACACCAATATTGGATTCCTTGGTAATGGACTCAGACGGGGATTGATCATAATTGGTCGTGGAAGCGGGTTCCAAATCGTTGAGAATGGGAACATTAGTGGGATTAAGGATTTTATATGACAAAAATTGCTTGCTGTAGCCTAGCATGATTCCCTTGAAGCCAGGGACGCCCAGTTTGAAGTCCCAATTTGATTTTGGAATGTGGACAAATGAAATGCAACCAAACAGTCGAAGCACATCATAGTTGAACTTGGCGTTGAACCAGACAGCGTAGGGAATGCATTTACGATTGGATATGACCAGCAGTAAATTGAGAAGATCGGTGGCTGTGTTGATGGCCTCCGCCCAGTAGCGTGGAGGAAGTTTACTGTGATGGAACAGACATCTTGCCTTCTCAATCATTGATCTATTAGCTTGTTCTACTAAGCCGTTTTGTTGAGGAGTGTAGGGAGGTGAGAAATGATGAGTAATCCCGGCTTCTCAGCAGTAATTTTTAAAATCTGAGCTTGTAAACTCACCACCGTTGTCTGAGACTAAGGTGATCAATTTTTGATTTAAGCAACGTTCAGAAGCTGAAACAAATTGTTTTAGAGCTGACAGCGTCTCACTCTTGTTCTTCAGAAATGAAACAGTTTTGAAGCGGGAGTATTGGTCTATGATTGTTAAGAAGTATCTGCAACCACCGACTGATTTGACTGAGACTGGACTGACTAGGTCAATGTGTACAACTTCTAAAGGCTGGTTTGCAGGCTTGAAGTGGCCATTGAATGGAGTGGTGGTCATCTTGCAGGTTTGACACACGTCGCAGTCGGAGCTGGTCAAGCCAGTAGTCGGAAAGAGCAATCTCTGAGTGGCGGTTCCCGGGTGACCAAGACGATGATGCCATTTGGAATTAGGGTTTTCAGGAGAAAGGTGGTGTATTGCCAAGTGAGTTGGAACAGATTCAAATTGAGTGCCACATATTTCAAGAAGATGATTGACGGATGAACCGACAAGCTGGAACCCATCAATATTGATAGTGATACTGTTTCTTCCAAACCAAGAGATGTTTGATTTTTTAACAAGTAGTCTGTCCATTGAAATCAGGCATCTGTTCAGGTCTGGAATCAACAGAACGTCCTTCAGTACAATTTCGGAACCCTCCTGGTTGATAAGTTTGGCGATCCCTATTGCCGTAGCTTGATGGGCTGAGGAGTAAGAACCAGATCCGACTTGCAAGTTGATTGGTTTTGACGTGAGGAGGTATTTAGGATCATTTACAATGTGATGGCTAGACCCAGAATCCAGAAAAGGAGGGAGGACTGCCGTCGTCTTAGAGTCAGGAAGAATACCTTTCTGATAGAGCTGGGCGTTATAGAAGGCATTGGCCGGTTTGGCAGTGTTATCGGCAGCTGGAGTGCTTGGTTTGATAGGTAGAGAGTGATGAGCTTGGGGAGCATTCTTATCAGGTCTAAGATGCGGGTGTAAAAGCCAGCAACGTGACTCAGGATGTTCAGCAAGGGGATTGTGGCGACCCTTCAAGCATGGGTGTTTGGGGCCTTTTTGAGTTTTTGTTTTTAACAGAGCCGTGGATCCAGTTTGATCAGGAGGATTTGGTATAGGTGCGGATGAGTTAGGAAGTGCTTGGGCAGATTCTAGATGGGTCACTTCTCGTAGCTTGTTGAGGACTAGGGTAGGACTTTGAAGTAAACTGTTGTTGAGGAGAATGCTGTCAACTACATGGTAGAAGTTTGCGGTGAGTTTTGCAAGAATGGTGTAACTGAGTATGTCTTGGGGAACTTTGAGCTTGACTACAGCCAGTTTGTTCATGAGTTTTCGGCACTCTCGTAGATAGGTATGTAAATTTCCATCAAAGTTGTATTGGATGAAATTCAACCAAATTCGTCCTCTGTTGTTGGTGGATTGTGAAGCGTATCTGTCTAGAATGGATTTACAGATGAGCAAAGGTTTTGATTGATTATCAGGATTTATGATAGCGTCAAATGCAGTATCACCAAGATGTTGGATGATGAGATCTGCAGCTTCATAGCTCTTCTTTCTCTGAGGACCAGTTGAGGGTTTGACAAGAACTTTGAATTCCGTGTCCTCAACATATTCAAGGAGTCCTTTTCTTCAAAGGTGACTTCTCATTTGCATTACCCAGGAGGCAAAGTTGGATTCACCAAGGAGTGGTATGTTGAGATGTTTGGGGCTGGGTTCCTCAAGGTCAGACATGGTAGAGTTTAGAGTATCAATCCTGGTTTAGTCGATGAGCCGTGGGACTGTAAATCTGTAAAAATCAGAGGCAACTAAAACCAGGATTGATTGCCATCAGAAACAGAAAGGAAAACAACCCATGAAAAAATGAAATAATAACCTAAAACCAGGATTCAACGTAGTAAGACTGCAGAGGATCCTTAATTTGAGATTGGAAGTAACATGGACAGTTGATAACCTTTATATATATATATAGCTCTGATTGAGATGAGCAATAAATGAAAACAGTCAGAATTAGAATCATATAGAAGAGACTTAAGACCCAGGCTTACCTGACTCAAAGCACCTTTGATCCTACAACACAACCAATGTGGTTGTGTGAGGAAAGAGGAAAGAAGAGTGCATGAGTCTGGACACAGGTAGTATCTGAGAGACAATTCAATCTAGAGTATTGGCACTGGTGCGTGCATGCGGGAGATGAGAAGATATGCGCAGATGATGAGATGCACATCGAGTTCTATCTCTAATATGTATGAAATGAAATAAAGAAGGAATGAAATCAGGAAACTAATAAAATAAGGAAACTGAGAGATAATAAAAGAATTAAAGATTCAAAATTTGGTGGAGGAATGAGTGGAGTTGTTGTAGGCAAATTTGGCTAGTGGGAGCCATTGCAACCAGTCGTCTTGTTGGTAGGCAACATACATTCAAAGATATTGTTTGAGGATCTGATTAACTTGCTTGGTTTGCCCATCCGTTTCCGGGTGGTAAGCCGTTGATAAATTGCGAGTGATCTTCAAATGTTGGCATAGCAAGGTCAAGAAGCTTGAGACAAACAGAGATCCACAATCACTAACTATATTATCAGGGAGGCCATGTTTCAAAAATGCATATTCTATGAACAAGTTAGCCAAGTCTTCTGAAGGGGTCTTCACATTACTGCGTAAAAATAAAGCCATCTTTGAGAAGCAATCTACTATTACTAGAATAGCATCATATCCACTAGAAGGAGGTAATTGAGAGATGAAATCCATATACAGTGAGTGCCAAGGACAAGGCGGAATTGGAAGTGGCTGGAGCAGCCCATACTTCCGGTGTTTCAAGGACTTGTTACGATTGCAATCATATCACGCACTAACATAGTCTTTTACTTCTTTGGTCATACCAGGCCAGTAGAAGTCTTGTGCAATCAATTGGTAGGTTTTATCCTGCCCATAATGACCATCAAACGGAGAATCATGCTGTGACTCAAAGATATCTAACTTAATGCAAGAATTATCTGGTACTACTATACAATTATCATAAACTAAAAATTCATTATCATCTATACTGTAACTACTATCTAATAAGTTCAATGCACTTGGGGTCGTTGCGTTGAGCTTGTTGGAGTTTGGAAGCCCAATCTCGTAAGCGAGCGATGATCAAACTGAGTTGGGAAGATTGGGTTGAGAAGAGTGTCCTAACGTTTTCAGGGTTGTTTTTGGAAAAGGTGCTCCCCCCCGGGGTAAATGTTGTCCCGACGTGATAAAGCATGAGGAACTACCGCTTGTGTCCCAGGACGGTATGTGATCGTAAAGTGGAACTTGGAGAGGTATTCGGCCCAACGTGCCTGTCTACGTGTGAGGACTTTTGAACTCATGAAATACTTCAAAGAATTATGATCAGTTAAAACCTCAAAGGATTCCCTAAGACTCAAAAGGTATGAACGCCATTTCTTCAAGCAATAAACGATTGCGAGAAGTTCCTTGTCATGAATCTCATAGTTAAGCTCTGCAGCGAGCAATTTGCAAGACTCAAAAGCTACGGGGTGAAAGAGAGAAGTGGAAGGAGAAAACTGCAAGATTACTCCTGCAATCGCATAGTCGCTTGCGTCTGTTTTGACAATAGTTCAAGCTAGCTCGTTGAAGTGAGCGAGTATTGGAGCAGTGGTGAACGCTTTCTTCAGAGCTTTGAACTCCAAAGCAGCTTGTTTGGTAAAAATAAAAGGAGTGTCTTTTTGAAGAAGGTTAGTAAGATTCACGGTTTTTTTGGCGTAACGCGCAATAAACCTTCTATAGAAATTACTGAAACCAAGGAAAACTTGAAGAGAATTAACCGAAGAAGGTGGGGGCCAGTCCAATATGCGTTCGCTCTTGGCTGGGTCCATTGATAGTCCTTGCTGCAAGACTACAACACCTAGAAAATGAAGAGAAGAGGAATGGAACTTGCACTTAGAGGCTTTTGCAAACAGGTCATTCTTGCAAAGTTGCTGCAGCACCTCTTGCACATGTGCAATGTGATCTTTGAGGTTTCTCGAGTAGACTAGTATATCATTGAGATATACCACAAGGTATTTACGTACAAGATTGGAGAAAATGTCATTGACAAAATGTTGAAAAGTGGAAGGAGCGTTGCAGAGGCCAAAAGGCATGACGGTATACTCATAACTGCTGAACCGGGTTCTCATTGCAGTCAAATAATCATGAACTTCCTTAATGCAAATTAGGTTATAGGCACGTCGAAGGTCTAACTTTGAGAAATAAGTAGCTCCATGGAAGAGGGTAGGAAGATGTGACATAGGCGGTACTGGATAGGCATTCTTCCTGGTTACCTGGTTCAGTTTCCTGTAGTCAACACAAAGGCAAAGTCCGCCGTCCTTTTTTGGTACAAATAGGACCGGGGAACCGGTGTTTGAATCGCTTGGTCAAAGAAATCCTTTTGCTACATTTTCCCCAATGTAGTCTTGAAGCGCTATTGATTCTTGCGTTGAGAGAGAGTAAACTGGTCCTGGTGCTGGAGGTGGGCCAGTAAGATTGATCATGTGATTTTAAGCACGGGATGGAGGCAGTTTATCTGCTTTTGCAGCTGAAAAGACGTCAGAAAAGTCATGATAAACCAAAGGTAAAGACTCTAGAATGATTTCTAAATCTTCAATCTTGTCATCTTTGAGCACCGGGTTTGAGGTGCTTGCATGGTGTGAGAGGATTAGGGAGCTCAAAATACACCTTTTGGTTGGTGTCTGTTTCTCTTTGAAGGAACAGGAAAGAGGTAAGCTGGATAGGTAAGCAATAACTCCTAAATCTGAAGAGGGAATTTGAGAATGAAGGTCAGGATATTGCAAATCTCCTGGCAGAAAAGTGTCATCCAACTCAATGACAGTGTCAGGTAGGCTGTTTAATTCCTGATTGAAGGAAAGGTTAGCGTTCTGGGGGTGCAAGGTTCAAAGGTTAATTACTCCTTCTTGCCAATTCACATCCGGATTCCAGTAAACTAGGAAATCATGGCCTAGAATGGTATCATCCATTCCCGGTATAGCCAAGACAAATAAATCCCATTTGAAGCTGGGGAAATTGGAGAATGCAAAGGTCCATTTTGACTTTTGAGAAACCCAATAAGACGGTTCAGTCGCACTACTTACTAGATAGATGGGAAATTTATCTATCTTGGAACGCGTGCGATTTTTGGAAGTGGCAAAAGATTCACTGATGAAGGAAACGTTAGCGCCAGAATCAAGTAATACTTGATAAGGAGTGTTGTTGGAATGGAATAGGATAAATCTCAAACTCGGAGAATCTAGTGACTCGCAAGTGCAAAGATTTACTTGCGGTGATTTAGATAATGTCTAGTTTTCCTTGCGAGTATCAGAAAAACTACAAGGTAATTTTTTGACTGCTTAGCCACTTCACGCGCTAACCGCTTTGCACAGCTGTCAACATCATGTTTACCTCCACAATACATACACAGCCCATTCTTTTCCCTTTGCAGCCGTTCCTCAATTTGAAGCATCCCAGTTTCTTTGTCCAGGAACTTCAGAGTTTTGGAAACGGCTTTTCCTTTTGTGTTGGAGTTTGAAGTCGGGGTGGGTTTGGATGGTTTTGGGTTCCTTGTGTTTTGCTTTGAGGAGTTGTCCACCTTTGGAGCCAAGGTGGATGGTCCATGGTTGTTTTGCCAAGAGAAATTCTTGTCATGATAGCCATTATCAAGCTCAATCACTCAATTGATTAGCTGCTGAAGTGAGGCTGTCTTATGACCCCCAACTGCGAGCTGTTTGATTAAGCGTGCCGGTAAACCCTTTTGGAAATGGAATAGAAGAGTGGCCTTGTTCCACTGGATGCAAAACTGCAAGGTTTGAAAATGAGAAATATACACGGAAGCTCTACTATTCTCCTTCATAACTAGACTATCAAGTTCTTATTTGGCGTTTCAAACTTCATTGGGATCGCCAAACAGGGTGAAAAATTTTTGCTCGAACTTGTCCCAGTTGTTGAGAATACAAGTGGGACTGTTGTTGGACAAAAGTTTGAGGTACGGTTTGAACCACTGCGAGGCTCTACCTCCTAAGAAGGACGAAGCATACATAACTTTATGTCTATCGGAAGGGAAATTGTTGGAGTCGTTTGAAAAGATGATTTTACAAGACTGTAGGTAGGATCTAAGCTTATGAGGGTGTTCTCCTGTAAAGTGATCAGGTTGTTTCATGCCCAGAGTGCGAAAACTAGGAGTGCTTGGACTAGATTGCTGGGCACCATGAGTGAGGGCCTGGATCAATGTTGAAAGCAGGGTTGGAGCATTCGGCTTGAGAGCGGTAGTGCAAACCCCTGGTCTACCACTAGTCAAGGTTTCATCAGAAGAATGGTTGGAATCTGCAAATTTTGCGAGAGGGTCTGTTGGAGCATCCCGTGGAGGAGCCCAAGGATCATCAAGAGGTTCCACAGATGGCGATTTGGAAGGATGAACTGGATCTAAGGGTTGTTGGGCCCAAGGAGCGCTGGTTTTCCCTACCCAATGGATCTCATCATTGTAAGGGGCGAGGGAAGCGTTCCCGGTTGAGCAAGTACGTGACATCGAAAAGAAGAAGTCTATTATAGGCTGGCAGGCTACAATAGATGAGTTGAGTTAGTTAATTTACTGTCACACGACCACCCCACGTACTATAGGGCAATTCTTAGATGATTGTGAGCGCAAAGGAATACCAAGTGCAAGGGCAAGTGCGAATAGCAAGACCCAGTTGCAAAGTGCAAACTTGGTTATGCCACTCAACAATTGGCGAGATGAATGGAAGGTGTTCTGAAGAAGGAAACTCAACCTGAGTCCAATGTGATAACTAGGTTGCAGCAAAATGGGAGAACGTATGAAATTAACTAACTGAGGAGACAATCATCAGGCAAAGGGATAGCCCTTATAAGGCAATCTGAAGTGACTAGATACAACCTGGTGATGAGCTAACTACAGGTGAAGCGGTGAGGCAATGAACAAAAGGAACAGAATAGGAAATGCAGCAGTGGTATAGATCCAAGGTCTTAGCGTAAGTGCAAGACAATAGAATCTGAGCGTACAATTGCATGACAAATTGGGATAGGAGCAAGTGATGTTGAAGGTAATGCAAATGAGAGGTAATAGTGTATGCAGGGTAGGGACTAGTCCAATTGCAAACTATACAGTAGTGATGGCTTGGTTAGACGTAGATGCGAACTAACAAACAATGCATGACCAAAGATGGAAGTCCAAGGCTGTTGATTGGCCAGGGAAGGAAATTGGATCTCATAATGGATGGCCGACCGGTATGGAGCTAACCGCAAGGTTTGCAAGTATATACTGAGTTGGTTGCTGAGATTGGAAGGTCAGCGCGAGCCAGAGGAAATAGCGGATTGCACCATTGATTTTGTGCTTTTATTTGTGTCATGCTTTTAGACTTAGGTAGATGGTACTGAGGAGAGGATATGTTGAAGTGGTGAAGACAGTAATTTGTAAGTGCAAAGCATGACACAGAAAGGGATGTGAGCATTGTGAAAGCATCCTTACAGTATAGTACTCCTGGAATGACTGCCTTGCTGCCATCCTTGGTTGGGAAAAGCATAGATCCAATTCTTGTAACCATAGCGGTTGCACAGTCAGTCACAAACTTAAGAGAAAGTGGCTTGATGGAGAAAAAGTCAAATAGAAGCATATGGTCTCCTGTCAGCTGATGAGAGGCAACGGTGTCTGTAAAAGGATAAGATGATGGGAAAAACTAGACCAGGCTTTGAATTAAATTGACCAGAGAAACAAGTGATAAGTTTAAGAGAACAGAAGATAGAGAGGAATGATCAAGAAAGATAATTGTCGCCAACAAGGAGAGCAGTTCTACAACGCAGGATTATGGCCTAAGATAAGACTGGGTAGAAAATGAGTGATGAGATCTAGAATAAAAAGAGGTAAAGTTAAAGAGTGTAGCAGTTAATACAAGCAGAAATGATGAGATCATGAGTGACAACTATTTACTGTATTATCACTAGGAGGACTCTTGAGTTTGTGAGACTTATCCAACCAACACAAGGATTAATCTGAAGAAATGAAGAGAATGACCTTTGTAAGTCTTGATGTAGAGTAGAAGAAGATTCAATACCTACAGTTTTGATAATAGTGGTGATTGAGTCTTGAGAACAACGTTGAAGTCCAGATTGAAGCAATTAGGAGTAAGAAGACATGGAAGTACAGGAACCAACTCAGAAAGTTAGGTGATGATGAGTAGAGTGGCCTAAGCTAAGTACTAGTGAGATGTCACTGGGGTAGGAAAGGATGAAACCTCAGGAAACCGGAAATGATCATGGTGTGACATATTGAAAAGGGAAAATAGAGTGAAACTAATAAAAGATAAAGAAACAAAAATAAGAAAGGAATCAGTAGAAATATTAACACGCCGGCATTACTCTACATCAAGATGATTCAAGAGCTGACATAATCTGCTAGGCAATTCACAGCAGCATTTCTTGCAGCCTTAGACAGAGCATCTGCTAACATCTCTAGAGAAGGGATAAGTTTGACCTGAATCAAATGAGTGTTGAGATTGTTTTGTAGACTTTTGAATTTTATGTCTATATGTTTTGTGCGTGACTTGATGCCAAATTTCTTTAACTTATCATCTAGTCCCTCATTGTCAATCAGGTGTACCGGAGGGTCTAGATTTTCATTCCATAGTTCGCACAGTAGGTGGTGTATCCATTTCCCTTCCAGGTGACTAGTAGACAAAGAATTGCACTCCAAATTGGTAGAGGATTGAGCAATCAAGCATTGACTTCTACTGATCCAGTAGATTGGTGATCCCTTAAAGAATCTTATAAAACCAGTTTGAGACAATTGGGTAAGAGGATCAACTCCCCAGGTAGCGTTGCTGTAAGTGACTAAACTATTGCAACTAGATTTGCTTCTGATGACTAGTTTGAAGTCAATGGTTTTCAGAAGGTACCGCCATACATGTATTACTTCACGCCAATGTTTGATTCCAGGTTTTTTGGAGAAACATGCTAAGCTAGACACAGCAAAGCTGATTTCCTGCCTGGCTAGATTAGGTATGAAGTTGAGTTGGCCTATAGGATATTGGTGGTTAACGCCAAGGTTTTTGAACTGCTGTATTTCTTCATTGGAGGCAGGCAAAAGATGCAACCCAGCTGTGCACAGATTGCTCATAGGCTTAGAATTGATCAGTTGAATTTCTTCAAGACCTTTCTTTATTTGATTGGGCTGTGAGATACTGATTGAGTCTTTGGATTCTTCACCCTTCATTCCTAAGAGGGTGTCAATTTCATGAGCTGATTAATCTTTTAAATTTATTTATAAAAGCATGTTTGAACCATTCCACATTCCCTACAAACACCAGATTGTATACATGAAAGAACAAGCTGGTTACCAAGTCTTTGTGGAGATATAAACAGGGGTCCAAATCACTTTCATCAAATCCTTCATGCTTGAGCCAGTTGATTATGGTTTTGTAACAGTTTAGTGGGGCTTGCTTCAAGCCATAAAGAGATTTTTTAAGTTTGATATATTTGCTGGTTTGTTTTTATCCAATGGGAGTCTTGATAAAAACAGTTTCATCAAGTGGAGCATGTAGGAAAGCTCCCTTGACATCAAATTGTAGTATTGGCAAATTTTTATCAACCAAGTACGCTAGAAGAGCTTGGAGGGAAGCTATCTTTCCTGTAGGGGCAAATGTATCAAAGTAATCAATTCCAAATTTCTGATTAAAACCTTGAACAAAGACATGGGATTCAAGAGAAACAAGACCGGTGTGAAGATCTTGCTTACGCATAAACACCCATGTAGTGTCTAAGTAGTTGGTTACTTCAGATTCATCTTCTTCTTCCCACACATCCAATTCTTTGGCCATACTAAGTTCCTTTTCAACAGAAGGGATGCATCTGGGGATCTTCAAAGCATTGTGAATGGTGGAAGGGATCTTGGTAGAGTGGTGGTAACCCTATCTATTGGGAGGTCTTATCTGTTGTCTATTGCGGAGTATTGGTCAAAGTGAGTTTTGAATGGTGAAATCTGAGCTGTCTGACTCTGAAGAAAAATCTTCTACCAAATCATCAATTTGACCTTTTTTGTCATTGGAATCAGAGAGAGATTCTTTTGACAGTGATTGGTGTTTGGGGTTGGTGCAAGCAGCAGATGAAGGCAAAATGTTGATGGCTGTAGGGTTTATCTCATAGTTTTCAGAAAGATCAATGGAGTTGGATTTGCTTTTCAAGAACTGAACATGTTTTGTATCAATAATTCTTCCTGATTTTGAAATGAGTTTTTAGGATAGAAATCTAGGATTAAAACCAATCAGAATACCTTCCTCACCTTTCTCCGAGAGTTTGGAAGGGATATTTTTATTTTCTAAGAGGTAAAAAACTGAGGAACCTAGTGGTTTCAGGTAGGTAGTTGGTATGAATGTGCTGTGAAGTTGCATCCAGGGTGATTCTTCATCTTGAGAAGCTGGTATTTGATTTAGCCCAAAACAGAAGCTCTGAATTACCACATGCCAATATGTTTTTGGGATAGTAGCAGCGCTGAAAGCAGTGCTGGGAGACTCCATTATGGTTCTATTGGCGCGCTCAGCTTTGCCATTGTGTTGAGGATGATAGGGTTTGTTGATTAAGTGATTGATGGATTTGGCCTTTAGGAATTTAGATAAAGTATTGTTTACAAACTCCCCTCCCCCATCAGTGAAAATCTCTATTGGATATCAATTTAATTTCTTGGCTTTGTTTTCAATTATGAAAATTATAGTGGCAGTTGTTGCGTCTTTGGATGGAAGAGGGAAACTGGATAAGTAACCTGATTTGTTTTCCACAACCGTTAAGGAGTATTGCATGCCTCCCTTTCTAGTTGGATTTAGAGGGCCCATTAGGTCCATATGGAGAAAATCAAAGACTTTTTTAGAAGTACATTGTTCACCCTTGAAGAAAGACTTTGAAATATTTGATTTCTTGCAAGCCAGGCATTCCAACAATTCTTTCAATCCTTCATTTTGGCAATAGCAAAGATATTTTTTGATCCTTTCTAGGCTAGCATGGCCAAGTTTCTTGTGTATTTTCATGAGTTCAGTTTTATTCAATAAGCAGGTCTGCTGGCTACTAGGAGAAGGACAATTAAGTATCAGAACATTGTTTTTGATGAATCTGTCAAGTACCCAGAGTCCTTTTGACTTCATCACAAAGGTAGGAGGTAACAATTTGATATCTACATCTAAAACATATCCCTTCTTTAGCATTGCACCCATTGAGATCAGATTTACAGTGGCATCAGGTACCCAAGCGCAGTTCTCTAGAGTAATGTGATTATTGGTGAAATTTAGGTTTGCGGTTCCAAGGCCTTTGATAGCTATACCGTCTCCCTTCTTTCCTGTTTTCATGGTTTCATTACCAGGTTTCTCAACCAAGTTACTGAAGAGAGTTTTGTTTTGGATCATGTGTATGGAACACCCGCTGTCAAGAATAAAATGGTCTTCCTCAAGGTTGCTGTTGTGTTTGAAAGCGCAAAAGAAGGAATAATAGTGAGATTCTTCTTTTTTTATTGTTAGAGCTTCTTCTGGCCTTTCTGGGAGGATTTTCAGGCTTGAGCTCAGGAAATTCAACCCAACAAAATTAAGGGGGGTGGGAATTGACAGCCAGGTTGTGTTTACCATTTTCACATCTGGGATTATTTTCATCTCAATATCTTTGATGGTAGAGGGAAGCAGAGGTTTTGTTTGCTTCTTGGTTTTTTGACTGAACTTTGTTTTGATGTTGGATGAGATGATTCAAGACTAGAGCCACAGTTAAGTTGGCACCAGAATGCATGATTTGAGAGCAGATAGATTTCAAAGAATCCAAAAGTTTGAAGAGAATGAGGTAGCTGAGAATATCTGGAGGTAAGTCAATACAAACTTTGTCTAGTTTGCTGAGATGTTCTTTTACAGCAATTATGAATCTGTCTATGTTATTCTGGTTAAAACCATGATGGAGAAAAATAAAAAATATACAAGCTCAATTGGCGGCTTGACTTGAGGCAAAGTGGTCCTTGGCAGCTAGCCAGATCTGTTTGGCTGAGTCCTCATTTTGATTGTAAATAATATTTGTATGAGTAGCTGGTTCCAGTTTGAACATGATATACCCTGCCATTTTGTTGTTGTCAGGAATTTCTTCATGAGGTTTATCTGAGTTAATTAGAAGTAGAATGCCTTGCATTTTTAAGAGACGCTCCATCTTATTTTTCCAAATAGAATAATTGGTTTCAGAGAGTAGCGGAGTAGATTCCATGAGAGATTTTAGAGCCAGAGCTTTGAAGTTTCCTTCTCCTCTTGGTCCAGGAGATGCCAAAGGTGGTGCCATGTTGAGTTAGCAATATGAGTTTGATTTTGGCTTTTAACCGTGTAAAAGGTTAAGATGATGGGAAAACCTAGACCAGGATTTGAATTACATTGACCAGAGAAACAAGTGATAAGTTTAAGAGAACAGAAGATAGAGGGGAATGATCAAGAAAGATAATTGTCACCAACAATGAGAGCAGTTCTACAACGCAGGATTATGGCCTAAGATAAGACTGGGTAGAACATGAGTGATGAGATCTAGAATAACCAGAGGTGAAGCTAAAGAGTGTAGCGGTTAATACTGTTGTGATGCGGACGCACAACCAAGCGGACAAAACAGAGACCAAACAGAAAACCTAATCTCAACACACTGACCATGTGCATCCCATCCAATTAGGTCTAGAAACGAACTTGTAACTACTACTTAGACTGATTGTACCTAAGCTCTTCTCTGCCATTTCCTCATTGCTTTTTGCTTTCATCATTCTCTTACCTGCCCAATCAGGTATTTTCATTTCTTCCTGCTTGTCTCCCTCATCTTTCTCCCATCATCTGTCCGCTCACAAGTCCCACTTGCTGGCTTCACTCAAAAGGTTATGAGCCCAGTTTAAATCACCAGCCGTGACAACAGTAGGACAAGAGAGTCGAAATTGAGATTCAAGAAGACTTGATTACCTAAATTGTGGCGTCTCCCTCTGGCCCTAAGGATGGATTCCCTCCGACTCCTGTGACTACCCCTTCCCCAAACTCTGAATACAACTCATCCGCGTCATCATCCTTGGAAATCACCGTGCAGAACCTACTCGTTGGTTCCACTGCCAATCTCACTATGGGGGAAAACCAGGACTTAAGAGGACTCCATGGAGAAAAACTCACGGGAGCCAAAAATTTTTCCAGCTGGAGAAACAGCGTACTCACAGGCCTGGGGTACAAGGACCTTGACACGGTTGTCTTGGAACAAGTCAACGATACCTCACCTGAAATCAAACTCAAAAAGAAATATGCAACTACTTTCATCCGGCTACACCTAGATCAACAAAACTTCAATCAATTTGTTAAGGACCCCACATCATACAAGCCCAAAATTTTGTGGGATTCCATCTGCGACCATTATGCCACAAAATTGCTTGAGAATGTAGTGAATCAAATGGACCGACTCTACAACATTCAATTCTCTGAAGGAAATTTGCAAGATTCCATCAACAAATTCCAAGAAACCTTCAAGCTTTTGCTAGAAGTATCAGATGGTAGTCTTGACGCCTCAACAATCAAAACCCTTTGGGCAATCATCATCCTCAAACGTTTTCCTTCTTCTTTCTCTGTAATGCGCTCTCCCCATTTTGCCCAGTACAAGGGCAAGAAAGCCAAAATCCCCCTTGATACCTTCCTCAGAAAACTCAAACTTGAAATTCAAAGACAGGAAAATTCTCACAAACAGTCACAATCATCAGCTTTCCAACTCACCAAATCCTCTCAACCGGCCCAAAATAAACCCACAAAGGTCAGACAGTTCTGCACAAATGGAGTTCATAATCCCAATACAACACACTCTCCGGAGCAATGTCACCAACTTCACCCTGAACTTGCTATTGCCTATCACCAGGCTGCCCTCCAACGCTTCCAATCCTCCCAGGGAAAGAATAACCCAGGAAAAGCCATGCTAAGCCTTCATACTTCCGATCCCGAAATCATTCTTTTAGATAGTGGTGCCTCCGGGCACTATCTGAAGTCCAAAGAATACTTTTTCAACTTCACTCCAACTCAATCCACCCTCTATGCAGCCAACGGATCTCCTCTCCAGATCCTAGGTCAAGGGAGAGCTATCATTCCCCTCGCAACCGGGATACTGGAGATTCCTCAGGCTCAGTACGTTCCCGACATAACCAACTCTCTCATCTTGATGACCCCGTTTCTGCTTCAGGGATATTCAGTCATTCCCACCAGAGATTGTTTCTCATGAATCAAGAAGGATCACTGCCTCATGACTGGGAAGTACGTGGAAAACACCCTGGCATTGGACACCCACTTCGACCGTGCCAACGCTGCCCTGTCATCTCTAAACCTTCATTGGGCCATGGGACACCCAAATCAAGCCTTTCTCAAACACCTATTCCCGTCTTGCTCCTTTGATGAACTTGTCTGTTCTGACTGCAAAACCTCCAAGATGACCAAGGCACCTTTCTCCGGGAAATTCCCTACCCCAGTGGCTCCTCTCAACTGCATCCACATGGACCTCTGCGGTCCAATCTCCCCCACTTTGATTGGGGGAAATAAATACTTTCTGAAAATCATTGACGGATTTTCTTGATTCGCCTTCATCCATCCACTCCGCTGTAAGTCTGATGCTTACAATCAATTCATCTCCTTCATGCATGAGGCTGAAAGAGCCTCAGGGTGCAAAATTAAAACTGTAGTATTGGACAACGGGGGCGAGTTTGTAAACAAATCATTCAAAAATATATTCCAGCTAAATGGCATCAATCACCTCCTCACTGCGCCCTATAATCCTCAGCAAAATCCTTTCGCCAAAAGGGGTAATTGCACAACAATTGAAAAAGCCCGGACGCTTCTGTCCACCAGTGGATTTCCGCTTGAATGGTGGGGGGAAGCTGTTTGCACCACTGTTTTTCTTGAGAATTGCACTCCTCACTTGTCCCTGGGATTGAAGACCCCCTTTGAGAAATGGTTCAAAAAACCCCCAGAGCTAGATCAAATCTTCCCTTTTGGCTGCAAGGCAATTGTTTTTGTCAAAAAGAAGTGGAGGAACTCAAAATTCTCTCCCTCAGGAGTTGAAGGTGTGCTCCTTGGCCTTGATCCTCATCATCACTCCTATAAGCTCTGGATACCTTCTCAAAACAAGATCCAAATGTCTCATCATGTCAAATTCTTCCCAACCATTTTCCCATTCCACTCAGAATATTGTCTCAAAACCAACCCCGAGGCAATGCCTCTCTTGCTACCCTCTCCTATCCTTATGGACAATCCCCCAAAATCCATTGACCTCAGTGTTGACCCCGCAATGGACATCTCCTTGCCGCTCAACGCATTTGTCAAAGGAACGTACCACGACTTGGTCCCTGACAAACCCTCTCATGCCGCCACAGCCCCGGTTGAGGGTAATCCCCCCGACAATCCAGAAAATTCAGCCTCTAATCCTCATTATGCCAAGGTGCCTTGGTACAACAAAGCTCCACGCAAAATCAAATCAGACGTCTCAGCTGAAAACATCCTCCCAACAAAGCGTCGTCCAAAGGCAAATCTGATCAACTCCGAACCCTCCTTTGCTCCGGACCCTAAAAACATCACCGAGGCTTGCAACTCCTTGGACTGGGAGGGCTGGAAAGCGGCCCTCAAGACTGAGCAGGGCAACTGCGAACGCCACTAGGTCTGGAAGATTGTCCCAAAGCCAGACCACTGCCAAGAGCTTGATACAACCTGGGTTCTCAAGTCTAAATACGGTGCAAACGGGGAGTTCATCAAAAAGAAAGCTTGCCTCTGTGCTTGTGGTTTTCAACAAGTTGAAGGGATTGACTACAACGAGACCTTCGCGCCCACTGGATGCCTTTCCTCCCTTTGGATCATCCTCAGCCTTGTGGCCTCCCATGACCTCGAACTACATCAAATGGACGTTAAATGCGCCTTCCTCAACGGTTTACCACAAGAAGATATCTTCATTAACGTACCTGAAGGCCTAGAAATCAAAATTCCCCAAGGATACGGCCTCAAGCTCTTCAAGTCCCTGTACGGCCTTCAGCAAAGCCCGCGCTGTTGGTACACTGCGCTTTCCTCTTTCTTTTCCCCTCTTGACTTCAAATCCACGGCTATCAATACCTGCGTCTTCATACATTATGACCCCGTAGACCTATGCATTGTGTGTGTGCATGTTGACGATCTTGTTATTGGCGGCACCAGCTTGGGCATCTCCAAATTCAAAGAAAAGATCAAACTTCAATTCAAAATGGAGGATCTTGGTGAATGTAAATGGATCCTAGGCATGAGGGTCACCCGGAACAGAACCGCTAGGACCATCCATCTCCACAAGGATTGCTACATCAATAATATTCTCTGCGAATTTGGGATGACTGACTGTAAAACCACTTCTACACCTCTACCACAAGGAGCGGCTAAGATTCCCATATCCTCCTCCCCTCCCAGTAAAGGCTTCAACTACCGACAAGCAGTCGGGCTGTTGATCTACCTGGTCCAGTGCACCCAACCAGATATTGCTTTCTGCTGGAGCTACCTATCCCAGTTTATTAACTCTCCTTCGCTGACCCACCAACAACAATTCAACCACGTCCTCCGTTATCTCAAACTCACCAAGGACCGCGGGATCTCACTTGGGGGTCCCTCCAACTTGGCCTTCTCCCTATTAGCCTATTGCAACGCCAACCATGCCTCCAGAATTGACCGGCAATCATTCACTGGTAGTGTGCTCCTGCTCCAAGGACCAGTGATGTGGCGCTGCTCAAAACAAGCCGTGAGTGCCCTGTCAACCACCAAGGCCAAACATCAATCATGCTCTGAGTCTGGCCAGGATTTGTTGTGGGCAACACAATTCCTATTGCTTCTAGCCCCGCTCTTTAATCAAAAACCCATCCCGCCCACCCTCTACTGCGACAACCAGGGCGCGATAGCCCTCCTTGAGAACCCTCTGTATCAGCACAGGACCCAACACATTGACTTGAGGTTACATTGGATCCGTCAACATCTGGCGGATGGTACTTTTGAACTGAAGTATGTCCCAACTGGCAACAACGTGGCTGACGGGATGACAAAGGTTATCTCGCGGCAACTCACTCGGAAATTCCTCAGCAGTCTCCGGCTTGTCTCCCTCCAGACAAATAAGCAAGCAAGGGGGGGTGTTGTGATGCGGAAGCACAACCGAGCGGACCAAACAGAGAACAAACAGCAAACCTAATCTCAACACACTGACCATGTGCATCCCATCCGATTAGGTCTAGAAACAAACTTGTAACTACTACTTAGACTGATTGTACCTAAGCTTGTCTCTGCCCTTTCCTCATTGCTGTTTGCTTTCATCATTCTCTTACCTGCCCAATCAGGTATTTTCATTTCTTCCTGCTTGTGTCCCTCATCTTGCTCCCATCATCTGTCCGCTCACAAGTCCCACTCGCTGGCTTCACTCAAAAGGTTCGCTCTTTTGTTTCCATTTTTCTCTTCCTCATTTGCTTCCTCAAAAAAAGTTTTCCTCATCTCTGTGCTTGCAATTCACCTCATTGCTGTTCGCTTTCATCATTCTCTTACCTGCCCAATCAGGTATTTTCATTTCTTCATGCTCGTGTCCCTCATCTTGCTCCCATCATCTGTCCGCTCACAAGTCCCACTTGCTGGCTTCACTCAAAAGGTATTTTCATTTCTTCCTGCTCGTGTCCCTCATCTTGCTCCCATCATCTGTCTGCTCACAAGTCCCACTCGCTGGCTTCACTCAAAAAATACAAGCAGAAATAATTAGATCATGAGGGACAACTATTTACTGTACTATCACTAGGAGGACTCTTGAGTTTGTGAGACTGATCCAACCAACACAAGGATTAATCTGAAGCAATGAAGAGAATGACCTTCATAAGTCTTGATGTAGAGGAGAAGAAGATTCAATACCTACAGTTTTGACAATAGTGGTGATTGAGTCTTGAGAACAACGTTGAAGTCCAGATTAAAGCAATTAGGAGTAAGAAGACATGGAAGTACAGGAACGGACTCAGACAGTAAGGTGACAATGAGTAGACTGGCCTAAGCTAAGTACTAGTGAGATGTCACTGGGGTAGGAAAGGATGACACCACAGGACACCGGACATGATCATGGTGTGACATATTGAAAAGGAAAAATAGAGTGAAACTGATAAAAGATAAAGAGACAAAAATAAGAAAGGAATCAGTAGAAATATTAACAGTGTCCACAATGGGGGCCTCCGCGGATATCTCCGGTCTGGCGGAATTGAAGTGGCCTATTAGAGGGTCCAGGCCGTCTTCTGGCAACTCAAACATTCTTTCACGGGGCCCGGAGATGGTTGAGGGAGCTGTGGACACCCTGGACGTGGCTATCAAGCTGGCACTGCCGCTCCCGGAATAATAGCATGGGCAGTATAGGTCGGCGGGTTGCTGTTGCTTTGGGAATACAGTGGAAGCCGGCTCTACAGTGGGCCGGTGCGCCTGCTGGGAAGAATTATTGAGGGCAGGGTAGGTTGCGCCAACATTTAAAGGGGCGATGATGGGATAGAAAGACTGGAAACCTCCAAGTCCCTGGGCCGGGAGAGGAGGGTGGTAGGGGCCCCTCTGTTGGAAAGGCTGCCCTCCCTGATAGGGAAATCGCCGCCGGTCAACCAGAGGATGAGGGCATCTATTCTTAACATGGTCGAGTGATCCGCAATTCCAGCACGCAGGTGACCCAAAGGCAAGCGCACTGGGATGGTTGTAATCATAATGGGAAGGTAGGGAGTAATCCCCCGAGGCCAGAAGAAGATCGTGGTCTGTAATGGAGGACGGGAAAGTACTGGGCGGGGGGTTTGGAACCACCGCCTGATTTGCAGTGGTGGAGAGAAGAGAGGAGAAAGAAGGGAGGGTGGGGTAATTTGAAGAAGAGATAGACGTGTGTTCTGGAAACCTTGTAAAATCCAGCAGCTTTGAAAACAAGGCAGCTTTAGCCAATGAGGACCGACCCATCTCATGGTTGATGCGGTTCTCAAAATCCCGGTAGAGGTCCAAGGATGCGTCAATACCCGCTTGAAGGATGAAACCGGCCAATGCATCACCGCTGAACTTGCCACACATGGACTAGAATTTTTCAGCAAGTTCGCGGGTGCAATGTAGGTTGCCCATGTCCATCAACGGATCAACTGCAAAACTGAAAAGCTTACAGTAAAGATGCATTTGAGAGGATCAATTGCCAGTGTGGAAATGTTCTTGAAGCGTCTTGTACATGGCTTGGTTAGTTGGAAATTTCTGAAGCATCCGCTTAAGGGGTTGAGAGACGGACGCAAGGATGATAGGACAGACTACACGCTTGCGGTAGTCATCATATGATTGGGATTGAAGATAATTGCTGTTGTTCACCGCAAGTCGCATACACTCTTTAGTGTTGTCAACCCATGTGGACCAGTTGGAATCGTGAACCTTGAGACGCTCGCTGTCCTGGATGGAGCTGATGATTGAGTTGGATGTAGCAGCCGCGTTCCTGGCGTCCAGGTTGTCGGGGAGAATTGACGGCTCTTCCGGAGGTCTAGTCGGAGCTGGGGAGCTGAGGATGGAGGTGGTCAAACGGATCCTGTTGTCCAGAGTGCAAGTCTTCTCCTCAATGACGCGCTCCCAATCCGCCATTCCCGCCATGATATTTGCCCGCAAGGTAGGGATGTCTTCTGCCCATCTAGCATCATCATCCGCCAACAAGCGACACCTAGTTTGTTCAGTGAGGAGGTCTGTAGTGGCGGCAACTGCCGCAGGGGTGAGGTATGATGAGGAGACTTTGCGGCGCAAGGTTTGTCTATAGAAGAGGAAGGGAAGGGATGGTTGTATTGAGGTGCAGACATGATGAATAGAGAAGGAAGAAAGAAAGGGTTTAGGGGAACAAGAAACAAAGAAAGCAGAAGATTGGTCAGGCACGGGCAACACCCTCAAAACCAACTTTTGCAATAGCAAGATAAAAAGCCCGTCCGGCCACGACCCTGTTGTCACAGAGTCTAGTTTTTCAAGGAGCCACTCTTGAACAATGCCGGACGGATGATTTCAGTGCTAACCACGAGGTAAGCCCAGAGGGGTGCCCGATCTGGGAAGGGAATTGGAAAAACGGATGAAAACACAGGACGGATGCAGAAATGGACAAGGATCTACACGCTAACTAAGCAATTTTGGAGAGATAGAGTAACAAGAGACTGATACGGCACGCCTGCTACCCTGCGGGTTTTCAGGATTTGAGTCAAGAATGAGTCAAGAAAGTTTGGGAAGGGCTCATAACCTGTTGAGGGGGTAAAGTCCCATTGTGTTCATTGCATTCAGAAAGGGAGTAATTTATATATCTATGTATATAGGGTGCCGGGTGATGACATGGTGAGAGAGTATGTGATAAGGGATGTTTGTCCCCCAACACGGGTCCCTGTTGAATATTGCGCCTCCAATGATTAAGGAAATCCTAGACAAAACCAGCTAGCAGTCTATATTTATATATTTTTACCTATCATTTGATCATTGTTACCGTTTCTTTCGTTCAGATCACAATCCTCTCACAACTTCCATTTCCTTTTGTTCAAATCACAATCTCTCATAACTTCATCATCATGTACATTTTCATTACATCAAGTCGGACCTTATTGGCACGGACCTGGACACATACAAAGTGTACTATCATGACTCATCTTGTTTCTTCATCCTAATAGTACTTAGGAATCTGTACCTCAAACAATAATTCCTTCTTCTTTGCTCATTGAGCTTCTCATCATATCTTTGTGTTTCATTCAACTGTGTCCAGGTACTCACCTTGTCTCATTCAAACTGCTCTTTTGAAAAAGTTTGTCTACTGACGCACACCATCAGGTCTGCTTGCAATTGGGTGTAATTAATAATGATGTTGGAGTCTTATTCAGATTCTCATCATATCTTTGTGTTTAATTCAACTGTGTCCAGGTACTCACCTTTTCTCATTTAAACTGCTCTTTTGACAAAGTTTGTCTACTGATGCGCGCCATCAGGTACTCACCAGGTCTCATTCAAACTGCTCTTTTGACAAAGTTTGTCTACTGACGCATGCCATCAGTCTTTGATTCTAACAGGTTATGAGACCAGCCTGCCACTGTCACTAAAGACAACCTGGAAAATTCTGCCTCTGAAACATCTTTCTTCAAATCTGAATCCTTGATACCAATGGAATCAAGAACATCTACATCCAATATTTTAAATCTCCCAATACCGGACTCTCAAGGTATAGAACTTATTAATGACACAAATTACTTAATCTGGCAAAGAAAAGTTATTAATGCTTTAGGATTTCAAAACTTAGCTAAATACTTACAACCTGTTGAGATACCATTTGAAGCCACTAGTCTATCTATATATGAGGCTCAAAGAGCACAAACAGGGTATTTTCTTAGAAGTTTACTAGATCATTCTAACCATAATAAATTCATTGATAATGAAATTTCTGTAGACCCATCAAAAATTTGGGCCTCCATAAAAGCACATTATGCATCCAAAAGCGGCAAGAACAGGGCTAATTTAATCAATCAACTTTTTACCATCAGGTTTACAGATAGGACCATGCATCATTCCATAAGCAATTTCAGAAGCGTCATAAAACAACTCATGAATATTTCCCCTAAACAATATGAGATTCCAGACTTTTCCAAGATTCTGGCTTACTACGTATTAAATAATCTCCCAGAACGCTTCAACACCTTACAGGCTATCCTGTCTGATAGAAAAGAACATTTATATCTAGATGATATCCTTACTAGAATCAAGAGTCATCTAAAAAGGAGAGTAGAAACAGAAAAGACCCAATCAGAACTTATGGCAGCAGGCATGAAGACGGATAAGAGGAACTTTTGTAAAACCAATTATTGTGCAATGGGAAGCGGCCAACACAACCCTTCTTCTGCTCACAAGGAAGAAGATTGATTCAAACTGCACCCTGAAAAACAAAAAGAATGGCGGGGAAGAATAATATGAATGCAGCCTTCTATGCTTGCTCCATCATCAACCAGAACATTGCAATCCTAGATAGTGGAGCATCCAGAAGTCTCCTTAACAATTGGCACACATTCTCTAGTCTCTCACCTACTTAAATTTCTCTGGCCACTGCTAATGAAGATCTGATTCATACTGAATCAGAAGGTGATGCTTTAATTCATCTAACTAATGGCTTCAGACTTCTGGTGGAAAGAGCTCTTCTATCAAAATCAGTCCCAAACCCTCTTATTGCCCTAGTAACATATCTTAAGAAAGGATGTTCTCTCATTGGAAAGTCATCTCATGCTGACCTCATCTTGTCCGAAGGACAATTGATGCTACAATGTGATGTCAATCATGGAGTTCTGTCCTTCAAAATAAAAGAAACTCCTAAAAATGTGATTCTCTGAACCACATCTCTGATCAAAAACCAAGCTCTTGGACATCTATCAAGACAGTATGAATCCAAGGCTTTACATGAATCTCCTGATTATTGTAATGAATGTGACCTAGGAAAAGCAAAAAAAATCCCGTTCCCAGGCCACCTACCAAGATCAAAGAACAAGCTGGAAATTATACATAAAGACGTGTGTGGACCCATCAACCCACCTTCACTTGAAGGATGCAGATAATTCCTGAATTTGTGGATGATCATTCGCGTTTTAGATGGATTTATTTTATCAAACAAAAATCCAAGGTGTTGGATAATTTCATCACATTCAAGTCATTATTAGAGAAGCAATTTGACTTTACCATTAAGACTGTAGTTTTGGATAATGGCTCAGAATTTGTAAATGCTAAAATGACCAATTACTTTAGAGAACAGGGGATTTTCTTGATGCCCACTGCTCCCTACACACCTGAACAGAAAAGTGTGGCGGAACAAGGGAACCAAGCCATAGCTAAGAAGGCCCAATTTCTACTTCTACACTCAAAACTGCCCATCCAATTCTGGGCTGAGGCGTCTAATATTGCAACAAATCTCTTAAATCAATCCCCAACCCCTGCTCTCAATTTTTCAACCCCATATGAAGTACTTCTTGGTACTCTGCCACAACTTGATCATTTGCATACTTTTGGTTGTTGAGCAGTAGTCCACACTGCAAAACCCCATCAAAAATTCAATTTTGAGGCAAGAGGACATGAATGGGTATTTATGGGATATGTTGAAGGTCGGAGGAACTACAGATTATATAATCCTGTTACTTCCCAGATCATAATACAAAATGATGTCAAATTCTTTGATTCCCAATTTGTAAATATATTTACTGAAAAATCTTCTCTACACACCAGTTTCTTCTGTGACAATCATTTTCCAATGGAAAACACTACAAATACAGCACACACCAATCTGGATACAACGCACAACACTCTGTCAACACCAACCATTGTTAACACGGATACTGAAGAACTGTTGTCAACTCAGAATTCTTGGATTGCATTGTGGAGTCACCTATGGATGAATGTGCCATATCAATCAAGAGAGACAGTTGTCACTCTCCCAGTGATGACATGCTTCAATCCAACACCAGCCCAACCCAAAATACAACCATGAACCCTCCTAGAAACAAAAAAATAGGAAAACCAAGTTTCTACTATATACCTGCTTCAACGGCTTACCCAAAGGCTATTTCAAGTAATATTGACACTAGCCCTGTGGAAGGTAAAGGGGAGTTACACTCCAAAGTTGTCCGCAAGTCCGGGAGTTATTGATCTAGGCGTCTGTAAGGAGGTTGGGTGCAATGAGTTCTTAAGTGTAGTGAGATAAAAGAGAGAGAATGAGATGTATTCTTCTTCCTCCAATCCTTCCTCTTCCTTTCCTTTCCTTCTCCACTAGATTGATGATTGATGGATTGATTCCTAATCATAACCCAATCCAGAGTTGAGGGTGAGGACTTGGATCCCCCCCCCTTCAACCCTAACCTAAGTACAACCACAAACGCAAAAGAACAATGAAACAAAACCCCTAAGCACAGAACCCTAGCCCAACCCTGCCCCTCCATTCCTTGCCCCATAACCCGTGCCCCTCAATATCAACGTACGCCCAGTTTTTCCTTCTCATGGCGTGGCCCTTGGCCGCACCCTACTTGGAGCCCCCCGGTTTGCCCGCCCGCGCGTGTCTGCGGACCTCCTGGTCCGCAAGTTGGCCCGCTTTGGAAAGAATAAGGTTTTTCCCCTCATAATTGTCCCAAGGTTTGGAAGTTAACGGTTCCCTGCATCTGAAAGGAGATGAAGATGCCCAAAGTTGCATTTAAATGAGAAATAGGAATAAAGAGATAAAGATATAAAGAAAAGTAGAGAGAGAGTGAAATCACCAATCCTTCAATCCTAAGAAATTTCCACCTGGATGTGTATCCGGTATGAGTTCCTTTAATCTCTTGGTGAGATGATTGATCCAATCCAATGATGTGATGGTCTGCTTCCATCCCCCTCCTCCCTCCTAACCCAGAGTTGAGAGTGAGGATAAGTCCTCCCTCTCAACCCTAACCTAAGTACATGCGCAAATAAAAGTATGACAAAGAAACAGAAAACAATCCCAAAACAGAAACCCTAGCCTCCTCTCCCCACCTCTGTACCAAACTCCCCCCAAGGTCTGTACGCCGTTCCGTCCATCTGGTTGGTCCTTCTCATGACGCGGTCCTTGCACCAGGCCCTACTTGGAGCCCCCCACGCCTGTCCGTATAGTTTTCCACGCCCATTGTGGATGTCCAGTATTATCCGGCGTGATCCACCCGCTTGCACGCGCGCTCCATCTGTTACTTTATAGCCCGCGGATTGCTCCCCCCCTACGTATCCAAACTGGCGCGCCCGCAAACCTAGTCAAGCGCACTACCTTCCAAATCCAATCTCCGGGGCGGATCGCCGCCCACGCCACATTTGATGCTGATCCTGACCCATCCACTAGGTGCGGAGCCAAACAGCGGCTGCTGCCAATCCAGCAGCTGCCACTTCTGAGCACTCCGCATACCCTAATGCTGAGCCCGCTTGCCTCGAATTCTGAGCGCGCAGCCGCAAAGCATTTCACAATCCGCGTCTATAAATTGACACCACATCCCCCCCAACTTGAGTTCTGTCCCCAGAAGTCTTCCATTGCTTCACCATACTACCACCACCGCTGTTTCCACTACCAACCCCACTTAACACACTCCGCAAGTTCCCCTCCCCCCGCTCCATTTCCACCATGCTCCAATGCAAGTTCTGTGCCCGGAACGGGCTCGCGTGTTTGATTGTTCCTGGTTGACACACCTGTGTTGTTTGCCGTTGCCTCCACCTTTGCTGCTCACTCAGTGACGGCATGCCCCAAGCTCCCCCCAATCCAGCTCTTGCCCCAGGCCGCGCAAGAGAGCTCATCCGGACCCCTTCGTAGTTTTGGACAACAACACCATCTTGGAGGACTCATGGACTCCGCCGCGCTCCCCTCTACACCCTCCTCCACCGAGCAAGGGTTGCAACTTGGCTTCTCCTCTTTGCTGCGCAGGGCCACAGCGGAAGGAGGACTTACCGTCCTTCAATGATTTCCGGAGGGCTTTGCGGTCCTCGGCGGGCCGCGTCCGGGTCACGGAAGGCGCGAGGGACCCACGCCTCGATGAAATTCTTTGGCGTTGTGCTGCTCCAGCTCTGGGTCCTCCTCCGGCACCTGCACCAGCTCCTCCCGCTCCAGATCCACAAGGCACCCTGCCACCGCCCGCGCCACCAGCGGCCTCGGATGAGAGGCCTATGACCCCTGACGTCCCTCCGCCTCGGTCACCCATCATCGTCCCATCATCGCGTCCAGCTGAACCAAGCCCCCCTGTTGGTTCCCCGGAGGCCCCATCTTCACCGGCCGCTCCTCCCCCCAGCCCTCTCAAGATCCCAGAAATCCCAATCATAATGGCACTCCCAGCGGCTGGCTTTGAGGTTCTCGCGGAAAGGTCAACCACAATGCTTCAGGATTACCTTGCAACCCCCGGCGCCCAATCCTTCAAATCCCGGCGCAAGCTCCTAGCGTCTTTCCAGGCCTTACTGGCGTCCTCGAGGGCGGAAATGGAGGAGTTGATGAAGATGGCTTGGGCGCATCTCCCCCCCTTCCCCTTCTACCCTTTCTTTTCTTTTGGTTGTTCCGCGCTGTGGAAAGAATAAAGGTTATCCCCCTATAATTGTCCCAAGGTTCAGAATTTAATGGTTCCCTGCGTTTGAAAGGAGATGAGGATGTCCAAAGTTGCACTTAAATGAGAAATAGAAATAAGGAGATAAAGAGATAAAGAAAAGTAGAGAGAGAGAGAGAAATCGCCAATCCTTCAATCCTAAGAACTTTCCACCTGGATGTGTATCCTGTATGAGTTCCTTTAATCTCCTGGTGAGATGAGTGATCCAATCCAATGATGTGATGTGATGATTCCTCCTCCCATGCATGCCCCTCCTCTAACCCAGAGTTGGGAGTGAGGATAAGTCCTCCCCCTCAACCCTAACCTAAGTACACGCGCAAATGACAGTATGACAAAGAAACAGAAAACAATCCCAAAACAGAAACCCTAGCCTCCTCTCCCCACCTCCTCCATACAAAACTCCCCCTGTTGTCTGTACGCCATCCTGTCCATCCGGTTTGTCCTTCTCATGAAGCGGTCCTTGCACCGCGCCCTACTCGGAGCCCCCCGCGCCTGTCCGTATCCGTTCGTCCGCACCTGTCGTGGGTGTTTGGTAATATCCGGCATGATCCAGGCCCTTGCACGCGCGCTCCATCCGTTCCTTCATAGCCCACGGATTGCTCCGCCCCTACGTATCCAAACCCGCGCGCCTGCAAACCTAGTCAAGCGCACTTACTTCCGAATCCAATCTTTGGGGCAAATGGCCACCCATGCTGCATTCAATGCTGAGCCCGACCCGTCCACCAGGTGCGGAGCCAAACAGCAGCTGCCGCTGCTGAGCACTCCGCATACCCTAATGCTGAGCCCGCTTTCCCCCAATGCTGAGCGCGCAGCCGCGACGCAGTTCCCAATCCGTGTCTATAAATTGACACCACAGCGCTTCATTTTTCCAAAGAAAATACAGGTATCTGCGCAAGGTCTTAATCCCCTGAGAAAAAGGGCACAACCGCGCTTCGTGAGAATGAGCTTGAGATTGAGGTCCGCGTCCGCGCGCTTTGCTTCGTGAGCAACCGTAAGTGACCAGCCATTCCAAAAGGGGACCCTGGACCGCCCCAGACAAACTGCCACACAGTTCCCCGTACCCATCCTGTAACAAACACAACAACAAAACACCAGCAAGCGCCACTGTAAGGGAAGAGAGAGAGAGAGAGGGTAAGAGAACGGACATTCCTGGGTGTCTAGTTGTTCTGGCTGTGAACTGGCTAGAGCATCCCCTCACCAAATCAAGCTTATTCCATACCAACCACCCATCCTCAAGATACCCTGAGAGAAAAGAAAAAAGAGAAAAAGAAACCAACAGAGAAGAAAAATAGAAAAGAACACATTATTATTATTTTTTTTTTGCGCAACGCCCGTAGACCGCCCACAAATCTCTCTTTGTCCCGCTTCCCCCATCCGGGGGATTGTCCTTGCATCCTGGTTCTGCAGGGCTTGTCCTCGCGTTCACAGACCCGTCTTTGTGCTGCGCCTGCGTTTCCTGCAAAAACCCCAAGCCAGCAAAGACCCCACAATCCAGATAAGAAAGAAACATAGACAAAAAAACATTCTGGGGTGTCTAGTTGTTCCGGCTGTGAACCGGCTAGAGCACCCCCTAACCAAATCAAAACTTATCCCCTACCCCCACCACCTCCCTCCCCAACTTGGCCACTGTCCCCAGCTGGTTGCAACCGCCTACTCCGTCGCAATGGCACGTTTTCCGCTTCTCCTCCCAAAGATAAATCCCCGGATTGAGTTCCTACACCATCTCCGCTCTCCACACTCCCCTTATCTGATCCGTTACCCCCTTCCGCTGTCTTGTCAAACGAGGTAGATCCTTGCGCAGAGAAGCACTTGACATGCGAAGCTGCCGCCTTCCGTTTCAGCGGAGTACCGTCTAATTCCTCCAACTGATAGCTGCCGCCCTCAAACTTGGACGACACGCGGAACGGGCTGTTCCACTGGTTAGAAAAAAACTTCCCCCACTGAGACTCCAGACTTTGGTTTTACAGGAGCACCAAATCTCCCTTCTGCAAGGGATCCTGGAGACAATGCAAGCAGCGCTTGTCCCAATAGCGCACCAATGCCGTCCGAGTCTTCTTTAGCCGGTCCGCGGCCTTTTCAAGCATTCCGTTCCGTTGAAGGAGCTTTTCCGCGCGAGCCTCAAGCAATTCGGTAGAAGTCTTCACCTTCCACCAGTCAACCCCCAGGAACGTCTCCAACTCAATGTCCACCGGAAGCACGGGGCGCTGCCCAAAAAGTAACTCATACGGCAAGTAGCCTGTCAACCGCTTCACCAAAATCCAATCCGCAAACAGCACCATTGGGAGGGTCTCCTGCCAGCGCTTACCGTCCTCCCCGCACATCTTGACCAGGGCGTCCTTGATTGGCTGATGCCTGCGTTCAATCATGCCGGACCCCTTGGGATAGTACTCCGTTACCCGGCCAAACTTGGCTCCGCAAATCTTCACCAACTCAACCAAACGGCCGCAAAACTCAGCCCCTCCGTCCACTGTAACCAGACAAAGCAACCCGTACCGCGCGAACCAATCTTCCTCCAGAAACAGAGCAACTTTGTCCGCCAAGAGCTTGACCAACGGACGTGCTTCCGCCCAGACGGACAGGTCTTCCCGTGCAACAAGCAGATAGGCGAACTTACCGGCCTTGATGTGGACAACATCAAGCAAGACTTGACCAAAGAGAGAGTCTTCCCCTGTGGGGTTTCCGACTTCCTTAGGCAATCTTGCACTCCGCCGTTGACAGGCTTTGCAGGACGCCAACCATTCCCGTACCGCATGCACTACCCCCGGCCACCAGAACCGCTCTTTCACCCGCCTCCGCGTTTTGACCTCCCCTCAATGGCCAAGATTGTTGTGAAGGCTTCGGAGGATAGCTTCCTGATCCGCCCTTGAAGTGGTAACCACAAGAGGAACCAGAGTCTTCCGCCGCCAAAGCTGCCCCTCCTGTACATAGAAGTTTCCCGCTTGCCGCCTTGCCCATCGCATGTGCTTGTCCGTAGTTCCGTCGGGAAAACAAAGGTCCCGCAAGTAATCAGGAAGAATTGCGTACCGCCCTGTCTGCCGGAGCAGCAGCTGAACGCCCGCCTCCACAACCCCTACCTTGACAACCGGGGTCTTCACATCAAGCAGTTCCGCGTCCTTGAATGGGTTGTCCCTCGGATACCGCCACAACGCGTTGGGCATAGTGAACGCTTTCCCCGGAACATGAACAACAGCAAAGCAAAAAACTTGAAGAAACGCCACCCACCGGGTCATGGGAGCATTGGGAAACGCCGGGGAATGTTATAATTATGGCCAGCAATTAGCTTAGGCAAATGAGCAGTATTTAAAGCAAAAGAAATGCTGGACACTGTGTGTCAATAATGGCTAATGGGGCTCTCACAATGGGGCAATATGTTGGATGAATTCGATTGGATGATGAATGAATGATGGAAAACAGCAGGGAGAAGAGCTCCTTAAGTACAAAAGATTGGCCTCTTGTGAGCCCATGATACAACAAGCCAAAGGGCAAATTTTCCGCCCCAAAAGAGCTCTACAGGCTCTACAGGCCTTGTTACTTGGTTTGGACTGCATCAGCCCACATGGCATTAGTCCCTGAACCCTTACAACCAGACTATTCCGGTCCATTCTTGTGTTTCCACCGTTACGGGGCTGAACCAGCCCATTGCTGTTCAGTCCCTTAGTTGGTTGTCTATTACAACCGGCCCTGATGGCATCATTACCCCTGTTACGGGCTGGTTGCCTCATGCATCCAGCCCCTGGCCCCTGAAATGGGCCAGGTGGGACCCAGGGCTCACCTGGGTCCGGTTTCAACCTCACATGGGGGGGTGTGACCAGCGGACATGCTGTCCCCCCTCTATCTCTTACAAATCCCTGGTGGGGGCGGTCAAATCCCCTCACCAGGGGCCCTGGGGGTTGATACCCCCCAGGGCGTTGTCACAGAAAGTTGGCCTGGGAGGTGGTCAGGTCCCCCCAGGCCCATTGCTCCTCCCCCTCGGTAAAGGGGGGGGGAGAGCGCCCCTTCGCGCTTAGTTCGCTACGATGGCGGGGGGGTGATGAAATCCCCCCCACCTGCCGGTTGCATACCATGCGGCCGGCGCCGCCACCTCCTGGGGCAAGGGGGTGGTCAGGTCCCCCCTGCCCTGACCAACCGCCTCGTTGCGGCCGGTCGCTGGCTGGTTCAACCCAGCCAGCCTGCCCCCTCCCCCTCGCGACGGCGAGCGAGGGGAGGGGGAGCAAGCCGGGGCCGCGAGCCCCGGCTCCGCGGCGCTGGTCGCCGGTCGCGACCAGCCGGGCCCGCGCGGGATCCCTCGGCCGCGCAACAGCCCCGCGCGGGCCGTCGGGCCCCGCGTGGGCCGTGCCGAGGAACACAGGCGGCCCCGAACGGGCCGCGACGCCAGCAGCGGCCCCAAGCGGGCCGCGACACGGGCGGCAACCCTAATGGGCCGCCCCAAGCCCGAATTGTGAGAAAAGACTACTTTTGCGGGCCAGCCCGTCTGGCCAAGTATGTCCAAAATAAACCTTGGGCCCAATTATGCCCATACAAGCCCATCTGGCCGTATTTTCCCATATACCCCATCGGGCCCGTTAGGGCCCGTGTACCAATGGGTCTATTTCACGCGTTTTGAGGCCAGTTTCCCCAACTCTGTAACATCCACATGGGCCCACATGGTCCGTGTGTGTGTCCAATGGGCCTCAGAGGCCCATTTGTGCATCCCATTTGGATTACACTTATACGTAGCACCCACGTAAGTGCGTACGTATTTTAACACACCCCCTTAATCCAAAAGGGGTGACATCCGCATATTAGTCACAAAGCCTTGATGCTTGTTTCTGTCTAATGCCTTAGTCAAGATATCTGCAATCATTGCTCCAGTGGGCATGTACCTCAACACAATATCATTGCAGTTAACTGCGTTGCGAATATAGTTATAGTGAACATCAATATGTTTTGTTCTTGAATGGAACACTTGGTTTTGTGCCAACGCAATGGCACTCTGGTTATCGGAATACAACAACGCAAACCCTTGTGGTTTATGTGTATCTTCTAAGACTTTTCTCAACCATTTTGCTTCCTGTGAAGCTGCTAAGTAAGCTCTATACTCAGCCTCTGTTGATGAAAGACTTATTGCCGACACCTTCTTGGACATCCATGACACCAGATTCTTACCTAAAAAGAATACAAAACCAATTGATGATTCCCTAGTGTTACCATCTGCCCAACTTGCATCTGAATAACCAACCAAATCAAAGTTTGCTGACTTTGTAAACAACAGTCCCAGACTGTGTGTTCCTTTAAGATACCTCATAACTCTCTTAAACGCTGACCAATGCCTCATGCTTGGCTTCTCTAAGTGTTGCGACAAGACCCCAATTGCAAATGCAATATCGGGCCTTGTACACTGCCCCAAATAATTAAGCGATCCGACAGCTGACCTGTAGTCATTCCCTGATTGAACAAACTCCAGATACTCCTCATCTGTAGACTTCTCTAAACGAATGTTTGACTGCATGGGAGTACCAAACTCCTTTGCATCCTCTAAGCCATACTGCTTAAGAAGAGCTTCAACGTAATGGCTTTGGTCTAACTTAATACCATTCTTGCCCTTACTAACTTTCATTCCTAGCACCTGTTGTGCCAGACCAAGATCTTTTATCTTGAACTCCTTTTTGAGTGTCTCCATGACTCTCTCTTTACCATCACCAATAATGATAATGTCATTGACCCATACAAAAAAAATTGCATCCTTTCTCACAAAAAGGCAAGGATCGGCCTCAGACGTCTTAAAACCAATCTCTATCAGTTTCTCACTCATGGTGTTATACCATGACCTAGCTGCTTGCTTCAATCCATACAGGGATCTACACAGCTTGAGGACATATTCCCCTTTATCTGCCAAAAGAAAAGTTCTAACACAGATTTTCTTCATGGTTTCTGGTTTAGTCTCTACTAACCATTCACAAAAACCATCAGGAATCAACATATAAACAGTCTCCTCCTCTCCAAGTTTTGCATTCAAGTATGCTGTTACAAAATCAGCTTGTCTGATTTCTTCACCCAACTCCACTGCCAGAGAAATGATGTACCTGAAGGTGGACAGCCTTCCAGTTGGTGAGAAAGTTTCTTGGTAATCAATACCCTCTCTCTGCTTGAAGCCCTGTGCAACACATCTAGCCTTGAACCTTTTCAAAACTCCATTTGTGTCAAACTTCTTGTTTAACACCAATCGAGACCCCACAATGGTCTTTCCTTTTGGAACAGAATCCCGCTTAACCACTTCAAAGACACTATTATTCTCTAGAGAATCAAATTCCTCAAAAATAGCACTCTTCCAGTTGGCTCTCTCATCAGAATTCATAGCTTGGCCAAAGCTATTTGGGTTAACCCTGTTACCCATTTCTGAACTCAACTCCAGGACTTCATTGAGCATACACTGTTCCTGAAATGTATCTTCCTCATATACTGCGGCAGCATAATGGGATCTCCACTCCCCGTACCTGTCAACCGGTACTCTAACCCTACCACTACTTCTAACCGGAGGTGGAGGCTCATCAGGTTCTGATTCCACAGAATCACCTGGAGCGGGTACTGAACCCTCTTGTGGCACGTCTGCCACCTCTTCATCTTCTGGAACCACATGTTCCACAGCTTTTGCTGGTGAAATAGGTGCTAATTCTATTTCTTGTTGTGGCTTAATCACAACGAAATCTTCACTCCTTTTGAGAGGAAAGGTACTTTCGTCAAATTTTACATCCCTGCTACGGATAACCTTTCTTGTCCCTGGACAATAGATCCTATAAGATTTACTTATTAAATCATAGCCTACAAGTGCCCCTGTTCTGGCTCTAGGGTCTAATTTTCCAACCATTTCATTATGGTGGACACTATAATACACCAAGCAACCAATTGTTCTTAGGTGTGATGTTTTGGGGTACAACTTCCAAAACTGATAATGGGGGCACTTCCCATTAACACTTACAATGTTGTGCAACAGACACACCGTGCACATCAACTCAGCCCATAAGAACTTTGGCAGACCAGATTGAGACATAATAGTTCTGACTTTGTCCAGTAAAGTCCTATTCATTCTCTCAACTATTCCATTATTTTGTGGAGTACTTGCAGTAGTGACTATATGAATGATACCATAATCTTTCAACAGCCTCCCAAAATCTTTACTCACGAATTCACCACCTCCATTGGTAATAACCCTCTTGATCTCCTTCATCAGACCATTCTGTTTCCAGACTTTGAAGATTACAGAAACCTCCTCTGTGGTCTGATCCTTAGATCGAATTGGTTTAACCCAAACATAATTAGTTGCAGTATCAACTAAATTGATGAAGTATCTTGCCCCACCAAGGGACTCTGGAGTGAATGGCCCTGCCAAATCAATGGAAAATTCCTCTCTAGGAACATCTGTGTGATCTCTACTCTTAGAGAACACATTTCTAGTCTTAGCCCCCAAGGTACAACTCTCACAGTTGCTGTCCTTTACCTTATGGCCACTTCTATTGTGAGAAACAGTGCTCAGAGCTGAGAATTTGAACAAGCTTGCACACAGAAGCTTATTCCGAACTTGTCCACTAAGAACAGTTCTCCCATTCATATCAATAACAAACCTATCTCCTTTAAGATAACAAATTTGGAAACCTTTTTTCCATAACACCCCAAGAGACACAAGGTTGTAAGGCAACTCTGGTACATAGAACACTTTATCAAAAGTAATTTGGAAACCCAGTTGATTTGCAAGAATAACTTTTCCAATTCCTTTAATCTGAATTGTTCTGCCTTTCTGACCAATATTTACAACCCCATCATAATCACTAAGATTTGAAAATAAATTTGGTTCAAAAAACATGTGATCTGTACAACCAGAATCGATCAAAACAAGAACATCCTCCTTCAATCCTCCTAGTAGGAAAGAAGCTTTATCAGTCACTGATAAGTTCTTATCTTTGAGGTTAAGATTACTCACTTCATAATCAATCAAGTCCATTTCTTGATCCTCATCGATTTTGGCCTTCTTGTTGGGACCTTCTTCCACAACAGCCTCTTCAATTGGAGCATCCAACGCCACCATTGCAATGTTTTCAGTTGTGAGATTGACCTCCTTGTCATTCCCTTCGGACTTCTTCCTTTTCTTGGCCTCCTTGCAGTCCTTAGCATAGTGACCCTTATTCTGACAATTGTAACATAAGACCTTGGACAAATCCTTTTTTGCCTTCTTGCGAGATTTTCCAGTCTTTCCAACTAGGGCTGTTCCAGAACCCCCCTTCATCTTGAATTGAAGGTCATCCTTTTCAATCCTTTTAAGCACATCCTCCTCCCCAGGAAGAGGATCCAATTGAGAAATGATTCTGACTAAGGAATCAAATTCTTTTGGCAGCTTTTGAAGGATTAAGAGTGACAAACACTCTGGATCCATGTTAAGTCCAGATGACTTGAACTTGGCTATACTAGACCTAGCCTCTGCCACAAACTGTTTACAATTCAAATATTGTAACTTGAACAGTTTATTAAAGGCTATACCCTTCTGGTGAACAGAATCACCAGCATACTTGGACTTAAGCAGCTTCCAAAGGATGCTGCCCCTCCTCCTCTCATCTTCCCTAAGAGTATCAGCAACCCATGTCACATGATTCTCATCAAGATGCCTAAGGATCAGATGGTAAGACTTCTTCTCCACTTCTGAACTGATCAGAGTGTCATCTGCATCCATAATTTCCCCACAGCAGATGTTATCCAGCTCACTATCCATAAGGACAGCCCAAGCATTATAATTCTGACTATTCAGAACTATTTTGGTAGAGCTAACATCAGGGATATAGGACATCTTCTTGGAAAACTTGAGGTCTTTGAGGTTCTCCAAAGTAAGGTACAAAGGTCTAGATGGCTTGGAAGTAATGATGATGTTGGTACTGATAATGTGTTATAATTATGGCCAGCAATTAGCTTAGGCAAATGAGCAGTATTTAAAGCAAAAGAAATGCTGGACACTGTGTGTCAATAATGGCTAATGGGGCTCTCACAATGGGGCAATATGTTGGATGAATTCGATTGGATGATGAATGAATGATGGAAAACAGCAGGGAGAAGAGCTCCTTAAGTACAAAAGATTGGCCTCTTGTGAGCCCATGATACAACAAGCCAAAAGGCAAATTTTCCGCCCCAAAAGGGCTCTGCAGGCTCTACTGGCCTTGTTACTTGGTTTGGACTGCATCAGCCCACATGGCATCAGTCCCTGTACCCTTACAACCAGCCTATTCTGGTTATTTCTGGTGTTTCCACCTCAATGGGGCTGAACCAGCCCCTTAACTGTTCAATCCCCTTGGCTGGTTGTCCTTTACAACCAGCCATGATGACCTTTATTGCCTTGTTTACGGGCTGGTTGCCTCATGCAGCCAGCCCCTGGCCCCTCAAATGGGCCAGGTGGGACCCAGGGCAAACCTGGGTCCGGTCTCAGACTCACATTGGGGGGGGTGACCAGCGGACATGTTGTCCCCCCCCCTTTTTCTCTCAAATCCCTGGTGGGGGCGTTCAAATCCCCTCACCAGGGGCCCTGGGGGTCGATACCTCCAGGGTGTCGTCAAGTACGTTGGCCTGGGAGGTGATCAGGTCCCCCCAGGCCCATCGCTCCTCCCCCTCGGTAAAGGGGGGGGGGAGAGCGTCCCTGCCCTGCTTGGTCGCCTCGAACGATCGATGGTGGGGGGGTGATGAATTCCCCCCCACCTGCCGGTCGCTACCCTTGCGGCCGGCGCCGCCACCTCCTTGGGCAAGGGGGTGGTCAGGTCCCCCCTGCCCTGGCCGACCGTGCTGTCGCGGTCGGTTGCTGGCTGGTTCAACCCAGCCAGCCTGCCCCCTCCCCCTCGCGACGGCAAGCGAGGAGAGGGGGAGCGAGCCGGGGCCGCGAGCCCCAGCTCCGCGGCGCTGGTCGCCGGTTGCGACCAGCTGGGCCCGCGCGGGATCCCTCGGCCGCGCAACAGCCCCGCGCGGGCCGTTGGGCCCCGCGTGGGCCGTGCCGAGGAACACAGGCGGCCCCGAACAGGCCGCGACGCGAGCAGCGGCCCCGAGCGGGCAGCGACACGGGCGGCAACCCTAATGGGCCGCCCCAAGCCCGAATTGTGAGAAAAGACTACTTTTGCGGGCCAGCCCGTCTGGCCAAGTATGTCCAAAATAAACCTTGGGCCCAATTGTGCCCATACAAGCCCATCTGGCCGTATTTGCCCATATACCCCATCGGGCCCGTTAGGGCCCGTGTACCAATGGGTCTGTTTCACGTGTTTTGAGGCCAGTTTCCCCAACTCTGTAACATCCACATGGGCCCGTATGGTCCGTGTGTGTGTCCAATGGGCCTCAGAGGCCCATTTGTGCATCCCATTTGGATTACACTTATACGTAGCACCCGCGTAAGTGCGTACGTATTTTAACAGATCATCTGCACCAGCGCCTCCGCATCCACCAAAAGCTCAAAGTGAACCCCCCACAAAAGATACTGAAGCCACCGCACAATCTTGGTGACCCCGCACAACTCCAACTTCAGCTGAGGGTACCGGCTTTCCGTTGGAGTGAAGGTGACCAACTCGGAAAGCACCAGCCTATCCTTACTGTTGTCCTCTTGAGTGAGAACCCCCCCTGCGCCAAATTTGCTGGAATCAACCCCTAGCCTAATTCCTCCTGCATTTTAGTTGAGATTGCAGAGCACAATCTCCTTGAGCTTCCGGAACGCGCTATTGCACTCTTCTCCCCAATTCCACTCCGCGCCTTTCCGTGTTAGTGATTGGAGAGGGCTTTCCACCTCCGCAAACCTCTCGATGAACATACGGACATAGCTACATAATCCCAAGAACTGAAGGATATGCAACACCGTCTGCGGGGTTGGCCATTTGAAGACCTTGTTCCGCTTTTTCTCTGCAATGCACCAGCCGTTGGAAGCAACAACATGGCCAAGGACTTTGAGCGCCGGAACACAAACCACCAAATTCTTCCCTGACACCATCAGTCCTGCCTCCTCAATGCAAAACAGGATGCTTTCCAACGTCTGCGCGTATTCCCACACAAAACGTCGGACGGCGGGAACTTCAACCAGCTCTGCGCCTCCGTAATTGGATTTTGGACCTTTGATGCCCGCTTTGTTGATGAAGATTTGGACTCCCTCCGGAAGATCATCTTTCAGGATCCAAGTCATTTGCGCCTGGTACACCGCCACAGCATTGGTTGCGCCCTGCGGTAGCCGAGTCAGCTGCATTCTTCCCAACCCATTCTCAAACGCCGTCAGAGGCCGGGAGCAAGGATCCAACTCGCGCTGGTTGTATCCCCCCATCACATCTACTAAACCATAACAAGCGCGCCCCGCCATTGACTCAAGGAACTTGTCAACGCAAGGGGGCCGTCCTGCGTCCCGGATCGTAAAGGAGTTGAGCCGCTGTAGATCATGGAAAATCCTCAACGACTTTCCGTCCTGCTTAACTACTGCAAAGATTGGACTGGAGTAACTAGACGTTGACTGTTTGTAAAGGCCAGTATTCACCCGTTCCCGCACCAACTCCAGAAACTGCTCCCGGACCGCCCGCGGTATTGGAATTGGCTTGATCTGCCACGGCTCGTGATTGACAGTGGGGATGACATAGGGGTCTCCAATATTGTTTTTCAGAAGCCCCTGCTCTTCAGGTCCAAACGCGAGCGCTCTTTCCCAAAGAACCAGAACCAATACCAGCAACTCACGCTCCTCCCTACTCAACCATCCCATTGGGCCAAAATTGAAAGCTGCAATCCGCTCCTCCGTGATCCGCGCCAAAATAATAACCCACCCCAAAGCCTTAATAGGCATGACCCAAGGGTCCCGTGACCAAGCAATTGGTCAAAGCGGTCCGTTCAATTCCTGGGGCATTGGCTCATTCCTCAGTCGGACCTTCCGCAACACCGGCTTGTACTTGCCAGCATTGCACCACATTCTTTGCTGTAGGTCCTGCACAGAACAGAACCGCGGCTTTTGCCTTTGCTCACAAGTGTGGCACAATGATAGGGTTTTCAAAGCGTAGTACCCTTGGGCAATGCATACTGAGAAAAGGGACTTACTTCTGCGAAGTGCGCGCCCTGCACTTTCCTTCCTCCCCCTCCCTGCTCCTCATTAGTCAACCGCCTGCGCAAAACCGGAGCTTTTTCCGTGCAGTCTTCTTGGTCAACTAAGAAAAATCCTCCAAGGGTTGCCTGTTGCAGACCAACTCCGCGTCCGGTTCCTCCTCATACTCCAACACTCTCCTCCCCTTTCCTTGCACGCAATTGCAGATAGTTGTTTCAAACCTTTCGCCAGACAAATCATCCACCGTCAACGCCTCCATTCCCGCCTCCGGATTGAAAACCATTTGTGCTTGGAACCCAAACATGAACGGCCTTCCCAAAATCACATCCCCACAATCAACCAAAAGAAAAGAAAGAGGCTTACAAACCCTTGCAACCTCAACCTCCTCCTCCTCAACTACCCCATCCACACAACACTCCCCTCCGTTAAGCGCGCGGAGACCCATCGCGCATTTCCGCCAAACCAACGCCAAATCATCCACCATCCACGATGGCAGCAGGTTCACCATTGAACTGCTGTCCACCATAGCCCACACCTTCCTCCCCGCTATGACCATTGGAACGTAAGCGAGCGGAGTCAAAACCGATTTCAACTCACACTCCTCGCGCCCCTCCTCCTTCCGCACCACATGAACCCGCTGCACCATCTGAGGTACCCGGCCCTGACTGCAATCCCGCAACGCCTGCACCATCTTGTCTACCACCACCGGAGACACAGCCGCCAGTTCCCGCAAGCTCAGCGAGACCAGAGTCTTGTTCCCCATCACCCTACGCACAATGTCCGCCGCTTTCTTCTTCCCTACAGGATTTGCTGCTGGCGCCTTGATTCCAGGCACATGTGCGGCTGGTTTTGGAACGGTTGATGGGGGTCGCTCCTTTGCATCCACCTCCATATTATTGGAGACCGCCACCTTCTCTTCCGTTGCCACTACCCTTACCTCAGCTTCCAACCAAGGTGGTTGCCACAATCCGGGACTGGTAACGATGCCTAGTGACGCTTGCGCCTTTGTTCCCGCCTCCTGACCCCGTGTGCGCACCTGCTGCATTGCGGTTGGCTGGCTTGGCTCCATTGAAATCTGTTTGCCCGTCAGAAACATGTACCCCATCCCCGCCGGTCGAACCAACCCCGAGTTGAGATCCTTTGTAAGCTCCTTGCACGCCAATTGCCAATGACTGTTTGCCCTGCAGTACAAGCACCCCCTCGGCACAAAGGTACAGGGCGGCCAAAACCCTTCCGCCATGTGAGGTGGAGGCCCTTGCCGCTGCTGCTGGCCCATAAAGCTCATGCAGATCTTCAAATCCTTCATCATTTCCGTCAATTTGCTTACCGGAGGGGCAGGCGCGGGTTGAGGAACCGGAACACAGGTGGAAGTAGGTGGAACCAGGGCCAAAAATTGCACCGGAGCCAAAACTTGGGGGGCGGATTTCTTTGGTCCCGCTTGGAAGGATTTAGAGGTATCCTCAATAAGCTCTTCTAAGTCAAGCTCACTCTCCACAGCCTGGCAAATGACAGCCAACTCCGGAAGGAGCACAATGCTCCCATCCAGTGACCGCTTTACCAAGTTGTGATTGTAAAGATGCAGCTGCACCCTTGCCCGGAGCTGAGCACCTAAACCTCCCAGAAACGCGCGTTTCATGGCCCCCATCTGTCCCGCCACCACCTTGTTCTTTGACAAGTACCAATAGATCTGATTGAATTTCAAGTTGTAATCCGCCAGCTCCACCCGAGTTCTGACTCCTCCGCGTGCGCTCGCCTCCAAGGCCACGTGGTCAAAATTGCTTTCCTGGAATCAAGGTTCGCGCCTACCTCACCGCGTTAGGATCTCCGCCTTCAGTTTTGGCCAATCCTGATTCTCACAGCCTTCCATCTCCTCCACATCCCAGAGCTTCTCTTTGTCCATAATGAACAGGGCAACAAGCCAGGCCTTATCCGCATCCGAAGCACCTTCCGCATCTGCAATACCTTTGTATCTTGAGATGAATTGCTCCACATCCCCAGTGTTGAATTGGATGTGAGGGTAGTTGCGCAGCCTGATGCAAACTGGACAAGTGGGTTCATGGTCACTGGAGACCAATGGGGGAACGGCGTAGCTTGTCCTGGGTCAAGCGGAGGAAGGGGGAGGAGGAGGGATGGAAGACGCGAGTGGGGTTGGAGTAGCGGACCCGGAAACGGAAGGAGAAGAAGAAGAAGAAGAGGAAGCCACTGTAGGGAGGTATGGATAGGACATCGCGCCAAGTTACCTTTGAAAGACAAGAAACGGAAGGTTACTTCCCGGCCAGACCCCCAGATGTGGAAAGAATAAGGGTTTTCCCCCTATAATTGTCCCAAGTTTTGGAAGTTAACGGTTCCCTGCGTCTGAAAGGAGATGAGGATGCCCAAAGTTGCACTTAAATGATAAATAGGAATAAGGAGATAAAGAGATAAAGAAAAGTAGAGAGAGAGTGAAATCGCCAATCCTTTATGACAAGATTGAATTGACAAGGAAAACAAACCAACGTGATGATTCATGAAAGGAAAAAATGAGTAAGAACAAAAAGGAACAAAGATGAGCTGAAGAATGAAAATGAAACCAACAGATCTTCATGACATCTTTACAACAGTTATTGGGGCAATGGATCAAGCATTGGTTAAGTTGTAGAGGATTGACAAGCTGAGGTGAATGATTGATAACAAGTCAAGGTATTAGACATTGGAGCTTGAGGAGTACGGAGATACCGGCTCTTACCAGTTACCAGATGAATGGGATTGGGTGCCCAATGGTGAGTATTTGATGGATCTTGGTTGTTGAGTTGAGTAGCTGACAGATGAGTGGAGGAAGAATGGATAGGGAAGGATACAACGAGACAGGAAAGATAATGAGGATGATGAAGGAAAGAAATGCGAGACAACCAAAATGAAAGACAATGACAATGAGAAGACACCCCGAGTAGAAGATCCTCAGGAGACGGGGAAGACCAGTTGAGGGGGGGAAGGGAAGTTGGCTCCCCCTCCCCAGGGGGGGTTTGAGATCTTGAAGCGGGGCACCACCCAGAGTGGCGCCCACTGTTTGCTTGGCGGCACTAGGATGAGGGTGCACAGAAGTTAACACCCCCCATAACTGGAAAGAGTCAGGTTTGATCAGCAGGCAGTGCAAAGGAGGGCTGGATTAGGTGGACCAGCTTGGACAGGATGGCTTTGGGGACCACCTTGGTGAGCGGATCAGCTAGCATTTGATCTGAAGGTATGAGTTGAATGGAGAGATTACCCAGTTGGAGTTCCTCCCTGAGACCTTTGGTTTTGAGGTTGATGTGCCAAGTTTTGGCGTTTGAAACAAATCTCTTAAGTTTATCTTCAAGCCCTTTGTTGTTGATGAGGTGGGAGGAGCTGGGAATGTCGGTCAAGAAGACTTCTCCTATCAGATTCGGCAGCAATTTTCCTTCCAGGAATGAGTTGAGGAGTGCATTGAGTTTGGCTTCTGTGGTGGAATAGACAATGTTCCTTTGTTTGACGCTTTCCCAGGAGATGAGGGATCCGAAGGCCAGCCCCAGATAGCCAGTTTGAGATTTGCGGGTTGATGAATCTTCAGCCCAAGAGGTGTTGCTGTAGAAGACAATGGGGTCAGCCTTGTTGTCGTACTTGATTGTCAGTTTCAGGTCTCTAGTGGCCTTCAAATACTGCCAAGTCCGCTTGAGTTCTCTCCAGTGGGTGATCCCAGGTTTATTCTGAAAGCGGGCCAGGCTGGATACCGCAAGACTTAGGTTGGGTCTGGTCCTACAAGCAATGTAGTTGAGAAGACGAATCCCTGACCAATAGTTGATGTTGAGCTCTTTGAAGGCCTCAAAATCCTCATCCGTGGCCGCGCTGAGTTGATGGTGAGGAGTGAGAGGGGTAGAAACCAGCCTGCAGGCCTGGAGTCCAAGCTCTTCAAGTCTGTGATCAATGTGCTTGGGCTGACTGAGCAAAATAGCATCTCCTGACCTTTCAAACTTCATCTCAAGGATTTTGTTGGGATTGTGGCATTAAGAGTTTTGAAATCTTGAGTTGAACTTGTCCTCAAATCCGTTCCCATCTCCAACAAGGATCAGGTTGTCCACATGGAAGAAAATAAAGGAATTTCCATCCTTTGACTTGTAGAGACAGGGATTGCTGTTGGATTTTATGAAACCAACGGATCTGATCCACTCAGCAAGTGTTTTGTACCAGTTCTTGGGGGATTCCTTCAAACCGTAGAGGCTTTTCTTGAGCTTGAGGTACTTTGAGGTTCAATCGCAGCTATCTGGTGTCTTGATGAATACATCCTTGTTGATGGGAGCATGGAGGAAGCCGGATTTGACGTCAAATTGCCTGATTGAGAGGTTGTACTTGAGGCTGAGTTGTAGAATCACGCGCAGAGAGGAGATTTTTCACATCAGGGCAAAGGTTACCTCGTAATCAAGGCCGTAGATCTGGTTGAATCCACAAACGCATATCCTGGCCTTGTGGATAAGGGTGTTGTCATGGCAGTTATCTTTGATTTTGAACACCCAAGTTGTTTAAAGGGGATTAGCCGGATCTGGTCCATTGTATTCTTCCCAAACGCCCAAATCTTTGCATTGTTTCAGTTCTTTCCTGATGGCTTCTCTCCATTTCTCCGCCTTGTCACATGACATAGCCTTCCAATATGTTTTTGGCTTGTAGTAGTGGTGGAAGCGGTACCTTTGGGGCGGCCTTAGGACGGATCTATTTCTCAGAATCTGTCCAGGCAGACTGGCTTCAGGAACCTGAGTCAAGGTAGATTCATTACCCAGATAATTTGAGGTGATTACCGTCTCTTGAGGCGGTTGGTCATCCTCAGAAGGATTTTGAGCTGCATTGTCCAAGGTTGAATCATCTGATGCAAGAGAATCTGGTGACCTATAGTGGTAGTGTTCTGTGTTCCTGATTTTATTGGGTTGGAAATTGGTTGAGTCTGCCTTGTTGAGCTTGGGTGAGTCATAGGTTGAGTCTTCAATCATGAGGTCGTAGTTGGATGAATTGTCACCCTCCAGGTTCTGTCACACGACCACCTCACGTACTATAGGGCAATTCTTAGATGATCGTGAGCGCAAAGGAATACCAAGTGCAAGGGAAATTGCAAAATAGCAAGACTCAGTTGCAAAGTGCAAACTTGGTTATGCCACTCAACAAACGGCAAGAGGGATGGAATGTGTTCCGAAGAAGGAAACTTAACCTGAGTCCAATTTGATAACTAGGTTGTAGCAAAATGCGAGAACGTATGAAATTAACTAACTGAGGAGAAAATCATCAGGCAAGGGGATAGCCCTTATAAGGTAATCTGGAGTGACCAGATACAACCTGGTGATGAGCTAACTACAGTTGAAGCAGTGAGGCAATGAATTACAGGAAAGGGATAGGAAATGAAGCAGTGGTATAGATCCAAGGTAATAGCGTAAGTGCGAGACAATAGAATCTGAGCGTACAATTGTATGACAAATTGTGACAGGAGCAAGTGACGTTGAAGGTAATCCAAATGAGAGGTAATAGTGTATGCAGGGTAGGGAATAGTCCAATTTCAAACTGTACAGTAGTGATGGCTTAGTTAGACGTAGATGCAAACTAACAAACAATGCATGACCAAAGATGGAAGTCTGAGGCTGTTGATGGGCAGGGAAGGAGATTGGATCTCATAATGGATGGCCGGCCGGTATGGAGCTAACCGCAAAGTTTGCAAGTATATACTGAGTTGGTTGCCAAGATTGGAAGGTCAGCGCAAGCCAGAGGAAATAGGAGATTGCACCATTGAAGTTGTGCTTTTATTTGTGTCATGCTTTTAGACTGAGGTAGATGGTACAGAGGAGAGGGCATGTCAAAGTGATGAAGACAATAATCCCTAAGTGCAAAGCATGACAGTTGCCCGGGTATAAAGATGCGAGCTCCTGCAAGCATTCAGATAAATTTTCCCCTTGATTTCAAGTTGTTAATTATTACTTTATACCCCTTAAATTATTTAATTCATTACTCAATAAATTCATAATCTATATAAAATGTTGTCATCGTTGGCAAGCCGTTGCAAAAACTTTATTCACCAAAACAAGCATTGTGTTCCTAGTACTGCCGTCCAAGGCCTTTGAGGCAAGTGCAAGCAATGTTGCCTTTGCAAAGTGGCATGTAACTTCCCTATAAATTTTGAGTTGTCTGTTGAGGGTCCGGCAGAATCATCAAGGGAGATGCAAATTTGTAGGTCCGCGCCAAGGGTTAATTACAAGATACCACTGTTTCTGGAGATCAAATACTTGGGGACTCGAGTTCCTGGTAAGTACTAATCTGGACTGACTAATGATCATAAAATAATAACTAATTTTGCTTGTTTTGCTAGTGTTTCCTTGTTTCTGAAGATATACTACAAACACACCACCACCACCACCACCTTACTGGGGACCACTGACTGAACTCCCGGGGGCCCAGATGAGTGCCAAGGTGCAAGGAAAAGTGTCCGGTGCGGAACCAGTAGGAATTATAACAGAGGAAGCAAGGGAGGAGGAAGGAAACAAAGCGGAAGGAGAATTGGGAAATTGAGGAAACAGAAATGGAGGGAGAGAAGGAGCGGGTGAATTAGGAGACGGAAATGAAGGAGATGGAAGGGATGGAATGGATGGGACGGAAGGAATGGAAGGCCAAGGTGAAGCGGATCTGGTGCGAGTCGTAGGGCTGGTCAAAACGGATGAAAGGCGGCTGACGGGCGATATTGGAGAAGGCACGTCGGGAGGCCAAAGGAAGAGAGCGTACAAAGAGCTCTTGGAGGAAGGCGGATGGAATGCTTGGCCAAAGCAAGCTTGGATTGCAAGGTGCAAGGAGATCTTTGAGAGGCACATCGTAACAGAAGTGCTAGTTCTCCAAAGAATGTCAGCACTAATCAACAATGAAGACCTGGATACTTTTCAATCCATGGTTGCGGAATTGATGGCAAATTGGGAGGATGTGGAGAAAGAAGTATAAGAAACTTTGTAATTATAAATATATATATATATATATATATTATAAATAGGAATATTGTTATTATTATTATTATTATTATTATTATTATTATTATTATTATTATTATTATTATTATTATTATTATTATTATTATTATTATTATTATTATTATTATTATTATTATTATTATTATTATTATTATTATTATTATTATTATTATTATTATTATTATTATTATTATTATTATTATTATTATTATTATTATTATTATTATTATTATTATTATTATTATTATTATTATTATTATTATTATTATTATTATTATTATTATTATTATTATTATTATTATTATTATTATTATTATTATTATTATTATTATTATTATTATTATTATTATTATTATTATTATTATTATTATTATTATTATTATTATTATTATTATTATTATTATTATTATTATTATTATTATTATTATTATTATTATTATTATTATTATTATTATTATTATTATTATTATTATTATTATTATTATTATTATTATTATTATTATTATTATTATTATTATTATTATTATTATTATTATTATTATTATTATTATTATTATTATTATTATTATTATTATTATTATTATTATTATTATTATTATTATTATTATTATTATTATTATTATTATTATTATTATTATTATTATTATTATTATTATTATTATTATTATTATTATTATTATTATTATTATTATTATTATTATTATTATTATTATTATTATTATTATTATTATTATTATTATTATTATTATTATTATTATTATTATTATTATTATTATTATTATTATTATTATTATTATTATTATTATTATTATTATTATTATTATTATTATTATTATTATTATTATTATTATTATTATTATTATTATTATTATTATTATTATTATTATTATTATTATTATTATTATTATTATTATTATTATTATTATTATTATTATTATTATTATTATTATTATTATTATTATTATTATTATTATTATTATTATTATTATTATTATTATTATTATTATTATTATTATTATTATTATTATTATTATTATTATTATTATTATTATTATTATTATTATTATTATTATTATTATTATTATTATTATTATTATTATTATTATTATTATTATTATTATTATTATTATTATTATTATTATTATTATTATTATTATTATTATTATTATTATTATTATTATTATTATTATTATTATTATTATTATTATTATTATTATTATTATTATTATTATTATTATTATTATTATTATTATTATTATTATTATTATTATTATTATTATTATTATTATTATTATTATTATTATTATTATTATTATTATTATTATTATTATTATTATTATTATTATTATTATTTCTTTCTTTTTTTTTTTAATAATAAGGAATGAGGTTTTATTTAGTAGAAATGAAAAGTAAATGAGAAAAAGGAATAAAACGGTGAGATGGATGATTTAACTAATGGAATGATGGTGTGAAATAAAATGGGATTAGATGAGATGGAATATGGAATGGAATGGGATTGGATGAGATAGAATGTGAGATGAAATGGGATTGGATAAGATAAAATGTGGAATGGAATGGAATAGGATTGGATGGGATGAAATGTGGAATGGAATGGAATGGAATTGGATGGGATAGAATTATGATTGTCGAGGTTTGCAAGGGTACCTTGCATGGAAGTCTCGAATCAGGTAGGGTGAATTGCGAAGGTGATGGGCTGGTTCCCAGGAGGTGCATTCTTTGTCGTACTGGAAGCCAGACCATTTGACAAGGTATTGAAGTTTTCCTTTGTGTAACCTGGAATCCAGAATAAGGCTTACTTCCCACTCTTGATGATCAAGGAAAGTGACCGGTTCAGGAGGGGGATGAGTCTTGCTGGGTATAGGACTTGAGCTGGCTCTAGGAGAGACACATGAAAGACGGGGTGGATACCTTTCCATTTCTCAGTTAAAGTAAGTTTAAAGGCGTTAGGGGAGATGACTGATTCTACTTTAAAGTGGCCAAGCTTTCTTTCAGAGAGTTTGCAAGTTGGGCAAGTGCTGCAAATGTTGCAAGCATCAAGCCATACTTGATCTCCTACTGCAAAGGTTGGAGCCAAAGTGCAAGATCGGTCTGCTTGCTCCTTATAGTGCTGGTTTGCTTCTTTGAGGTTGGTTCAAAGTTGCAATTGAAGGGATTGAATTTGTTCAAGGTAATTGGTAGCAGGTTGAGAAGGTGCTACGTGAAGGGAAAAGAAATTTGGGTTTCTACCACAAAGAGTTTGGAAGGGCGACTGTTTGGTGGAGGAATGAGTGGAGTTGTTGTAGGCGAATTTGGCTAGTGGGAGCCATTGCGACCAGTCGTTCTTGTTGATAGGCAACATAAATTCAAAGATATTGTTTGAGAATCTGATTAACTCGCTTGGTTTGCCCATCTGTTTCCGGGTGGTAAGCCGTTGATAAATTGCAAGTGATCTTCAAATGTTGGCATAGCAAGGTCCAGAAGCTTGAGACAAACAGAGATCCACAATCACTAACTATATTATCAGGGAGACCATGTTTTGAAAATACATATTCTATGAACAAGTTAGCTAAGTCTTCTGAAGAGGCCGTCACATTACTGCATAAAAATAAAGTCATCTTCAAGAAGAAATCTACTATTACTAGAATAGCATCATATCCACTAGAAGGAGGTAATTGAGAGATGAAATCCATAGACAGCAAGTGCCAAGGACAAGGCGGAATTGGAAGTGGCTGGAGCAGCCCATACTTCCGGTGTTTTGAGGACTTGTTACAATTGCAATCATAGCATGCGCTAACATAGTCTTTTACTTCTTTGTTCATACCAGGCCAGTAGAAGTCTTGTGCAATGAATTGGTAGGTTTTATCCTGCCCATTATGACCAGCAAGCAGAGAATTGTGACGTGACTCAAAGATATCTAACTTAATGCAAGAATTATCTGGTACTACTATACAATTATCATAGACTAAAAATTCATTATCATCATTACTGTAACTACTATCTAATAAGTTTGCACTTTTGTGAATTTCAATGCACTTGGGGTTGTTGCGTTGAGCTTGTCAAAGTTTGGAAGCCAAATCTTGTAAGTGAGAGATGATCAAACTGAGTTGGGCAGATTGGGTTGAGAAGAGTGTCCTAACGTTTTCAGGGTTGTTTTTGGCAAAGGTGCTCCCCCCCTGGGTAAACGTTGTCCCAACGTGATAAAGCATCAGGAACTACCGCTTGTTTCCCAGGATGGTACGTGATTGTAAAGTGGAACTCGCAGAGGTATTTGGCCCATCGTGCCTGTCTACTTGTGAGGACTTTTGAGCTCATGAAATACTTTAAAGAATTATGATCAGTTAAAACATCAAAGGATTCCCTAAGACTCAAAAGGTATGAACGCCATTTCTTCAAGCAAAAAAAAATTGCAAGAAGTTCCTTGTCATGAATCTCATAGTTAAGCTCTGCAGCGAGCAACTTGCAAGACTCACAATCTACGGGATGAAAGAGAGAAGTGGAGGAAGAAAACTGCGAGATTACTCCCGCAATCGCATAGTTGCTTGCGTCTGTTTCAACAATAGTGCAAGCTAGCTTGTTGAAGTGAGCGAGTATTGGAGCAGTGGTGAATGCTTTCTTCAGAGCTTCAAACTCTGAAGCAGCTTGTTTGGTAAAAACAAAAGGAGTGTCTTTTTGAAGAAGGTTAGTAAGATTCACGGTTTTTTCTGCGTAACGCGCAATAAACCTTCTATAGAAATTACTGAAACCAAGGAAAACTTGAAGGTAATTAACGGAAGAAGGTGGGGGCCAGTCCAATATGCGTTTGCTTTTGGCTGGGTCCATTGATAGTCCTTGCTGCAAGAGTACAACCCCTAGAAAATGAAGAGAAGAGGAATGGAACTTGCACTTAGAGGCTTTCACAAACAGGTCATTCTTGCAAAGTCACTGCAGCACCTCTTGCACATGTGCAATGTGATCTTTGAGGTTCCTTGAGTAGACTAGTATATCATCGAGATATACCACGAGTTATTTACCTACAAGATTGGAGAAAATGTTGTTGACAAAATGTTGGAAAGTGGAAGGAGCGTTACAAAGGCCAAAAGAAATGACGGTGTAGAGACTCCTGTGGGATTATAGGTAAATAAAATAGAAAATAGCTTGCTGGCAGTCCTTGAAGGGGAATTTAGTATTACTTCTACTCCTTTGGAGTATTAGTATATACTAAGAGTGGTTTTGAATTGCCTGCCCTTCTAGTACTATAGAAAGTCTGCACAATAATTTATTTAAATTAATGGCTGGTTTCTTTGAGACTTAATATAGGTCTCAGATCAGACCTAGATTAGTTATTGATTGTTATTGGTAGGGTTTGTTGAAGAATGGACCAGATGTATTGGATTATGGGTTATTTACTGATCAGATATATTTGATCTTAACCAATATCCCAATATTAAAGTGTTCAAGGGTTTATCAAAGGGGTGGTTCAGGAGAGGACCCAAGGATGGGTTTACCCACAGGGGGCTGGGTAGAGGAAAAGGTTGGTGGTTGCTTTTGTTTGTGCTCTCTTTCTTTGTAAGGGTTATTTATTAATTGAAGGGTGGTTCTTCTTTAATTTGGTGCTGAATATTTAGGTAACAGAAGAACCCTTATTCAAGCACCTGTTGGGTGGTTTAATTGGTTAAAGGTGTGTTATAACTTGGTTTCTGATATCCTGTTTCCTTTATAATTGGTTCACTGATATTTTATCTGGGTAGGTACCACAGATGGGTACTGATAGAGTGGTTGATGGGGTGGTATGAGTAGGTGAGTAGGTATACAACTTGGATAGGGCAGAGAGGCCCTCCTTAAATAGACAAATCCTGCCCCCAGGGGTGCTCAAGGCTGCCCCTGAGGGTTCTCTCTGTTCTGGTGAGGAACAGTGAGATACAGTTACATGAGGAATTTCTGCTGGTTGGGAAAAGTTTGTACAGTTACATGAGGCATTTCTGCTGGTTGGGAAAAGCTTGTACAGGGGTTTCATGCATGCACAGCCTTGCATAGATTGCTGTGTAGTTCAGATAAGGTATATTGCTGTGCTGTACTGGTAGTTTATTCAGTGATTCTTGCTTCTACCTACATGTATTGCTGTGCAATACTGTTGGTTTTTTTGGTTCTGGTTAAGGCTGGTTCCACTTTCTCCTGCATATATTGCTCCTGTATACTTCTGCACAGCCTCTTGTATGTGTATTTGCTGCATGTTTGTTTGGTTCAGGTGACCAGATCTGACATTCTGCACTGCCTCCTATATCTGTATTGCTGTATTCTGGCTGAGGTGACTGGATCTGGACTGGTTGCACTGCCTCCTGGATCTGTATACTGTATGCTGGATGAGGTGACTGGATCTGGCATGCTGCACTGCCTCCTGTATCTGTATGCTGTATTCTGGATGAGGTGACTGGATCTGGCATGCTGCACTGCCTCCTGTATCTGTATGCTGTATTCTGGATGAGGTGACTGGATCTGGCATGCTGCACTGCCTCCTGTATCTGTATGCTGTATTCTGGATGAGGTGACTGGATCTGGCATGCTGCACTGCCTCCTGTATCTGTATACTGTATTCTGGATGAAATGACTGGATCTGGCATATGGTTCTGGTGTTGAGGGTAAAGTGTTACTGGTATGTACTTGAGGGTTTGAAAGGTATGTCTTTATGCCTTCCACAGAGCTGTGACACCTTGGTGGGTATGAGTTTGCCACAGTTGAAGGTTTCTTGGGCTGTATCTTCAAATCCATGAGAGATAGAGGGGTACTTTGGCTGAGTGACTATAGGTTATTTTTGATGTAGAATCTATTTCTGAGGTTAATTTGAGGGTTTGAGCGATTGTTACACTAGAAAAGTGAGTCTGATGGCTATAGGGCATGTTTGGACTACCACATCCCCCCCAGACTTAATGCTGTCCACAGCATTCCTGTCCATAGACATCAGACTCCACATCCTATCTTTCTTCTTCTTCTTCTTCTCTTTCTACTTTTTTTTTTCTTCTTGGTATTGATCTTGAGAGCCATAAAAACTAATAATCACATATAGAATAAAAACAAAGGTCCAGAGAATCCTAGTGATCCAGTTGGTCCTGTTGAAATCTTGATTGTTTTTCCCTAGATCTTCTCTTCTCAATTATTTCTTGATTGTGCCCATGTAGCAAGTAAAAGTATAATTAAATCCCTTCCATTCTTCTTGGTTTTTTGAATTATAATAGGGTTCTTCTGGATCAAGACAGGTTTTTGGCATTTTCCTCTGTTTTTCTGATTCTTTGAATTTAACTGATTTCCCTGAATTTAAATCTTCTTTTCCCTTCTCCATATACTGTGGTACTTCATGGCCAAAGACAGATTATTTTCCTCTAAATCTTTCCTATCTTCTTCTAAATCATTTCTTGAATTTTAAGCCTTGACACCCTGTTGGCATCTATTCAAACCTGATAGATAACTTTTTCCTTTGAAATCTATTATAATGTCTTCATTCAGACAGTTCTCGCTGAAGATTAATTGATTCCTTTTTACTTGATACCTTGACACATCTTGAAATATTTAATTGTGTCCAATTTTGAGTTAGGCCAATCTTGATGTCTTCAGGTCCTTCCTTCTTCCCAGTGTTCCATTTCCTCCTTGGGTTGAATTCTTTTTACAGTAATGATCTTCTTGACAAAAGTATATTTATATTTATGTACGTCTTTTATATTATTTTGTCTTTTTTTTTCTTTACTTCTTTTATTTTTATTTATTTATTTTATTTTTATTTTATTTTTTTATTTGTTTTTATTTTATATTTGTTTTAGTTTTTATTATTATTTTTATATTTGTTCATATGCAGTTTTAGGCTCTTGCTTAGGAGCTTTGTTCTTCTCCCTCTCCTCCTTCCCCTGCTGGCTCTTCTTCTTCTTCCTCTTGTTCTGGTCCTTCCTCTCCTTCATCTTGTTCTGGTCCTTCCTCTTCTTCATCTATTGGGGCTCCTCTGTTGTATAACTTCTTGATCTGGCTTGCTGCAAATCTTCTACCAAGTACTGTTCCATCCAATTCTTCTAGAAAATAGGGCCCCTTGTTAAGTTGTTTGACCACTTTATAAGGTCCATTCCATCTATTCTTCAAGAGTAGCCCCCATTGAGACTCCAGGGTTCTATTGTAGACTAATATCAGGTCCCCCTTCTTGAGTGGTTTCCTTATCCTATGGGCCAATCTCCTGTCCCAATACTTGATTGAGAGTTCTCTTGCTTCCTTCATTTTCTGTGCTGCCTTCTGAATGTGTTCTTCCTTCTGGGCCAACTGTGCTGCTCTTGCTTTCAGGAGGTCTGAAGTGGTGGTCACCTGCTCCCAGTCAACTCCTAGGTATGTCTCCATTTCTAGGTCAATGGGTAGGACTGCTTGTTGTCCAAACTGTAGTTCAAATGGGGAGAATCCTGTTGTCCTTTTTGTAGAGATCCTATCTGCAAAGGTGACTAGAGGGAGGTATTCCTTCCATTTGCTGCCATTCTCCCCACATAGCTTTATTAGAGCATCTTTTATTTCCTTGTGGCCCCTTTCAATCATTCCTTGAGCCTCTGGGTAGTAAGGGGTGACCATTCTGAGTTTTGTTCCAACCTTATTCATAGCTTTCTGGAGCTCCTTTTTAAACTCTCCTCCTCCATCCACTGTTACTTCCTTGGGAATCCCATACCTATAGATCCATTCAGATAGGAACCAAGTGGCTATGTTTCTTGAGGTGAGACTAGTCAGGCCCACTGTCTCTGCCCACCCTGAGAAGTCATCTCTAGCTACCACTAGGTACTTCCAGCCTCCTGCTTTGACATGTACTGCATCCATTGCTACCTTCTGAAACAGGGTCTTTGTAATAGTTGCCTTCCCTTCTTCTTTCTGCTGGAGCTTGCTTCTCTTCTGACATGGTTCACAGGTTTGGACCCATTTTCTAGTCATCTTCTTCATTCCTTCCCACCAGAACCTAAGCTTGATCCTTCTTTATGTCTCCCCGTTCCCTCTGTGCTCAATTCCTCATGCAGGCTCTTCATGACCCTTTCCATATCTTCTTTAGATGTCAGCACCAGCTGAGGGCCCCATATTCCCCTCCTTTTTAGTTTCCCTTCCTCCACATAGAAGTTGGGTGACCTCCTCTTGATCTTCTGGAGTTCCTTCTCAGAGCACCCTATGGGCTTCTTCATGGTCAATAAATATTCCTTCATTCTTCCCCAGAATCCAGCTGGGGGTGTGGATGGTTGTTGGTCTTCAATAGAGTTAATTTTTAATCCAAGGCCAGGGTGTGGACTGATCCATTCTTCTTCTTCATCAAAATCCTGATTGGTGTCTTCTGGGTCTTCTGGGTCCTCTGGCCTTCTTGATAGGCTGTCAGGCATTGTGAATGTCTTCCCTGGCTTATGGACCAATTCAAAGAAAAATAGTTGAATGAATGCCACCCATCTAGTCATAGGAGCACTAGGTAGGCTGGGGGTGTTGATCATTTCAATGAGGGCTTTTGCATCTACTTGTAACTCAAAGTGCTGTCCCCACAGGGTTGTCTGGAGTTTCTTGAGTATCTTGGCTACTCCACAGAGTTCCAATTTTGACTGGGAATACTTCTTTTCTGTTTTTGAGAAACCCACTGACTCATAGTATACTGGCCTTGGTCTTCCTTCTTTGTCTTCTTGCATCAGGACAGCACCAGCTGCTAGGTAACTTGAGTCCACAGCTAAAATGATCCTTCCTGCATCCTTGTCATATTCTATGCTTTTGAGGGTTATATCTTCTCCTACTATCTTCTTGAGTAACAGAAAGTCTTCTTCACTTTGACTGTCCCACTTAAACTCTACATCTTTCCAAGTAAGCCTTCTGATTGGTGCTGAGAGTGCTGAGTAGTTGTTGATGAACATCCTGACATAGGAGCAAAGTCCCAAGAATCCTCTAGCTTCCTTTTTTTTTCTTAGTTGGGGCCAGCTTTGAATTTTATTCAGCTTCTGCTCTGCTACTTTCCTTCCTTCCTGAGATACAACATGCCCCACTATGTTAAGGGCAGGGACACAGCAAGCAAATTATTCTCCTGAGATAGTCAAACCAGCTTCTTCTATCCTAAATAAAATCCTTTCTAAGGTCATGGCATACTCCCAGACAAATCTTCTTATTTGTGGGTTATCTTCAAGTGTGTCTTCATTGTACCTGCTTCTGGGTCCTTTAAAACCTCCATCATCAATAAATATTCCCACATGTTCCGGTATTTCCTCATGAAGTATCCAGGTCATTTGGGCTTGGTAGACTGCTACTTAGTTGGTGCCACCCTGAGGTAACCTTGTAAGCTGGAGCCTCCCCAGGGTAGTTTCAAAGGTGGTCAGTGGTCTTGAGGTACTATCCAATTCTCTCTCATCATATCCTCCAATGATTTCTCCTAGTCCATAGCAGGCCCTCCCAGCAAAGGATTCTACAAATTCTTCAATTTTTGGGGGTAGTCCTGCATCCTTGATAGTAACTTTGTTGAGGGGTTGGAGGTCATGGACTATTCTGAGCTTCCCATTGGCCTTAGCCACAGGGAATACAGGGCTGGAATAGCTGGAGGTTGATTGTTCATACAGACCTGTTCTGATCCTCTTCCTTATTAGTTCTGTAAATTCTGGCCTGATAGCTTGGGGAATGGGTATAGGTTTCTTCTGCCATGGGTCATGAGGTACTGTGGGTATTTTGTAAGGGAGCCCATAAGAGTGCTTGAGGAGCCCTCTTTATTCTTCTGTGAAAGCAATGGCCTTTTCTCTGAGGACCATCACATGCTGGAGTAATTTTATTTCCTCAGTTCCAAGCCAGTTATCAGGCCCAAAGTTAACCAGCTTCAACCTTTCTGGTGTGATCCTAGAGGTTGGTGAGAACTGGGGTGGCTGAGGTGTTAAGGGTGTGACTTAAGGGTCTCTGGAGAGGGGTGGCCTTTGGAGGGGTGGATTGAGGCCTTGAGGAATAGGCTGGTTTATGGGTTTTATCTTCTTATCCACGGTTTTGTATTTGGCTGCTGTGATTGTTGGGAACTCCATCCTCTTTCCTTTATGATTTTTATATTTAATTTTTTTTTATGCATTTGTTTTTTTTTTTATATATTTTTTTTATTTATTTTTATTTTATTTATTTTCTTTGGATTTTTACCCTTCTTCTTTTTTTTTTTTTTTTTTTTTTTGGTTTGTGTATACTAACTCCCCCCCTTTTCCTTCTTCTTTTTTTTTTTTTTTTTTTTTTTTTTTTTTTTTTTTTTTTTTTTTTTTTTTTTTTTTTTTTTTTTTTTTTTTTACGGTGACAGAGAGAAAAAAAGCAAGAAAAAAAAAAAAGGTGAAGCAATACCAAGTAAAACTAAAGATAAAAAATAAAAATAAACAGAACTATGCCCGCCCATACCCTCGGCTCTTCAAAGGAAGACTGAAGGCCTACTGCTACATCAATAAAAAAATCATACACCAAAAAACTTGTATCTTGCCGAGAATCCGCTTTTCTTTTTTGGTGTTATAACAATTATTATTATTATTATTTTTTTTTTAATCATGTATTATTACAATTTTTTTATTATTTATTTTATAGCAAGAATTGGAGACTTCCTTTAAAAAAGAGAAATGCCCACCTGTTCCCTCAGCTCCTCAAAGAAAACTGAAGGCCTACTACTGCATCAGTAAAAATGAGATTTATTCTTCCAAGTATCCTGACCACCTAACATGGTCTGGTACCACTTGGTCCATCATTATCATATGGCTAATCCAAGATTTAGCCCATTCTTCCCCATAATATAAGCAATACCTTACAATCCATGGGACTCTCCCATGATGAGATGGCCATTGTCCATGAATTAAAAGAGTATTTCCAGTGTAAGTGTTGAGTAAGTCCATAAACTCTGAGTTGTCCAATCCTGCTCCAGGTAATTCTTCCCAATTGGTCCCTTCCATGTCTTCCAGGTTGGTCCAGAATCCTCCAAATAATTGTTGAAACATTTCCAGCTTTTCTTCAGCTTCTTGTTTATTCAACACCTCCTCCCATCCTCTTTCTGCTGGAACTTCAGGGGTGATGATGTTGTTTTCCCAGGGGTCTGGTAAGCCTTCAGGGTCTATCTCTGGTATATTCTGTCCACTGGTCCAAACCTATTCTTGGTCTAAGTTTGCTGTGATGCTGTTCATGCCCATTGGTCTTCTGGGTGGTGTAACCTGCCATCCTGCTTGATCTGGTGAACAAATGGGGATGCATAACCTTTCCCCTCCTGCTATCTCATAGCTTAAGACTTCCCCTTTATGCTTTGATAATTCTAGCCTGACTTTATGATCCACTAAGAAAGGTCTTCCAAGTACTGTATGAATTGATCCTTTGGCTATGAAGAAGTGGGCAGACTTTGGTTCCCCAGGTGTTATTTCAAATACTTTTCTTTCAGCTAATCCAATCAGTGGGGTAGAGTGGCCTCCAATTCCTGTGACCTTCATGAACAATTCTCTGGACACCAAGCCTGTCTGAATTGCCAAGTGTTCTGGTATGACATTTAATTCAGCACCAGTACCCACCAGAGCCTTGATCTTCTTTCCTTTGATCCAAATATCAATGAACCCCAATGGACAGGCATAGGTGAGGTTGTTGCCTATTAAGCATGGGTATTCATCATCAGAATAGTCTTCAAGGTGGTGTTGACATCCATTGATCCTTCTATTGTTTTTTTGCTGGCTGGTGATTTAGAGGCTTTATTCAAGTCCAAGGTTCCTTCAGGGGTCATATCTTTTAACTTCTGGAAAAGATTTGGTGCAACTGAAAGGAGCTCCTCCAAGGTAAGGTTGAAGTTTTGTTTTAATATTTTCTTCTTCAAACTTTCTTCCATCTTGGTTCCTTCCTGAGTGTCCAATGATTCTGACTTTCCTTGGTTCTTCTTCACAGTTTCAGTCACAGGTTCCTTGACAGATTCTTTGGGGGGCTCTTTTTCATCTTCAGACTCTTGATCCACTTCCACCCATGCTCCTGGGTAACTTGCTTTCCTCTTCCTTGGTCCTGGGGCTGATTCTTTAGTTGGTGCTGAGGTTCCTTGGTCTGTTACTGGTGTCTCCTGGGTGTTATCCTTTTCTGGTGGATTTCCAGCCAACCTTTGTGATCTTCTCATTCCCCATTGAACTTGAGATTCCTTCATGTTTACCTCTGGTGGTGTCCAAGCTTCCCAATCTCCAGTCTTCAAGAATGCTGCAACATTGGTTGGTTCTTCCTGCTTCTTGGGTTCCTCCAATTTTGGGACTTGTTGAGCTTCTGAGAATTTCTTGACCTGATCTCTGAAGCTTTCCTGCTGGCTAAAAGGTATGGGTTCTCTGTTTGGGAAGTAATAGTTGGGTCCTTGTTTAAACACCCTTTTGGCCTTTATATCTTCTGCCAAGTCTGGACAGTTGACTTGGGTATGGAGTTCATCCTTGCAATAGTAGCATCTGATTGGCCATCTGGGTCCTGCACTGGGAGATGAGGGTCTGAAGTTTTGTGTCATTCCTTGGTTGATCCTATCAAAGTGGGGAGGTGCCTGCTTCTGATTTAAAGCCACAGTGAGTTTTGCAACATCTTCCTTCATTTTCAAGAGCTCATCAATTCCCAGTTGCTGAAACTTGACTTCCTTCTTGGTTTCCACTAAGTTCTTGATGGTAGGTCTAGGAGTTTCTTCTTCATCTACATCCCATAAGGCCAAGGTCATTTCCACAAATTCCTTCAAGGTCTCCAAATCTGGTGGGAGGTATCTGCCATCTCTTGCAATCTTGATTCTCCCTGCATGGGCCAATTCCCTCTTCACTTCCCTCCTAAGATCAGTGGACAAGGCTTTCCAGAGGTTTTCCCCACTTTCCCAGTTGGTGTTGTCATAACCCATCCTGATGAAGTAAAGAACCATTTCTTCATAACTCCCAATGAAATTCTTGAAGTCAGGCTTGGTCTTGATGCCTCCCTGTTCTTGAGTATGTCTGAGAAGCCTTAATATGGACTCCTCATTGAACCTTCTATGGGGGGTAGCTGTGCCACATTTCCTTTTTAGTTACTTCTTCAGGAGGTCCCAGTCTGCATATTCATGTCCTTCCATATCTTCAATAGAATCCCTGATCTTCTTGTCTTGTACTAGAAAAGGTAATTGTAGGGCTATATCTATTCCCCCTGCCTTCTGAATCCTGGCCAGTTTCTCCACTCTTTTAATAAACTGTTCCAACTCTGTTCCATCAAATTCAAGGTTCACTTTCTTTCCATCTAATAAAACTCCATTTTGTTCATTATTATTGATTATTGAGTTATCCTGGACTGGTCTTCTGGCTGGGGTTCCTTCAGTATATTGGCTCCTATTAGCTCTTCTTCCTTCTTCTCTAGCTTGGGGATATATATTTATTCCCGGGCTTATGGAGGGGTTTGTTGATTCTTCCATGGTTTCTGCTGGGATTTTTCCATATGCTGATCTTGGGGTGGGGGTCTGAAATCTGGTTCTTGGTTGGGTGTATGGGGTTTTTGGAATTCCCTGTGGTGTTCTTTCTTCAAGCATTTGGTTTATGAGTTTGGTAATGTTGGCAAGGTTCCCCATTGCTTCTACTACAGGTCCTGGCTGATTCTGACTTCTTTCCTGGTCTTCCTCTGGCTTATCTTGGGATCCACTGGGGATTTTGGTTTTTTCTTGCAGTTCTTTCTCCATCCTGATTATTGAAGATAGGGCTTCTTGGTTATTATCTTCAATCCCTCTGAGTTGGTCCTTGAGGTCTTCAATTATCTGATATGGGTTTCTTCTTTCTGCCTTCAGAATGGTGAGTTCATTCTTGAGGCTAATATTCCACCAATATTTTTTTATGGTTTAATAAATAATCAAACCTAAAGGAAACGTGCCACTGTTGGGACACCAATTTTAGAGACTCCTGTGGGATTATAGATAAATAAAATAGCAAATAGCTTGCTGGCAGTCCTTGAAGGGGAATTTAGTATTACTTCTACTCCTTTGGAGTATTGGTATATACTAAGAGTGGTTTTGAATTGCCTGCCCTTCTAGTACTATAGTAAGTCTGCAAAATAATTTATTTAAATTAATGGCTGGTTTCTTTGAGACTTAATATAGGTCTCAGATCAGACCTAGATTAGTTATTGATTGTTATTGGTAGGGTTTGTTGAAGAATGGACCAGATGTATTGGATTATGGGTTATTTACTGATCAGATATATTTGATCTTAACCAATATCCCAATATTAAAGGGTTCAAGGGTTTATCAAAGGGGTGGTTCAGGAGAGGACCCAAGGATGGGTTTACCCACAGGGGGCTGGGTAGAGGAAAAGGTTGGTGGTTGCTTTTGTTTGTGCTCTCTTTCTTTGTAAGGGTTATTTATTAATTGAAGGGTGGTTCTTCTTTAATTTGGTGCTGAATATTTAGGTCACAGAAGAACCCTTATTCAAGCACCTGTTGGGTGGTTTAATTGGTTAAAGGTGTGTTATAACTTGGTTTCTGATTTCCTGTTTCCTTTATAATTGGTTCACTGATATTTTATCTGGGTAGGTACCACAGATGGGTACTGATAGAGTGGTTGATGGGGTGGTATGAGTAGGTGAGTAGGTATACAACTTGGATAGGGCAGAGAGGCCCTCCTTAAATAGACAAATCCTGCCCCCAGGGGTGCTCAAGGCTGCCCCTGAGGGTTCTCTCTGTTCTGGTGAGGAACAGTGAGATACAGTTACATGAGGAATTTCTGCTGGTTGGGAAAAGTTTGTACAGTTACATGAGGCATTTCTGCTGGTTGGGAAAAGCTTGTACAGGGGTTTCATGCATGCACAGCCTTGCATAGATTGCTGTGTAGTTCAGATAAGGTATATTGCTGTGCTGTACTGGTAGTTTATTCAGTGATTCTTGCTTCTACCTACATGTATTGCTGTGCAATACTGTTGGTTTTTTTGGTTCTGGTTAAGGCTGGTTCCACTTTCTCCTGCATATATTGCTCCTGTATACTTCTGCACAGCCTCTTGTATGTGTATTTGCTGCATGTTTGTTTGGTTCAGGTGACCAGATCTGACATTCTGCACTGCCTCCTATATCTGTATTGCTGTATTCTGGCTGAGGTGACTGGATCTGGACTGGTTGCACTGCCTCCTGGATCTGTATACTGTATGCTGGATGAGGTGACTGGATCTGGCATGCTGCAATGCCTCCTGTATCTGTATGCTGTATTCTGGATGAGGTGACTGGATCTGGCATGCTGCACTGCCTCCTGTATCTGTATGCTGTATTCTAGATGAGGTGACTGGATCTGGCATGCTGCACTGCCTCCTGTATCTGTATGCTGTATTCTGGATGAGGTGACTGGATCTGGCATGCTGCACTGCCTCCTGTATCTGTATGCTGTATTCTGGATGAGGTGACTGGATCTGGCATGCTGCACTGCCTCCTGTATCTGTATGCTGTATTCTGGATGAGGTGACTGGATCTGGCATGCTGCACTGCCTCCTGTATCTGTATACTGTATTCTGGATGAAATGACTGGATCTGGCATATGGTTCTGGTGTTGAGGGTAAAGTGTTACTGGTATGTACTTGAGGGTTTGAAAGGTATGTCTTTATGCCTTCCACAGAGCGGTGACACCTGGGTGGGTATGAGTTTGCCACAGTTGAAGGTTTCTTGGGCTGTATCTTCAAATCCATGAGAGATAGAGGGGTACTTTTGCTGAGTGACTATAGGTTATTTTTGATTTAGAATCCATTTCTGAGGTTAATTTGAGGGTTTGAGCTGTTTTTAAACTAGAAAAGTGAGTCTGATGGCTATAGGGCAGGTTTGGACTACCACAACGGTATACTCATAACTGCTGAACCGGATTCTCATTGCAGTCAAATACTCATGACCTTCCTTAATGCAAAATAGGTTATAGGCACCTTGAAGGTCTAACTTTGAGAAATAAGTAGCTCCATGGAAGAGGGTGAGGAGATGTGACATAGGCGGTACTGGATAGGCATTCTTCCAGGTTACCTGGTTTAGTTTCCTGTAGTCAACACAAAGGCAAAGTCTGCAATCTTTCTTTGGAACAAATAGGACAGGTGAACCGGTATTCAAATTGCTTGGTCAAAGAAATCCTTTTGCTACATTTTCCCCAATGTAGTCTTGAAGCGCAATTGATTCTTGCATCAAGAGAGAGTAAACTGGTCCGGGTGCCGGAGGTGGGCCAGTAAGTTTGATCTTGTGATTTTAAGGACGGGATGGAGGCAGTTTATCTGCTTTTGCAGCTGAAAAGACTTCAGCAAAGTCATGATAAACCAAAGGTAAAGACTCTTGAATGATTTCTAAATCCTCAATCTCCTCATCTTTGAGCACCGGGTTTGAGGTGTTGCATGGTGCAAGAGGATTAGGGAGCTCAAAATACACCGTTTGGTTGGTGTCTGTTTCTCTTTGAAGGAACAGGAAAGAGGTAAGCTGGGTAGGTAAGCAATAACTCCTAAATCTGAAGAGGGAATTTGGGAATTAAGGTCAGGATATTGCAAATCTCCTGGCAGAAAAGTGTCATCCAACTCAATGACAGTGCCAGGTAGGCTGTTTAATTCCTGATTGAAGGAAAGGTTAGCGTTCTGGGGGTGCAAGGTTCAAAGGTTACTTACTCCTTCTTGCTAATTCACATCCGGATTCCAGTAAACTAGGAAATCATGGCCTAGAATGGTATCATCCATTCTGGGTATAGCCAAGACAAATAAATCCCATTCAAAGCTGGGGAAATTGGAGAATGCAAAGGTCCATTTTTCCTTTTGGGAAACGCAATAAGATGGTTCAGTTGCACTACTAACTAAATAGATAGGAAATTTATCTATCTTGGAACGCGTAAGATTTTTGGAAACGGCAAAAGATTCACTGATGAAGGAAACATTAGCGCTGGAATCAAGTAATACTTGATAAGGAGTGTTGTCGGAATGGAATAGGATAAATCTCAAACTTGGAGCACCTAGTGACTTGCAAGTGCAAAGATTTACTCGCGGTGATTTAGATAATGTGTAGTTTTCCTTGCGAGTATCAGAAAAACTACAAGCTAATTTTTTGACTGCTTAGCCGCTTCACCCGCTAACCGCTTTGCACAGCTGTCGACATCATGTTTTCCTCCACAATACATACACAGCCCGTTATTTTCCCTTTGTAGCCATTCCTCATTTTGAAGCATCCCAGTTTCTTTGTCCAAGAACTTTGGAGTTTTGGCAAGGGCTTTCCCTTTTGATTTGGAGTTTGAAGTTGGGGTTGGTTTGGATTGTTATGGGTTCCTCGTGTTTTTCTTTGAGGAGTTGTCCACCCTTCAAGCCGAGGTGGACAGTCCATGGTTGTTCCGCCGAGAGCAATTCTTGTCATGATAGCCATTATCAAGCTCAATCACTCAATCAATTAGCTGCTGAAGCAAGGTTGTCTTATGACCCCCAACTGCGAGCTGTTTGATTGAGCGTGCCGGTAGACCCTTTCGGAAATGGAATAGAAGAGCGGCCTTGTTCCACTGGATGCAAGACTGCAAGGTTTGAAAAGGAGACATATAAACAGAAGCTCTACTATTCTCCTTCATAACTAAACTATTAAGTTTGTATTTGGCATTTCAAACTTCATTGGGATGGCCAAACAGGGTGAACAGTTGTTCCTTGAACCTGTCCCAGTTGTTGAGAATACAAGTGGGACTGTTGTTGGATAAAAGTTTGAGGTACGGTTCAAACCACTGCGAGGCTCTACCTCCTAAGAAGGACAAAGCATACATAACTTTATGTCTATTGGAAGGGAAGTTGTTGGAGTCGTTTGAAAAGATGATTTTACAAGACTGTAGGTAGGATCTAAGCTTATGAGGGTGTTCTCCCGTAAAGTGATTGGGTTGTTTCATGCCCGGAGTGCAAAATCTAGGAGTACTTGGACTAGATTGCTGGGCACCATGAGTGAGGGCCTGGATCAATATTGAAAGCAGGGTTGGAGCATCAGGCTTGGGAGCAGTAGTGCAAACTCCTTGTCTACCACGAGTCAAGGTTTCATTGGAAGAATGGTCGGAATCTGCAAATTCCGCAAGAGGGTACGTTGGAGCATCCCGTGGAGGAGCCCAAGTATCATCGAGAGGTTCAACAGATGGCAATTTTGAAGGAGGAACGGGATCTAAGGGTTGTTGGGCCCGAGGAGCGCTGGTTCTCCCTACCCATTGGATCTCATCATTGTAAGGGGCAAGGGAAGTGTTCCCGGTTGAGCAAGTACATGACATCGAGAAGAAGAAGTCTACTATAGGTTGGCAGGCTACAATAGATGAGTTGATTTAGTTAATTTACTGTCACACAACCACCCCACGTACTATAGGGCAATTCTTAGATGATTGTGAGCACAAAGGAATACCAAGTGCAAGGGCAAGTGCAAAATAGCAAGACTCAGTTGCAAAGTGCAAACTTGGTTATGCCACTCAACAAACGGCGAGAGGGATGGAATGTGTTCCGAAGAAGGAAACTAAACCTGAGTCTGATGTGATAACTAGGTTGTAGTAAAATGCAAGAACGTATGAAATCAACTAACTGAGGAGAAAATCATCAGGCAAGGGGATAGCCCTTATAAGGTAATCCAAAGTGACTAGATACAACCTGGTGATGAGATAACTACAGTTGAAGTGGTGAGGCAATGAATGACAGGAACAGGATAGGAAATGAAGCAGTGGTATAGATCTGAGGTCATAGCCTAAGTGCAAGACAATAGAATCTGAGCGTACAATTGTATGACAAATTGGGACAGGAGCGAGTGACGTTGAAGGTAATGCAAATGAGAGGTAATAGTTTATGCAGGGTAGGGACTAGTCCAATTGCAAACTGTACAGTAGTGATGGCTTAGTTAGATGTAGATGCGAACTAACAAACAATGCATGACCAAAGATGGAAGTCCAAGGCTGTTGATTGGCCAGGGAAGGAGATTGGATCTCATAATGGATGGCCAACCGGTATGGAGTTAACCGCAAAGTTTGCAAGTATACACTGAGTTGGTTGCCAAGATTGGAAGGTCAGCGCGAGCCAGAGGAAATAGGGGATTGCACCATTGATGTTGTGCTTTTATTTGTGTCACGCTTTTAGACTGAGGTAGATGGTACTGAGGAGAGGGAATTTCAAAGTGATGAAGACAATAATCCCTGAAAGCGAAGCGTGACAGGTTCTTGATTGACTTGAGATCAAATCTTACGTGTTTTGATGACAAGATGCTGCCGTTGGGTTTGAGAATTTGATATGACCTGAATTTGGGGTTGTAGCCAATCAGCTTCCCCTCTAGCCCCTTTGGATGGAACTTCTTCCCTTTGATCCTGCATTGATTGAGATAGACAACGGACGTTCCGAGTGGTTTGAAGTAAGAGAGTGGAAGGGAGCTCTTGTGAATTTGCTACCAAGGAGAGCGGGATTCTCCCTTTCTTGGTATCTGATTGAGAATGAGGCAGCAGGCCTTCAGAATTTTGGGCTAGAGGCAAATTGGTAACTTGGAGGAGTTGATAGTGCACCTTACGCTTTCAACAATTGTCCTGTTGGCCCTTTCTGCTCTACCATTGTGTTTGGGATGATGAGGTTGGGAGATCAGTTGTCTGATTGCTTTGTCCTTGCAGAATTGAACTAACCTCTGATTTGTGAATTCTGTCCCTTTGTCAGAGCACAGTTTGCATGGAAAGTAACCTAATTTTGACCTTTGTCACTCTAATATGGCAACAAGGACTTTGGGAGTTTGATCCTTGCTTTGGAGTGGTATCCCACTCAGGTATCCGGTGAAATTGTCTACCACTGTGAGGATTTATCTTTCTTGCCTGAGTGAAGAGGGCTTGAGGGGACCAATTAGGTCCAGATGAATTCGCTGGAAGGGTCTGGAGGCGCTGGATGATTGCAGCTTGAACGGGGCCTTGGTGATCTTCCCAAGAGCGCAGTCCTTGCAGTAGAATGAGTCCAGTTCTTCTTTGCTTAGCTCAACGTCCCCGATCTCACGAAGTTGACTGATTGAGGCATGACCGAGCGCAAGATGGAGTTCTTTCAAGTTCCTGCCGGAGCTGTTGTTCACGGACAGGAGGCAGTGATTCTGGCCTATCAGTTTTGGGTTTTGGACTACAAAGAGGTTTTTGATGATTGGTCCTCAAAAGATAAGGGATTCGCCATTGGAAATTTGAAAGTAACCCTTCTCAGAAATCATGTGACACCCTTTACCTATGAGAATACCCGGACTGATGAGATTGACAACAATTTCCTGGACGTAGAGACAGTGATTGAGGAAGACCGTGTGTTTCTTCCACGACAGTTTGACTGTGCCTGTTCCTTTGATAGGCAGGCTAGCCCTGTTCTTGCCCGTAGAGATACTTTCTCCAACGCATTTGTTGAGAGTGAGGAAGAATTTCTTGTCATTGAATATGTGAGCGGAGGCTCCACTTTTGACAAGGATATTCTGACCTGACAGAGCCTTGGATTCAATCCATTTTGTGAGGAAGGCATGATAGTGAGCCATTTTGTTCTTTGGTTTCTGCTTCTCCTTCCATTTGGCTTAGTTTTATCTCCACCAATTGGGGGCCTTTTCCGGATGAAGGTGGAACTATTCTCTCTCCAAATGATTCTTATCTTGTTTGGGGTTGTGATAGCCTTTGACGCACCAACTAGTTTGTTGGTTCTTAAATTTGTCTTGCTCGTGACTAACGCTGAATCGGTGAAGGAAACGGACTTGTTGGTATTCTTGGCTTTGATTTCATTATTGAACTGTATGAGATGATTACACACAAATTCGACATCGATGGTCTTGTCAGAGTGCATGAGTTGTCGCTTAAAATTGTGTAGTGAGGAGGGAAATTTGAAGAGTATCAGGTAGGCAAGGATATCCTGCGTTAGATCTATTCCAATATCAACCATCTTTTTGATTGTAGATCTGACGTCAGTGATGAATTTGGCGATATTGTCTTCTCGGAAGGTGATGTGGAGGAAATCATTGAAGATTTGTGCTCTGTTGGAGGCTTCGGAGGAGGAGTATCTCTCTTTGATAGAGGCCCAAATTGATTTGGCTGAATTCACATTTGCTGCGCTGATGATGTTGTTATGAGTGATTGAGTCAACCTTTAAGATGAGAAGGAGTTGAATCTTGTTGTTATCTTGTGGTGAGAGAGCCATTGATTCAGATTCTAGGGCGTGGAGGACTCCTCGTAGCTTAAGAAGAGAGTTCATCTTGTCCTTCCAGATACTGTAATTGTCTTCAGAGAGGAGAGGAATGGTTTCCAAGGCTGTCTTGAGCATTTCCTGTCTGAATCCATTGTTCTTGTGTCAGGCCAGAGAGGTTGAGGCCATGGCTCACATTGGTTTCTTCAGTCGGTGGAGTTTTCAGCTTTTAACTGTATTACAAGATTGAGTTGAGAAGGAAAAAAAACCAAAGTGCTGATTCATGAAAGGAACAAATGAGTAAGAACAAAAAGGAAAAAAGACAAGCTGAAGAATGAAAATGAAACCAACAGATCTTCATTACATCTTTACAACAGTGATTGGGGCAATGGATCAAGCATTGGTTAAGTTGTAGAGTATTGAAGAGCTGAGGTGAATGATTGATAACAAGTCAAGGTATTAGACATTGGAGATTGAGGAGTACGGAGAGACAGGCTCTTACCAGTTACCAGATGAATGAGATTGGGTGCCCAATGGTGAGTATTTGATGGATCTTGGTTGTTGAGTTGAGCAGCTGATGGATGAGTGGAGGAAGAATGGATAGGGAAGGAGACAACAAGACAGGAAAGATAATGAGGATGACGAAGGAAAGAAATGATGAGACAACCAAAATAAAAGACAACAAAAATGAGAAGACACCCCAAGTAGAAGATCCTCAGGAGACTGGGCAGACTGGTCAAGGGGGGGAAGGGCAGTTGGCTCCCCCTCCCCTGGGGGGGTTTGAGATCTTGAAGCGGGGCACCACCCAGAGTGGCGCGCACTGTCTGCTTGGTGGCAGTAGGATGAGGGTGCACAGAAGTTAACATCCTTCAATCCTAAGAACTTTCCACCTGGATGTGTATCTGGTATGAGTTCCTTTAATCTCTTGGTGAGATGATTGATCCAATCCAATGATGTGATGGTCTTCTTCCATCCCCCTCCTCCCTCCTAACCCGGAGTTTAAAGTGAGGATAAGTCCTCCCTCTCAACCCTAAACTAAGTACACGCGCAAATAAAAGTATGAAAAAGAAACAGAAAACAATCCCAAAACAGCAGAAACCCTAGCCTCCTCTCCCCACCTCTGTACCAAACTCCCCCCAACCTCTGTATGCCGTTCTGTCCATCTGGTTTGTCCTTCTCATGATGCGGTCCTTGCACCGCGCCCTACTCAGAGCCCTCCACGCCTGTCCATATCCGTTTGTCCGCACCCATCATGGATGTCTGGTATTATCCGGCGTGATCTGCGCGCTTGCATGCACTCTCCATCCGTTCCTTTATAGCCTGCCAATTGCTCCTCCCCTACGTATCCAATCCGGCGCGCCCGCAAACCTAGTCAAGCGCACTACCTTCCAAATCCGATCCCCGGGGCGGATCGCCGCCCACACCCCACTCAATGCTGAGCCCAACCTGTCCACTAGGTGCAGAGCCAAACAGCGGCTGCTGCTGAGCACTCCGCATACCCTAATGCTGAGCCCGCTTGCCTCCAATACTGAGCGCGCAGCCCCAAAGAAGTTCCCAATCCGCGTCTATAAATTGACACCACACCGCGCGCGCCTTACCCCCGATTTTCCCCCCCCTTGCCTTCCGGACTAGCCACCCGCAAGCTTGGTTGGGCTGGCTCCATCACTCGGTCCGCGTTTCCTGGGCGGGTCGCAGCCTGGCGCCCTCTGAGTAGACCCAACCCGCACCTGGTGCTGAGCCCCGCAATTCCTACTGCTGAGCCTGCAGCGGCTGCTGCTGAGCCCTCAGCAGGCACTGCTGAGACCGCGCGCTTCCAAATGCTGAGCCCAACCTACCCAACTGCTGAGCACGCAGCCCGCAACGCAGTCTTGACCCAAGGTTATAAATACAACACCACATCCCCCCCCAAGTTGAGTTCTGTCCCCAGAGGTCTTCCATTGCTGCCTTGCCTCCATCACCCTACCAATCCACCTCTCCCCCACCCACCCCAACTCACCCCAGCCCCTCCTCCCTTTCCGCTCCGTCGCCACCATGGTCCCCTGCGACTTCTGCGCCCAGAACGGGCTTGCGTGCTTTATCATTCCTGGTCGACGCGCCTGCACTGCTTGCCGTTGTGGCCATTGCAGCTGCTTTCTTGGCAAGGGAATGCCGCATCCTCCTCCTCAATCCGGTTCCCATCCTCGGCCGCGCAAGAGGGCCCGTCTGGGCCCGTTTGTGGTTTTGGAAAATGAAACAATCTCCAAGGACTCCTGGACTCCGCCCGGATTGCCTCGTGCCTGCCCCCCCCAGGACCAATTTGCGACTCTGCCTCCCCATTCCGCCGCGCAGGGCCCCCACAGAAGGAGGACTACCCAATCTTTGCGGCTTATTGGTCCTCCTTACGGCTCTGGGAGGACCGCGTTAGGGTCACGCAAGGCCCGAGGGACCCACGCATTGATGAAATCCTCCAACGCTGCGCTGGCCCTCCTCCGGTCCCTACCCCAGCCCCGGCTCCTTCTCCAAATCCTGCTCTTCCTCTTACTCTGGCTCCTCCATACTCGTTGGACTCGGATGAGAGGCCCCCGACCCCGCGGGTCACCCCTCTGCCACCCGCGTCGCCGGTCGTTATCTTGTTGTTGCCTCCTGCTGAACCAAGCCTCCCCAATGGTCCTCCGGGGACCCCTTCTTCACCAGTCCCGCCTCCTGCCAGCCCATCCAAGATTCCAGATATCCCTGTTTTCCCGGCTGTTCCACTTGCAAGGTTCAATGCAATGGTGGACAACGCGGAGGGACTCCTTTGGCGGTTCCTGGCGGCCCCTCGCGCCCACACCACCGGCGAACAACGGGAACTCTTGGCGGTCTTCCGGACTTTAGCCGCGGCGGCTCGCGCGGACGCAGAGGAGGTGATGAGGACTCGTCCGACGTAGACGGATTGCCCCCCCTTTTTCTTCCTTCTCCTCTTGTATCCTATTCCGCGCCTTTTGAAAAGAAATAAACTTTTGCCGCGCCATCCTGAGTAGCCTGTGGGCTTGTGAGAACCTTTGCGCACAAGATCCGCGTCTTGAAAGCAATCCGCGCGAGTGAGAGCCAGAGTGAGTGAGAATAAAGGCGGAGCTGAGAGTGAGGATGAGTGAAATTAAAGTCCACGCCCGCGTCCTGAGCCAACAAAGTTCCCCGGAAGGTACCTGGACCGCCCCAGCCAAACTGCCACACAGTTCTCCGTACCCAATCCTGCAACAAACGCAACAATCCTACACCAGCACGCGCACAGTCACCCAAGAGAGGAAAAGAAGGAAGTTGAGAAAACAAACATTCTGGGGTGTCTAGTTATTCTGGCTGTGAACCGGCTAGGACACCCCCTTACCAAATCAGAACTGTCCTTTACGTGTCCCGCGCCAAGAGGAAAAAAGGAAAAGAACCAAGCCCATAAAATAGGAAACCAAAACCCCAAGAAAAGAGAATTTTTTTTTTTTTTAGGGCCTCCATAGGGCCTCTGCTCCTTCTGCTCCTTGTCCCGCATTGCCAAATCCGCGGGGCTCGTCCTTGCCTTTACGGACCCGGCTAGCACTGCACCCCCATCCCTGTGATCAATTATAACCAAAACCAGGACCAATCAAAGAGCCAATCAAATATAAAAGAAGTAGGAGAACGGACATTCTGGGGTGTCTAGTTATTCCGGCTGTGAACCGGCTAGGACACCCCCTCACCAAATCAGACCTTTACCCTACTCACGTCCCCCCCAAAGTTGACGGCTGTCCCCAGCAGTTTGTAGCCTTTCACTCCTCCAAGGTGGCGCGTCGCGCGCGGGCTCCTCCTCAGACAAAGGCTCCGGCCTGTCCACTGATGCTGAACTTCTGACGCCGTCCCCTGCGTTTGTGCCATCCCCGGCCGTCTTGTCAAAGGAGGTGGAACCGCGCGCAAAGAAATGTGTCACGTGCAAGGCCGCGGCCTTGCATTTGAGCAGCGCCCCATCCAATTCCTTGAGTTGGTAGCTCCCGCCCTCAAACTTGGATGCCACACAGGAGGGGCCGTTCCACTGGTTGGCAAAAAGCTTTCCCCACTGAGATTCCAGACTCTAGTTGTACAAAAAAACCAAGTCACCCTTCCGCAGCGGATCCCGGAGGCAGTGGGAACAGCGCTCATCCCAATAGCAGACTGAAGCCTTCCTTGTCTTCCGCAACCTTTGAGTGGCCTTTGCAAGGGTCTTGTCCCTTTGGAGAAGCTGTTTGGCGCGTGCTTCCATGAGTTCCGCGGAGATCTTCACCTTCCACCAGTCCAAGCCCAGAAAGTTTTGAGCTCAATGTTCACCGGAAGCACCAGATGTTGTCCATAGAGAAGTTTGTAAGGCAAGTAGCCTGTCAAGCCTTTAACCAAGATCCTGTCCGCAAAAAGTGAAGGATTAAATGAACTGAATTTGAAAACAAGACCAGCAGACTTCAAAGTACAAAGTAATGAGTGTGAGTTTTTTTTAAACAAATTTTAAAGAAACAAAAAGAGCGTGTAAAATCATGAAAGAAAAGAGAAAGTAGCAGATGACGATCTTACAACTAGACAGATCAAAGAAATGGTTGATCGGATAGGCTAGGAGATGTTGGGGAAAGGCAATGGGCCAGTTGATCGAGATGGCAAGAGGATCGGAGGGAGTTGGGTGAGAGGATCGGAGGGAGTCAAAGGGATTGTTGTGATTTGTATGAGTGGATGAGTTGAGGATTCGGAAGGAATCGTAGAATGATGGATGTAGAATGAGACAAGGATTTGGAAGGAAGCGGGAGAAGGATGTTGAATGGGAGGAGATCGAATGAGAGTGGGAAGGAGAATGGTGGATTGGAATGGTCGATGGAAACAGGAAGTGAGTGGGATAAGTCGGAGCGAAGCATGAGGACTCGGGGAGGCCGAGCGAGATTTGTGGAGGATTTTGAATTGAAGTAGCCGCACCCCATCAATGTCAAGGTGTTGCAGTTGAGGTGTCGTGGAGATCAACTAACTCTACACACCGCCGTGTCTAGAAGGAAGATCAAGGACCTTGGATGTTAAATTGATCACGGATGGTTTGATGGCCGGCTTGGTGAGGGAGTCGGTGAGCATCTCTGCAGATGTGATTAGAGTGATGATAAGGTTTCCTTTGTTTTTCTTTTCTTGCAGCCATTTGATGTGTATGTCGACGTGTTTCAGAGCGTTGTGATGAGAGTCGAGATTGACTAAGTCGTGGAGGGCTTTATTATTGATGTAGGCGCAATGAGTCAATTTCAACTCGGGGTTCAGGTCAAGGAGGAGATTTTGGAGCCAAATCTTTTCTTGTGTGGCAAGAACCAGAGATTTGAGTTCTCCTTTGGTTGAGGAGAGCGATATGGTGGACTGTAGCTTGCTGTGCCATGCGACTGGGCTCCCATAAAGCATGATTATGAAACCGGTGTGGCTTCTTCTACTGTTTGGATCATCTCCACCGTTGGAGTTGCTAAAGCATTTGATGTCGTATTTGAAGTTTGGGGATGTTAAGCGCAGGGCAAGGTCACGGGTGGCGTTAACGTACCTCCAGGCGTGCTTGGCCTGTTCCCAGTGGGAAACTCCAGGTCAATGGTTGAAACGTGAAAGGTTGGAGACTGCGTATGAAAGATCAGGTCTGGTGCAACTGGCGATGAATTTCAAATATCCCGTCACTGAACAGTAGTTGATATCAAGTTGCAGGAATTTTGCATGATCTTCTTCCGAGGCGGGAGTTAGCTTAACATTAGGGGTCATTGGAGTGGTGATGGGTTTAGATTCATTGAGACCTAGCTCCCGGAGGGCGGTGGCAATATGCTTGGGTTGATGAAGGAAGTGAAGATCGCCACAAGTTATGACATGATTTCCGAGGATTTTAGTAAGATCGCCCTTGTGAGAGATGTGGAATTGATTTTTGAGTCTGGATCTAAAATTTTCGGATTTGCCTATGATCAGCAAATCATCGACGTAAACAAAAACAAAGAGAGACTCGGATTGGTTGATGAAGAGGCAAGGATTGGCGGCTGAGGATTTGAAGTTTTGGGAGAGCAGCCAGCGCCTTAGGGTATCGCACCAGCTCTTGGGAGCTTGCTTGAGGCCGTAAAGGGACTTCTTCAATTTAAGGTAGGGAAATTCGCATTTGTAGCCCTTGGGACATTTGATGTAAGTTTCTTCCTCCAAAGGAGCGTGCAAGAAGGCAGCTTTGATATCCATTTGGACAATCTTCAGCTTGTGGTGAAGAGAGTAGACGAGGAGGGTGCGTAGGGTGGTAATGAGACCGGTGGGAGCATAGGTTTTGCCGTAGTTGAGGAACTCCCGTTGCTTGAAACCTTGGACACACAGTCAAGATTTATAAATTGTTCCATTTCCGCTGGGGTCATCTTTGAGGCGGTAAACCCAGGTGGTGGAGAGAGCGGATTTGCCAAGAGGTAGAGAGTGACAGCCTTCCCACACGTCGAAACTCTCGATGCCGTTGGTTTTGGTCTTCATTGAATCCAGCCATTGATCCCTATTGTCGGATTTCAAAACCTTGGGGTAGCTTTTGGGAACCGCGCGAGCTAGGAAAACGTATCGATTTGGAGCTTTGATGGTGGATCTATCGCGTAAGGTGCGTGTGGGCGGATTGATGAGATGCTGGGCAATCTCGCAGGCGTCGGAATCAGAGGATGATTGGTCGGATGAGTGAAGAGAAGGGGAAGGAAGAGGATTGTTATTTAAGACGGGTTCAGGTGACGCAGGGAGAGAGGATTCAGGGATCTGATCGGGGTGAAAACAGGAGGAGGAGGAGATTGCGGGAGTAGTAGAATTTAAGAGATCAGTAAGTGTTTCATCTAAGGATAGAAGAGGATCAAAAGGAGATTCAGAGGGATGGAGAGAAGAGGAAGAGAAAGGAGTGTTTTCAAATATTTTAACATGTTTTGAGCGGATGACATCACCAACTTTGGGGCAGAAGACCCGATAAGAGTGTAATTCTAGGTCAAATCTGACTAAAATGCCTTCAAGTCCCTTCTCGGCAAACTTTGAGAGATTTTGTCGCTGATTAAGCACGATAGTCTTAGAGCCAAGGACTTTGATGACCAAGAGCTTGGGAATTGAGGATTTCCAGAGTTCGTAGGGAGAGACTTGGTTGAGTTTGGAGGGGAGAAGATTCAATAAGAGACAACAGCTGGATACTATTTTGTCCCACATGATGAGAGGAATTTTCATGTCCAGCATAACGGTCCTGGCAGCTTCGATTAAGGTGCGATTAGCGCGTTTGGCAATGGGATTATGTTGGGGAGTGTACGGTTCGGAGGTTGAATGGAGGATTCCATTTTCAGAAAAGAAGGAGGTTAGTTGAGAGTTCAGGAATTCACCGCCGTTGTTGGAATGGAATTTTTTTAATTTCTTGTTGAATTGATTGGAGTAAAGTTGAATGAACTTAATGATTTCATTGGTGGCGTTGGATTTGAATTTGAGAGGTATACAGGTCTTGAATTGGGAGAAATTGTCGGTGAGGACAAGAAAGAACCTGTTTCCAGTTTTGGAGGGAGGAGAGATGGGGCAGCAGAGATCGGCGTGGATTTCGTCAAATTTTGCTTCGCTCTTGGGAAATATTCCTTTGAAGGGAGTCCTGTGGATCTTTCCTTGGGCGCAGGAAGTGCAATCGTGGTTATCCCACTTAAGTTTTGGGAATTCTCAAGCGAGCAGCTTGACAGAATCGGAATGCGAGTGGCTGAATCTTTTTTGGAGGGTGGAGAAAGAAATGAAGGAGAAAGCAGTAGGTGAGCTGGGATTGATGGATTCCTTGACAAACATGAGGTTGTCTTTGATGTAGCCTTCAAGAATGATTTCTGTATTGAGAACAATGACAAATCTGTTCGTAGTGGTGAGTTGTAAGGAGCAACCTCCAAGAATGAGTTGGCCTAGCGAAATCAAGTTTATGGCTATATCTGGGACGAGGAGAGAGTTTTTGAGGTTGATTTTGGAATGAGAAGTGATGATGGTTGCGGTGCCTAGTCACAAGGCGACTATTGAGGATCCCAATTTTCCAGTCTGGATGGTGGTGTTGTCATCTTTCAGACCACTGAAGAATTGGGAGTTGTTAAACATGCTCTGGGAGGCACCGGAGTTGAGAATTATCTGGCTCCAATCTAGGCGATGGGAGTGAGTCATAGCAAAAGTGAATGCAAAGTGTGCTGAGGCGGCAGGGTTTGAGCTGGAGGGATTAGCTTTATTGGAGGATGAGGAGGGTGAGGAGGCTGTGAAGTTTGGTCTCAGATGGGGAAATAGCCAGTAGCATTGTTCTTTTGGGTGATTGGCTTGGGGATTGTGCCAGTTCGCCTTGCATCTCAACAGATTTTGTTGCATGATCATGGCGGAGGCTTGGGATCCCAAGGCGGTTACGTGTTTGACTTGGTTAAGATGTCTCAGGACTAGATCTCTGTTGATTTTCCTTTTGCCAAGGGAGTGAGTGATGGTGGTTTTCAGATGATCCAATTGAGGAGGAAATTTGTAGAGAAGAAGGTAGGCTATTATATTGTTGTCCATCTTGATGCCAATTTTGGAGATTTGCATTAAACATGACTTGGCTTCAGTGATGAATTTCTCGATATTCCTCAGGTCGAATTGGAGGTTGAGGAAGTTAAAGAAAACCCTTGATCAATTTGCGGTTTGGGATGAGGCAAAGAATTTTTTTATCGAGTTCCACAGATTGATGCCATTGGTCAGATGGTGTTCCTTCACGCAGTTCACATAGGTTTTGTTGTCTAATTTGACAAGGATTTATCCAAAAATTTCAAGGTTGATTTCAACTGGGCATTTTTCTGGTTTGGTTGAAGAGAGTCACGGAGTGATGCCTTTGAGGGAGAAGATCGTGAGAATTTTTGATTGCCATATGGAGAAGTTATTTTCCAAGAGATTTGGTATTGAGTCTGTCAAGGTCTTCAGGAGCGAAGAGTTGGAATCTGCTGGTCCTGGGGTAGTCATTGTCGCCAGGCTTGCTGAGTTGGGGATCTTTTGGATTTTAACCGTGAAGGATTAAATGAACTGAATTTGAAAACAAGACCAGCAGACTTCAAAGTACAAAGTAATGAGTGTGAGTTTTTTTAAACAAATTTTAAAGAAACAAAAAGAGCGTGTAAAATCATGAAAGAAAAGAGAAAGTAGAAGATGAAGATCTTACAACTAGACAGATCAAAGAAATGGTTGATTGGATAGGCTAGGAGATGTTGGGGAAAGGCAATGGGCCAGTTGATTGAGATGGCGAGAGGATCGGAGGGAGTCGGGTGAGAGGATCGGAGGGAGTCAAAGGGATTGTTGAGATTTGTATGAGTGGATGAGTTGAGGATTCGGAAGGAATCATAGAATGATGGATGTAGAATGAGACGAGGATTTGGAAGGAAGCGGGAGAAGGATGTTGAATGGGAGGAGATCAAATGAGAGTGGGAAGGAGAATGGTGGATTGGAATGGTCAATGGAAACAGGAAGTGAGGTGGGATAAGTCGGAGCAAAGCATGAGGACTCGGGGAGGCCAAGCGAGATTCGTGGAGGATTTTGAATTGAAGTAGCCGCACCCCATTGATGTCAAGGTGTCGCCGTCAAGGTGTTGTGGAGATCAACTATTTCTACAAAAAGGACCGTCAGAAGGGCCTCCTGCCACCATTTACCGTCCTCCCCACACATCTTTACCACGGTGTCCTTAATGGGCTGATGGCTGCATTTGATCATCCCGGCACCCTCCGGATAGTATTCCGTGACCCTCCCAAACTTAGCTCCGCAACTCTGGACCAGTGCCATCAAACGCCCCTGGAACTCCGCGCCTCCATCAACAGTGACCAAGCAAAGCAAACTGTACCGCGCGAACCAATCTTCCTCCAAGAACTGAGAAACCTTCTCTGCCAACAACTTCACCAGAGGACAAGCCTCAACCCAACCTGGCAGATTGTCCCGCGCAACCAGCAGGTACACAAACTTCCCTGCCTTTATGTGGGCCACGTTGAGGGAGACCCGCCTGAACAACATGTCTTCCCACGTAGGGTGACCCACCTCCCTGGGCAGCCTAGAAATCCGCCGTTGACACGCTTCGCAAGAATTCACCCATTTCCGTACTGCGTGCACCACACCGGCCACCAGAACATTGCCTTTACCCGCCTCCATGTTTTGATCTTGCCCCGGTGCCCAAGGAAGTCATGGAGACACCTCAGAATCATTTCCTGGTCCCTCCTCGATTGCGCAACCACCAAAGGCACCGGGGTGCTTTGTTGCCACAGTTGCCCGTTCTGCATGTAGAAGTTGGTCGTCCCCCGCTTTGCCCACTGAATTTCTGTTCCTGTCGCGTCCTCGGGAACCCAGAGATCCTGCAAGAAGGAGCACAAGATTGAGTAGCGCCCAGACTGCTGCAGCGGAAGGGTGACCTCTGTCTCCATCATACCAATGCAGATAACTGGAGACTCCACGTCCAAGGGCTCTGCTCCCTCAAACGGATCCTCCTGCGGATACTGCAACAGCGCATTGGGCATTGTGAATGCCTTCCCTGGAACATGAACCACGCCAAAAGTGAAGAGCTGGAGAAACGCCACCCACCTAGTCATAGGAGCCTTTGGCAGCGTTGGAGAATTGATCATCCTTGCCAGGGCCTCCCCGTCAACCAGAAGCTTGAAGTGCACCCCCCAGAGCAGGTGCTGAAGCCTCTGCACTATTTTGGTGACTCTGCATAATTCTAACTTTGGCTGTGAGTACCAACTCTCTGTTGCTGTAAAAGTCACGGAATTGTAGAGAACTGGCCTATCCTTACCATCCTCCTCCTGCGTCAGGACACCGCCCGCGCCGAACTTGCTAGAGTCAAAGGCCAAGCGGATCCCTCCCGCATTGTAGTCAAGGTTGCAGAGGACAATGTCGCGGCCCACAATCTCCTTGAGTTTTGCAAAGGCCGCGTCACACTGCGCCGTCCATTTCCATGCCATGCCTTTCCGGGTCAGCGCCCGCAGGGGACTTGCGACTTTGGCAAACCGTTTGATGAACATGCAAACATAGCTGCACAGTCCCAGAAATTGGAGAATATGCAATGGCGTCCGTGGGGTTGGCCATTCAAGAACTTTGTTTTGTTTCTTTTCTGCAATTCTCCTGCCGTTGAAAGCCACCACATGGCCTAGCACTTCCAACGCCGGAACACAAACTGCCAACTTACCCCCCAATACCATAAGCCCTGCCTCCTCAATCCAAGACAAGACCCGCTCTAATGTCTGCGCGTACTCCCAGATGAAGCGGCGGATCTTTGGGGCCTCCTCTAGCACCGCACCCCCGTAATCCGTCTTTGGTCCTTTGATACCGGCGTCGTCGATGAAGATCAGAACCCCGTCAGGTATGTTGTCCCGCAGGAGCCACGTCATCTGGGCTTGATAAACCGCCACTGAGTTTTGCCCCCTGCGGCAACCGAGTCAACTGCATCCTTCCCAATCCTGTCTTGAACGCGGTCAGCGGCCGCAAGTCGGCATGGAGCTTGCGCTGATCCTACCCCCCCATTACATTGACCAAACCATAACACGTGCGCCCTGCCATCAACTCCAGGAACTTTTCCACGCGCGGAGGCAATACTGCGTCTCAGATAGTGAACAAGTTAAGCCGCTGCAGGTCGTGAACCATCCTAAGCGACTTCCCGTCCTGTTTAAAAACCGCAAAAATCGGGCTAGAGTAGCTTGATGTCAACTGCTTGCACAACCCCATCCTCACACGCTCCCAGACCAGTTCCAAGAAGGGTTCCCTCACTGTCCGAGGGATTGGAATTGGCTTGATTTGCCTGGGCTTTTGCGGCACCGTGGGGATTACATAGGGGTCGCCTACCTTGCCCTTCAGCAATTGGCGCTTTTTGGGCCCAAAGGTGAGGGCCTTCTTGCGGAGCACCAACACCAATGCTAACAAATCCTTCTCCTCCGCACTCAACCACCCCGCCGGCCCAAAATTCAGCGCCTTGATTCGCTCGTCTGTGATCCGCGCCGACCGCGTTACCCACCCAAACTTCCTCAACGGACTCACCCAGGGATCCCAAGACCAGGAGATCGGCCTCAGAGGCCCGTTCAGCCCCTGCGGCATGGGCTTGTTCCGGGGCTGGACCTTTTGCACAAAAGGCTTGTATTGCCCTGCGCTGCACCTAATCATCCTTACGCGCCCGCCGTTGTCATTGTGAATCCTTGCAAAAGTCAACCCGCGGCTCTTGCCTTTGCTCACGAGCGTGGCACTATGGTAGGGTTTTTGAAACGCAGTACCTCCCGGTGGTGCATACTGAGGAAGAGGACTTAATTCTGCCGCTTGCGCCCTCTGCGCACTTCCTTCCGCCTTTTGCTCCTCCCTAGTCAACAGCCCCCACAAGGCTGGAGCCTGCCCCGCGTGGTACCCACAATTGACTAGGGAAAACCCTCCGCAGGGTGGCCCTTGCGGTTTTGCTCACCGTTGGACCCTGCCTCTTTGCCAACCGCTGCCGATGGCACCCATTTCCCCTTCCTGTGGTTGGAGATTTTTGTCTCAAACCTTGCCCCGGACGCATCCTCCACCGTCAGCGCCTCCATCCCTTCCTCCACGTTGAAAGTCATTTGGGCCCGGAATCCAAACATGAACCGCCAACCCAAAATCACGTCAATGCACTCAACAAAGAGGAACAACAGCGGCTTCCAAACCTTTGCAACCTCTACCTCTTCTTCCTCCATCACCCCATCTACCCAACATTCCCCCCCATTGAGCGCCCGCAAACCCATAGCACACTTCCTCCACACCAAGTTCAACTCATCCACCAGTTTTGACAGGAGCAGGTTGACCATTGACCCGCTGTCCACCATTGCCCACACTTTCCTTCCTGCAATCTTCAGTGAGACATAGGAGAGCGGGACCAACACAGCTTTGGATCGGCACAACTCCCGTTCCGCTTCCTCCGTCACCGCATTCACGCGCTGCACTGTTGCCGGGATGCTCCTTCAGCGCCTGGACCATTTCCTCAACAACCACCGGAGAGACCGCAACCAGCTCCCATAGCGTGAGAGGTATCGGTACCTCACTCCCCATCACTCGCCAAACAATTTCCGCAGCCTTCCTTCTTCCTCTGGAGCTGATTGACGGCGTGTTGCCCCCCAACCCTTGGAGCTTGATTTAATGGCCGCTCCTTGGCATCCACATCCATCCTTTCCAATACAATCAGCTCTTTTGCCGCCAGTGTCCTAACTTCTGCCTCCAGACGCGGTGCCCGCCACGTTTTGGGCCCAGTGAAAATCCCCAGGGACACCTGAGCGGCCCCTGCCGGTCGGGCCCTTGCCCTAACCTGCTCCACAGGCGGTGGCTGACCGGCCCCCAGGTCCACCAGTTTGCCCAACGGCAATATGTAGGTCCCCCCGGATGCAAGAACCAACCCCTTGTTCATGTCCTTGGTCAGATCCGCGCAACCATACTTCCGATGACTTTTATTGCCGCAATATGTGCACTGAAAAACCAAAAACCCCCCCGTTGGTCCGCTACTGGGCTGAAAGCCCCCTCTTGCATGGGGATGAAGATTGCGCAAGAAAGCGGGAGGTGGAGCCGTTGGCTGGGCCGCCATCCAATTCATGAGTATCCGCAAGTCCCGTAGCATGTCCATTACCTTGTTCACCGGTACTCACATTGACTGCAAAGGGGCCACGGGCCGTTCCATTGGTGGCGGATCCACGAGCGGTACTGGCATTGGGGCCGGGGTGGAAAAGGCCTTTGGCTTCCTTGAACTTGCCGGGAACAACCGGTGTGGTGTAAATTTTTAGACACGGATTGGGAACTGCTTTGCGGCTGCACGCTCAGCATTGGGGGCAAGCAGGCTCAGCACTAGGGTATGCGGAGTGCTCAGCAACGGCAGCTTCTGGATCAGCAGCAGCCGCTGTTTGGCTCCGCACCTGGTGGATGGGCGGGGCTCAGCATCAAATGCGGCGTGGGCGGCAATCCACCCCGGAGATTGGATTTGGAAGGTAGTGTGCTCGGCTAGGTTTGCGGGCGCGCCGGTTTGGATACGTAGGGGCGGATCAATCCGCGGGCTATGAAGGAACGGATGAGCGCGCGGGATCATGCCGGATATTACCAAACACCCACAACGGGCGCGGAAAAACAGATACGGACAGGCGCGGGGGGCTCCAAGTAGGGCGCGGTGCGAGGACCGCCTCATGAGAAGGACAAACCGGATGGAAGGAACGGCGTATGGACAACGGGGGATTTTGGTACGGAGGAGGTGGGGAGAGGAGGCTAGGATTTCTGTTTTGAGATTGTTTTCTGTTTTGTTGTCATACTGTTATTTGCGCGTGTACTTAGGTTAGGATTGAGAGGGAGGACTTATCCTCACTCTCAACTCCGGGTTGGAGGGGGGGGCATCAAAGCAGAGGAGGAAGAATCACATCAGATCATCAGATTGAATCACTCATCTCACCAGGAGATTAAGGGAACTCATACCGGATACACATCCAGGTAGAAAGTTCTTAGTATTGAAGGATTGGCGATTTCTCTCTCTACTTTTCTTTATCTCTTTATCTCTTTATTTCTATTTCTCATTTAAGTGTGACTTCGGACATCCTCATCTCCTTTCAAACGCAGGGAACCGGTAACTTCCGAACCTTGGGACAATTATAGGGGGATAACCTTTATTATTTCCACATCTGGGGGTCTGGCGGGGAAATAACCTTCCTTTTCTTGTCTTTAAAAGGTAACTGGGCGCGATTTCCTATTCATACCTCCCTGCAGTCGCTCCTTCTTCTTCTTCTCCTTCTCCTTCCGTCTCCGGGTCCGCTACTCAGACCTCACTATTGTCTTCCATCCCTCCTCCTCCCCCGCCCTCCGCTTGACCCAGGACAAGCTACGCCATTCCCCCATTGGTCTCCAGTGACCATGAACCCACTTGTCCGGTTTGCATCAGGCCGCGCAACTATCCTCACATCCAATTCAACACCGCGGAAGTGGAGCAATTCATCTCAAGATACAAAGGTATTGCAGATGCGGAAGGTGCGTCAGACGCTGACAAGGCCTGGCTGGTCGTCCTGTTCATTATGGACAAAGAGAATCTCCAGGATTTGGAGGAAATGGAAGGCTACGAGAATCAAGATTGGCCAAAAATGAAGGCGGAGATCCTAATGCGGTGGGGTAGGTGCAAACCTTGGTTCCGGGAAAGCAATTTTGAACGCGTGGCCTTGGAGGCGAGCGCGCGCAGAGGGGTCAGGACCCGGGTGGAGCTGGCGGAGTACACCTTGACATTCTATTGGATCTATTGGTACTTGTCAAAGAACAAGGTGGTGGCGGGACAGACGGGGGCTATGAAACGCGTGTTTCTGGGCGGTTTAGGAGCTCAACTCCGGGCAAGGGTGCAGCGGCATCTTTACAATCACAACTTGGTAAAGCGGTCACTGGACGGGAGCCTTGCGCTCCTTCTGGATTTGGCTGTCTTTTTCCGGGCTGTGGAGAGTGAGCTCAACTTAGAAGAGCTTATTGAGGACGCCACTAAGTCATTCCCAGTGGGACCAAAGAAATCTGCCCCCCAGGTTCTGGCTCCGGCGCAATTTCTGGCCCCAGTTCCACCTACTTCCACGCGTGTTCCAGTTCCTCAAGCCGCGCCAGCCCCTCTGGTAAGCAAATTGACGGAGCTGATGAAGGACCTGAAGATCTGCATGAGTCGTATGGGCCAGCAGCAGCCACGAGGGCCTCCACCTCACATGGTGGAAAGGTTTTGGCCGCCCAGGACCTTCGTGCCAAGGGGGTGCTTGTACTGCGTGGCAAACGGTCCTTGGCAATTGGCGTGCGAGGAGCTTACAAAGGATCTCAGCGCGGGATTGGTTCAAACGGCAAGGATGGGGTACATGTTTCCAATGGGCAAACAGATTCCAATGGAGCCAAGCCAGCCGACCGCAATGCAGCAGGTGCGCACACGGGGACAGGAGGCGGGAACAACGGCGCAAGCGTCACTGGGCATTGTTACCGGTCCCAGATCGTGGCAACCACCTTGGGTGGAAGCTGAGGTAAGGGTAGTGGCAACGGAAGAAAAGGTGGTGGTCCCCAATAAAATGGAGGTGGGCGCAAAGGAGTGACCCCTGTTGGCCTTTCCAAAACCAGCCGCGCGCGTGCCTGGAACCAAGGCGCCAGCAGCGAACCCTGTAAGGAAGAAGAAAGCGGCGGACATTGTGCGAAGGGTGATGGGTAATGAGACTCTGGTTCTGCTGACCTTGCGGGAACTGGCGGCCGGGTCTCCGGTGGTGGTAGACAAGATGGTTCAGGCGTTGCGGGATTGCGGTCAGGGCCAGGTACCTCAGACGGTGCAGTGGGTTCACATGGCGCGGAAGGAGGAGGGGCGCGGGGAGTGCAAGTCAAAATCAGTTTTGACTCCGCTTGCTTACGTTCCAATGGTCATAGCGGGAAGGAAGGTGTGGGCTATGGTGGACAGCGGTTCAACGGTGAACCTGCTGCCAGCGGATGGTGGATGATTTGGGGTTGGTTTGGCGGAAATGCGCAATGGGTCTCCGCGCGCTTAACGGAGGGGAGTGTTGTGTGGATGGAGTAGTCAAGGAGGAGGAGGTCAAGGTTGCAAGGGTCCGTAGGCCCCTTTCTTTTCTCTTGGTTGATTGTGAGGATGTTATTTTGGGAAGGCCGTTCATGTTTGAGTTTTGAGCCCAAATGGTTTTTGATCCGGGATGGGAACGGAGGCGTTGACGGTAGAGGATTTGTCGGCCGGGAGGTTCAAGACAACTATCTGCAATCACGGGCAAGGAAAGGGGAGGAGAGTATTGGAGTATGAGGAGGAACCGGATGTGGCGGCTGCGACCAGCTGGGGACAGTGGCCAAGTGGGGGGTGGAGGTAGAGCGGGAAACGCGGGCGCGGCACAAAGCAGGGTCCGTAAACGCAAGGACACCCCCGCAGAACTGGGATGCGTGGGCAATCCGGCGGATGGGGGAAGCGGGACGAAGAGCGATTTGCGGGCGGTCTACGGGCGTTGCGCAAAAAAAAAGGGGGTTCTTTTCTATTTTTCTTCTTTGTTGGTTTCTTTTTCTCTTTTTTTTTCTCTCAGGATATCTCAAGGATGGGTGGTTGGTATGGGACTAAGCTTGATTTGGTGAGGGGGTGCTCTAGCCGGATCACAGCTGGGACAACTAGACACCCCAGAATGTCCGTTCTCCTACTCTCTCTCTCTCTCTTCCCTTACGGTGGCGCGCGCTGGTGTTTTGGTTGTTGTGTTTGTTACAGGAAGGTTACGGGGAACTGTGTGTCAGTTTGTCTGGGGCGGTCCAGGTGCCTCTTTTGGAACGGCTAGTCACTTACGGTTGCTCACAAAGCAAGCGCGCGGGCGCAGACTCAATCTCGGACTCACTCTCTCAAAGCGCGGCCGCGCACTTTTTTTCTCAGAAGGTTAGGACCTCGCGCGGGGACATGTATTTTCTTAATGGAAAAGGGAAGCGCGGTACAAGCAACAAGAAGAGAAGAAAAGAGGAAAGGGAGAAGGGGAAAAGGGGGGGGGTGATGCGCCTATGCCATCTTCATCATTCCCTCCATTTCTGCCCTCAAGGACGCCAGTAAAGCCCGGAAAGACGCCAGGAGTTCGCGCCGGGATTCCAAGGATTGTGCGCCGGGGATTGCGAGAAAATTACGAAGGATCATGGTTGACCGTTCCGCAAAAGCCTCAAAGCCGGCCTCCGGGAGCGCCATTACAATTGGAATCTCTGGGATCTTGGGAGGGCTGGCTGGAGGAGCGGCCGGTGAAGATGGGGCCTCCGGGGAACCAACAGGGGGGCTTGGTCGAGCTGGAGGTGATGACAGGACAACAATTGGTGACGGAGGCGGAGGAGCGTTGGGGGTCGTAGGCCTCTCATCCAAGTCTGCTGCTGGCGCGGGCGGTGTTGGCGGTCATGGAGTAGGAGGAGGAGGTGCTGGCGCGGCCGCAGGTCTTCCAGAGAGTCTTGGGTCCGGTACCGTTTGGTTCACCCCAACAGCAGCGGCCCAAGCGCGGGTCTCCGCGCGCCATTCCTCCGAAGTTTTGTATTTGCCCCGTTGCGGAGGTCCAGCCTGGCGGAGGGGTGATGCCAAGTCGCGGCTCACGTGCAAAGTGGTGGGTGACGGAGTTCGGGGGCGGCGGGATGGAGGTGAGCTGGGTGGTGTCCACGAGCCTTCCAAGATTGACTCGTCCTCCAAAACCACAAACAGGTCCGGACAAGCCCTCTTGCGGGGCCTGGGGCAAGAGCCGGATTTGGGGGGAGCTTGAGGGATGCTGTCGCTAAGCAAGCAGCAACAATTAACATGACGGCAAGCTACACGGGCGCGACAACTGGGGATGATTGAACACGCGTGCCTGTTCCAAGCGCAGAACTTGCATGGGAGCATGATGGAGATGGAGAGAAGGGGAGACGGAGAAGGTGGTAGTGGGAAGTGGTGGGGTGGAGCGGAAGTAGCGGAGGTGATGGTATGGAAAAGCAATGGGAAACTTCTGGGGACAGAACTCGAGTTGGGGGGGATGTGGTGTCAATTTATAGACACCAATTGGGAACTGCGTCGCGGCTGCGCGCTCAGCATTGGGGGAAAGCGTGCTCAGCACTAGGGTATGCGGAGTGCTCAGCAGCGGCAGCTGCTGGATCAGCAGCAGCCGCTGTTTGGCTCCACACCTGGTGGATGGGTTGGGCTCAGCATTGATTGCGGTGTGGGCGGCAATCCGCCCCGGAGATTGGATTTGGAAGTAAGTGCGCTTGACTAGGTTTGCAGGCGCGCCGGTTCGGATATGTAGGGGCGGAGAAATCCGCGGGCTATGAAGGAACGGATGGAGCGCGCGTGCAAGCGCGCGGATCATGCCGGATATTTCCAAACACCCACAACGGGCGCAGACAAATGGATACGGACAGGCGCGGGGGGCTCTGAGTAGGGCGCGGTGCGAGGACCACGTCATGAGAAGGACAAACTGGATGGATGGAACGGCGTACAGACAACGGGGGAGTTTGGTACGGAGGAGGTGGGGAGAGGAGGCTAGGGTTTCTGTTTTGAGATTGTTTTCTGTTTTGTTGTCATACTATTATTTGCGCGTGTACTTAGGTTAGGGTTGAGAGGGGGGACTTATCCTCACTCTCAACTCTGGGTTGGAGGGGGGGGGCATTGAAGCAGAGGAGGAAGAATCACATCAGATCATCAGATTGAATCACTCATCTCACTAGGAGATTAAGGGAACTCATACCAGATGCACATCCAGGTGGAAAGTTCTTAGGATTGAAGGATTGGCAATTTCTCTCTCTACTTTTCTTTATCTCTTTATCTCTTTATTTTTATTTCTCATTTAGGTGTGACTTCGGACATCCTCATCTCCTTTCAAACGCAGGTAACCATTAACTTCCAAACCTTGGGACAATTATAGGGGGATAACCTTTATTCTTTCCACACCGGGCCATATCCTCAATCAGCTCTTCCAGGTCAATCTTGCTCTTGACCGCCTGGTTGATTACGCCCAGGCTTGGAAGGAGAGCGACGCTCCCATCCACTGACTGCGTTACCAACCCGCGCTCAAATAGGTAACGCTGGACCCACACGCGAAGTTGCGGCGCAAACCCGCCTAGGAACACCTGCTTCATGTCCCGTGTGACCCGTCACCACCTGGTTCTTTTCTAGGTAAATATAAATTTGGTCAAACTGGGACTTGTACTCGGACAGATCGCTCGGCGTCCGCACCCCACCTGGGGAAATCGCCTCACCCGCCACTTGCTCAAAGTCCGTCTCCCGAAAGCGGGGCTTGCGCTTCCCCCACCTTGCCATCATCTCTGCCCGGAGTCTTCCCCAGTTGCAAGCCTCGTACCCTGCCATATCCTCCACGTCCCGGAGCGTATTCTTGTCTGCAATGAAGAGAAAAACCGTGCGGACCTTGTCCTCACCTGTTGCATTTTCGGAGTCTGCAATATCCTCAAATCTCGCCAGAAAGCGCCCAATGTCCGCGGTGTCAAATTGGAGGTGGGGGAAGTTCTGGGGCCTAAGCCACACCCGTTGCAGAACTTCAGCCGCCTCTGAAGGCTCCAACCAAGGAGGAGCAAAAACGCCAGACCAAGTAGTCGGCGGTGGTGGAGGTGTTGGCCCACCAGCTCCCGGCCGGAGAGGAAACAAGGGTGGAAAATTTGATCCTGGGGTAGTTGTGGGCAGCATTGCACCCAATAGCTTTGAGAGACCTAGACAAAAGATTACTTCCCGGCCAGACCCCTAGATGTGGAAGGTAAAGGAGAGTTACGCTCCTAAGTTTTCCGCAAGTCCGGAAGTTATTGATCTAGGCATCTGTTAGGAGGTTGGGTGCAATGAGTTCTTAAGTGTAGTGAGATAAAAGAGAGAGAATGAGATGTATTCTTCTTCCTCCAATCCTTCCTCTTCCTTTCCTTTCCTTCTCTGATAGATTGATGATTGATGGATTGATTCCTGATCATAACCCAACCCAGAGTTGAGGGTGAGGACTTGGATCCCCCCCTTCAACCCTAACCTAAGTACAACCACAAACGCGAAATAACGATGAAGCACAGCCCCTAAGAACAGAACCCTAGCCCAACCCTGCCCCTCCATTCCTTTCCCCATAACCCGTGCCCCTCAATATCAACATACTCCCGGTTTTTCCTTCTCATGGTGCGGCCCTCCGCCGCGCCCTACTTGGAGCCCCCCAGTTTTCCTGCCCGTGCGCGTCCGCGGACCTTGTGGTCTGCAAGTCGGCCCCCGCGCGCCTAACCCCCGATTGCCCTGCCCTTACCTTCCGGACTAGCCACCCGTGAGCTTGGTTGGGCCGGCTCCATCACTTGGTCTGCGTTTCCTGGGCGGGTTGCGGCCCAGCGCCCTTGGAGTAGACCCAACCCGCACCTGGTGCTGAGCACCGCAATTCCTACTGCTGACCCCCCAGCGGCTGCTGCTGAGCCCTCAGCAGGCACTGCTGAGACCACGCGCACCCAAATGCTGAGCCCGACCTACCCAACTGCTGAGTGCGCAGCCCGCAACGCAGCTCTTGACCCAAGGTTATAAATACAACACCACAGCGCTATCATAGATGGACAACAACAGAATAGGAGAAGTCATGCTGATGGTTTTGTGAACATGATGCTGTATATGGAAAAGGACCCTAGCAGCTTCAAAAAGGCAATGAGGAGCCCAGAGGTGGATGAATGGAGAAAAGCTGTGGATGCAAAAATATTAAGCATAAACAAGCACGGTGTATGGGAACCACTTGAGAGACCAGAAAAGGAAAATATCTTGGGAACAAAGTGGGTTTTCAAGAAGAAAACTGACTCCGCTGGTAACCTCCTCAAATACAAAGCTTGTTTGTGTGTTCAAAGTTTTGGACAAGTTGAAGGTGTAGATTATAAAAAAACTTTTGTTCCAACAGGATGCCCCGCCAGTCTACATCTATTGCTTGCCCCATGTGCAAGTAAAAATTGGGACATTCAACGGATGGATGTCAAGACAGCCTTCTTGCATGGATCTGTTGAGGAGGAAATTTACTTACATTTCCCAGAGGGTACAGATTTTGGTAATTCTGGCAGCTGCTTGAAGCTCCAAAAGTCATTTTAAGGCCTGAAGAAAAGTACTTGGTGCTGGTACAATTGTCTTTTTGATTTATTCAAAGGCCTGGGATTCAGTCACTCTGGAGCTGATCCTTGCTTCTTCATTTCCAGGGAGACAATGATGTATGTGTTCATCCATGTAGATCATCTCATTATTGAGGGAAGAGAGGTGGATAATGTCAAGAAAGGATTTTGTGGGTGGTTTGAAATGGAGGATCTGGGGGCAGCCAAATTTATCTTAGGAATGAGAGTCATGCGGGATATAAAGACAAGCTCAATTTATATTGAACAAGAACTTTATATTGGAAGAATTCTGGCAGAATACTGTATGGAGGACAGTTGCCTGGTTGGAACCCCCTTGGTGCCAGGAATGGAGCTACTGAAAGGAGAAAAGTATTTGGAAAGAGACCCTGCCTTCAATTATTGCAGGGGGGTGAGTCTTCTTAACTATTTAGTAAATTGCTGTAGGCCAGACCTGGCCTTTGCAGCAAGTAGTCTCTCACAGTTTCTCAAAAATCCAACAACAACTCATATTGCAGCTTTCAAGCATGTCTTACGCTACTTTTCAGGATCTAAAGGCTGGTCCCTAAGTTTAGGATCCAAAGAAAGAAACTGTTTCCCTCTAAACAACTGAGGCAGAATACAAAGCCATGAGCAAAGGCTGTCAAGACTTGGTCTGGCTAGGCAACTTGATTTTAGGTTGCTTGTTCAAATCTTTGGCTCCTCATCTGTATAGCAAAAACCAAGGCAGAATTTCACTGGCGCAAAATCCCCTGTTTCAACACCAGACTAGGCACTTGAATATTAGGTTGCACTGGATCAGGGATCTTATTGAAAATGGTACTTTCACAATCTCCTACATACCAATGACAGGTATGCTGGCAAACCTCATCACAAAAGCACTTCCCAAACCATTTCATCTGCACCTATTGTGCCTCATTGGCCTGTGTGCCACCAACTTGGAGCATGGGGGTGTGTCAAATATTGCGCGTCCCATGATTAAGGAACTCCTAGAAAAAACCAGCTAGCAGTCTCTATTTATATATTTTTACCTATCATTTGATCATTGTTGCTGTTTCTTTTGTTCAGATCACAAACCTCTCACAACTTCCATTTCCTTTTGTTCAAATCACAATATCTCATAAATTCATCATCATGTACATTTTCATTACATCAAGTTGGGCCTTATTGGCACAGACCTGGACACACACAAAGGGTACGATCATTACTCATCTTTTTTCTTCATCCTAATAGTACTTAAGAAGCTGTACCTCAAACAATAATTCCTTTTGCTTTCCTCATTCAGCTTCTCATCATATCTTTGTGTTTCATTCACCTGTTTCCAGGTACTCACCTTGTCTCAATCAAACTGCTCTTTTGAAAAAGTTTGTCTACTGACACGCATCATCAGGTCTGCTTCAAATTTTGTGTAATTAATAATGATGTTGTAGTATTATTCAGCTTCTCATCATATTTTTGTTTTTCATTCAACTGTTTCCAGGTAATCACCTTGTCTCATTCAAACTGCTCTTTCAATAAAGTTTGTCTACTGACGCACGCCATCAGGTACTCAACTTGTCTCATTCAAACTGCTCTTTTGATGTAGTTTTTCTGCTGACGCGCGCCATCATTCTTTGATTCTAACAGTCCCACCATTTTCCCTTCTGAAAGTACCCGCTCAATAATGATTGAGACTGCCCCCAAGCAGGGAAAAAAGGATTTCTTTGGCATCATTTTAATTTCAAAAAAAAAAAACAATGAGAACAATTTAAAAAAATGTCAAATGGGCAGGGGTAGTCAATGGAAGTGATGAAGTCATCAGGGGGGGGTCTGGTACGGTGGAGTTATGGAGGGGGAGAGCCAGGGGGAGAAATTTTACAGTGGGGATCAACAGGATTTACCTTTTTGAGCCTTGAAAAGTATCCATAAATTCATGGATCCTTGTTGGGGATTTTGTCCAGCGGTCAGCTATCAAGCGCTATTGAGCCCACAATGGTGGCCCAACTGGGTAAATACTTGATAAATTTGCTTATCAAGCAGACTTGTTGAGACCATGGTAGATGCTCTTAACACAACATGCAAGCAGGAAAAAATTTTAACTGCATGTTGCGCTGACAATATGCATATGGAAAGCACACAAATGCAAACCTTCAATGGTTGGCACCTGCAACAATTGTCAGCTTGTGCACACCTTCCCCAGCTAGACTGATCCATTTCCACCTGTCCAGTGGAAGTTCACTCAAGCACATCACCAGGTTGCCTTTGCATCCATGCCACGCAATGGATCCCAGGATCCCCCCTCAAAAAAACCCCTTTTTAAAATTTCAATTCATTATCAACTACTGAATCAAACTACTTACCCAATCTCCAACTCTGAATAACCCATAAAATAAGGACCTCCAATCCACTATAAAAGCTTCCATCAATTTCCCCATGCCTCAATCATTTCAAGAAATCAAAGATCAACTGGCTTCAAAGGAAACATTGATCAGGAAGCTTGCCAAAATCTTCAACACGTTGAGGTAAGTAGTAATAATTCCAATCCTTGGAAATCTTCCCCAATCCCATCTTCATCCAAGAGCACCTGCAGCTCTATCAAATCTTGTTAGTATTTAAAGAGTTCAAGAACAGAATCCAAAGATAAAATTACTTCCAAGTTGAATTCCATTGAACCAATCCCACCATAAGTTGAAAATTGAAATATCAGTCCAGAAAAAAAAGCCCTTCTAACAGAGAACCATTCAAGCATCAATCCACACCAAAAGCTACTTCTCATACCACTAGTTTCATCCATTAAAGGATAATGAAGAATTTACTAGAAAATATTTTGAAGAAAATTGTGGAAATTATGGCCAGAAATTATCTTAGTGGAAGGAGGAGTAGGAATTAAAGCAAAATAAATTCTGGAAACATTTTGTCTATAAAGGCTAATGGGCTCTCACAATGGAGCAATATGTTGGATAATTGATTGGATGAATTTGAATGGATGGAGTGGAAAACAGCAGCAAGAAGGGCTCCTTAAGTAAAAAAGATTGGCATCTTGTGGGCACATGATACAACAGGGGAAAAGGCATAATTTCCGCCCCAAAATTTCTCTATAGGCTCTACAGGCCTTGTTAGTTGGTTTGGGCTACATCAGCCCACATATCATTTGTCCCTGAAACCTTTTGACCAGACCGCTCCGGTTGATTTTGGTATTTCCACCCTCACAGGGCTGAATCAGCCACTTTGAAGTTCACTAACTGGGCTGTTTGTCCATCACAACCATACCTGTTATCTATATCTACTCAATTACAGGCTGTTTGCCTCATTAAATCAGCCCGTGGCCTCACACATGGGCCAGGTGAGACCCAGAACCCATCTGGGTCGGGTCTCAAAGTCACACAGGGGAGGGTGTAACTGGTGGAAATGCCATCCCCCCCTATTTTCTACCTAGGTGACCAGAAGTGGTGGTCAAATCGCCTGCTGTTTGCCTGGGACAACATTTGCCCCAGGCCAACCAACTGATTAGTGGGCTTGAGGAGGATCAGGTCCCCCCAGCCCTTGGCGCCCACCCCCTGAAAAATAGGAGGGGGAGAGCGCCCCACTTGTTTGCATGCTCAGGTGGGGGGGGTGATTAAATCCCCTCCCACCGCCATTTGACTTGCTGCAACCGGCCTGGGTGGCCTTGGTGGCTGGTGGTATTCCACTAGCCATCCCCCCCTCTCTCAATGTCAAGCGAGGGGAGGGGAGGGGGCCAGGATGCTGCGTGGCGGCCACAAACAATTTGGAAACGGCAACTGGGGTGGGGGGACTCCATTTGGAGTGCCTCTACCCCCCTAAAACAGCCCTTCCTGGGCCTTAAGGCCCCTCAAGAGGCCATGAGCAAGAAACAGCGGCCCTGAGCAGGCTGAAATGGGCCGTCCCAGCCCCAAAGCAGGAAATGAAAACTTTGGGGGGCCAGCCTGGCTGGCCAAGTATGTCCAAAATGAACTTTGGGCCCAATGATGCCCATAAAAGCCCATTTGGCTTGGGTGGCCCATCCATACCAATGGGCCTGTGATGGCCCATGTACCAAATGACTTATTTCATGTGTTTTGAGGCCAGTTTCCCCAAATCTGTGACATACACACAGGCCTGTGTTGTCCATGTGTTTTTCAAATGGGCCTTAGAGGCCCATATGTGCATCAAATTTGGATTACACCTATACATGGCACACAGGTAATTGCCTATGTATGTTAAAAAAAATGATGTTTCCATTAAATTTGAATTTTTTCCCTAAATTTCTGAATTCAACACAAATAAATGATAACAGGATCCTTTATATTTTGAAAAAACTGATACTCTTGGGTGGCATTCAAATTTAAGCTGTAACACCCTACCCCTGCCCTGGTTCCTTCAACAAATTCCATCCTTGGTTCTGCTTAAAAATGAAGGTTGAAAATTCTGCCAGTCATGATAAAAACCCTCTGCTTATGAGTGCCACCAGAATGGAGTTATTCAACAAAATGAAATCTTTTTGAAAAAAATTTGGAAAGTTCCTAAGAATAGGGCATATCAGAGTTAGCAAACCCGCCATCTTCCAGCAACTGTTCCAAAATTTATTGCCTTCATTCATTATACCTTTGGAGATGATTGAAGAACACCACAGCTTGCAGAAAATTTCTTGGAATCCTCAATGCAATCCAGCTATCCAACTGGCTGTTGCTGTTTGTATATTGGGATCAAATGGAAATGGAGCAGGAATTCATCAATTAGAAAATCTATTCTCAGTTGGTTATGAAACCATTGACTTATAAACAAAAAGAGCCATGATTGATATCCTATCTTTCCATTTCTCAGTACTTTCTTGGCCAACCAAAGAAGAAGGCAAGGAGATATCTCCAGTAATAGAGGGAGAAGTATTTCCTGTTTTCATTGGTTTTGTTGATGGAACCACTATCTTCTTGGGTCAAAAAATCCAAGCTACATGGCAACCACATTTTTGATTGGCCAAAATGGCTATTCATTCATACATTTTCCAAAGCCTTTGATATAACACTGGCCATATATTTTTTATCTGTTTGTATAGATACTATGTGGCACTAAAGCCTCTTTGTGGTAACAAAAAGAAGTTCATATCCCTCAATGCTGGCCTTCCAGGTTATTTTTAAAATTCATATGTTTTCAATTGGATGCAGATTGCCCCAAAACCAGCAAACCATTTTGGGGAACATCAATAACTTCTGGATGATTCAGCTGATGCTAGAGGGAAATATGTGGTTCCAGCATACCACAATGTTTCATCCAACAATCAAGCCAAAACTGATTTCAACTATCATCTTTCCCAATCACCAGTTTGAATTGAGCATGCCATTGGATTCCTGAAAGGAAGATGGGCCAGCTTAAGGGAAATGCAAAACAAGCTTCAAAATTCCAAAGGCATGAAGATCCTCATCAACTGGATCATCACTTTTGTAATCCTTCACAACCTTCTGGCCAACATCAAACATGAATGGGAAAAAATATTTGAAGAAAATATTCCCAATCATCCTCAAGTAACCCCTGTCTCATCTTTTACCTCATTGTCTGCCATGAGAGAGTAGATTCTAGCCCTCACACTTGCTCACTTTGATGAGTATCATATGGTTTTTAAATAGGTAAAAAATAAAATGACAGCAATTTTTTTTGTTGTAAAACCATGAATCCTAGGCTGACTTTTTTTTTTTTTGGTGGGCTTAGATAAAAAACACAAGAAATCCGCCTCATAACTCACCCTACCAAAACAATGGTCCACTCCTTTCTTTCCCTCACCTAACCAACCAAACCAAATGGCCTATTCCTTCCTCCTCCTCACCAAACTGCCTTCCTGACCTGTTCCACCTAAATGGCTCATTCTTTTCTAAGAACCCTGTCCCAGGTAAGCACCCCCCTCCTCCTCATCTTGCTAACCTCCTCTATCCTCCTGCGCGTTTAGGACATCCCCCCCTTGTTTCATTTTGCATTGTTGCTTGTTTGGTGCTTGGCACCCTGGTCCTGGTAAGCTACCCCCCCTCCTCCTGATCAATTGATTTATCAATTAGCAATCAATCAATAATTGATTGATCAATTATCAATCAATAAATAATTGATTGATTGATAAATAAGGACAATGATTCTTACCCCCTACCCCTCCTCCTCCTTAGGCCATCCCCCCTCCTTTCTCCTCTGTCGCGAATTTCCCCTTACCCTGCCACAGGTTATCCCTCCTGCTGCTGCTCCTCCTCCTCCTCCTGATTGATTGATCAATTGATTAGAAATCAAGCAATAAGAAAAAAATGCTGACCCCTACCCCTCCTCCTCCTTAGGCCATCCCCCCCTTCCTTGCTCCTCCATTGCCAATTGCCCCTTACCCTACCTGAGGTCATCACCCCCACCCCTCATCCTCCTCCTGATTAATTGATTAATTGACCAATTGTCTTCAACCATGATGCTGACCCCCTGCCCTTCCTCCTCCTCAGGCTATACCCCACTTCCTTGCTTTTCCATTGCCCATCACCCATCACCCTGCCCCAGGTCGGCCCCACCGCCTCCTTCTCTTCCTCTACCTCCTCCTGGATGATTAAAATATCATATTGGGCTTACCCTTTATTTTTATTTATTTTTTTGGGGGGGGTAAGATTGACTGGTATTTTTTTCTATTTTTGTTGATCATCTACCTTGATTATAACTGAAAAATGAATGGTTTTTTTCTTGTTTTGTTTTGTTTTGTTTTGTTTTGATTTGTGTTGTTTTGTTTTGTTTTGTTTTGTTTTGTTTTGTTTTGTTTTGTTTTGTTTTGTTTTGTTTTGTTTTGTTTTGTTTTGTTTTGTTTTGTTTTGTTTTGTTTTATTTTGTTTTGTTTTGTTTTGTTTTGTTTTGTTTTGTTTTTGTTTTGTTTTGTTTTGTTTTGTTTTGTTTTGTTTTGTTTTGTTTTGTTTTGTTTTGTTTTGTTTTGTTTTGTTTTGTTTTGTTTTGTTTTGTTTTGTTTTGTTTTGTTTTGTTTTGTTTTGTTTTGTTTTGTTTTGTTTTGTTTTGTTTTGTTTTGTTTTGTTTTGTTTTGTTTTGTTTTGTTTTGTTTTGTTTTGTTTTGTTTTGTTTTGTTTTATTTTGTTTTGTTTATTTTATTTTATTTTGTTTTGTTTTGATTTGATTTGGGTTTTTTTTTGTTTTGTTTTGATTTGATTTGATTTGATTTGTTTTGTTTTGTTTTGTTTTGATTTGATTTGATTTGATTTGTTTTGATTTGTTTTGTTTTGATTTGATTGGATTTGATTGGATTTGAGTTGATTTTTTTTTTGTTATGTTTTTTTTTTGATTCCATGCAATGCAACACATCTTTCTACTCCTTTATCCATCTAAAAATTCCATTTTTCCTGCTGTCCAATTCTTCTCCCACCAAACTCAAAATGCTACAAAATCACTTGAATCCTTTCTTGATCCTCAATAGAATTGAAGTATTCAGATGGGAGGGAACATGATGGAAGGAAATGATTTTATAAGCATACGGCAAGGTGGGAAGAATAGGGATTTTCAGCAGAAGAGGGCTTGGCTCAATACCAAGATACTTAAATCTCTTTGGAGATAGAAGACGGAGGGATAAATGACCTGGTTGTGTGGTCCAAGAAAAAACTATGGCCTTTGGATCTGTATCCTGCCATTACTGCTGGAAAAAGAAACAAATGTCAAAAATGCTCCCCTGAAGAGTTTGAACAGGCAAAACGGAACATCAAACAGTTCCATTTCTTCTCCTCTGGAAAATTATTTGTTCAAAATCAATTGGATTGTGAGGCCCTAGTTGCAATAATCAAATCTTTCCCTTTGAATAACTCTCTGATCAAGAGAAGCAGGACATAAACTCAGTCAAAACTCTCCTTCAACAATGAATAATGTTTGTAAAAACTGTTGGTCCCTCAAGATCTTGGGGTAGGAATCTGTGGGAAATTGAAAGGAAAAAATTGATGCACCCTTCTGAACTATTTGTAAAGTATTTGAAGAAATCTGCTATTCAATCTTCTCCTCAAAATTTTTCTCTTTTGAACCTTAGTTCAGAAAATTTCTCACAAATTTTAGGCCAAATGTTCCAAAGATTAGCCAGACTGGCACATGATTCCAACTGTCAAAAAATGCTGGACAACAATAATTGACTCTTTCTCTTCATTAGAAATTGGATCACGGCTCACTCCTTTTGACTGTTCCCCCTACATCACCTTCACTTCAAATTCCTTCTAAAATTATCCCCACATTGAAAAAGGTGAAATATGTTCCTATTCCTTTTTGATGGTGGTCCAACCAAAAATTCAAATGGACAGATCATTGATACAAAGGAGGAATACCAAGTATCTAATGGCCACTTTATTTTTCCTGCCTTGGGTTTTGGTATCAATTTAAAAGGAAAAGGTGTGGTTAAAATGATTTGGGTGGCCAATAAGTAAAAGAACTGTACTTTTCCTGCTGTGGAGACTGCCAAAAATACAAGGATTGCCATTTCCATGAAGATTAAAAAGACTACTTGGAACACTTGCAAAGACATGAATAGCGGTAAAATATAATCTAGACCAAAAAATGTAAATCAAAATAAAAAAAAAACTTTTTATTGGTGCAATTAAAAATAGGCTCAAACATTGTTGTATTTGAAAATAGTTTTTTGTTTTTATTTTCAAATTTTTAATCAAAGTAAATATTTTACAAGCCAAGAAATCAAGCAATTTCCTGTATTTTTTCCACTATTCTACTGCTACCAATACAAGGCATGGCCACAAATAAAATATATTTTTTGCCATTTCTAGTCCTTCCATCTCCTTTTCCAGTCTCTCTTCCTGTTGATCTTTCTCCTTTTCTTGTTTTGAAACTCCTGCTCTCCCTGTTCAATTTCCACTGGGAATGAAATTTCTATTGATGAGCCTTACTGTTGCTTTCTGCTTTTGAAAATGAATAGCCAGTTTACAATCCCACTTCTCCTTTTCAAATTTAAGTTTTTCAGATTCAATTGGTGATTTGACTGTTTTTTGGCAGGGAATAAGAATGAGATTGAGTTTGAAGGGAAGGAGATTCAATCAATTCACTTAACCCAATATTCCTTCTCCATCAAATCTTCAAATCCAGAAAAATTGGAAGTTTATCCCCTCTTTTGATGAATATTGGGGTTTATTTTGATGGAATTGGAGGCTTTTTTCTTTCCTTTTGCAGAGGAGGTTTGTGTGGGAACATCATCACTCTCATTTGAAGGCAATGTGGGAGGAATCATTGGCTTGAGCCTTTGGCCATTCAGAAATAGATTTTTCTGTTTTTTTCCAATCTAAAATAAGTTGGGATTAACTTGAAATAAAAGAAAATAACTGTATTCCTTACTTGAACAGATGTTGATTGTGATGGAGATAGTGGAATAACTTGCTCCTTATTGGCCATGTTTTTAAGTTCTTCCAGCCCAGGAAGGGAGCAATCCAAATAAGGAAGTGAAGGGTCCAAGGAAGGTTTTGAATCATTGATCAACGCTGATTTTGAAATTATTGGAGCTGTTTGTGTTGGAATATCCTCCTACAAATTTCATTGGGGAAACCCATAGGTTTCTTTGGGATCCTCATTGCTAGGCTGAGCATTGAAAGCCAAGTCGTAAGCATCTACTGAATTGGATTATTGGGCTTCAAAAGCAGCTATAGGGGTTATGGTGGCCTTCATTCCAAGGATTGCATCCATTTGAATATAAAAAGGAAAAATGGAGTCCAACTTATCAACCACTGAGTTGATTCCCTTGGCTTCATACAAGTTGTTGATTTCAAAGCCAGTGGAGATTTTGATTGAGTGGGCCTTTTTATACTTGGCTAGATAGTTCTTGAATTGCTGAAGAATCTTTTAAGATGAAAGTTCCAGCCTACCTTTGTTTTTATTCTTCAGTTCATTGGCCATCACAAGATAACCATTAACCTTAGAGGATGTAGGTTGGCCAACTTGTGTTTTGTTTTTGGATCCAAAGGAAGTGTCATATTTGGAGGGAATTTTCAGCTTGTTTACAAAGATAACGTGATCAGCTCTATTGAGCTGACTTGAGCCTTTGGAAGCTGATTCGGGAGTATTGTTTGATGCAGAGTTCCTTGGGGATGGTTTTTTTGTTCCATTGGATTGGTGTGTGGACTTGCGGGGTGAGGTTTGCTGAGGGGCCATACAGAAGAAGTAAGAGGTGTGAAGGGATGAAGCAATTTGATTTAGGATGTGATGAAAGCAATAAATTGATGAGAGTGATGAATCAATGAGGAAAGAAATGAAGAGAAGAGAGTAATGAAGGGATGAGAAAAATGAATCAAATTTTTTGGATGCATTTGGAGGTAGAATTTTTCCATTGAGGTGGAGGTTGAAACCAGGGGTGATGATGTGGAATTATGTGTGTTTGAGGCAGTGAAAGCCTTAAAATACTTTATCCAAAAAACCAATTTATTTTCAGGTAACTCTGTAACTTCTGATTTGAAATAATTGGGGGTTTTTGATTTTAAATGGCGGGTTTGAAATGGCAAATCTGGGTTGAAACCCGCAATTAAAAAATGGTGGGTTTGCTTAACTGTGATAAACACTAATTTAATTCAATTTTTTATTTTCATTTTTTACATTCAAGCTAACCTTGTCAGGCAAACTATAAATATATTGGGTTTCAAACTGATTTATTCCCCAATTTTATTTCACAAGAAGGCATGCTGTGTTTCTGCCATCAATCATTCTCAACAATTTTATATCCTTGGGGTGTAAATTTTCATGAATTGGAATCCTTGATAGTGTCATCCTGATAGATTCCAGGGACATTGAAATCCTGCAGCTTCTGGATGTGATAAAATTTTTCAGCTTGCTACTGTTAACAGATAAAGGTGTCAAAATTATCTGAGATAAAAGCTACAAACACTAAATAAATACAGCAATAATAAGCAGCTTGAAAACACAATTTATCATGAGAGATTTGATTTCCTTATCCAAAATAAGGTAGGGTCATTCACTGATCCCCACCTTGATTTCCCACTCCTTATAACTTAATAGTTTCATAAAGAAAGACCTAAAAAGGAACATTTTTATTTTTACAAATTCTTGATCATCTTAATATTTCACCTGGGGAAATTTTAAAATTGCAACCCAAGCCAAGTTGCTTTCAACTTGAAAATCCCCTGGCCGGTTGTGAACCCCCAGTTGCAAAAGATTTTGCATGGTAATTAGGGAATTGAAACCTAAAATAGGTCGCAATTGGGGGTTTCAAAACATCAAATAATTCCTGAATTGTGTTTTGGGATGGCAGGTGTTTTCCAGGCCCATTTGGGGAAACATAGCCCTAAATGGGACATTTGAGGGGGTATTTGGGGTACCTAGGCACCCCCGGACCACATTTGAGTCCTCTGAATCCAAATTTGGGAATCTGGAATACTATGTGGGAATTTTGGACCACAAAAAGAAATTTTGGAATCAAAAATTCTGCCTATTTACAAAACAAATCTTGACTCAAACCAAGTCCACACACAAAAAGTGCCCTTTGGATAAGTTTATTTTTCTCAAAACACAAGTGAGAAAACTTTTGGATTTTTTGGATTTAAAATTGAATTTAATACTAAACTAACATTAGATTTTTTTGGTTTATGGGAACAGTCGCAAGCCAAAGCCCTCCCATTTTAAACATGGCTATTTTAAAGGACTTAATTAAAAGTTGAATTGACAAAGCTTTGGTGGAATCTATGGATTTGGGTAGGGAGTTGGAAAAGAAAAAATTTGAAGCCCCAATTGCATCCTCATCTATGGTGAAAATTGAGGAAAAATATGTTTCTTCACAACTAGAATTGACTAAAGGTTGTGGGTCACATTTTCATATGCCATTTGACCGAGAAGGATTTGGCTTTATCAATTCTAATGAACAATGTGTGGTATAACTATGAAGCTAACAGGTGCAAGAACCGCTTGAAACTCCTCCCTTGGGAGCCTTTTCTAGCAGGAAAGAAGCCAAGATTTATTGTCAGAAATGGGCAGCCATGCATGGCTACAAATTGACAACTTTCAATTCAAAGAAAGAAAAATATGTGGAACTAGCAGGTGACATATCTGGGGTTTATGAAGGGCCATGCCTCACCAAACCTCAAAGGCAAACTCACACTAGGAAGTTTGGGTGTCAATTCATTTGTGAAAGTTGGAAAGTAGCAGATCCCACATGGCATCTCTCCATTATAAATGGCCTACACAATCATCAACCATCTGAAAGCCCTTCATTGCATCCTAAACTGAGGAGAATCTCTGGGAAAGCCTTAGATCTACTTAAGGAGGACATGAAAGATGGGCACAATACAGTTCAACTTGAAAGGAAATCAAGAAATATTCATGGCAGAGAAAAAATTGATGATGGAACAATCTATGACACTAAGTGGAAGGTGAAGCTTGCTGAACTGGATGGGAAAGGTGTTATGGATGTTCCATTGGAAATTCTCCAGGAATCCCAGTGGTTTTCCAGGTACAAATTTGGTGGAGAGGGTCATCTAGAGGCTTTTTTCTTGGCTCATCCTGAATACATAAAACTTTGCAAAAATTCCATCATATTGCTTTGTTAGATTGTACTTATAAAATAAATAGGTATAACATCCCTCTATTGCATGTTGTAAGAATGACTACCAACAAAAAAAACTTTACAAAGGCTTTTGTTTTTATAAAAAAAGAAAAAAATGAGTTCTACAGTAGAATGTTGAATTCATTAAAGGATTTGGCTCATAATCCCATGAGGCTTCCCAAAGTCTATGTGACGGATGGTGAATAAGCTCTGATTTGTGCTATTAAACACTGTTTCCCTGAGTCATCCAGAAAGTTGTGCTCCTGGAACTTGTCTAAAAATATTCAAGCAAAAGGTAAAATTTACTTCAGCAATGAAAATGAAGGATGGAAGTCAATGATGCAGAACTCAGAGTATGCCAATCTATTTCTTATTCTATTTATCTCTGCTGGGATTGCTTACTTTGAGACTTGTATACAGTGTTTCATGAAAGACCGCAAGGATGTACTTCATTATATGGAAAAGAATATTTCCCTATCAAAGATATGCTTGCAATGGCATGGACTTGTGTCAACCCAGAACAAAATAAAACAACATCTTGGGTAGAATGGCCCCATGCTACTTTCAAACAATGAATTGTGGAATCTTTGGGGAAAATTTTGGATGTGTTGAAACACCTTGAAAGAAATATTGAAATCCAAATCCATTCAGTCCATTCCCCACTTGAAAAATCTTGAATAAAGTTGGGAACAGGTATTCCAACAGAAGTATTACCTTTGGGTTAAAAATTTTAAATTGAGGCAATTCAACTCATGGGGGAACAATTTAAGAAATTAAGGTGCAACCATGATGGCAAGCTGTGCTCAAATTTATATTCAAAAGCAATGGGATTGCCTTGTTCCCACATTTTAAATGAAATACTAGCATCAACAGGATTCATAGTGCCTGAGGATGTTCATCCTCAGTGGCAGTTAGACTATGAACCTTCCAGTGAAGTAAGTGGGGTTTTTTAAATGGTACCAATTATGGGATTTGCAGATTAATAATTGGATTTACAAATTGATAATTGCTTTGGTTTTTGAAATTTTGAAATGGATCCAGGGCTTGATGAATAATCTCAAATTTTTCAAAATTGGAATTACATGTATAGGGAACAACCTAAAAGAGTTAGGTTAGAGATTCTATGTTCAATGCTCAAGTGTAAAGCCACTTTTATTGCCAAGACAAGGCTTGAGGAAAGGGTTTTAAATTCAAGCCACAGTTAAACCCTATTGAAAGCAACCTGTTGTGAACTTTCAAAATTTGAAAAAATTGAAAGAGAAATTAAGACGTAAAAAATGGTTAAAAGGGGACCAAAAAGACCAAAGATAGTAATTATTTTATTTTGAGAAATGTTCATCTTCATAGTTTAATGACCTGATGGGAAAATGATTTCTGTAGTGCAAGGAACGCTTTTAATCTGAGCTTCATAGTTCAGTGGAAGATACTGAAAGTGCATTAGGTTCCTTTCTGTTGGAATCAGTTTCAATTTCAAAGGAGGTAGAAGAAGAAATTGAGGATTCAAACAGAAGATCATCATTTGTGAGTTTTGTTTCCTTTAAGTTCTTGGGGGAGGTTTGGGATCCAGTTGGTGATGGAAATTGTGGATTTAGATTCATTCCTAAATTACTTGGTTATAATGAGCATGGATGGTTTGATCCACAAAAAAAAATGATTTAAAAATTGAGGAAAGATAACACGTGTTATTCTAAGATCCTTGGTATCAGTAAAGATTTTGAAAATATTGAAGAAAGACTTTATTTTAATTAAATCAATGATAGAATTCCCTCCTCAAAATGGCTTTCAATTTTAGATATGGATAAAAAAATAGCAGATAATTATGGAAGACTAATATTTTTCATTTCATTGGATTCATTTTGTACATATACTCCTATGAAAATGGGTGTAAAAGAAGAATCAGACCCAATATTCATTAATTTGTTGATAATAACAATTGTGTCCAGCTTTGTACTTAAGGGAGATGTGATTCCAATACTGGCCATCCTTTTCAGACCAAGTTACATTATTTCTAAAAAGTTCTCTGGTTGGGTTGATCACCTCAAAGATCAACTTGAGTTGTGTTCCAATTTTTAGACATCATTTTAATTTCATCATTTGTGTTTGGGTTCTGCTGCTGATCTTGTAATTCTATTAATATAAAGGGTTATCAAATTTTGAGCATTTTTATGTTGAGTGTTTCAAGTTAAATTCATCATGTTGATTGTTTTGAATGAGATTTTATTGGTAAGTCAGTTCAACTTGTGTTGGGATGATCCCATAATAAGGGGTTTTTTTAATTCTTGCAATGGGATCAGCTTAAAACAAGTTGAAATTTTTTTTTTGGTGCTTTTACCTCAGGGATTGTCAAGTTTAACTTGTATTTTTTTGGAACTCTTAGTGTAGGAGGCTAGTCAATTTTTACTGGTATTCTCTGGCATTTTCGCTTTAGGGCTGCTCCATAGAATTTCATTGTTTATTTAATTTTTTGTGTTTTTACTTTAGGGATAGTCAAGTTGATGTTAATTGTATTTTTTTGTGTTTTTAATTTAGGGATAGTCAAGTTGAAGTTCATTGTATTTTTTTGTGTTTTTTCCTTTTTTGGTGTTTTTTTAATAAATGAAAATATTTATTTATTTTTATTTTCATTTATTTTCATTTATATTTATTTATATTTATTTAGATTTATTTATATTTATTTATATTTATTTATATTTATTTATATTTATTTATATTTATTTATATTTATTTATATTTATTTATATTTATTTATATTTATTTATATTTATTTATATTTATTTATATTTATTTATATTTATTTATATTTATTTATATTTATTTATATTTATTTATATATATTTATATATATTTATATTTATTTATATTTATTTATATTTATTGATATTTATTTATATTTATTTATATTTATTTATATTTATTCATATTTATTTATATTTATTTATATCTTTATTTATTTATCTTTATTTATTTTATTTTAATTTTTTTTCAATGTCTTTCCTTTTTTTTAAAAAAAATTGAAATATTTTTTTTGCAAAAATGGGTTGCAAACAGCTGCTCATGACTGAGGTCAGGCATGAGAGGCCATTCACAACTGAGAGGTTTTTTGAGCGCCTGTTCATGACTCAAAGTGGGTTGCAAGTCATGCCACCCAATCCTTTTTAGGTTGTGAGGGGGGTTCATGAGGTTGAAAATTTAACATTGGCCTGTCACATCCATTGTCATGTGTAGGGTTCATGCCTAACATTCAGTCAGAAATTAAAAATTATGTATATTTTAAAATTTATGGGAAGAATTATGGCATGTGACAATTCCCTCATGCAGCCATGGTAGCTATATACCCGCATGGGCCTTCTTACTCACCGCAGGGTCTACATAATTCAACAAGCAGACATGCAGCCCTGGGCAGGTGACTAGTACGCAGCTGAGGGACTAATGACAACTTTCAAAAAAAGCTACAACAATGTCAAGGTACATCTCATGTTAAAGTTTTCAGCTAACTCAATGTCTTCTCTTCCTGTTTGATTCTCAAGTCTCTTGTCTTTATGTTCTTATTTTTTATTTTCTTTCTTCACTCTCCAATATGTTCCAATGTGCCTTAACCAACCAACTGCCACATCACTTTCAAGAGCTAAATCGGAGGGCTGGAGATAATCCACATCAAGGACACTCCAATCAAGGTGAATGTTCGAAAACATGACTTCACTTTTTCTTGGCCTCTTTGTCACCAACTCTCATCCAATTTACCTCATCAATAACTTTCTGCAACTTGATCATCACCATTGACTACAAAGACAACCTCAACTTTTGTCAATCAAACAATACCCAGCAGCCGGCTTGAACTCAGTAAGATCAACTAAGACTCACCTCCTTGTTCATTCAAAGAACACTAAAATTTAACATACTCTTACAGTTCTTTCAAGCCGCTGCGTTCAACTCTATCAACTTTGTCACAGGTATTGCCTTCCCACAACTGGCTACGGTTACTTGAGTCTATTCCAATCTCTCTCAAAATCTGACTCTCACCTTCAGCCACTTGTTCCACTGTTGGTTCTGTTTTCTTGTTTTTTTTTTTTTTTTTTTTTTTTTGATTGTTTCTCAAGCTCATCATTTGCTTTGTCCATGAAATTAATTTAGCCTGGTCTTCGTGATCAACCATCATTTTCACACAGTTAAAAGGCTTTTGCCTCAATGGATTGACCAGAGAGATACTCAAAGCCAGGATCAGGGGGGGAAATGAATTACAAGTTGATTGCAATCAAATATTTGATTGTATCCACTCCTTAATTAAAAGCCAACAACTACAGCATTTGGAGGAAGAAATTTGAGAAAATCTTCAAACTGCAAGGAATATTCAGTGTAATTAACAATCCTGACAAAAAAATATGCTTAGACAAGGATGTCAATCAAGAATTTGTTGCACATATTATAGCCAAATTAGACTCAAACACTTACAAAAATGTCATTGACAACATCAATGAGGACAAAAAAAAAATTGATTTGGATTTTAACTCAAAACCACTTTGCCTTTTCATAATCAGCAAATATAGCACGTGTCTTCAACGGATTCCTGCACCTTAAAATGGAGAAAGACATTGAATTCTTTGTCACATCTGTCAAGGTGCACTTGAAGAAAATGTCAAAGGTTGGGATTGACCTACCCTCAGACATCTTTGCATATCTGGTTCTTTTCAAGTTTTCTTCAAGCATGAAACCCATGAAATCTCAGATTATGCATTCAGCAAGTGAAACGAAGGTTAAGATAGTCCTCAACCATCTTATTCAGCACAAAAAGAAAGCAATGGCTCAAGCTGATCAAGTGGAACCCGTCAGTATAGCGCTAAACAGGGGACCTAGGTGTGAAAACAGCAAACATAATTGGTCTGTCACCTCTCATCTTGAAAAATTTTCTGATACCAATTCCCAGAGCTGAAGCCCCCAAATTTCCACAATTGGAGAAAGAAAGGAAAATCTCAAGCTAATGGCAAGGCATATTTTAATTTTTACTCTTACTTCTGCAGAATCAACTTCACCAACAATTCACTCTCAAAGAGGTTCATTTTGTATTTGGTTTGCTTGATACACATGATTTTTGATGCTGATTTTTTTATCATGCTGAATAGGAGTAAAGGGGCTGATAGGATCCAAAATGGCAAGAAGAATTCTGCTATCACTGTAGGAGGAAATGGGGATGTTGCGCTCTCAACCAAGAACATAAATCTTAAACTTAAAAATGCAGCATGGGTGCCAAAGTCCACTGTCAACTTAATCTCACTTGGCGCTCTCGCAACACAGGTAGCACAACTTCAGGTACACTCCAAATTTCAACCAAACAGCTTCTCCTTGGTCTTTGAAGGCACAAAAATGCTCTCCAGTTCCATCATAAACAACCTTTTTGTGATATACATGAAGACATAATCGAAAGAATCCTACTATTTGGACAAAAAACTTCTGTCTCTTCACCGTTCCTTGGGAAATTCTGGGATTGAGCCTATGGAAAAATTCCTCCATCAAAGCATAATACCCACTCAGAAGGACACCTTTGAATGTCTCAGCTGCTACAAAGCTAAAATTACCCAAAGATCCTTCACCAAGCAACAGCAGATAGCAAGTAGGTGCTTTGAAAAAATCCATATAGATCTTGTGGGACCTATAAATCCAACCTCAAAGCAAGACTAAAAATACATACTCAGTCTCATTGAATCACACTCTGGATATATTTTGTGCTTTCCCCTAAATTTGAAAAGTGACACAGCCAAAGTTCTTATCTTTGTTATTGAGAATAATCACAGCAAAACCAGTAAGTATCCCCCTGAGTTGTTCTTGGACGGAGGGGGGGAGTTCATAAACAAAAAGCTTCAACAGTACTACCAAGATTGCCATATTAATCAAATCATAAGTGAAACATATCACTCCCAGAACAAAGGAAGATTCAAACAAGAAAATAGAACAGTGATTGAATCTGCCAGGGATATCATCTCCAATGCAAAATTGCCAAAATCTTGCTTGCACAAGGCTATAAGAGGAGCATCTCTTATGCTCAATCAGATCCACAAAAAGAAAGGCAATGACTCTCCCTGGAAGAAGATGCACTCAAAGGACCTACCAAAGGACTATTTCAAGCCTATTGGTACCACAGTCACCTATTGGATCAACAGCATGGATATCAGGTCAAAAATAGATGAGAAATGTGCATCCAGAATTTTTATTGGATTTAATCCAGCTCTTCTTTCCTAAAAAATAATGACGGAGACAGGGGAAATCATTGACAAAAAGCAATTAATCTTCAACCTTCAAAATCCAATTGACGTATCTCTTGATGACAATGCAGAAATCACTGTTCACACCAAAGTCCAATCTACTCCCCCTGCTCCTCCTGCCTCCATATTGAATTCTAGTTCATCTGTTGACAACTTAATCTTGGATGAAACCAACTTGTTTCCCGCAATCAAAACAGAATCCAATTTGGACTCTGACAGAGACTCAGCATCTGAAAAAAACTTCTGACACAACTTACAAAACCAGGATACCATCTCAAAACCAAAGCTTTATGGCTCCATTTCTGAATAATTGCCAAGAAATCTAGAGGATGCAATGAAAATTCCTGAGTGGAAAGAGTTGGCAATGAAGGAATTCAATAAAATTGAAGAACAAGAAGTGTGGGAGGAAGTAGATGAAAGTGTAGTCACCAACCCACTTGAAACGGTAGCAGTATTCAAAATCAAGACCAACACACACGGGGAGGCACCAATCTTCAAAACTTGCCTATGCATGCAAGGTTTCAACCAACACTATGGTCTTGATTACTTTGAAACATATGCTCCTACCGGAAAGGTGGCTTCTTTGAGGGGGTTATTAAATTTTTCAGCGGACAAAGATATAGAGATCCTCCATCTCAATTTCAAGGGAGCCTTTCTCCACTCAAAAATTGACAAACAAGTCTTCATCCAAACCACAAACGGTTTCAACGGAAAATAAAAGTATCTCAGACTGAAGAAGTCCTTGTATGGCTTGAAACAAGCACCTCAAAACTGGTACCAAATGTTATGTGAATGGATCAAGTCAGAAGGCTTTAAAGAGTCAGACGGCAACCCTTGTCTCTACATAGGCAATGACAAGACTACAATTGTCTTCTTCCATGTTTACAACTTGGTTGTGACAGGAGATTTCAATAGCTTCAAAGAGGCCTTCCTCAGTAGGTGCAAGAATTCCTCTGCTCATCCCCCAAAAACACTCCTGGGAATGAAAGTAGTGCGCATGAATGGTCTTATTCATTTGGCTCTACCACTCAACATAGAAAAAGGACTTCAAAAACTTGTTCTCACCAACTGCAAGCCTGTATTGACACCTCTCACACCAGGTCAACACCTCAGAAAAGCCAATGAAAAGGATCACGAGGAGTTCCTTTCACTCAATGTCTGGTATAGTTTGCCTATTGGGTTTCTGAACTTCATTGCTGGGATGGCTTGACCAGATATTAGTTTTTCTGTTTCAAGTTTAGCAAGACACTGCAAGAAACCTAGACTTAGCCACTGGGAGAAAGTTTGCCATGTCTGGAAATATCTTGTGGCCACCAAGTATCTAACGCTTACAATTGGGCCATGCTCCATATACACTTGGCTTATCTGTTTCAGTGAAACCACTTGGGCCAATGATCCAGAATCTTGGGTGCCACAAAGCGGATACATCAGCTTGTTCAAAGGAAGTCCCCTTTATTTGACCAGTAAACAACAGCATAAATTCACCCACTCATAAATCAAATCTGAATGTGTGGAATTATCTAGTTGCCATCTGGAAGCTCAATGGCTGCAAAAACTTGTTGAAGATATATGTTGATGCAAATTCAGCTGTCCTGCAAACTTGATCAACAACAAGAGGCTGGATGACAAGATGAAGAAATTTGACTCCTGCTCCAAAGCCAAACACATCAATATAAAAACCAAGAGCCTCCAAGAGGACTTCAAGCATGGCCTCATGAACATCAAATTGATATCATCCTTGTCCATGACAGCTGAGGCGTTTACCAAAGCTGCAAATAAAACCTCAAACACTTGTATTTTAAATGCTTTCAACTATCTGTTTCACTGAACTCAGAGTTGTGGGGACGTGTTAAAGTTACAAGATGCCTCAATTTCTTCTCTTCCTTTTTTGTTCTCAAGTCTCTTGTCTTTCTGTTCTTACGTTTTATTTTCTTTATTCAATCTCCAATATGTTCCAATGTACCTTAACCAACTGACTGCCACATCAATTTCAAGCTCTAAAAAGGACAGCTGGAGATACTCCACATCAAGGACACTCCAATCAAGGTTAGTGTCAAAAAACATGACTTCACTTTTTCTTGGCCTCTTTGTCACCAACTCACATCCAATTTACCTCATCAATAACTTTCTACAACTTGATCTTCACCATTGAGTACAAATACAAACTCAACTTTCATCAATCAAACAATACCCGGCAGCCAGATTGAACTCAGTAAGATCAACTAAGACTCAACTCCGTGTTCAGTCAAAGAACACTAAACTCTAACAAACTCTTACAGTTCTTTCAAGGCGCTTTGTTCAACTCTATCAACATTTTCACAGGTATTGCCTTCCCACAACTGGCTATGGTTACTTGAGTCTATTCCAATCTCTATGAATCGCTGAATCTCACATTCAGTCAGTTGTTCCCCTGTTTTTTATGTTTGCTTGTTTTTTTTTCCTTTTTTTTTTTGATTTTTTATCAAGCTCATCATTTTCTTATTCCATGAAATTTATTTAGCCTGGTCATGGTTATCAACCATCATTTTCACATTTCAGACAGGCTACTGCCCATAAAAAAACATACAGTGTATTTGATAAATGTATCTGTGACTAGAGCTTGCTTCAATAGGTGGTTAACTCAATTCAAATACATAAAAAATGTGTTTAAATATTTTAAATAAATTTAATATAACAATATAAAAAAAATTGAAAATAAATATCAATAAATTAAGGGGCTTTTTGACCCTGCTAAATGTAACATATATGGGAGTATCTAAAAACTAAAAAAACCACTGTTTCCTCAAAAAATTATATGTGTAAGAAAATTACATAATATCCCAAATTTAATATTTTACAGTAATCATTTTTCTAAAGAACAAAAAAATCAAAAATGAACTATTTACAGAGTCACAGGAATGTAACTTCCATGCGAATTTACATAAATAAGACTTTATTATATCAAATTATCCATAGAGCCTCTTTTAATGAGAATATGTTGTCAAACCTCACAAATGTCATCTTATTTTAAAACTAAAATAAAAGCAGGCAATTAATAGAGCGCTCTACTTACATCAATTTGGACAATTATCATTGAAAATCATTCCCACACCATGGTGGTCAAGCTTCCACCCATGCTGAAGTACCAAGAATGCATGCAAGCCACCACTGGTTACTATGCTAGGATCAGATCCTGTATCTGGTGGCCCCCACAGCTCTCAGAAGGACAGACTGGAACTCAGAAAGGTATAAATGAAAGGACTCCGTTTTATTTTGTTGAGACCCCAGACCCAGATACATATACATCCAGAAACCATGCAAAAGTTATCAAGTACTTATAAGAGGTCAGTAAGTGATTTATGGCTTTATTCCAATAGTATTTCCCCATACCAAAGCCCTTATATCAACATTTATGCTTCTTAAAAACCTCTAACACCAGAAAAAGGCTTGAAAACATCCAGAATAAATAATTACAGGTGCCTAAGGAATCTAATACTCCACCAGAAACTAAAATATCTCCTATCTGCCGTGGCTGCTCTGCTAAAAGGCCCAGACACTCCATTATATATTATATATATATATTATCTTTGGTTAATGAATCCATTGAATATTATTGTTGAAGGTTCTGGAGTAACCAGGTGCACAGATCAAAAATTTAATTCCCAGAATAAGAGGTGAAAGATCCCCATAAATACTGTGGCCCCTCTTTTTAATTATATATGAATTTATTAATTATTAATAAAACCAATAACCAAAAAAAATTCCCTTTCATGTGCCCTATTCACATTTTTAGTGATCATGGCTGAATATTTTTTAATAATTCATTTATTCTTAATTCTCTCACCTTCATTAGCTAAAGGGTGATGTTAAATTCACGGCTCCAACCATGTGGTAGTCTTGTAGGGCCCTACAGGGCTCAAACGAGCTGTGGGGGATGTTTCAAACAAGCGCCACCCCTGGGGGGTTGTGTAGGAGCCATTTAACCCCCCGGAAGTTGTGCCAGAATTTTGGCCACCCTCTGGACAACACTTGGGTTCTGTCAACCCAAATTTGGTATTAATGCATACTTTGTGGGACTGTTGTTCCACACCTAGCAATCCCAAAGAGATATTAAAGTGAAACCAGAGTGAAATTAAAGTGAAAACTGAAATCATAAATCATATAAAATTCTGCAAACAATTCTTTCTCAACTCAAAAGTGAGAAAAATTTGTTTGTTCAATTGAAAGTTGGATTGAATACTGAAGTATACCATTGCATTATTTTTCATGGGAACAGTGGCAAGCCCTCATTCTTCTGACATGGCTGCGTGGAAGGTCTACATTGATAGTGCCATCAACAAAGCTTTGGAAAGAGAAAAAAAGGATTTGGTTAATTAAACATTGGAAGCCCCAATTGCATCCTCATCAAGGGTGAAAATTGAGGAAAAAAATGATTCACAGTGGGATGCAACCTCTGGTTGTGAGTAACATTTTATGTTACAGAGGTCCTTTCCAGATTAAATTTGATTCAAACTAACTTTTGGGGTTCCTGTAACTATGAAACTACAAAAATTAACCATTGAATTGGTGCCAGATCCACTTGACCCACCTCTTTTGAAAACTTTTCCTATGAGGGAAGAGGCCCAAAACTATTATCAAAAATGGGCTATGAAGAATGGTTAAGCTCTGAAAGTTTTTAACTCAAATAAAGATAAATGTGTGGATTTGGACTGTGATTTCCATGGTTCTTATTCGGGAAAAATTATTCCCAAAGGGTCTAGAAAAACTCACACAAGGAAGGTTTGGTGAAAGTTTTTAATCCATGCAAGTTGCAGAAAGGCAGACCCCTTGCGGCAAATCTCCTGCAAAAATACCCAAAATAACCATCAACCATCTGAACATCTCTCTGTGCATCCTCAACTGAGGAGAATCTGGGGGTTGGCCTTAAACAATCTAGTAGAACGCATTAATTATGGGCTCAATAGGTTAAAACTGAACAGAAAATTGAGCAAGATTGATGGAAGGGATTATGTTGATGACCAAACAATCTATAACACTAAGTGGAAGGCCATGCTTGCAGAACTAAAGGGAAAAAGTGCTATGGAGGTACTCTATGAATAGCTTAAAGAAACAAGTTGGATTCACCGTTCAAGGTTCAGTGGAGAGGGTCACTTGGAGGCCCTGTACTTAGCACATCCAGAGGCAGTAAAGATTTCAAAACAATTCCATCATATTTCTATGTTGGATTGTACTTATAAGACAAATAAGTACAAAAACCCACTGTTGCATGTTGTAGGAATGACAGCAAATTGCAAAAATTTCACAAAAGCTGTTGTTTTTATAACAAAAGAAACTTTTGAGTTCTACAGTTGGTCTTTAAATGCATCAAAGGAGTTGGCTTATGATCCTGAGGGACTTCCAAAATTCTTTGTGACTGACCGTGAAAAAGCTCTGATTTTTGTTATTGAATCTAGTTTCCCTGAGTCATCAAGACAATGTTGCACTTGGAAATTGTCTAAAAAAATACAAGCAAACCATAAACGGGGCTTTGTTCATGACTTTGAAGGATAGAAAAGCTTGATGACTCTGTGTGAAATGTATGGGGCCTCATAGACCAAGGAGGAGGCTGGGGTCAATGATGCGGAACTCAAGGCAGGTCCAAATCACTGCTTCTTATTCTTCCTAGTTTTGGGTTCTGACCTTTTGAATTGTATAGTGTTTCTTGAAAGACTGTGAGGATGTAATCAAGTATATTGAAAATAAAATTTTCCCTATCAATGAGAAGTTTGTAACAGCGTGGAATTGTACAAACCCAGATTTTGCAAACAAAACAAAATCTTGGGTTGAAGGGGCCCATGCAATTCTCAAACAATTACTTGAAAACTCTTTGGGAAACCTGCTGGATGTTTGGAAAAGCCTTGACAGAAAATTTTTGAATCAAATTAAATCAGTTCATGCATCACTTTAAAATTAAGTTAGGGACATTTCTTCCTCCTAAACTGTTACCATTTGGTTACAAATTGTCTCTAGAGGAAATTCATCTTGTAAGGAAAAATTCCTGAAGTTCAAGCGTGATCATGATGGCAAAGTGTGCACCAAGTCATATTCCAACACTAGGGGTTTTCCCTATTCCCACCAAATAAGAGACTGTCTAGCATTCAGAGGATCTGTGGTACCCAAAGATGTTCATCCTCAGTGGAGGTTGGACTATGACCCTTGCAGTTCAAGTTCTGTAAGTTGGATTAGGTTGGATTGTTCAAGTTGGATTGTTCAAATCACTATGTGATTAATGCTTTTTGATTAATGGTTTTTGATTAATGCTTTTTGATTAATGATTTTTGATTAATGCTTTTTGATTAATTATTCCTAATTCACTAATGGTTGATCCTTTTGAATTTTTCAAGTACAATGTCAATGAAATGCTAAGGTTATCTCAGTTACGTGAAAAAGTGAAGGCAATGATCTTGGAATCTCCAACACATGAGAAAAGAAGCCTATTGAAGTATATCATTTGGAAGATTACAAAGTATTGATTGAAGCCAAGACTTGAAACTAAAGTGTTACAATCAAGTAGGGGCCAGCCAAAATTGAAAGATACACAAAAAGAACCATCTTGGTTTGAGCTTTTTGAAAAGCAATTCAAGGGGGAAAAAGGACTAGAAGGGCTCCAAACAAGAAAATACAAAAGATTGTAAGTCTTTTCTTTTGGGATATGTTCATTTTCTTGGTTTAATGAACTTAGTTACTAACTAATGATGAATTTTTAGTCAAAGTTGGAAGAATCTGAATCTGAATTTCATAGTTCAGAGGAAGAGACTGAAAGTGAATCAGGATCATATAATTTGGAATCAGAATACTCTTCATAGTAAGAGAAAGTGTAGCAAAGCTCAACCAGAAGCTCATCTTTGGTGAGTATTCATTTAATTGATCTAATTAAAGAAATCAGTACTAAGTTCTTTTTCATGATAGGAACAAAGCGTGAACTACCTCAATCAAATACCCAAGAAATTCCATAAGTTCTTGGGTGAGGTTTTGGATCCAATAGGAGATGGGAATTGTGGATTTAGAGTCATTGCTAAATCTCTTGGTTATGAAGAACAAGGTTGGTTTAAATTTAGGAAGGAAATGATTGAAACATTAGAGAAACATAAAGCATGCTACATTAAGATGCTTGGTGGTGCAAAGGAGGTTGAAAAGATTAAAAAAAGACTTGATGTTGAAGACATCAATGAAAAGATTCCCTCCTCAAAATGGCTGGCTAAATTAGACATGGGTACAATCATAGCAGACACATATTCCAAACCTATATATTTCATTTCATTGGAGTAATGTGATACTTATACTCCAATGAAAAATGGTGTTACTGATCAATCATATACAATTTTCATTTACTTTTTAAACAATAAACACTGGGTTCTATTAGTAATTGAGGGAGAAATGATTCCAATCCCGCCCATTGTAGCAAAACCACGTTCCTTGATTTCTAAAAAAGCCTCTGGTTGGGTTGATCATCTAAAAGATCAACTGCAAATGTATTCTAGATTATAGAGATTATAGAATTTGACTTCATTTCATCATTGGGTTTCATATAAATTGTAATTCTAATGCAGCTAATGAGTTCTATTAATATAAAGTGTTATCAAATTTTGAACATCATTATGTTGAGTGTTTTGAGTTAACATCATTATATTGAGTGTTTTTAATGAGAGTTTAATGGTAAGTCAGTTCAACTTGTGTTGGGCTTATTCCATCACAAGCTTAACTTATGTTAAGCTTGGGATGGGATCAGCTTAACACAAGTTGAACATGTTTTTTTTTGGTGTTTTTACTTTAAGGCTGGTCAAAATACTTGTATTTTTTTGGGCACTTTTACTTTAGGGCTGGTCAAATTTTTTTGGGCACTTTTACTTTAGGGCTGGTCAAAAGACTTCCTTAATTTTTGGGCCCTTTTACTTTAGGGCTAGTCAAGTGGAAATTAATTTAGGGCTTGTCAAGTTACTTGTATTTTTTTTGGTGTTTTTACTTTAGGGCTTCTCAAGTTACTTGTCTTTTTTTGGTGTTTTTACTTTAGGGCTATTCCAGTTACTTGTGTTTTTTTGGGTATTTTTACTTTAGGGATAGTCCATTGGATAGTACCAGTTTTTTTTATTTTTATTTATTTATTTATTTTTTTAACCAAAAAATGGACATCCTTTCATTTTTTGGTTGATTTCTGTTTTTTTGGAAGGTTATTTAGTGAATCAGCTGTGTTAGTACCCTTTCATTCCTTTTCCTTTTTTTTTTCTCACCGTGGTCTGGTGCTGTGTGGAAGTCCACACGGCGGCGGACAAGGCTGGGTGGGCCGCACAACTCCTTGAGCCGTGGGGGCTTGTACACAGCTCAAATTGGACCGTGTGGCATGCCACACAGCCTATTTTAAACTGTGTGCACAGCTCAATCAGCCGTGAATTTAACATTACCCTAAATATATTGAGCATGAAAAATATTAATTCAAAGTCATACTTGACATTGGAGTTTAATTAGCTCACAAATTGGCCTTGAGGAATTCTGCATGAAAAGAAAAATTATTCTGAGGCTTTGAAAAGTGTCAGCACAGATTATCATGTCAAGTGTTTTGAATTAAAAATTAGTATGTTTGAGGCCCTTTGAGGCAGGATTGTTGAACATTAGAGGTAGTTAAAGTTAAATGATTTGATTAATTTGTTGCTGATGGAAAAGAAACAGTATATGAGGATTCAAAATGAGGATCAGTTGGCGAAAAGAGAGATTGGGCGAAGATAGGCAGTCAAAGATGATTCTGATGATTGAGAAAAGCTGGGGACCAATTTGTGCAAGTTTGGAAATGTGTAAAACTGGAGTATCTCCTTGGAGCTTCATTTTTGTGCATCCTGTTGTAGTATTTGGGAGAAAGAACCATTCACTGATCATTTTAATTCTAAAAAATTGGTTTCAAACATAATAAATCATAGCAAAACTATACATGAAGCTATTTGATGAGGAACACTCAACAATTTTGAAATATATAAACAAAAATATCATCCATTCAATTCAACCTTCTCAAAAATATGCAAAAAATGTTAATTGAACAGAATGTTAATTTTTCTGATCAAATATAAAAAAGGTTTCAAAAAAAATGTAAAAATAAATTTCCAAAATGGTAAATTTTTCTAGGTAATAATCTTATTTGGGCCCAAAATCCTGAAATATGTGCAGTTTGAAGTTTTCAAAACATTCCCCACCCATGTGGTTTTGTGTTTATGACAAAAAATATATAAAAAAAGGGTGATGTTAAATTCACAGCTCAAATGAGCCATGTACAAGGCTCATATTAGCGCTTTGTCATGGATACATGGCTACACCTGAGCCATGCAGACCCCACATGATTTCAGTATGGTCAGGCTGTACTCCACACATCACCGGACCGCCATGTGGTGGCTGCACAACTACATTTGAGCTTTGTAGAGCCCCCCACAGCCCAAATGTAGTCATGTTTCCATGCAACACAGACAGCCCAACCACATTCAAGTTCTGTGAGGCTCTAGAAATCTTGAATGTAGTCATGTAGCCGTGTGGCACAGCTACAAGTCTGGTGGGAAAAAAAATAAAAATAGAGGGTATAAAATAAACCAACATAACATAAATAAAAACCCAAAAAAAAAGAAAAACAGAAATCAACCAAAAGGTCACAAAAAGTTGATTTTTTGGTTAAAAAAACAAAAAAAATAAGAAATAAAATAAAAGGAAGTAAAAATAAATAAATACAAAAAAAATAAATATAAATAAATAAATAAAAATAAATAAATAAAAATAAATCAATAAAGATAAATAAAGAAAAATATAGAAAAATATAGAAAAATATAGAAAAATATAGAAAAATATAGAAAAATATAGAAAAATATAGAAAAATATAGAAAAATAAGAAAAATAAACACAGAAGACAACCAACTGGTTTTTTTCAGATTCAAGTAAAAAATTCAACTTCAACCTGACTATTCCTAAAGTCAAAAGGCCAAAAAATGCAAGAAGTGTTTTCACCAGCCCTAAAGTAAAAGTCCCAAAAAAATACCAGTGTTTTGATGGGGATAAAAAAAACAAGAATTCTTCTAACAAGCCCTCAATCCAAAGTGCCAAAAAAAAATAAAAGTCTTTTGACCAGCCCTAAAGTGAAAACACCAAGAAAAAACAAGTTTAACTTGTGTTAAGCTGATCCTATCACAAGATTAATACAAGTTAATCTTGTGATGGGATCAGCCCAACACAAGTTGAAATGACTTTCCATTGAAATATCATTCAAAATAATCATCATAATCATGTTAACTAAAAACACTAAACATAATGATTTTCAAAATCTGACAACCCTTTATATTAATATAATTACAATATCAGCATGTTAGATGCAACCCAACTGATTAAATTAATCTATAAGTTAAGAATACAACTCAAGTTTATCTTTGAGGTGATCAACCAAACAAATTGATTCTTTAGAAACAATGGAACATGGTTTGGAAACTATGGGCGGGGTTGGAATCAAATCTCCTTGAACTAAAAGCTGAAACCAATGGTTATTCTTAAAAAAGAAAATGAACATAGGATCAGATTGTTCTTTTACACTGATTTTCATAGGAGTAAAAGAAAAACATGATTCCAATGAAATGAAACATATTGTTCTTCCATAAGTATCAGCTATTCTTTTACCCATGTCAAGCTTTCAAAGCCATTTTGAAGAGGGAACCTTTTTGTTGATGTCATTGACATCAAGTCTTTGTTCTATCTTTACAACATATTTACTTCTGCCAAGGATCTTAGAATAGCACCCCCTTTTTTTCCTCAATTTTTCAAGCATTTCTTTCAAAACTTTAAACCATTCATCCTCATCATGAACAAGTGATTTAGAAATGACTCTAAAACTAAAATTTTCATCACCACCTGGGTCCTAAAGCTCACCTTAGAGCTCATTAAAGTTCTCAGGTATTTGATTGATTCTATTTACTCTATAAAATAAAAAAGTAGTCAGCCATCATTCTAATCTTATTAAAGGAATCAACACTCACCAAGGATGAGCTTGTGTTTGAATCATCCATTGCATCTGCTTCATCCTTTGAAAAGGAATTGGATTACAAAGGCACCAAACCCAATGAAATTTCAGTCTCTTCCACTGAGCTATGAACTTCAGATGTAGAGCCTGACTTGGACTTTAAACATGTTTCAATCATTTCATTAAACCAAAAAAATGAACCTTTCACAAAAGAAAAGACCTAAAATTGTTTTTCTTTTCTTATTTGGTGCCCTTCTACTTCTCTTTGCCCGCTTCAGTTCCTTTTCAGTTTTTTCAAATCACAAAGGATCTTCCCGTATTTCTGTTGATTTAGGACGGCCTCTGCGTTTTTGCAAGACTTTTGGTTGAATTCTTGGCTTTGATAAATAATTTTCCGTCTCCTTCATCAAGTTCTTCAACAGCTCACAATAATTTTTGATCAGGATGATTCCAGACCATTGCATTGAGCTTCTCTTGTAACTGAGAATTGTTGAGCAGTTCATAAAATATTAGTAAATTAGGAATCATCTTTTAGTCAAGTAGGAATCATCATTCAAAAATAATTTATCAAAATTAATTAACCAAAAAGCATTAATCACAAAGTGATTTGAACAATCCAACAATCCAAATTAAACCAAATTACAGAAATAGAACTTCAGGGGTAATAATCCAACCTCCACTGAGGATAAAAATCTTCAGGCACAACAGAGCCTCTTGACGCTAGTAGCTCCCCTATTTGGTGGGAACAGGGAAAACACATAGTCATTGAGTATGACTTGGTGCACACTTCCCAATCATGGGTCCCCTTTAAACTCTTGAAATGATCCCCAACAATTTTGATTGCTTGTAAAGACACCTTGAATCCCAATGGTAACAGTTCAGTAGGAAGACTATTCAAATTGTTATTTGAGAGGTGTAAAGGGAAGCCTGACCCAATTCAATTTGGTTGGAGACTGTGCCCTCCAGGTTTTTCCAAACATCCAACATGTTTCCCAATGTTTTTGCAAGGAATTTTTTGAGAGTAGCATGGGTCCCTTCAACCAAAAAAGGTTTTTTTATTTTCAAAGTCTGGGTTTTGGAAAGTAAAAGCCAGTACAAAAGTATCTTTGATACAGAAGAAATTATGATCCATATACTGAAGTAAATCATCACAGTCTGTCAAGAAACACTTTATACAAGTCATAACGTAAGCAACCCAAAACTAGGAAGATTAACAGTAAAGGCAGCGATTTGGGAATTACTTTAAGTTCTGAATCATTGGAATCTGCCTCCTCCTTGGTTTTTGAGGTCCCATACTTAGCCCAAAGAAACATAAAGCTTTTCCACCCTTCAACTTCATTATTAAAGTGCACTTTACAGTTTGATTGTATATTTTTAGACAAGTGCCATTGACAGCACTATCTTTTTGACTCAGGGAATATTTTTTCTAGAGCAAGGATCAAAGCTTTTTCACTTCCCATCACAAGGAATTTGGGAAGTCTCTCAGGATCATAAGCCTAAAAAGAAAATTGAGAAAGATTGATGGTGGCAAATATTTTGATGACCAAATAATCTATAAAACTAAGCATAAAGTGGCGCTTGAAGAACAGACGGGAAAAAATTTTGTCAAGGTCCTCCTTGGAGAACTTGGTAACTTAGGTTGATTTCATTGAGCAAAATTCAGTGGAGAGGGTCACTTGGAGGCCCTATTCTTGGCTCACCCAAAGTCATTAAAGCTTTGCAAGCAATTTCATCATATAGCTATGATGGATTGTACTTATAAGAGAAATAAGTACAACATCCAACTTCTACCCAACCTTCCTTGTGTGAGTTTGCCTTTAATGTTTGGTGAGGAATTCCCCAGAGTACTAACCATTTCTATCACAGGCTAAATCCACATATTTATCATGCTTTTAGTTGAAAAATTTTAAAGCTTAACCATGCTTCATTGCCCATTTTTGAAAATATGCTTTTGCCTCTTCCCTAGTAGGAAAAGCTCTCACAGGAGGTGGGGAAAGTGGGTCTTTCATATTTACATGGTCATATTTACAGTTTCATGTTTATATTGATGGCATGCACTCCATCAGTTTCAATCAAATTAAATCAAGCAAAGACCAGTAACATAAAATTTTACTCACTACCAGAGGTCATGTCCATTTGTGAAACATTTTGTTCCTCAATTGTCACCCTGGATGAGGATGTAATTGGGGCTTCCAATGATTCATTACCCAAATCCTTCTTTTCCGCAGGCTTGTTCATTTCACTAATGTAGTCCTTGCACGCGGCAATGTTAAAAGGAGGGCTTGCCACTGTTCCCATAATGCCAAAAAAAGAAATTCTACCTCAGTATTCAATCCAACTTTTGATTGAACAAATACCAAGTTTCATCACTTTCAAGTTGAGAAATATCAATTTTGTTGGATGTTTTATTTGCAATTTCCCATAGTGTCACTTTAATTTCACTTTAATTCTGCTTGGTTTCACTTTAATTTCACTAAAGTGTCACTTTTTGAATGCTAGATGTGGAACAATAGTCCCACATAGTAAGCTTTGATCCAAAATTTGGGTTGATGGAACCCAAATGTGGTCCAGGGGGTCCCAAAAGGTTTGGCAAGACCCCCAAACACAGCTTGAAACCGCTTTGTACAGGGGTACACAACCCTAATACGCCGTGTACAGGAGGTATATGTCCCCCCAGGGCTCTTGTGTGTTTGAGACGACCCCTTGGGCGCGTCTAGACGCGTTTTTTCACCCACACGCGCGTCTTGGACGCGTGTATGGGCCCCCACGCGTCCATTGGGCCATTTAGGGACATACACAACTCCCACACAACTGGGAGTTGTGAATTTAACATCACCCAAAAAAAACCAGCGCGTAGGGGGACATGTAAAACGTTGCTTCAAATGCTTTTAAAGTTTTTGGTCCATTCAAAGGCTTTCAAAATTGTGTTCCCAATTTTTTTAAATGAAATGTTATTTCACAAATATTTTACCTCTTTTGATGATTTTATATAATTAATTTGGAAGTTCTGAAGAGAAAGAAAATGTTGAAATGTAACATGAACCTTGATTATCAATTTTTTTCAGAGTTTCAGTACTTCCTTTTCCTGCCTGAGAATGGTATTAACATCAAAGAAAGATCTTTTTTCAACTTTTTTTTTCAATATCTTCCTGAAGCATTTGCAATTTTCAAGAGCGTGGTCTTTTTGTTGGAATTGAAAAGGGAAAAAAGAAATTAATTAGGGATTTTTAATGATCAATTATTTACCTCCAAATAGTTGATGCAACATCAGCATAACAGAGAATGTCTGTTTAGGTGTTTATTTTGAAACCATTTATGTTACTATTTGGATTCTTCTATGGAAAATTTGAGTTGATAATTTTGAAAAGACATTCCAATGACACAAAAAATATATTTTTTTCCATCTTTTTTCCACCTTTTTTTAGCCCTTGAATGCCTAACTTAAAATTTCCATTTTTAGACCACTTTTTGGGATACATCTGCATTTTTGGGCTTTTATAAATTGAATCATTTCACACTCAATATTATTTTGAAATATTTCCTGCCACCTCCTCATCTCTTGAGGATTTACAATCCTCTCATCAAAGATAAACCCACCTTTCAAAATTTTCTATAACCACAAGTTGACTCTCTATAATCAGTGTACGTAGCCATTGTCAAACCTCAGTAAAATTGACCTTCTAACCATGAACCTGCTAACTGCACCTCCTGAAATATCTCATTGAATTTAATGCAGGTCTTAGGAAATCTCACAGGCTCCACCCCTCTTTCTATGGCTTGGTGCATCCCCAATGTCCCCTTCAACCTAATTGGTATGAGAAGTCAATGCATATCCCATACTGTATATACAAAGTACATACTTCTAGCTGGAAAACCCATCTTTTGAGATCTGTTGAGATCAGTTTCTGACTTTTTTCTGCTGCATACATTTCACCTATATTTAACTTAAATTTTACCTTTTACCTAGTCAACCTGAGCCAGCGGAACATGGAAGGATCTTCTCCTCATCCTTCCACAAAGGCTATCACTAAACCATGCCTGCTGATCTCAGTTAGGGTGGTCAATCTTTCCTTTTCCTTTCCTTCTGTTTAGCTCCCTTTGTTTTCTCTCTTTCTGTAATTTGAAATGATACTCCTGATCCTTTCACAAACGCTATAACTAACCCATGCCTGCTGATCTCAGTTTATCAGGTTATGAGACCAGACTAAGCACCGGCTGTAGATTCAAGGCAATGAAAAGATTGAAGTAACCAATACAATTCAAAGTGTGGCCCAGCTCTTAGCATCAACACTTGTTGCCATGGGTGACTCCTTGAAATCCACCCTCAATCTTGGTGGTGGGTTGGCAGACAAGCCATCTAAAACTTAACTTTTGGGTGCAAAAATCCTGCCACTGAAAGCACTGGGCAAGGAAATAAACTACCCAGACTGGGAGTATCAGATGATTATTCTCCTCAAAAATTTCAACATCAACTATGTTCTCTCCCCGATGAAACACAAAAATTTCCTGGTCAACTGGGAACGGGACAAAAACACAGTGTGTATGTTGATCTTGCAAGTTGTGGAGCCCTACAACTTCCACCTCACACAACCCCATTGCAAAGACGCCTCCAAGATGTGTGACGCTCTCCCTGTTGCACATCAGAACTTGTTGGCGGGGGGCCAAATTTATTAGCTCAAGAAGCTCTCCTTCCCAAAAATGGAGGTTGAAAACCTGTTAGCGCATATTGAGTCAGTAGCTAAAGTAGCCAAGCGTCTTGATGCACTTGTCACGCCCAATAAACCTCTCACCACTGATAAAATACAAGCCACTGCCCTCTTAAACTTGCTTCCAAACAACTGGATGAACTGCATCTCATCACTCATGAACAAATCCCAGGTCACTGAAGAACACATCTTAATGGCTTTCAAGAGTGAATACCTTTGCAGAAAGACCCAAAAAAACAATCCCCTGATATCCATTTCATAAGCCAAATACAGGCCTTCTGCTTGTCAGTCCTCAACCTTCAACTTCAAACTTTTCAAACCCTGGGACCTCTCAAAATTCTGTGATTTCTGTAAAGTTGATGGTCACAACTTGAATATATGCAAAAAAAATCTAAGCATCCTAGACAAGGTAAAGGATCGCAAAAAGGGATGCACACATCAAAATTCCCAGGACAAGAGTCAGGGTCAATTGTCAAAACCAACTGCACATGCAGGTTGGACCACTGCAACTACTCTTGGGCAGTCTCCCCAATCCTGCAACAATTTCAATGACTTGTAGTACTCCAGGTTGGAGATTGAAGTGACGGCAGGGAATTCAATCACATCTCTGCTGGCCTCTATTTGCGCACAATCCCCTGTGGATGCCAAAATTGGCTTGGGATGCTTTCTTTCTATGACCCCTGACATCTCTGGGGTGAATAATCCTAAAAGTGATTGTACTCTGGTCAATTTAGCCAATCACTCAATCAAAAAAGCAAAAAACAAGGCCCTTTCCATGCTCCCAGTCTCTGGAAACAAAACCATCAAGACCCTAGTGGTCCCATCCCTTCATGAACCCATTCTTTCCATGGCCAGCATGTGCAATGAAGGTCTCACACTTGTCTTCACTTAATATCCGTGCAAAATCCTTATGTCAGACTACCCCAAAGTCAATGGCACCGTTGCTGGCAGAGGATATGGGAGGGGAAACCTCTACTACCTCCCTTCAGAGCCTGTGAGCTCTTACTTCTCTATCTCCCACACTCCCAAAGTTGGTAATACCTCTCTTCTGGCGTATCACCACTTCTTCTCTCACATTGTCCTTAAGCTGCTAAAGTCTTTACTGAAACTGAACAACATCATCCCCTCAGTTATGAAAAGATGGAAGTGCAATTGTTCCCAACCTGCATTCAAGCCATGATGCCTTGGAAAGCATTCAAGTCAGGCTCCACCCATTGGTCACAGCTCCCTGGCCAACTCATACACTCAGATTTTGGCTCATACAAGGTTGTTTCCAAGGAATTCTCTAAATTTTTCATAACTTTTATTGATGACTGTTCAAAGCTTCTATCCGTCTATCCCATGAAATCAAAAAGCAACTTTTTTGCCTGTTTCAAGATCTTTCCCTCTTTCTTTGAAAAGGATGGCTCCCAAAGGATCTTAGCACTGCAATCAGACAAAGGGGGAGAGTACATCTCCAGATAATTCTCTTCCTATCTCTTGTTGTTGTCCATCCAACATGAAACAGGTCCACCCCACTCCCCTGAATTATACAGATCTGCCAAACAGGCAAATCTGACCATCAGTAACTTAGTAAGGTATTCCCTGGTGAGCGCCTCTGTACCTAAGTCTTTCTGGGCAGATGCGCTTTGCCATTCCCATGGGCTAGTGCCCTGTCCAGGAGCTCAAGAATTGGTGCGGCGCACAGGCACGGTTATGCAATTGGGTAACCCCAGGAAGGATGGGCTCCAGGAAGGGAAGGAGGGAGGAGAGAAGGAACAAAAAGGAAAGGAGGAAAAGTCTTATCCTCAGGACAAAGCTCAAGATTGTGTTTGCCTCAAGCTCAACTACTTGCAATCTCACCAAAACATGCAAGTCCAGGAGGAGCAACATCAATTGCCCCTCCTCATTGTATACGTTTAAATGTGGTGATGCCCTACTAGTTGAGCTTCATTGGAAGGTAATCTTTTTTTTCCTGTTCTTCTTCTCCTATTTCAAATCTCTCAGGCTATCTCAACTGTCTCCCATTTATATCTTTTTTGTTTGTTTCCTCCTTTTTGTTAAAGGTTTTCTTATTTCTATAAGAGTTACTAACTACCTTGACTGAAATCAAGATTTGAACTTGTCAATTTCTCATGGTAGCAGGAGTCAAATCTTGGTCACAAGTAACTCTTAAGAAAAGGAAATCCACACCCAGGTGTTAAATGGTTAACAATCAGATCATGGTGAGTTCAAGGGACAATGGTTTCAATATCCAAATCAATGACTTGTCAAGCAATCACTCCAATGACAACTACTCAACCAAAGTCAAACTAGTCAAGCTCAACTGCCACAACTGGCATGAATGGAAAACTTGATTTGAGAACCTACTCATTGGGAAGGGTCATGAAGAGATACTCAACAAAAATTGGATATAAAGCCAAAAAGGCACCAAAAGCTATTTCAAGAAGAACTCCTATGCCTTAGTCTTACTTTACTAAGTGGTGAAGCATGACCTTCAATTCAAAATCAAGTCCTCTTGTAACAATTTGTCATTGGCCTATCAATCCCTTGCCCATGCCTCTGGCAAGAAGTCAATTATTGTAGCTGGCAATATGATTTTTTTTCTCATTCACCTTGCCTACAAACCTGGAACCTTGCTATGAGATCACGCTGCATGCTTCAAGAACCTATATGCTGACCTTGTTGAAAGCATCAATAGTCATCCCCCAGAGTGTTGCTTCCTAGAGGTTTCTCAAGGCGTGGCAGCTATCCTGTATCTGAAAAGCCTTTGACATGACTAATTGCTGTCAGCTCTAGTACAGTTGTCTTACAATCTCACCCCCTTTCAGCTTGAGACTTTCAGTAACTGCATGATGCTGGAAGACAGCCAACAGGAGTACCATGACTCCAAGACTTCCTACCTGGCCCACCCTTTGAGGTTTAACCCACGCAGAAAGGCAAAAAGCCCTCAACCATCTGACCAAACCAAGCCCTGCGATTCCTTCTCAAAATTTCCAACACCACGGTTGTTTTCTCCCACCAAGAGGCTCCCTGTGAAGGAGGTGTGATATTTAGACATTAATCTTTATTTCAGTCACGGGTTAAAGTAACCCTGATAAAAAATAAGTTTATCTTTTAAATGACATGAGAGTGAAACAATGGAAATAAGTAACAAGTTAAGAGAGGACTATGAGAAAAAATCAATGAGATAGAATAGAAAGAGGAGGATGGCCTTAGTCACCTTAGGATGTTGCTCAATTGACTTAGTGCATCCGATTTGAGATGTATATGTAAAAAAGAGGTGAGTCAATTAGGTTTTGTGCTCCTCCTGAATTTGTGTTTCTGGGTGAGACCATGATTTGTAGAGCTTCTGGCAATGGGCTTGATGATCTTTGTTTTCTATCAGTTTGTCCTCTGTCCCTCCTCTCCCTCTTATTCCCCTCATCTCCTCAGGGGTCAACTCAGCCACGCTTCAACTGATCCTGGTGCACCACTGTGCCTATGCGCAACTGCGTTCATGATAAGCACAGCCGGGGCATCAGCTGACACTCCTCCTTGACACGGCTGGGATCATGTTGAGCATTTTCCTTGCCTGGATAACCTTTAAATACCCTAACAGTTTGGTTAACACATTGGCAATCATTTCCTCCGAGGGACAGTGTTTGACTGAGAGAAGAGAGTTGTCCACAAATTTGCAAAGATATTGATATTGAACCTCTATTTGTCTAGAGTTTGGATTCAATTTTGCTTCATTTCTTGGATAATTGGCGCCTTGATTTTCATTCATGAATTTTGGAAAAGGGATGGTGATTCCAAGACCAAGTAGTAGATATGTTAACCAGCCAACCTGCTTTGCACACACGTTCATTGCAATGAACTTGGCTTCTGTGGTGGATTGAGCAACAATAGTTTGCATCTTTGTGGCCCAACGTATTGGATTACCAAATAGGTTTATCAAATAATCTTTTTTTGGACTTTCTGCTCACAGCTGAGGTGGCATAATCTGCATTGGCCAATCTGCAAAGTCCCAATTCAGTACTTGATTGCTTGAAATGCAACCCCATGGATGGGGTACCCTTGAGATACCATAAGAGATTCTTTGCAATGTTCCAGTGGGCTTTTTTTGGAGAGTTGGCGTACTGCAAGAGAATTTTAACAGGGAATGCAAATTCCGGCCTTGTTTTAATGGACAGGTGAATTAACATCCCCACTGCCTTTTGCATAATCTTGACATTGAATGCTGTGGAATTGGAAGAGATGAGATGGTGCAAATTGAGAGGAGCCGGGTCTTTAACCAAGTTGGCATCTTCCATCCCTAGATTTTGCAAATTCTTCCGACAGAAGTCATGCTGATGGAGCACAAGAGAACTGTCAGTACGCCAATGAAGGGTGTAGCCCAGATGTTGTACCGGTCACTCCTGCGTTTGTATGGTGTAGGTCTTTGAAAGAAGTTCCAGGAGATTTAGTAGGTGATCACGGTCAGTACCCAGCAAAAAACCATCATCAACATCAATTTGGAGCATAATGGCTTTATCCTTGCCAACAAAGAGGGATTCATCTCCTTTTGACGGAGTAAGCCCCGGATTTGAAAGCGTTTCAGAGAGATTATATTTCCAGCACTGTGGGGCCTGCTTTGTCCCATTGAGAAACTTGTTCAGTTTCCAGACCCAGTTCTCTTTTCCAGGGAATTAAACTCCTGAAGCCTGAGCCACATAGACAGTTGTTTCAATTTTTCCATACAAGAAAGCTGTTTCAACATCAAATTGAAAAATGTGCATTTGTTGCTGCACTGCAATTGACAGGAGGGACTTCAAGGACTCTGTACAGCCAACGGACAAATACGTATTGAGATAATGACGTGGGAATTGCTGATGGTTACCAAAGCATACCCACCTTGACTTGCACCGCACTACGTTGCCAAACTTGTTTTTTTGGCACCAAATGCCACATGCCCCCTATTACAACATTGTCATCAGGCGGAGGCACCAAGGTGCCAGGATTGCAAGCTATCTAGGAGGAATTTTTGCCTTCCATTGATTCTAGCCAAAGTGGACACTAATCAGAGTCTGCAAAAGCTTCCTTGACTGAAATGACCTCCAAGAGAAGAGCATTATCATCTCTTTGGTCATCTTCAAAGCCAGACGGATTGATTAAAGGTCTTTCAGACCTGGCTGCTGAGCAAGTCCTTGTGGGAAGAATGATGGAGGTGTCCAGGGAGCTTGAGATCTCCTTTGGTGCCTTGAGGGAGTAGGGGATGTAGGCTTAGTGCTTTGGGGGGGGGGATTTCAGACATGGAGGCTTCCACTGGTGTGGTAGAGGGTGCACAGTCCCAAATAGAAGGCGCATCCGGAGCTGCAGCAGATGGGGATTATTCAGGTTGACCCAATTGAGTGGTGGAAGAGAGATTGCCCAACAAAGAGGACTCTTCCCGTGGGTCTTGGAGAGATAGTGAAACCTTTTTTGAGGGACACCCAGCGGCTGAAAGACCCTGATCCAGAAGAGACGTGGGATATTTCTTTAGTGCCAACAATTTTCCATACTCAAATATTGCTTTGGGTGCAGTGAAGTCCCGACTTATCACAATATTTTTTTTTCAGTGGATGGAGGAAGCAACCAGCGTCTGAGTATGATTCCCAAAAAAGAAACAGAAGCATAGATGATCAAGGGAGAATCTTTGAAGACACTGGCTGGAGTCCATTTACCTTTAGCCCAAAAGGAATCAGTTTAGTGACATCTCTTATTGGTTCAATAGTACAGTTATGCGCAGCAAGCATGCTAACTGGTGATTACCACTTGATTTTGTTAGAAGTCAGAAGATTGATAATTGTGGAAGAATACTGAGCTGCCTCATCCCATTGAGAGATTGGGAAAGATGACTGAGCTAGGATACACCTCATTTTGGTGAGAATAGTCTGGTTTAACCATTTGGCCAAACCGTTTGTTTTTGGGGAGTTTCTAGGGCCTTGCTCAAGCATGATACCACAAGATTGAAGGAATTAGAGTAGCTTAGCCAAAAAAAACTCACCACCACAATCACAGTGAAGGAATGCGGGAGTGATATCTAACTGATTTTTGATTTGCTGTATAAAAGACATAATCCAAGTCTTGGAGTCCAACTTATTCTTCATCAAGTAGATCCAATTGAAGTGAGATAAATTTTCAATCCTTACCAGAGCGTAGTGCATCCCATGCTTGGACGGTGGAGTTATCTGAAGTATGTCAAGGTGGAGAAAGTGAAAAGGCAATGGTGAGATGGGCAGAGGATTTGAATGATGTGACCTTTTGATCTTGCAGGTTTTGCATACTTCACAGTTTTCCAATGAGAACTCGGGATTTTGATTGGTGACTGAATGCAAGGAGCAAAATTTCCTGAGGTACTTATCCAAAGGATGCCCTAGCAGAAGATGCCAGTAGATATTGTGACAAGGGATTCTTAGGGAGTAGGATGCGAGTGAAAAAGAAGAGTTCAGGTGAGGAATGTGGAGGTTTCCCAAGAAAAGAAAACAGAAAATCATTCTTCCAGAAAATTTAATCAAAATTTTTCAATGTTGATGTAGAATCTTCAACCCATGATCTTCCAGCTGAGTTGCCAATACCAGATTTCAGGGGCCATGAGGGGTGTAGTTCACTGGATAGAGTAGCATTCCACCAATGTTCAACTTTCCCACATGAGTTATCTGAACCTTGCCACCGTAGGTATTCAAGTTCTTGACTAGTGGGGTCGGATCATGGAGGATAAAATAGTCGCAAACAGTGGACCAAAAGGGGCCTGAGTCATAGACAGGTTTGGAACACAATATACCTGTGTTGGCCCCACTTTAGAGTCCATCTTCCTGCAGAAGAAAGCCAGAAACTTCTGGATTGGGGTCTTCATCGCTGATAGAACCAGCCATTTCTTCACTTGTGGAGCTGCCCTCTTCTTCCACTTAGTTGAGTGAGATCTCAGACTGAAGTTTACTCAGTTCCTCAGCCATTTGACTGACTTTTGTTTGTAGATCTGACTCCTTCTTCATGGGGGGTTTTCTATTGAGGGCTACCCGTTTAGGTAAGGACAAGTCAGAGCAAGAAGTAAGTGCCTTTGGCAGATCAGCTTGTTTATGCGTTTATGGCTTTGATCTTAGGTTAGATCTCAAGTGTTGAGCTGCGTAGGCTGTTTCTGAATCATGAGATTCACGTCATCTGTCCTTTAACATTGTCCGGTTGCTGACAGCATCAAGGGTGAAGGGGGTCAAGTTGTAGGATAATTGTACCAGGGATGCCAGTGACAGGTTGTGTTGCAAGCTCTTGAGGAACAGAATAGCTGCCATCCCCTGAGATACCTCCAGGAAACGCATTTCAGGAGGGTGGCCTTCTATGGTTTCGAACAGATTGACATACTGGTTCTTGAAGCAAGCCACATGATTGCAGAGTGTGTCAGCTTGCTACTATTGCAGAGCCAGCTGCAAAAGTAAAAGAAATAACAAAAAAATAATAATAATATAATTAACCTAAGAAGGATTGGAAAAACCATAAATATTATTACAGAAATGGATTTTCCACCAAAGATTAGGTAGGGTCACTCACTGATCCTACCCTTGAAATCCAACTCCTTATAGTTTTAAATAATTAAGGAAAGAAAAACCAAAAAACCATGGCACCACTATTGAGCTTTTTGGCCAATTAAATATTTCACACGTATTGTCACGTATAGGTTTCACACCTAAAATTCAGTCAGAATTGAGTTGTTGTGTATATTTTAGGAGTTAAGGACGGAGATGTGTTCTGTCACAATTCCCGCACACAGCTGTGGCAGCCAATGCATCCGCGCGCAGCTGAGATACAGCCCTGTCACTCCGTCAAAGTCGTGTATGCAGCACTGGGCCTGTGAAAACTATGCAGCTGCGGGACTATGGGTTGACAAAGTGACAGGTGGCCTGCGAAACTTAGGTACCGTGTTAACATGCTAAAAACCACACAGGAACATTCTACATATTTAATAAATGTTCCCATGGATAGTAGATAGTCTAAAATTACATAAAATTATATAAAAATACTTAAATAACCCTTATAAGTATTTTTAATTAAACATAATTCAAAGTACCAAGAATGTCGAAAATAAGACAATGACAAATTCTAAAAATATATGAAAAACCTTTGATATAATATTATGAGAATTTCTAGACATCAATATTTTTGTGAAATACTAAGAAAACTAATGATGTAAAAATATTACATGAATACCCATGACTTATATTGTAAATTAATTATTTTAGTAAATCAACTGAAATTAAAAAATAAGGAGCAAAATCAATATCATGACATTAATCCAATTATTCAATACATAATGAGAACTCACCTGACATCAGAATGTCCGTAGGAATTTTTATTAAAATAATTATTAACTTACTGGGGACATTTACTAAGGATAATTAATTAAATAATACATAAACAGGACAGATTAGTGTTACTCACAAGTCCAAATATCAATTATAAAGTATAGTAATTCCCATACCCTGAGGCATTAGATGCTACCCGTGCTACAGCACCAAGAAAACGTGACAGGCTACCACTGGTACCCTGCTAGCCTCAGTGTCCAACCCTTTGAGCCCCTGTACCCCTCGGAAGGACAATATTGGGACTTCAAAATCTATAAATAAAAGCTCTTTTGAAGATATTGATGGGCAGAGAACCAGTTATATTTACATCCAGACACCTTTCCAAGGTAATCAAATAATTATAAGAGATAAGTAAGTGATTTATTGCTTAGTCCGACCAATAATATCCGTCCTAAACTTCTTTTTATCCATTTAAACTGATGAACAACCTTTTAAACCCAGTATACAGGTTTAACCCATCAGTGCACGTCCCAAACAGATACCCAAAGTATTTAATAATATGCCAGTGAGTCTTATTATCCTTTCTCTGTGGCGGAAACTTGGTTAAAAAGCCCTGCCACTCCACTGTATATTTTATATACATATTATCTTTGGGTAAAATATCCTTTCAACTAAAGGGCCTAAACTAACCGGGACTATGTGTTTTCATACTGAAATCCCTGAAGAGAGGTGTTAAAGATCCCCAATATAATTGTTGCCCCTCTATAAAAATATTTAATAATCAATTTGTTTTTATTGATTTAAAACAATAAACCATAACCAAACCAATTAACCTTGCAATAAGCTTTATCAAAATATTTTACGTATTTTTGCTGCATTTATTAAATAATATATTTATTATTTATTCTATCACCTCTGGTAGCTAAAGGATAGCAAGGGCCTTGAAATCCAGGAGGCTGACAAAGTGAGGTTCCTGGTTTGTATGCCAGATGGATGAGTCGGAAGAGCATATTGCCAGCTACAATGATGGATTTCTCCCCACAGGCACAAGCAAGAGACTGATAGGTGGCTGTGAAATTGTTTCAAGATGACTTTATCTCAGATTGTAGATTGTGTGCTACCACCTCATATAAGAGACTAATAGCGTAGGAATTCTTCTTCCAATAAGTTTTTATCCCCTTATGATTTTCTATCCAGGCTTTTTCAAGGATTTCTTCATGACCCTTTCCAATCAGAAGATTTCCAAACTGGGATTTCCAGTCATGCCAGTTATGGCAATTAAGTTTGACAAGTTTCACCTTGGTGGAGTAATCATTGTCAGATTGATTGCTAGAAAAATCCTCTATTTGGATGTTGTGACCTTGGTCCCTTGAGCTTGCCATTGTTTCCTTGAACACCTAGATTTCTTTTTCTTAAGGGTTACTTGTGACCAAGAGATGTCTCTCACTACCATGTGAGATTTATAATTTAATCTTCATTTCATTCAGGGGTTAAAGTAACCCTTATAGAAATAATTTTATCTTTTAAATGACATGAGAGTGAAACAATGGCAATAAGTAACAAGTTAAGAGAGGACTATGAGAAACAATCAATGAGATAGAATAGAAAGAGAAGGACGGCCTTTTTCACCTTAGGATCTTGCTCAACTAACTTAGTCCCACCAATTCAAGAGATTTATGTAAAACAGAGGTGTGTCAATTAGATTTTGTGCTCCTCCTGAATTTGCTTGTCTGGGTCAGACCGTGATTTTTAGAGCTTCTGGCAATGGGATTGATGATCTTTGTTGTCTATCAGTTTGTCCTCTGTCCCCTCTCTCCCTCTTATTCCCCTTGTCTCCTCAGGGATTAACTCAGCTGCGCTTCTACTGATCCTGGCGCACCACTGTGCCCATGCGCAACAGTGATCATGATCAGCACAGCCAGGGAATCAGCTGAAAGAAGGATCTTGATTTCCAATGCAGGTTTAATCAACTTGCTTAGGAGCTCAAGAGAATTCAATTGCGGTTATTGCTCAATGCAGTTGATGAGGAAAGAGAGTCTGCAAACAGGGAAATGGCAGATGTTGTAAGCAACAAGGAGTCTAGTCCGGAGGTCTGCAGTTTTCAAACCTACAAAGAGGGTCTCTTCAGCACAACCAATTCAGCTGAATCTCATCTTGAGCTCATCTATGTCTCTGGGACCTCTTGTTCCACGGTATGTGACTAAGCACTCCTTCAAAATACCACCCCCTTGTCTAAGAATCTCAATACCTATGGAGGAAGGATTCAGATCACCCAATTTGGGAAGTTTTAAATTGAAGGCACGCTGATATACCTGGTTTACTACGCCCCCAAAGGCCCACAAAATCTGGTGTTGGCTACTGAATTGGAAGATCACAGTCTGAAAATTGTACATCAACATCAAAATATCCTGGTTAATTTGTCTGCAAAGATTGTATTCCAATTTTTACAAGTAGGAAACCTATATGTAGCCTGTCTAAGCTCATCATGCAACCTTACCTCATACTTGGTGACAGTGCCACACGACAAAGTTGACTGGCACTTACTCTTAGGAAATCTGTCCAACAAATACTTGAAGAAATTTCTCTCCCTACACTCCATCACCAACCATAACCTGGAGTTCTCCTCAGTCAACTGTGAAGTGTGCAAGACCTGCAAGATCAAGCGCCTCCCTCACTAAAACCCGTTTCCTTCTTCCCCTTCCCCTTTCCTTACCTCCATCTCAATTTACTACAGATAACTCCTCCGTCCAAACACGGCATGCGCTACATCCTGGTGATAATTGATGATTTTTCTTTCTTCAAAAGAATATATGTGATGAAGAGAAAGTCCAACTCTGAAACAAGAATTGTCTCCTTCATTCAAGAGGTCAAAAATCAACTGGGTATCACTCTGGCATTTCTTCACTGCAATTGCAGGAAAATTTTGCTCAACCAAGCTAACCACCTTCCTTCAATTGTGAAAAATTTTGCTTGAGCAAGGCCCAGGTCACTTGCCACAGACAAACAGTCTTGCGGAATGCCTTAATCAGACCATCCTTACAAAGATGCGCTGCGCCCTGGCTCAATTGTCTGTTCCAATCTCTTACTGGGACAAAGCAGCCCGCTATTCTTCCTTCCAAGGCCATTAAGTGCTCCTCCCTGGTCAGCGTCCTTACCACTTGCAACTGCACCATAAAAACAGTCAGAGAAACCACCAGGCTCATTCTGTTTGGGCTCAAGGTACACACTCTTCAGCCATTCTCTTCCATGATCCTTCCTTGTTCCTTCCCCATGATGTTCCTGGGCTAAAAAATGTACTCTGATTCTTGTCATTTTCTCAATGCCCTGAAAAAGCATGTGACAATCAGTCAATATTTCATTCACCCTTGGGAAATGTTTGACTATGGAAACCCCCTTGCTTTGAAGAAACCTCAGACTTCTCTTGCCAACCTCCAAGTCACTGACTTTAGAAGCCGCTCTGACAAAGTGACAATCACTCTGCAAAGCCTGCCTGAGGTCTCCTTTCCGGAGGACTGTGCTCCCTCTCCTGAACAAACACCAGCTGCAACAGCATCCTCCCAGGAACTAATTGATGCGGCGGCCAAAGGGGCTGTGGACTCATCTTCCACTTGTACACCAGCCACCCAATGGTTTGCATATGTCCCCTACACTTTGAGGGCACCTAAGGAAATCTCCACTGCTCTGGATCCCTTGGCCATTATTCCGACTCATACTTGCTCCGCTACTTGGACTCAACAGCCCTCTGCCAACTTGATCAATACAAAACACAAAGAAGATGACAACAATGCATTTTTATCAGAGGTAATCTATTTCAAGGAGGCATTTTCCAACCCCACCAAATGTACCCTGTGGATGGAGTCAATTGCAGGTGAGAACTGGTCCTTGATCAGCCGCAACACTGGCACACTTGTACCGTGTCAGCCTCCTGGATGCCAAGACCCTTGCTATCCTTTAGCTACCAGAGGTGATACAGTAAATAATAAATATATTATTTAATAAATGGAGCAAAAATCCATAAAATATTTGGATTAAGCTTATTGCAAGGTTAATTGGTTTGGTTATTGTTTGTTTTTTTAAATCAATATGAATGAATTGATTATTAAATATTTTTATACAGGGGCCACAATTATTTTGGGGATCTATAACAACTCTCTTCAGGGATTTCAGTATGAAAACAGGTAGTCCTGGTTACTTTGGGCTCTTTAGTTTAAAGAATATTTTACCCAAAGATAATATGTATAGAAAATACACAGTGGAGTGTTAGGTCCTTGTAGCCAAGCTACCACGACAGACAAAGGATAATAAGACTTACTGGTATATTATTAAATCCTTTGGTTATCTGTTTGAGACGTGTACTGATGGGTTAAACCTGTATACTGGGGTAATAAGGTTGTTCAGCAGTTTTAATTGATAAAAAGAGGTTGAGGACGGATATTATTGATCAGAAATTGCCATAAATAACTTACTTATCTCTTATAAGTACTTGATTACCTTGGAACGGTGTCTGGTTATGAATATGACTGGGTCTCTGCCCATCAACATCCTCAAAAGAGCTCTTTATTTATAGCTTTTGGAGTTCCAATATTGTCCTTCTGAGGGTTGTAGGTGCTCAAAGGGACGGACACTAAGGCTAGAAGGGTAACCAGGGGTAGCCTGTCATGTGTTCTTGGTACCATAGCACGGGTAGCATCTAATTCCTCAGGTTATGGGAATTATTCCACTTTATAATAGACATTAGGACGTGTGAATAACACTAATCTGTCCTATTTATGTATTATTTAATTAATTATCCTTAGAAAATGTTCCCAGTAATTTAATAATTATATTAATAGACATTTCTACGGACATCTTGATGTCAGGTAAGGTCTCATTATTTATTATATAACTGGATTGAAAGTCATAATATTTATTTTACTCCTTATTTTCGAGTTCAAGTTGATTTACTAAGATACTTACTTAAAAATATAAGTCATTTGAATTCATGTAATATTTTTACATCATTAGTTTTCTTAGTATGTCACAAAGATATTGATGTCTAGCAATTCTCATAAAAGTATATTAAAGTATTTTAATATATCTTTAGAAGTTGTCATTGTCTTATTTTCGACATTCTTGGTACTTTGAATTATATTAAATAAAAAATATGTATAAGGATTATTTATGTGTTTTTATATAATATTATGTATTTTTAGACTTTCTACTATCCACGGGAACATTTATTACATATGTAGAATATTCCTGTGTAGTTTGTAGCATGTTTACGCAGGACCTGAGCCTCTCAGGCCGCCTGTCACTCTGTCAACCCGTAGTCCCGCAGCTGCGTACTTCTCAGAGGCCCGGGGCTGCGTACACAACCTTGAAGGAGTGACAGGGCTATATCTCAGCAGCGCGCGGGTGCATTGGCTTCCGCGGCTGTATGCAGGAATTGTGACAAAACACATTTCCGCCCGCAACTCCTAAAATATACACAACACCTCAATTCTGACTGAATTTTAGGTGTGAAACATATATGTGACAATGTGTGTGAAATATTTAATTGGCCAAAAAGCTCAATAATGGAGCCGTAGTATTTTGGTTTTTCTTTCCTTAATTATTTAAAAATATAAGGAGTTGGATTTCAAGGGTGGGGTCAGTGAGTGACCCTACCTAATTTTGGGTGGAGAACCGATTTCCGTAATAATATTTATGGTTTTCCTACTCCTTCTTAGGTTTATTGTATTATTATAATTTTTATGTTATTTTTGTTACTTTTGCAGCTTGCTCTGCAATAGTAGCAAGCTGACATACCGTCACCTGACAATGATATTGTCATTGGTGGTATGTGGCATTTAGTTAGGAAAAATAACAAGTTTGGGGAGGTTGTGAGCCATAAGTCTTGGTGGGTATGCTTTGGAAATCACCAACATTTCCCTTGCCATTACCTTTTTGCCTATTCCTCCATTGGGCATACGGAATCCGTTAAGTTGCTCCTGTTCAAAGCAGTCCAACACAACCTGCATTTTTTTCAGTTTGAAGTCAAAAGGCAATATTGATGCAACTATCTACATTGCGCAGGTATCTGGATTCCAAGTTCCCAAAAAATAAAATTGGGTGTGGAGGATCAACAGGTTGCTCTACAGAACAAAACAGGCGCCAAGATGCTAGAAGTTTAATCTATCTACAACTTTCTCCAACTTGGGACTCACCCCATTGCAAGGAGAAAAATCCCTCTTTGTAAAAAAAGACAAATCCATCATGCTTCATATCCATGTGGATGATTGAACTCTTGTTGGTGCAGATTGTGGTCAATTGCTTGAACTCCTGGATTTCATTGCTGAAAGCTACTCCATCCAAACTCAGGAGCTTCCCGTGCAACATCTTGGGTTCACTCTTGAATGGGAAGACAAGGGCTCCCTTTTCATTCACCAACAAGACTTCTGGCTGAAGAATCTGCATGAACTGAAGATGGATAGCTCCAATCCATTCAAAGCTCCCACTCCTCTCAACCTCCACCCTCTCATCTCCTGTGACTCACCAGTGTTTGACACTAAAATTATGCAGAAGGATATTGGGATGCTGATCCATTTGTCTATCAACACTTGGCCCAACATCACGTTCACTGTCAACATACTCTCACTCTACACTAACTCCCCAACCAAGGCTCACTGAAATGTAGTAAAGCATCTGCTTAGGTACCTCAAGGGAACCTCCTCAATGGGGATTCACTTCAAGCAAACAGAAAATGCCCCGCTAGGACTCCGTGGATGGGCAGACACTGACTATGCAACCTCTTCTATCAGAACAAAGTCAACTATGGGCTATGTGATCATGCTCTTTGAGAAACCAATCTCTTGGGCCACCAGGAAGCAGTCAGTGGTTGTGCAATCCACAAAGGAGGCTGAGTTCATTGCTATGAACATCTGCGCCAAAAAGGTGAGATGGTTGTCCAATCTGCTTCTGGGCCTTGGTGTCTGCATCCCATCCCCAACAATCATCAATGACAACCAAGGCACAAATTTTCTGAGTAGGGAAGCCCAGTTGAACACCAACTCTTGTCACATTGAGGTTTGTTACCAATATCCCCGCAAGATGGTGGCCAACTCCCTCATCCAAGTTACTCACTGCCCATCCAACAAAATGGTTGCCAACATCCTGACCAAACTCTTGGGGTACGTAAAAGTTTTACAAGCTAGGAAGATGCTCAATCTGATCCCAGCTGGTTCAAGGAGCAGTGTGAGCTAGTGCCCCAGCCAAGAGCTCAAAAATTCATGCCACGCACAGGCACAGTTATGCGATTGGGTAACCCCGGGGGGGATGGGCTCCAGGAAGGGAAGGAGGGAGGAGAGAAGGAAGAACAAGGGAAGGAGGATGAGTCTGATCCTCAGGACAAAGCTCAAGATTATGTTCCCCTCAAGCTCAACAACTTACAATCTCACCAAGACATGCAAGTAAAGGAGGAGCAACATCAATCTCCCCTCCTCATTGGATAGGTTTCAATGTGGTGAGGCCCTACTAGTTGAGCTTCATTGGAAGTTAATCTTGGTTTTCCTGTTCTTCTTCTCCTATCTCACATCTCTCAGGCTATCTTGACTGTCTGCCATTCTTATCTTGTTTGTTTGTTTCCTCCTTGTTGTTAAAGGTTTTGTTATTTCTATAAGAGTTACTATCTATCGTGACTGCAATAAAGATTAGAACTTGTCAATCTCTCAATTCCATGTTTGCAAATAACTCTTTCCCATGCCAAACACCTTTGATTTTCAAATCACCAAACTCAATCCTCAACAAAACTCAGGTTGACCTAAAGCTCCTTTATCCATTTGGCTGTCTGGTCTGGTAAAAGGTACCAGAGGAGAATCAGAAGAAGCTTGATCAGAAAGGACATGCCTCAATCCTCCTTTCCTAAATTTCTGAGGGCAATGGATACTGCTTCTGGGACTTGGAGAACTGGTCTGTCCTCAAATCAAGAGATGTGGTTTTTGATAATGATAGATTACCGTATGGATCTAAGCTTTCCCCCCTCATCTCCGGTTCCAGTCAAAATTTGGTGGCCTGCCTGTCCTCCTCAAGAAGAACCCATTGCGCCAAAAATTCCTCTACATGCGCCAAGCCCGTGTTGTCTTTTTTTTGTTCATATTTTGTAACTGACAAATTTAGTCAGCCTCACTTCTATCTTACTGCTTTTATTATCCCATTATTATTGTCTCAGGCCCCCTCTGGGAGCTCTCTAGTTGTTTTAACTCTGCTACCTTAGGCCCTCTTTGGGGTTCTCCATTTGTGCTTAAATACTGGTCCTCCCCTTGGACCAGGAATGAAATTCATCTGATTACCAGACAAATAAACCGGAGTGTTCCTTCCTCCTCATTGGATCAGTTTCACTTGACTATACAAGTATTACCTCTTCCCCTTTGGTTCTTTTTAGCCTCATCATTTCCTGTTTATCTCTCTTTGGCATCATAGCCTTCCTTCAACTCTTCACGGTTAAAAGCCAAAATCTCATCCCACTAAGCTATCCAGTCAACTTCATTGTTCCAACTGGTTTACTTACCATTATCATCTTGACCTATCCACACCATCATCCCTCCTCAATCTTGCCATCTCCACCATCCCTTCCCTCAGGTTTCCCACCTCCATCAAATTGATTCAATCCAAACTGATCAACCTCAAACTCTATGCTTGAGATCAATCCCCACCTCCGCTCCTTCCCAACCCTCAATCAAAAGTCCTGCCCTCTCCCTTATTGCTTCCTCATCTCATTCCTCTTCTTTGGCATCCCTTGCTTCTTCAACATTACGACTTCGATCCTGAAATTTCTAGCTTTCAACTTTGATTTCTAAATGGCCCCTTTAATCCTACCGCCATCAACCCAACCTTGATCTGTGGAGTCCAACTATCCCCCAATCCTCTAATCACCTGGATCCATTGCCGCTATTCATCATCTTTCCCCAATCATATCAAGAACTACAAATCATCTGTTCCTCAGCTATTGCTCTCAATTCCAACCATCCGTCCCCGGTAATCATTTGAAAATAATCATGCCCAGCCTCAGCTACCATCATGAACATCCTCCCTCAAAGTCAAGAACTCTCTTGTTTCAACTTGGATCCTTGCCACCATTGTCTACCTTGTCTACATCAACAGAATCCTCTCTCCTCATCTGTCCCTCTCCCCAAGCGTGATTGCAAGAAGGAATTCCCAAGCGTTGCTAAACTACCCAATGGTCTCGACTTTCACAATGAATACCATCCGGATCTCTTGATTCAATGCTCCTCCATCACTTGGCTTCAATCCTACCAATTCCCATTTGATTGACTTTCCCCTCATCATCCAACCGATTCTCAACCTCATCTCATCAATCCATTGCATCCATCATGATGATCCCAATCTGGATCTACACCAATCTACGTAAACTATGGAATTGATAACACTCCAATCTTCATCTTTCTCATCCCTCAAGCAATCTTCACTTCCTCTCATCTTCTTGCTCTTGCTTCATTATCACTCCCGCTTCACCTCCACTGCTTGCTCAAATTCCCTCCATCACCGCTCCAGCTTCCCCTCATTCCTCCCTCTTCCTCAATCTCACTCCAAGGAGTTGAGCTACTAGAGCTACTACGGCTAGTGACACGTGATGACACGTGAGGGAATCTTATGTTTCCTCTGCGCAGCATTCACAACCTTAATCATCTGCGCGAGTAGTGAGAACAAACAGGTCTTTGTACGAAAATTGTAACCTAACCATTGTGTTTGTATGATACTTAAAGATCACATCCAGTGCACACTTCTGTTTGGTTTCTTCTCATTGTATTGTTTCCTTTTGTTTCTCATCTGTGCCTCGCCCCATGTCCATTGTCCGTTAGGTTTGTCTCAATTTGTCTGGCTTGTATCGTTGAACATTGCCTTACGCTGGTCCAACTCAGGTATGATGTAGTGCAATCAATTGTATTGTATCCTTTTGTTTCTCATCTGTGCCTCGCCCCATGTCCATTGTCCATTAGGTTCGTCTCAATTCTTTTGGCTTGTATTGTTGAACATTGCCTTACGCTGGTCCAACTCAGGTTTGTCTCAATTCGTCTGGCTTGTATTGTTGAACATTGCCTTACGCTGGTCCAACTCAGTTTGATAGGTTATGAGCCCAGAGCTGCCACTCTGACTGTACCATCTGAACAAAATGAGTGACCCCAGCAAGAATCTGCCAATCCTGGTTTCCACCAACTATGCGGAATGGAAGTTGCAAATACAAGCATACATTATGGAATGGGGACTAGTCAAATACATCGACAAACCTACATCAGTTCCAGAGGACATCCAAGAAGCCAAACTTGTGCTCTCCAAGAAGAATCAGACCGCTGGAATTCTGCTAAGGCACATGGGTCAGACTAATGTTGCACAACTGGTTACCGAGCAAAACAATTGCGATCCCTTCCTCCTCTGGAAGGCCCTCAAAGACCACTATGAATCAAATGCCGTGGGAAACCAAGCTTGAGTCTATCAAGAGTTTCTGTCAATCACCTTCAATGGAAATAACATTGATGACTTCCTCACCTCCCTCTCTCTACACTTGCACTCCATGGAATCTGTGGGGATAAAAGTGGGCATACCCACTGACTTTCACCTGCATGAACACTTCCTGGCCAAGTACATAGTCAGCAAGTTCCCAAAGACGCTTGAAAACTTGAAGGACCAACTCCTGAAAAAGCGACCCATCACCATTGAGAAGATAAAACACTGTCTCAAAAATAAAAGGCAGGACATGTCTGTCACGTCTCTGCCAGCTGTTAAACAGGAAGCGTTAGTTGCAAGCAACAATAGTGGAACACAACAGACAAGTGTCAGTAACGTGAAGAAGCAGAGGAAGAAAAAGAAAGCAGCCCAACAAGCTGTGAGGGGGAGGTTGCCCAATGATTCGAAGTCAGACTCTGGCCTACGCTGTATCTCAAAAGCCTTCCTGTCAAACCACACTCAACCGCTTGTGTATTTAGACAGTGCCGCCTCTAATCACATGATGGCAGATCGTTCAGCGTTTGTCAGCTATCACCCTAGAAATTCGACCATCGAGATGGCAGATGGGAACTCAATCTCTTGCAAAGGTGGAGGGGCAGTCAATGTCAAATCAGCTTCCGGGGCACCAGTCAAGTTCAACTTTCTTCACGTGCCCAAACTCGTTGGGACACTCATTAGCCTGGGCCGTCTGTTTTGAAAAGGCTACAACCTTTATTGTAACTCGGAAAACACCTTCCAAGTGGCCAATGAAAAGCACATCCTGTTCCAAGGAAGAGTCATCAATGATGTCCTTGTGATTGACTTTGCTCACACGCAAGGTATGTCGCCCAAGGTGTCAGAATCAAGGGTTGCAACAAGCACTGACGCAAAGCTACTCCAGGACAGAGCCGGCCATCCCAGCAATGAATTGCTGAAACATTTGTTTGGTGCGGATCTCAGAGGTCTAGTTTTTGAAGCATGTGCGCTCTCAAAATCTTCAAGACTACCCTTCAAATCCTCATTACCAAAAGCCTCTCACCCTCTAGAAGTTGTACATATGGATCTCAGGGGCAGAATCACTCCACCTGCAAAGGGAGGGGGCAAATATTACCTAAAGATCACAGATGCCTTCACCTTCTTTAAATTTGTCTACATACTGCAATACAAATCCAAAGCGTTCTCTTACTTCAAAGAGTTCCATGCTCTTGCTACTACTCATCACTCCCTACCGGTCAAAAACCTAGTGACCGATGGAGGAGGGGAATTCAACTCAAACAAGTTCAAATTGTTCTTGGCAGAGAACGGTGTGAACACTCATATCTCCACCCCTTATACACCGCAACAAAATCCAGTGGCTGAGAGGGGCAATAGGACAACAACTGAGAAAGCACAGGCCTTGCTCAAGCAAGCAGCACTGTCAAATGAGCTGTGGGATGAGGCCGTCTTGACTGCAGTCTTCTATGAGAACATCACGCCCACCAAGAAGAACAGATGGAAATTGGCACACGAGCTCTGGTTTGGTGCTTCCTTTGACTATTCTCGCCTATGCGTATTTGGCTGCAGGGCCTATGTGAACTTGATAAAATCAAATTGAGCCTCAAATTTTGCCGACACTGCAAAGAAAGGGATTCTCTTAGGTTATCAGCTGGGGATGAGAAACTGGAGAATATTGATGGACTCAGGTAAAACAGAATACTCACATGATGTGCAGTTTGACGAGACAAACTTCCCGGGAACCATTCAATATTCCCTGACCGAGTTTAGCCTTCCCATGACTGAAGTTGATGAGACCAAACAACATCATGACAACTTCCTCACGGTGCGGCCAACCAGCCAAGAAGTTGTCAAGATTCCAGACAAACAATCCAGCTCCATGGATTCCCCATCTAACACGGCGGATCAAACACAAACGGACATGGTTGTCAAACATCAGCCAGGAGAAGTCCAGGGACCCCAAGAGATGCCCCCAACCGTTGCCAGGAAACCGGGCTATGACTGGGTTCTACAACCCAGCGATCAGAAGGCTCCCCTCAACATTAATTTGGATGTAGGCACGCATAACATTGTCACCGTAAAGCGTTGTGTGCACCTATTGCTCAAAGAATCCGAGACGGCCGCTCACGTGGCGACTGCCTTCCTGCTTACCCCGCAGGAGTATGTGCAAGACGATGATTTGCCAAAGACTTTCTTGCAAGATTGCCAATCCAAGGACTGGGACCGATGGCTTGAGGCCATTTGTCTTGAACTCGAGGCAATGGAACGCCTTGGGGTCTGGGAACTGGTGAAGATTCCTGCGCATGCTAGGCTGTTGGCTACAGTTTGGGTTTTCAAAAAGAAGTTTGATGCATCTGGACGTCTCACCAAATTTAAAGCAAGGCTGTGTGCAGCTGGGAACAGGCAAGAAGAGGGCATAGACTAAAATGAGACCTATGCTCCCACAGGATGGCAGACTACTCTCAAGACTCTCCTTGCTCTTTCGTGCAACAGTTCCTATGACATTCATCAAATGGATGTAAAAAACGCCTTTTTGAATGGGTTGCTCAAGGAGGAGATTTACATCAGGATTCCCCATGGCATGGATGCCCCTGCAGGCTTCTGTCTGAAGTTGAAGAAATCCATATACGGCCTGAAACAGGCTCCTTGTGTTTGGTACTCATTGCTAAAGGCCTTCTTTAGCAAGATCAAGTTTGAGAAGTCTCCTGCTGATCCATGTCTCTTCACTTCCACCCACCCGGGATGGACGTGCTGGGTTCACGTCTATGTCAACAATCTTATCATTGTTAGCCACAATGTAAGCCGGTTCAAGCGTCTCATATGCAAAGGGTATCTGATGGAAGACCTTGGGCCGGCAAGCTCCTTTCTTGGAATTAAGATCTCCCGTACGGACACAACAATCAGTCTCTGCCAGTCTGCGTACACCACCAGAATCCTGAACAAGCTTGGTATGTTGGACGCGTCTCCAGTGGTGACACCCTTTGTACCCGGTACCCATCTAGAAAAGGCCACTGAAAACAAAACAAAGCAGTTCTCCCTCCTTGGGGTTAATTACCGCCGGGTTGTGGGACTGCTAATGTATTTATTGATCTCGACTCGCCCCGACATCTCCTTTGCAGTCTCCCAGCTGTCCAGTCATCTTGATTCTCCTGGAATCTCTCACTGGAACGCGTGCAGGCACTTGCTTAAGTATCTCAAAGGCACTCTTCAGCATGGAGTCTCTTTTACCAAAGGCGACGGGGTGCCCCGTGTGTTTTGTGATGCTGACTACGCCAACTGTGTTGACACCAGAAGGTCCTACTCCGGGTATGCAGTTCAAATCGGGTCTGGAGTGGTCTCGTGGCGCTCCGCCAAGCAGTCCACTGTCTCCACCTCCACCACCAAAGCCGAGTATAAGGCTATGTACGAGGGGATCCAAGAAGCGGTCTGGTTTCAGACCCTTCTGTTGTCTCTTGAACGCCCTGTTCAATCTCCCATCCGTGTTTACTGCAACAATCAGGCCGCCCTTGCTCTGGCGGGCAACCCCATGTACCAACGCCGCACAAAACACTTTGACACCGCTCTCCACTGGATCCGTGAAAAGGTGGCGGAGGGCGCCGTCTCTGTCTCTTATGTCTCTACCTCAGCTATGCCAGCCAACGTTCTCACAAAATCGTTACCCCGGATACGTCACCTGAGGTGTCTCAACTTGCTGGGGATAGGAAGTTGTGAATGAAGGGGGGAGTTGAGCTACTAGAGCTACTACGGCTAGTGACACGTTATGACACGTGAGGGAATCTTATGTTTCCTCTGCGCAGCATTCACAACCTTAATCATCTGCGCGAGTAGTGAGAACAAACAGGTCTTTGTACAACAATTGTAACCTAACCATTGTGTTTGTATGATACTTAAAGATCACATCCAGTGCACACTTCTGTTTGGTTTCTTCTCATTGTATTGTTTCCTTTTGTTTCTCATCTGTGCCTCGCCCCGTGTCCATTGTCCGTTAGGTTTGTCTCAATTTGTCTGGCTTGTATTGTTGAACATTGCCTTACGCTGGTCCAACTCAGGTATGATGTAGTGCAATCGATTGTATTGTTTCCTTTTGTTTCTCATCTGTGCCTTGCCCCGTGTCCATTGTCCGTTAGGTTTGTCTCAATTCGTCTGGCTTGTATCGTTGAACATTGCCTTACGCTGGTCCAACTCAGGTTTGTCTCAATTCATCTGGCTTGTATCATTGAACATTGCCTTACGCTGGTCTAACTCAGTTTGATACAAGGCTGCCTACAAGATCTTGGCAGACTTTCAAATTGGTATCATCAGATCCCCCAAGACCATCCTTGATCCCAACCTTGTCATTGATGATAACTTCCAACCCACCAAGACTGACCTTGATAAGGATTACGCCAGGAATCAATTCTTGGATCTCTCAAAACCGTTGATTGTTCAGATGTGGAACTGTTGATTTTCAAAAGCCTTCTACCTCTAACAGGTTCATCAACCCAGGCATCTCTCCAAACCGGCTAGGTTGTTTGGCCCTTGGTACTTGGAAATGTTTACAAGGACGTCTTGCCCTCTTGCTCCTCATCTAGCACCTTCGCTCCCTCCTTCCAACCTTGCTTGTGACTTGATCTTCGGCTTGCTCATTGTCCTTGCAACCTTGGCGGCAACCTTGCTTGCCTCTCAGCCTTCCCTCACCTCCAACATCTTCTCTTCCTCATTTATCCTCTTGCAACATTGTTTACCTCCTCCTCCAGCTATCTCTGTTTTCTTTTCTCTCTTGCAACCTTGCTCGCGCTTTTCTTGCCTTCCTCCCTCAACCAAATCTTCAACTCATCAACCTTGCGCAATCTCGCTTGCACCTTGACGGCAATCTTGCTCGCGCTTCTTCCGCTCCATCTGCTGCCTCCAGACGCTCACTCTCCCCAAATCCAACTTTCTCGCCCTCGCACCCTTGCAGTCCTCATCATCCGGTCAATTGCGATCACTCTTGCCATCTCAATTGCCCTTCCACCTTGCCTGCGAAATCATCGCTGTCTCTCAACCTTCCCTGACCTCTGACTTCTCGCGCCCTCTCTTCTCTGTCCTCTCCTCCACAATCGCAAATTCGCTCACTCACTCCTGCTTGCTTTTCCGCCGGTTCTCTTGCTGCCTTGAGGGCGACCTCAATGGTGATCTCAATTGCTGCTCACCTCCACCTTCGCGCTCCTCTCCTTGCTCTTCCACCTTTCAACCTTGCTTGCTTACACTCTGCGACTTCTCCTCAGTATTCTGCAACCTTGCTTGCACATTCACTCGCAACTTGTTTGCCCTTCCTTTTGCAATCTCCCTCTCCTCACCCTCATGCTACCTCAACCACCAACCTCCTATACCACATCCATCCCTCATTGCTCTACTCCTCAGAATCCCCATCTCACCCATCAATTGCTCCTCTCATCAAGGCATCCAACTACAATCATCTTTCAAAACTGGGGTGGTACCTTCATTTGGCCTGTCCTGTCACCCTCACCATCTTCTCATTGCTCCATCTCCTGCATCAATTTTCCCATCTAACTCAACCACCATTGCTCCATCTCATCCATCTCTTCAGCTTCACCTGCTACATCACCACCTGCTTCATCCACTCAATCTACACCTCCATTTCCTCCAACATCACATTTCATTCTACAACAACAACAACCATCCCAACGCACTCCTCCAAGTCTCCACAATCAATCCTTTTCAATCATCACTTTTTCCATCAACAACATTAACAATCAACTTCAACAAAAAATAAATGTACCTTCCCATCTAGTATTGAACAGGCTGGTGTGTTGGAATCCTTCCCTACTTTTTTTCAATACTATCTTTATGTCTTCCTACTCTCCACCCCCTTTCATTATCACAATCACATTCATTACCATGACATACTGTCATCCACCAACATTATCCAATAACTGTCACCACTCCATTCCAACTTCATCACCATCACCATCACCATCACCATCACCATCACCATCACCATCACCATCACCATCACCATCACCATCACCATCACCATCACCATCACCATCACCATCACCATCACCATCACCATCACCATCACCATCACCATCACCATCACCATCACCATCACCATCACCATCACCATCACCATCACCATCACCATCACCATCACCATCACCATCACCATCACTACAATCATTATTATCATTATCATCACCATCATCATATTCTCCCCATTAAGCTAGGCAGCTATCCCTGAGGTCCTTGTTGCTCCTCTTAAAATAGTAATATTATCCTCCAATATCATACTAGGAAACTATGCCTAAGGTCCTCATTGCTCCTCTCAAAATAGGCTTTCCTTCCCCATCTCATATCCTGACAAGGTGGTGTATTTTCATTTATTCCTCAAAATCTCATACTCTCCTCTCATTTCTCATGAATCCCTGGAATGTTTATTGGTTTTAAATTGGTTCCTAAAACTGTCAGTTAAGGTGATGTGTTGTCTTTTTTCTGTTCATATTTTGTAACTGACAAATTTAGTCAGCCTCACTTCTATCTTACTGCTTTTATTATCCTATTATTATTGTCTCAGGCCCCCTCTGGGGGCTCTCTATTTGTTTTAACCCTGCTACCTTAGGCCCTCTTTGGGGTTCTCCAGTTATGCTTAAATCCTGGTCCTCCCCTTGGACCAGGAATGAAATTCATCTGATTACCAGAAAACTAAAGCAAAATTTCCCTTCCTCCTCATTGGATCAGTTTCACTTGACTATACAAGTATTACCTCTTCCCCTTTGGTTCTTTGTAGCCTCATCATTTCCTGTTTATTTCTCTTTGGCATCATAGCCTTCCTTCAACTCTTCAGCCCACAGGTCCCCGCAGATTGACCTCAACCAGGAATATCAACCAATCCTGTCATCTCAAACCATCCCTCAATCAGAGATCTTCCTCTGCTCAAAATTACCCTGAAGCCACGTTTCAACCATTGGCTCACGTCATCAAGACATGCTCCTGGAAATATGCCACAATCTCCCTCCTTCATACCCTCAGAATCAGATTGTATTGGTCCCCAATTGTCCTACCATCCCTCTTGCGTGCTTTCCCCGCCTCTGGTCCCAAACCAAACATATCTATGATTTCTCTGCCCTCACTCCCACCATTCCTTCCCCCTCCAATTGCTTTGAAACCACTGGATTCACCTCCCTGCAGGCGCTCAGGCTGTGATCTTAAGGCTCTCAATTGGTATGGCATCTGGTAAAGGTGTTCTGTAGCTGACCCGGACATTCACACCCCCAAAAAGTGGTTCCAGCTGTTGAAGTCCCCCAACAATCTTTGATGGCTGAAGGCAGTGGACAAAGAATTTGCATCCCTACTTGGAATGCAAACCTGTAAGCTTGTTCCCTGTCAAAATAAGTGTTGGGATTTCACTCTGCTGGAATTTCACTCGCTGGATTTCACTCACCAGTCCCAGTTTGCATCTGGTCCTCTTGGGTTCCCCGCATAAAACTCACTTGGGGGAAGCGTTCTTCAAACTCTTCCGGGCAAGGCTCATGGGAGGTCTCACGACCATTGTTCTCCCTCTCCCAATCACTCAAACCACCACAAACATTCTACTTTGCCAACTCCCCCAGCTCCTGCATCACTCAATCACAACTTCCCTCTCTGTTTCTCTTTCCTTTTTTTTCTTTTCGTTCTCTTTCCTTCCTTCTCTCGAGATCACTTCCGACGTCCTTCTTTAAATCTCCTCCTCACTCGTCAATCATCTCTTGAACATGCCGTCAAGTCTCAATATCCCTGTACTGCCTGGTGAGATTCATCATCTAAATCCTACCAGGCCTCTATCTGAACTGTCTCTTTTCCCTGTAAATATCAGCCTCCAAATCTTGTCTCTCAATTCACCCTCAGACTCAACTAGTCAACTAGGTAGACCCCCTTTTCTGTTGGTTCTGTCTCTCAACTCTGACTCTTCTTCTGTTCTGTGTCATGTCTATTTTTCTCTTTGACATATCTTACTCATAGAACTGTCTTCCTTCAGCTCTCAGTCTTGTGATTAGATCTGTAATCAATAATTGCTCTTCACGGTTAAAAGCCAAACGTCTCTCGTACAGATCTGGAGCACTCAAACCAAGGAACCATGGACTGAGGGAGGATTTGATGGCCACAATGGACTTCCGACAGACAATGCTGAAGACGGCTCTCAAAACCATTCCCTTGCTTGGTGACGATAACTATGGCATTTGGCGGGACAAAATGGATGCGATTCTTGACGTCAGGGGTTGCTCTATTGCCATGAATGACGACACCTCTACTCTTGAATCTTCAGTCAATGACAAACTCAAACTCTTGATCATCTCTAAACTCGACTCAACTGCTCACAAGAACATTATTACCGCCAAAAACAGGAATTCAGCTAAACTCCTGTGGAAGGCAATCATTCAAAAATTTGCCTCATCTCAAGCCTCAAATCGCGCCCGAGTATTCAATAATTTCTTATACCTCACATTCAATCCAGAAGACATTTTTGACTTCATCACTAAGGTCAAGGTTAGTCTCAAGAAGATGGCGGAAGTAGGAATCAAACTTCCAGATGACATTGTGGCATACCTCCTTCTTTTCAAATTTCCCCCTTCCATGGAGGACTTTAAACAACAGATTATGCATTCCGACAAGGAACTCACTGTTGAGTATGTCCTCAATCACCTCACCCAACTGAACAACGAATCCGTCGCTCAATCATCTATATCAAGTTCAAAATCTAAGGGAGATGTCGCTCTGTTTGGAGGAAAGCATTCCCCTCGTCCGAATCAATCCAAAGGACCCAAACCCAAAAGATGTATCAAAGGGTTTCACCATCCCGGTCAAGACAAAAATCACTCGGCTGCAGATTGCTGGCATCTTCATCCTGATGTGGTCCCCAAATGGTGGAGAGAGAACCAAGCCAAATGGAAGGCAAAGAAGAATGGATCTAAAGCTAAAGTCAAATCCCACTCAGCTCACTACCTTGCCTTACTGAATCAATTGATCAAACACGGGGACCACAACTGCCGCTTCTTGCTCAACAGTGGAGCGTCAGTCCACATGATAAACGACTCCCAATTCTTCTGTGAGATGGAACCTTACGTGGGCAATCCTATCAGAACCGGGAAAGAAGGTGCCTGTTTAGAGATCAAGGGGAAGGGAACTGCCATTCTACACTGGAAGGAAATTACAATCAAACTCCCCAACGCCTTCTACGTGCCAGACGTAACCATCTATCTGATTAGCGCCGGCGCTCTAAACAGCAAGGGTTGCTCCATTGTCTCCTGTGACAAACGGTTCTCAATTTTGCATAATGACAAGTTCATCCTTGAGGGGTTGATCAAAGACAACCTTTATACTCTTCCTACTCCTACATTCACTCCACTCTCTTCTCCTAAATCCTACCATTCTTCTCTCTTTACTACTCCCAAAGACGCACTCCTTGAGATTCATTGGAAATATGGCCACGCCTCACTGTCAAGACTTGCCCCCTTCATTTGCAACATTCCAAACAACGTCATTCAGGGGTTCCAATGCGTTGACTGTGTTAAGAGCAAGATCACGAAGGCCTCATTCCCTCATTCATCTACTTGCATTTCAAAGACTTTTGATCAAATTCATCTCAATCTTATGGGACCAATCCAACCCTCATCCAAGGTCGGCCACAAATTCATCATGTCGCTCGTGGACAGCAAGAGTGGTTACCTGGCTGCTTTTCCACTGGCCTCAAAGGACAAAACTGCCAATGTCATCATTAGTCTCCTTGAAAAGGAACATCGACGGCGTGGTGTATATCCCTCTGAGGTCTGTTTGGATGGAGCAACCGAGTTTGTCAACTCAAAACTGTCAACGTACTTTGACAAACAATTCATCACTCACATTGTTTCGGAGCCATACCACCCGGAACACAATGGTCGAGCCGAACGTGCTAATCGAACCATTGTCAAATCAACTCGGGCCACTCTCAAGGATGGTAGGCTTCCCCCATTGTTCTGTCATGAAGTCGTCAAAGCATGCTGCCTAATGCTGAACCAAATCCCTACCAAAGACAAGGATGAAACTCCCTGGGTGAAGATACACGGTCGACCTCTTCCTTCTTCTTTCCTTAAACCCATTGGCAGCCCGTGTATCTATCTGATCAACAAGAGAGTCAAAGGTTCAAAGTTTGAGTCTAAGGGAGAAGAGGGCACCTTATTAGGCTTTAATCCTCTCTTGCTTTCATATCAAGTGCTGACAAAGTTTGGTTCTGTTATCTCCACAAAGCACGTAAAGTTCCTGTCCATGCCCCAACCTAACACTTCTGGTTTTGACTTTGATGATGACTCACTGCATGATAATACAGCCAAACCGCTTGACTCTGGCCTACTCCCCAACCAAACTGATCCCTCTCCCCTGTCTCACAATCAGCAGAGATCTCCTTGGACAAATTATTGCAATCACTCGGATGAGTCCGCATCTTCATCGGATAGCGGTGAATCTGAATCCCCTGATCTCTCCTCTTCCAAAGACGTCACAAATCCCAACTCAGTGGAGTAACTCACCTCAACCTCTGCTTGGCCGTCTCAACAAGACGATGGACCAGCTGGAAGGTCCTTGCGTGACCAATCTCGCATCAAGCCACCTCAAAGATATGGATTTTATCATTACTACAAACCCAAGTCCTACAATGACGCCCTCAATTGCGAAGAACACCTTGAATGGATTGAAGCTATGGATGCGGAGCTCAATTCAATTGAAGAACTTCTCGTGTGGGAAGACTACAATGGGCCTGAACCAAGGAACATTCTCAAAACCACGTGGATTTACAAAATCAAGCACAACTGCCATGGTGATCCGGTCAGATACAAGGCTTGTCTGTGCGTTCAAGGATTCAATCAGATCCATGGACTCGACTACACCAACACCTTTGCACCGACTGGAAAGCCTTCCACTCTCCGTTTGCTGCTTCTCTACGCCCTCAAATCTAAGCAGAAGATTCGCCAATTCAACGTCAAGAGCGCCTTTTTACATTCACCCATCAACGAAGAAGTCATCATTCAGACTCCGAAAGGTTCCAAGAGAACCGGTAAATTTCTCAAACTCCGAAAGTCTCTCTACGGTCTCAAGCAAGCGCCGAAGAACTGGTACAAAACCCTCACGGCCTGGTTCAAAGAAGTAGGCTTTGAAGAATCCTTGTGCGATCCGTGTCTATACCTCTCTCGCGACAGGAAGTCTTGGCTGTTCTTACACGTCAACAATCTGGTTCTTGTTGGTGATGGCGATGGATTCAAAAGGAAGTTCCTAGATTGCTTCTCAGGTTCAACTGCAAAAGATCCAGACACGGTCCTTGGGATGAGAATCAAAGTTTTAGAAGATAAGATCCTCCTCAGCCAGCCCAAACACATAGAACGTGGACTTAAGGAGCTAGGCCTTGAGGATGTCAAGCCCAGCAAATCTCCTCTAACTCCAAATTTACAACTCAAGCCAGCTTCCAATGACAAGTTCGAGAAGTTCAGGGCTCTAAACATCAACTATTGGTCTGCCATAGGCTTGCTCAATCATATTGCGTGCTACTCACGACCGGACGTAAGCTTTGCCGTGTCCAGCCTTGCCAGATTCAACGTCAAGCCCAGCCTTCCCCACTGGAACGAGGTCAAGAAGACCTGGAAGTACCTGAAGGGCACTCCGCACATAAAACTCTGCCTGAACGTGGGAAGCCCCGACTGCCTCATCTCCACCTACTTGGATGCTTCCTGGGCTGATGATCCGAATACTAGAAAATCTCAAACCGGTTATCTCTGCACTGTCTATGGTTGTACTGTATCCTGGAACAGTTGTAAACAGAAAAATATCACGTTCAGTTCGACTGATGCTGAACTGAACACCTTTGTAGACGCATTTCAAGAAGCCACCTGGATCAGAGCACTGGCCTGCGAGATTTTCTCAGTCAACTCAACAGCCATCATGATTCACACCAACAATAGCGGGCTAATTGACAAACTCGAACAATTTGGATCCAATTCAAAGACCCAACACCTGGATTTAAAACCCAAAGGCATGCGTGATGAGCTAAAGTCGGGAAACATCCAGGTCAAGCTGGTCAGATCAGAGTATATGCCCGCTGATGCTCTCACAAAAAGCGCCAGCATCTCTAGCCTTGAGCTTCTTTTCTCCTTTTCTCAGATCTCCGGGTCCTCGTAGTGCTTCTTCCTCTTGTTATGTCTTGTTTTCCTTCTTTTTCTCTTCTTTTTCTCTTTTTGTTTGTTCTCTCTTCTTTGTTCAATCTGGTCTCCATAGGCTATAAGCCCTCTCATCTCACCAGGCATGGGGCGTGTTGGGATTTCACTCTGCTGGGATTTCACTCGCTGGATTTCACTCACCAGTCCCAGTTTGCGTCTGGTCCTCTTGGGTTCCCCGCATAAAACTCACTCGGGGGAAGCGTTCTTCAAACTCTTCCGGGAAAGGCTCATGGGAGGTCTCACGACCATTGTTCTCCCTCTCCCAATCACTCAAACCACCACAACCATTCTACTTCGCCAACTCCCCCAGCTCCTGCATCACTCAATCACAACTTCCCTCTCTGTTTCTCTTTCCTCTTTTTCTTTTTTTTCTCTTTCCTTCCTTCTCTTGAGATCACTTCCGACGTCCTTCTTTAAATCTCCTCCTCACTCGTCAATCATCTCTTGAACATGCCGTCAAGTCTCAATATCCCTGTACTTCCTGGTGATATTCGTCGTCTAAATCCTACCAGGCCTCTATCTGAACTGTCTCTTTGCCCTGCAAATATCAGCCTCCAAATCTCGTCTCTCGATTCACCCTCAGACTCAACTCGTTGACTAGGCAGACCCCCTTTTCTGTTGGTTCTGTCTCTCAACTCTGACTCTTCTTCTGTTCTGTGTCATGTCTCTTTTTCTCTTTGACATATCTTACTCATTGAACTGTCTTCCTTCAGCTCTCAGTATTGTGATTAGATCTGTAATCAATAATTGCTCTTCAATAAGCATAGGATTATGAAGTCCAAGTGGTTGTTCAAGGTGAAACACCATCCCAATCAGAGCATCCAAAAATTCAAGGCTTGTCTTGTGGCTATGGGCTATTCTCAAGTTCAGGGCCTCAACTATGACAAAGTGTTCTCCCCTACACTCCAACTAGAGAATCTGCGCCTGATATTCTCTATTTTAGCCAGCAAAGGGTGGAAAGGCCAACAATCCAACTTCAAAACTGCTTTCTTGAATGGTCACTTGGACAAGCCTATCTATATGTAACAGCCACCCAGATTTGAGGACCCCAAGCATCCCAACTGGGTATGTGAGGTAAAACTCTCTTGATATGGTCATAAAAAATCACTGCACCAATCAAATCATAAACTTCACAAATCCCTGCTGGACCTAGGACTTAAAAACTCCAAATATAATCCAAAGCTCTACTTCAAGCTTCATTCTGGAAACTCATTGGTGCTCTCACAACTCACATGGATGATCTTGCTGTTGTTGGAAAACCTGCATTTGTTGAATGCATCATTTCCTTGCTAGGTGACTGTTTTAAAATTGGTGCCAATGAATAATTAAGCCTCTTCCTCTCAATCAGAATCACTTGTGATCTAACCAACTGCTATGTATACTGTTGAGTTGACAGCCGGCCTCCTCAAAATAAACCCCTGCACCCCGGTGTTGACACTTCAAACCTAACCAACCCTGGGCTTGCTTGTCCCTTCTTTACTCATTGCTTTTACTCTGAAAAATTCAGGCGGACCACCTCCCTTGATGTCTCTCAACCCCATTCTCAACTTCTTACTCTCATATTCTCACCCACTGACTCGACTCCATCTCCGTCTCCTACATCTCCACCATCTCATTCTCTCTTGCTCACTTGACCTTCTCCACCTTCTCCAATTATCCCGTCCCCAATCCTCTATCCTCACTGCTTATGATTCCCACATCCACTCTCCCTATCACACTCCGTTGTTGATCTTTCAAGCCCTCAACCAATCTCAACCTATTTTCACCAATCCTCAACCTTTGTTTCATGTTCATATGATCACTGGCCTCTCAACTATGATCTCCTGTTTAGCTGTGAGGCTCATTGTCAATCTATCATTGCTTGTTGGTAACATCTTTGTCCAGTTTACTATCCCCTGTCTCTTTGATCCATCTGCTGTCCTTGATTCCTCCTCCTCCAATTCCCTGTTTTCAATTACTTCTCAGTTCTCATTTGACCTCCCACGGTAAGACATACAAACTCATCTCATCTTGCATTCCTTGTCATTCTTTGTGTTTCTCAATTCTCATTCATCTTTCTTTTAAGAATCCGTTGGTCTTACTTTGAAATACAGCTTCAAAGCTTTCATATACATGAATCAATTGCACTACATCTCAAAAATGTGCGACCGCTTTCTAAATGGTAAACACATCACTGTATCTACCCCAATGGAATCTCTTTTCAAAACTGCAGGCCATTGTTGTTTGTTGGAACCGGCTTCCCCCTGTCCATATCCACAGCTGATTGGTTCACTTCTCTGGGTTTCCCAATGTACTCAACTGGATGTTTTGTTTTCCATAAACTTCTCTCACAACATCTCTGCAATCCTTCTGCAGCAAACTGGCATGCCTCATTGAGAGTTTTAAACTATTTTGTATCAACTAGTCACCTTAAGCTCTGCTTAGGTGGAGATCTTTTCTGCTCAGGCTTTTCCAATTCAAATTGGGCAGGAGATTGGGAAGACCGGCTATCAACTTCAGCGTAAACATATGTAGTAGGAGATTGCGCAATCTCATGGAAATAAAGAAAGCAGGAATCTGTCTCTTTATAAATTACAAAGGCCAAATACAAGGCTCTTTCAGCCTTGTTTAGAGAAGCTTTTTTGCTTGGTCATCTTGTTACCAAATTCTTTCTTTGTCCCAACTCTGCCATCCCATTTCATTTCAACAATGAAGGGGTGGAGGCTCTAGCAAGAAACCCTGAACACCACGTGTGAAAAAAGCATATCCAGGCAAGATATCATTTTTTCTAGGAATGCATTCAAAACAACAACATATCTCTTATTCATGTGTCCACCAGGGATATGCTTGCAGACATGCTCACTAAACCCCTTCCCCCTGTTGCTCTGGAAAAACATTGCTTAATGTTTGTAATTTTCAAGTGAAGTTCTTCAATTTTTATTTATTCTTTCATCTTTCTCACCTCCTTCTTGTCACTTATCTACTCTTGCCTTTCCCCACTCTTTCTCTTGGCCCTATCATTATTTTTACAAGCTCAATATCCTTTTCCCATGTATGCAGCAAGGGGGGTTTTTGAGATCTGTTGAGATTGGTTTCTGAAGTTTGTCTGCTACATAGATTTCACCTATGTTTCACTTAAATTTCATCTTTTACCTTGTCAACCTGAGCCAGCGGGTTATGGAAAGATCTTCTCCTCATCCTTCCATAAAAGCTTTCACTAACCCATGTTTGCTGATCTCAGGTATGGTGGTCAATCTTTCCTTTTCCTTTCCTTCTGTTTAGCTCCCTTTGTTTTCTTTCTTTCTCTCATGTTAAATGATACTCCTCATCCTTCTAAAAATGCTTTCACTAACCTGTGCCTGCTCATCTCAGTTCATCACCATCATTCCAGTTAAGTAAATGCCACACCTTCATGGAAAGGCCCGTTAACCAATATTTCAAGCCACTTCCTGCAGACCAATAGCTCAACAAGTGATAACATGGCAAATCTCTTCCCCCAGTACCAGCCAAACCTCCTCAAGGCCGCCTGCAATTTCTCAGAAATAATTGCCTTTCCTCCCTTCCTGGAATTGTTCCCACCAATGAATTTGCATACTAGTTCCTATTATTTGGTCCCTTCAAATAGGTTTTAGCTCAGTACAAGGAAGCCATCCACAATGCCTCACTCATCTAAACTATCCATTTGTTGTTGCTCTTATAGGATTCACCCAAAAATTCCTTCTTCAAGAGCCTTACTGCTGGATTCCTTTTCATCTGCCACTTCATTGACCCTTGTCATCAATTCATCTCTTATCATTTCAATCAATACCACCATTGCTATCCTGAGTTTGGTGAGCATCATTACATTTTCTCTTCTTCCCCTCCCACTCCAGGAGCAGTTGTGAGATTATGATAATTCCTTCCCCTTAATTAATATGCATCTCTAAATATCCTCAGTCCTATTCTATCCAACCCAAAGTGTTTCATATCAACCTATGTTTAACACTGCCTAGGGGTGTTGTGGACCAGTGTATGGTGATTTCATTCTGTTATAATTATGGCCAGCAATTAGCTTAGGCAAATGAGCAGTATTTAAAGCAAAAGAAATTCTGGACACGTTGTGTCAATAATGGCTGATGGGCTCTCACAATGGGGCAATATGTTGGATGATATTGGTGATGAATTCAATTGGATGGTGAATGGATGATGGAAAACAGCAGGGAGAAGAGCCCCTTAAGTACAAAAGATTGGCCTCTTTTGAGCCCATGATAAAACAAGGCAAAAGGCAAATTTTCCGCCCCAAAATAGCTCCACAGGCTCTAAAGCCCTTGTTACTTGGTTTGGACTACATCATCCCACATGGCATCAGTCCCTGTACCCTTACAACCAGCCCATTCTGGTTATTTCTGGTGTTTCCACCTCAATGGGGCTGAATCAGCCCCTTAGCTGTTCAAAACCCTGGCTGGTTGTCCGTTACAACCAGCCCTGTTCCTTATCTTAGCACTTGTACAGCCCTGGCCCCTCATATGGGCCAGGTGGGACCCAGGACTCACCTGGGTCCGACCAAAATCTCATCTGGGGGGGTGTAACCGGCAGACATGCCGCCACCCAGCGTGGCAGCTGCAACTACGGCCCCGCGCGGGCTGTCGGGCCCCATAGACGGGCCAAAGGCGGAATCAGCCGCCCCGAGCGGGCCGCAACACGGGCAGTGGCCCCAAGCGGGCCGCAACACGGGCAGTGGCCCCAAGCGGGCTGCAATGGGGGCAGTGGCCCCAAGCGGGCCGCAATGGGGGCAGTGGCCCCAAGCGGGCCGCAATGGGGGCAGTGGCCCCAAGCGGGCCGCAATGGGGGCAGTGGCCCCAAGCGGGCCGCAATGGGGGAGGCAGCCCCAACTGGGCTGCAACATGGGCAGAGGCCCCAATGGGCTTCCCAAAGCCCAAAAACTAAGTAAACCATACTTTGGCGGGCCAGCCCGTCTGGCCAAGTATGTCCAAAATAAACCTTGGGCCCAAATATGCCCATACAAGCCCATCTGGCTGTATTTGCCCATATACCTCACCGGGCCCATTAGGTCCTGTGTACCAATAGGCCTGTTTCACGCGTTTTGAGGCCAGTTTCCCCAAATCAGTGACATCCAAACAGGCCTGTATGGTCTTTGTGAGTGTCCAATGGGCAGGAGAGGCCCATATGTGCATCCAATTTGGATTACACTTATACGTAGCACACACCTAAGTGCATACATATTTTAACAAATTCTTCAAGGGATCTTTCATGCGGAGAATATCCATATCCCTCAAACTCCTTACCTGGCATTTTGATTCAAATTTGAGAAATTTTTGATGAAACTTTGAAAGAAATTTGACAAAAATTCAATATATCTCACTGAATTTGACAATGGAAAGCAAAATTTGACTGCTTTGACTGCTTTGATTGTTATGACTGCTTCAAATTGCTTCAACCCAACTACTTCAACTTACTTTAATGTGCTTTGGGAAATGCTTCAGATCCTTCAAAACTTCTTTCATGGCCAATCTTTTCCTTAAACTCCTTTCTATGGGTACTTTTTTTGGGTCACTTCCCTATGGAATAAATGGAAACCATGACTCCTTGGCAGGAAAAATCTTTCATCATCACCATTTCAACTTTAGCTAGTGCATCCAGAGGACCTGGTTCTGTTCTAGATGTTCATGATAAAATTCAATCAACCCTTAAAGCCTTTGGATATTGGGGGAACAATCAAAAACTCCCAAAACCATTTTAATTAAATCCTATGGACACTGGTTTCCTTCCATCAGCTCCTCCAAGGGCTTCTATTTTCCATGCTCCTCCTGCAGTCAGAAATTTTTCTAATGATGTAATTAGTCAATACCCCCAACTAGGCATTAGATTGGATTCTCTATTTTAGAATCCCTGGATGATAGATCTCCTTGAGGATTTTGAACAAGACAAGAGATAACACTCAGATTTTGACTGAAATATCCTTAGAAATATTAAATCTCAAACGGCTGGACCCCAGGAAGAATCTTCTCAACCATCTGCTGCTAGTTACTAAATGATATGGCTTCAGCTGTGGCAAAACTCTCTCAACATCCAACTACCAGTACTTCCCACTCTGGAACCTTCAAAGCTCCATCAACAACCTGCTTGAGAATTTTGAAGGCAACAATCCAACTAATCTCTGAACTTTCTAAAAAGCCTTTGAACTGATCTTTGTAAACAAAAAGCAAAACATTTTCATGGATGAAGGGAAATTTCTGTTTGCAGTATCCTACTTATCTGGGAATACAAGATGTTTGAACCAAAACTATCTTCCTCACCTCTCCAACCAAGAGACCTCCTTTTTATTCAAACTCTGGGAAAAATTCACACAGAAACTTAATTCTCTCTTTGGTGATTGAATTGAAGTGGCCAAAGCTGAGAATAAAATTGCAAAGTTTCAGATGAAGGAATCTGGTTAAGCTTCCACCCACATCACAGGACCTTGATCCCTTATGAAACAGTCTCGTGATGAGGTGATCAAGCCTTCTATTTCTATTTCTGCCAAATTATTCCCTGTTGAATTCTTCACAAAGTAGCTGTCTCAAATGTTAATGTGGGAAGATTGCAATATCTTATGGATTTAGTGTTAGATTGAAAGACTTGGTCACACAATAAATTCAAGGAGAAGTCTTCCTATCCCAGGAAACCTAAAAAAAAAACCTCCTCCAAATCCCAAGCTAATTCCTCTCAGTCTGAAAAGGGAAAGTCCAAGGCTAAGAATCAAGAAAAATCTCAAAAGAAGAAAGCTTCATCTACCAAAACTACCTGGGACTTAGGTCAAGATGGAAAGCTCAAGGCTGAAGAGAAGGCAATAAAAGAGAGGGAGTAGTTATGTATGTATTGCAGTGGGAAGCACAAGACGTACAACTTTAAAAAAGAGCCTGTCAACATTTTTCCTTTAAAATCCAACTCTTCCAATCCTACAAACAAGCCTTCATCAATTAGGTGGTTTTTATGCTGTACTCCAGGATTCAATACCTATTTATTTTGGGGTACAAAAAATTCAAAAATATTAATATAAACAACTTTCTAAAGGATTCAATGGTATTCTTTTCCACCAGGAAAGGATTTATAGTGTTTTGATTTATTTTCCTGCTACTAAATCTGCAATGGCTAATAACATTGTTATAAATTTTTGATTACAGCCTGTTCCTTTGGGAAAAACTATTATTTCATTCCTAATGAGTAGACCTCTCAACTAATTACCCGCAAGGCAAATTGGGTGGTCTCGCTTCCTTCTTTTCCTAGCTTTGAATTTTAATCCCTTCTAGTCAATGGACCATTCTTCTAAGAAATAATTTGGGGAATCAAATTTCTTCACCACTGGAAACCTAAAGTCAAATAAAAGGCGGCTTATCAATCAAAGAGGCAAGAAAAATGACAAATATTACCCAAACTCTGTTGAACTCAACATGGCCAACCCACCATCAAATGGTTTTTCTTCTACCCTGCCTTTGGCTCTATATTGCAATTAATTCCCCATCAATTCAGAAACTTTGCATCCTCAACACAGATTATAATTCCCTTCAAAATGAATGATAGCCCAACTTGCTTGGATATTCACTGAACCCTTGACCATTTATTTGGAGGGAAAATATAGGGATTTATACTGGCATATCATGCAAATGGTTACTTCTTTTAATATCTATTTTACTCCCCAAGAAGATATTTCAGTTTATTGGGACAATTTTGATATAAAAAAACCCTGAATAATTAGAAACTTTTTTTCAAAATGTTCATGCTGATTACCATTTCTTTCAAGATGTTTTTTCAAAGTTTAAAGCATATAAAATTCCTCCTCAACACAATAATAATAAACACATAAAAATGGAAGTTACATTGCCTCCAGTTTGGCCGGTGTAATTGCTATACCAGAGTGAAAGTTCAACCCTACACCACTTCATAGCACAAAATGTACATGAAGGTTCAATCTGTTCCAAAACTTAAAGCAGTGGAGCAACTGTAATTTATTTAAAAAAGGAGGATAGGGGTTTGAATTTATGTTTTGATTATTTCATGCTGAAAACTTTTACCAGGAAGAAATGCTATCCAATTCCTCCAAAAAATCTTTTACTAACTGTTTTTTCAAGCTCTTATATTTTCTCCAAACTTGAACTGAGAGGCGCTTGCAAAAATTTGTGCACCTTGGAAGGAGATGAACACTTTACAGCATTCAGATCTCAGTTTGGAAGTTATCAATGCTTTTTGTCTCAATTTGGCCTGAATAATGCTCCAGCTGCCTTTCAAATCCTGATAAATTCTATTCTTTCTGATCTAATCACAATCTATCTGCTGGTTGAACTGGAAAATATCCTTATTATCTTTAAGAACTTCCAGAAACACATTCCCCATATGTGTGAAGTACTAAATAGATTAAGGAAGAAAAAACTCTATGAAAATGATTCCAAATGCAAATTAAATGCACCCTCTGTGGAATACCTTTGATATCTGATTTGAAGGGATGTTATCTTCATCAAGAAAGGAAATTTCAAAACCATCCTTTTCTGGCCCACTCCTCAGAACAGAAAAGCCCCAAAGTCTTTCCTTATTTTTCTAAGTTCTATCAAAGTTTCATCAAGAATGACTCCAAAGGGGCTTCCCAAATAATGTGCATTGCTTTAAAAAGCTCTCCTTTTTCACTAACTCCTGAATATATGCAAAAATTCAAAAAAATCAAGCAATCCTTCACCCAATCTCCAGTTCTTTTCCATTTAAATCATCTTCTGATAACATAAGTTGAAAATAATGCCAGGTATCATGCCTTATGTGAGTTCCAGGACCCAGTGACTGCTGCTAACACTAAAAACCTTTTTTCTTTGACAGCAGAAAAAAGACTAGTGCTGAAGTCAACCATCAAATCCATGAAAAAAAATTCCTTGCAATTGTCTTTTATCTTTAGCAATGGAATGCTTACCTCTTAAGCATTACTGAACCCTTCAAAGTTTTGACTGATCATTCTAATTTTAAGTACTTCAAGTCTTACAAATTTCCTACTAGTAGAAAAGCTTTTTGGGAAGAATTTCTCTCTGAAGTTCATTTTTTGATCACTTAGAGGCCTGGAAACTGTTCAACCATCCCAAATATCCTGCCATTTTTGGGAACACATGTATACAGTGGGGGGAACGCCACACTTTGAAATGAATCCTGGAAATTTTCAAAAACTTCTGAAACAAAAATAATTTGAAGCTTCTCAAATTTTTTTGCTTTCTTTTAATATGCCTGATGATCAACTGAGTTAAGTGAATTCTGGTAAAAAAAGCTGAAAAATTCCTTCAAGGTATCATAAAAAGAATTGATAAGAAGGATGAAGTGAATGACTATTCATTACAGAACTTTAGTGGAATAATCCTTTTTTGGGTTGAAGTGGTGACACACAACCAATTTTACCATCTCAAATTAAAGATCCTTTGTCAATGCAATGAAATTCCCTCTGCAGGTAATCCTATACAACAGAATACCCTCAACCTTTTGAAAATAGCCTTCTCCTGAAATGAAATTTCAGCAGACTTAAAGAAATATATTTCAGCCTTCCACCTTTGCAACAGGAATGAGAAAAGGGATGAAAAGAAACTAGGCTTACTAAAGCATCTTGCAATCCAAGATTTCTCTTGGAATTTTATCTCTATGGGCTTCATTTCTAAACTTGCTTCTTCTTATGAATTTGATTTTATCCTTGTTTTTGTGTACTGTTTATCTAAGATGTCCCATTTCATCAAAACAAATAGTACGCTGAGTTCAGTAGAATTTGCTAACCTTTTCATAAAATCATTTTTCTCCAAGCATGGTTTGCCTCCTGAGGTCCTAAGTGAACAATGATACTTGTTCATCTCTTCTTTCTCAAAAACAATCTGTGGAAAATAAAAGATCCCAAGGAATCCCTCCAAAGCTTACCACCCTGAAACAGATTGTTAAACTGAAAGATTCAATCAAGTACTAGCAAAATATTTTCAAATTTACAACAGCTATCACCAGGAAAACTGGGATAATTGGCTCCCCTTGGGAGAGCTCTCCTTCAAAAAAAGTGCCCACTCTTTGGCCCACCAATCACTATTCTTCACCATCCATGGAAGGCATGCTAGTTTTGAATTTCTCCATGTGTCAGAAAAACAGCCTTCCAGGAATTACCTGGCTCAAATTCTGAAGAACCAGGTTCAAAGAAAGGAATAATTAAAAGAGTCCATGGAGAAGTATAAGAACTATGCTGAAATTATTAAAAAAGTTATTGCTCCTGGAAATAAATGTTATTTATCTGCAAAAAAATCAAAACTAATAGAACTTCCAAGGAGCTCTCTGGGCATTGGATTGGTAATTTTCTCACTACTGAAAAAATATGATCCAATTTTTTCAAACTACAACTATCTGAGAAATTTCCTTCCATGTTCCCCTTCTCAAACCCCACTGAAATGACCCAAATTCTCCTAGCCACCAACCACCTCCAGACCCAGTGGCAATTGATGCCCAAGAAGAATGGGAATTGTCTCATACTCTGGAATCCAAGATTAGGTGTGGCACATCTACTTCATAAAATTGAAAGATTCTTTAAAAGACTTTAAAAGAAACTGTAGGGAGCCAGTCTCTAAACTCAAAATTTTTTTGGTCCTACTAAACAAATTTTACTCCCTCTAATCTTCCAATTAAAACATTTGTAATTCTCCTTACCCCCAATCAGTTTCTCCATCTCAATATCATCATTCCTAGTCTCATTCTATTGAAATCATCTAATTAATTAATTAAATACTATTTTTTTTCATCCTCCTCCTATATCTAATTCCATTCAGAAGGAAAAATAATAAAACTATAAAGATTATATTGGTAAAACTCCCCCTGAATATTAATCACCAAGTTAGAAATCTTTTTTCCCCATATACTTTGTAGCTTTATCTTTGTATTTGCATATTCCTTCCCATCTTTAGAAGTATCTCCCGTCTCATGAGTCCCTCCATATAAAGAAAGAAAATCTTGAACCTCTTTTACAACCTACTTCTTTATATGTTACCTTCTTTCTTGTCCACTTCTTCAGCCTTTTAAAACCCAAATCAAAAAGCATACCAGTTCTAGAATCTTTAGAAAACTTTCCAAGCTGTTTTTTAATATGCTTCAAGCCTTCAAGTGCATAATCTTCAACAGAATGCAATGTTCCAACAAAAATTCCTTCAGAGCAGGAATAAAAGACAAAATCATTATTTTTCCTTCTCATCCTCATTTCCTCACCTCCAACTTCATTTTGGGCCAATTTCCTACCAATTAACTCTCCAACAGACCTCTTCCCAGAACCTTCCAATTCCACTTCTTTCACCACTCTTTATTTTACTTTTATTTTATCCACCTGTCATAATTCATCCTCTCCCACCTCTCCATCCTCTTCCTCTTCAAATTCTTCTTCCTCCTTATGAATCCTTTCCTCTTCCACTTGCTCCTCCTCATCTTCATCTGGCTTTTCAGGACCATCTTTGTCCTTGTCTTTTACTTTGCATTTCAATTTTAGGGTGATGGGGGCCATTTTTATGGCCTCTGGTGCTTTGAGTGGTGGCCCTTTCAAAATTAAAACCTCTTTCAAACATTGACCTTTGACCTCTCTTTGAAGCTTTCAAAATTCTTTGATTCCTTGAATGCTACTTCAAACATGCTTTGAAAAAAATAACAACCCCTTCAACTTTCCTTCAAAAATTTTTGAGTGTTTTGATCTCCCTATTTCAAACTTCAATTTTTTTGAAATTTGAACTTTGAAATTTGACCAATTTGATTTGTAATTTTCAAACTTTAATCAGTTTGACCATTTTTTGACAAGCTTTGACTGGTTTGAAAAAGGTTTGACCTGCTTTGAAAGGTTCAATGGATTTTTGAAGTTTATTTGAATGCTCCCAATTGGTCAACATGTAATAGAATGGGGAATCTCATCCCACAGTATCTTTCAACCCTCTTCAAGGCCAGCTGCAAGTTCTCCAACATCCCAGCCTCTCCACCCTTCCTGGAATAAATCCCACCAAGGAATTTGTATACTACTTCTGATTGTTGTTCCCTTACAACAGGTTCCATCTCAGTTATCCTTGTCATCACTTCATCTCTTATCATTGATACCAATCCCCTCATCTCTATAATGATTTATGTGAGCAACAGTTCCTGTTTCTTTTGCCCCTGTAAATCCAGGGTCAGTTGTGAAAAACTCCAAAATCCACTCCACACCACACCAATAATCAACAATCAGAAAAAATCAACACCAATGAAGAAATCACACATCAATACTCACCACAAATCAACCAATCCAATTAAAAAATCCAAAACCATAAGTAAACAGCCCTGAATCACAAATAACAATCAAGTATCCAAAAAAATATACCTCAAAACTTTTTTGTCAATTTCTTTTCAATTTCTTTACTAAAAATTAATGATCAATCAAAAGACAGAAACTAATCAAATTTTTCCCCCTCCAATATCAATTCTCTTAAATTTTATTTTCTCTCATTTTATCAATCTTTCTGCTAAATTTAATCTATAAAAAACTCCAAAAGTTTTCATGCAAACAAAAATATAAAAAAAAAATCAAAAAATATCTCAGCAACATATCAACAAACTTTTAATATGTGGCTCTACTGATTCTTCTTCTGATTCAATATCTTTGTCCAATTATTATTCTTCTTCTGCTAAAAAAGTTTTAGATTACCCCCATTATTCCATCCCTTTTTCCCTGTCAACCTTGCAGATTCCAGGACCCTTGCAATCCTTTGGCTGATGAAGGTGAAGGTTTTGGGAATGAAACTATTATGGGAAATTTTAAATTTGCAAACAAGGAGTTTGAAATTTTGTTAAAAGCCCTTCAAAACCCATATTATATGTGAAGAAAACAATTAATTAAATAGTTAAAGTAAAGAAAATAAACAAATAAGTAAATAAAAATAAATGAATAAATAAATAAGTAAGTGAATGAAAAATGAATGAATGAATGAATAAATTAATAAATAGAAAAATAAATAGAAAAATAAATAGAAAAATAAATAAATAAACAAATTAATTAATAAATAAATAAAGTGCATCAGTTTTTTCATAGGTGCTACCCTTAAACTCACAGGTGTCCCACGTCCCTGCAATATCCGGTATACATGGACAAATCCTTGTTTATACGGGATTTTCAAGAATGTTATTTTTTTGACATTCCAACACAGCAGTCCTTTAGATAGGTGTCTTAAACCCTTATGGCTAATTTTTTATAATTTTGGGACCAGTTAAACCCCTCGAAAAGTCCGGACAAAAAATTAACAAAATAAAAAAAAACTCATTTTTGGAGCTATTCCTTTGGCTTTTGGCTTATTTTTTTGGAACTTTAAGGTCTCAAAATATTTATTAATTAGCTGAAGAGCTTCAAAATATTTCTTTGAGATTTTTTGGATGTATCCTTGGCCTCCAAAAATTGGATCCAATGTAAAAACACTTAAAAATAGCATATCCTTTTCAAGATTTATTTTTCACTTCTTGATTCAATGTTTCTCTCAATTCTTTTTTGTAAAAAACTAATTTTAACATCCAAAAATTGAATGAAAAATGTTTCCAAGCTTTGATTACATGTTTTACCCCAAAACCTTTTCAGGATAATGAAAATAATTGAAAATAAAAGGTGTGGTCCACATTTTTGGTTCTAGTTTTTGTTCTGTTTTAATAAATACAAATACAAAATGTTATTAAAAATGATATAGAAATAATTTTGGTTGATATTTTTTGACTAATATGGGTTTTATTTTTCTTCTGGATTTCCTCCTTGGGAACAAAAACTCATCACCAAGCTCCCAATTCTTCTGAATAATTGTCATCCAAGCTTTGGAATCCTTGGTCACAAAGATTTTCCAAATTGCATCCAATTTGGGGGCTGGCCAATGATCAGACTTAAACGTGAATGAGAATATTTGTTTGAAATCTTCTAAAGAAATTAATCAAATAGGAGATGATTTGAGATTTGAAGTGGGAGGGGAATTCAGAGGAAGATAAGCTCAGGGCATTAAAGAAGAAAACAGAACCACTAAACACTTTTAAGTTTCAGCCAGAAGTAAAACATGGAATGGAAATTTCATCCACATATTTATGGGAGCTGGGCCATGAAGGTGGTACAGTTGCCTTCTTGCTTCTTGGAAAGTGTCACCCCAGATATCACGCAGTAATATTGTGTACTTGAAGATTGGGTTTGAATCAAGCTCTTTCACCATTTATTTCCTGACTTCAATCCAGTCTTCTGAGATCCTCCTCAAGAAAATGGCTGATGCTCTAAAGCCACAGTTTCCATCCCCTATGACATTCTGGACACAGGAGATGTGTGGAATGGGTGTTGCTGGGGAAATAAAGTCTTTGTATTGGAATCAAAAAAGAAAAATCAGAATTTATTCTAAAATGAAATTTGTTGGAAAAATTCCACTCAATTGGTCCATTGAAACCTGCTCAAAGATTCCAGAAGGAGAATATGATAATGTGCAGGAAACCTATAAAAAATTACATAAAAATTCAGAAAAACTGAAAAAATCAGGTATTATAAAATTCACTCACTTTCTCACTTATTGTTGTTGCTTTTTTAGAAAAAACATGCTTTCCAGGTGGATGGTAAGGGGCTTTATCATCTTCCATTTTGTGCTTTTGTATCTTGATTCTAGTCACAGGATTGTAATCAGGGGAAGGAGCTCCTTAGTGAAAACAGTTCCAGACCTCTAAAAAAAGATGAAATGGGTAAATTAATAAAAATTCACTCAACACAAAAAGCAAATGTAATCTCAACATATTAATCAAATCCAAATCTGGGAGGTCCTCATCTTCTGTACTATCTTCCTCTGTCACAAAATCATCCTATGTTGAAAAAAAGAAATATTAAGTTAATATTGAGATGATTATGTATAGGTTAATATTAAATTCATGGCTCATTGAGCCATGTACACAGCTCTGTACACAGCTCTTTGAGTCGTGTACACAGCTCAATGGGCTGTGTGGCACCCTACACAGCTCAAATGAGGCGTGTGGCATGCTACACAGCTCAAATGGGCCTTGTGGCATGCTACACGCCTCAAATGGGCTGTGTTTCATGCTACACGTCCCATTTGAGTTTAACAGAACGCTGAACAACTAAAATCAAGTTTTTTAGCCTCCACTAAATAATAAATCATGAATATTAAATAATAAATAATAAATTATAAATTACAAATAATGAATTATAAATAATAAATAATAAATAATAAATTATATATGATAAAAAATAAATAATACATAATAAACAATAAATAATAAACAATAAACAATAAATAATAAACAATAAATGTTAAATATTAAATATTAAATAATGAATAATGAATAATAAAAAATAAAAAATAAAAAATAAAAAATAAAAAATAAAAAATAAAAAATAAAAAATAAAAAATAAAAAATAAAAAATAAAAAATAAAAAATAAATTATATATAATAAAAAATAAATAAAAAATAATAAATAATAAATAATAGATGTTAAATATTAAATAATGAATAAGAAATAATAAATAATAAATAATAAATAATAAATAATAAATAATAAATAATAAATAATAAATAATAAATAATAAATAATAAATAATAAATAATAAATAATAAATAATAAATAATAAATAATAAATAATAAATAATAAATAATAAATAATAAATAATAAATAATAAATAATAAATAATAAATAATAAATAATAAATAATAAATAATAAATAATAAATAATAAATAATAAATAATAAAAAATAAAAAATAAACAATAAATAATAAATAATAAATAATAAATAATAAATAATAAATAATAAATAATAAATAATAAATAATAAATAATAAATAATAAATAATAAATAATAAATAATAAATAATAAATAATAAATAATAAATAATAAATAATAAATAATAAATAATAAATAATAAATAATAAATAATAAATAATAAATAATAAATAATAAATAATAAATAATAAATAATAAATAATAAATAATAAATAATAAATAATAAATAATAAATAATAAATAATAAATAATAAATAATAAATAATAAATAATAAATAATAAATAATAAATAATAAATAATAAATTATAAATTATAAATAATAAATTATAAATAATAAATAATAAATAATAAATAATAAATAATAAATAATAAATAATAAATAATAAATAATAAATAATAAATAATAAATAATAAATAATAAATAATAAATAATAAATAATAAATAATAAATAATAAATAATAAATAATAAATAATAAATAATAAATAATAAATAATAAATAATAAATAATAAATAATAAATAATAAATAATAAATAATAAATAATAAATAATAAATAATAAATAATAAATAATAAATAATAAATAATAAATAATAAATAATAAATAATAAATAATAAATAATAAATAATAAATAATAAATGATAAATAATAAATAATAAATAATAAATAATAAATAATAAATAATAAATAATAAATAATAAATAATAAATAATAAATTAATAATTAATAATTAATAATTAATAATTAATAATTAATAATTAATAATTAATAATTAATAATTAATAATTAATAATTAATAATTAATAATTAATAATTAATAATTAATAATTAATAATTAATAATTAATAATTAATAATTAATAATTAATAATTAATAATTAATAATTAATAATTAATAATTAATAATTAATAATTAATAATTAATAATTAATAATTAATAATTAATAATTGATAATTAATAATTAATAATTAATAATTAATAATTAATAATTAATAATTAATAATTAATAATTAATAATTAATAATTAATAATTAATAATTAACAATTAATAATTAATAATTAATAATTAATAATTAATAATTAATAATTAATAATTAATAATAAATAATTAATAATTAATAATAATAATAATTAATAATTAATAATTAATAATTAATAATTAATAATTAATAATTAATAATTAATAATTAATAATTAATAATTAATAATTAATAATTAATAATTAATAATTAATAATTAATAATTAATAATTAATAATTAATAATTAATAATTAATAATTAATAATTAATAATTAATAATTAATAATTAATAATTAATAATTAATAATTAATAATTAATAATTAATAATTAATAATTAATAATTAATAATTAATAATTAATAATTAATAATTAATAATTAATAATTAATAATTAATAATTAATAATTAATAATTAATAATTAATAATTAATAATTAATAATTAATAATTAATAATTAATAATTAATAATTAATAATTAATAATTAATAATTAATAATTAATAATTAATAATTAATAATTAATAATTAATAATTAATAATTAATAATTAATAATTAATAATTAATAATTAATAATTAATAATTAATAAGTAATAAGTAATTAATAATAAATAATAAGTAATAAATAAAAATAAAAATAAAAATAAAAATAAAAATAAAAATAAAAATAAATTATAAATTATAAATTATAAATTATAAATTATAAATTACATGGAGTAGTGTAAGGGCCCCCACGCTTTGAGGGGCCCTAAACAACTCCCACACAGCTGGATTGGTGAATTTAATCTCACCATTTTCCAAGTGTTTTGACAAGATGCCAATTCCATAAGCAATATCTGGCCTTGTACACTGCTCCAAATAATTCAGCAATCCAAAAGCTAACCTATAATTGTTCCCGGATTGGATAAACTCCAGATGCTCTTCATCTGCAGACTTTTCTAACCAAATGTTAGATTGCATTGGAGTACCAAGCTCCTTTGTGTCCTCTAAGCCATACTGCTTAATTAGAGCTGTCACATAGTGATTTTGATCCAACTTGAGGCCATTATTTCTCTTACTAACTTTCATTCCCAGCACCTGTTGTGCCAGGCCAAGATCTTTTATCTTGAACTACTTTTTGAGTGCCTCAATGACTCTCTCTTTACCATTCCCAATAATGATAATTTCATCAACCCATACAAACAAAATTTAATCCTTTCTCACAAAGAGACAAGGGTTGGCCTCACTTTTCCTGAAACCAATATCTATCAGTTTCTTACTCATGGTGTTAGACCATGAACTAGCTGCTTGCTTCAATCCATGCAGGAATCTACACAGCTTGAGGACATATTCACTTCATCCGCTGAGAGGAAACTTCTCACACAGATTTTCTTCATAGTTTCTGGCTTGGTCTCTACCAGACATTTCTTGAAACAGTCAGGAATTGACATATAAACTGTCTCCTCCTCTCCAAGTTTTGCATTCAATTATTCCTTCACAAAATCAGCCTGTCTGATTTCTTCACCCAACTCCACTGCTGAAGAAATGATGTACCTGAAGGTGGACATCCTTTGAGTTGGCAAAAAAGTCTCTTGGTAATCAATACCCTCTTTCTCCTTGAGGCCTTGTGCAAAGCATCTACCCTTGAACCTCTTCAAAACTCTATTAGTATCAAACTTCTTATTCAATACTAACCTAGAGCCAATAATGGTCTTTCCTTTTGGAACTAAATCCCACTTAACCACTTCAAACACACTATTATTTTCTAGAGAATCAAATTTCTCAAAAATAGCTCTCTTCCAATTGGCTTTGTCATCAGAATTCATAGCTTGGCAAAAGCTATTTGGGTTAACCCTATTACCCTTTTCTGAACTTAACTCTAAAATCTCATTAAGCATACATTGTTCCCAAAATTTATCTTCTTCATATTCTCCAGAAGCATCATGGGACTTCCATTCCCCATACCTATCAAAAGGTATCCTTTTCCTTCAACTCCTTATAACTGGAGGTGAAGGCTCATCAGGTTCTAATTCCACAGACTCCCCTGAAGTGGGTACTGAACCCTCCTGTGGCATGTCTGCCATCTCAACATCATCACTAATGATATTCTCTGCAGCATCTTCTGGTAAAATAGGTGGCAATGCTATTTCCTGCGGTAATTGCTGAACAGCACTATCTTCACTTCTTTTTAGTCTAAAGGTCCTTTCTTCAAATTTTACATCCCATCTATGGATAACCTTTCTTGTCCCTGGACAATAAATCCTGTATGACTTACTTATTAAATCATAGCCTACAAGTGCCCCTGTTGTGGCTCTAGGATCTAACTTTCCAATCATTTAATTATGATGGACACTTTAATACACTAAGCAACAAATTGTTCTTAGGTGTGATGTTTTGGGGTACAACTTCCAAAACTGATAATGAGTACTTTTCCCATGTACACTTACAATATTGTGCAACAGACACACTGGGCACAACAACTCAGCCCATAAAATCTTTGGTAGACCAGATTGAGCCATAATAGTTCTGACTTTGTCCAAAAAAGTCCTATTCATCCTCTCAACTATTCCATTGTTTTGTGGAGTACTAGCAGTAGTGACTATATGAGTGATACCATAATCATTCAATAGTTTCCCAAACTCTTTACTCACAAAGTCACCCCCTCCATCAGCGATAACCCTCTTGATCTCCTTCATCAAACCATTCTGTTTCAAGACTTTGAAGATTTCTGAAACCTCCTCTGTGGTCTGATCCTTTGATCTTATTGGTTTCACCCAAACATAATTAGTTGCTGTATCAACCAGATTGATGTAGTACTTTGCCCCACCAAGGGAAACTGGTGTAAATGTACCTGCCAAATCAATGGAAAATTCCTCTCTAGGAACATCTGTGCAATCTCTACTCTTTGAGAACACATTCCTTTTCTTGGCCCCTAAAGTACAAATTTCACAGTTGCTGTCCTTTACCTTATGGCCACTTCTATTGTGAGCAACAGTGCTCAGAGCTGAAAACTTGAACAATTTTGCACAGAGCAACTTGTTCTGAACTTGTCCACTCAGGATAGTTCTCCCATTCAAATCAATAACAAACTTATCTTCTTTAAGATAACAAATCTGGAAACCTTTTTTCCAGAGAACTTCAAGAGACACAAGGTTTTAAGGCAAATCTGGTACATAGAACACTTTCTCAAGAGATATTTTGAAACCCAAGTGATTTTCAAGAATAACTTTTCCAATTCCTTTAATGTGAATTGTTCTTCCTTTTTGGCCAATATTTACAAAACCATCAAAATCTCTAAGATTTGAAAACAAATTTGGCTCAAAAACCATGTGGTCTGTACAACCAGAATCAATCAAAACAAGAAAATCCTGCTTCAACTCTCCTGTAAGGAAAGAAAAATTATTAGCTACTGACAAGTTCTCATTTTCAAGGTTAGGATTACATACTTCATAATCAATCAACTTCATTTCCCGATCCTCATTTATTTTAGCCTTCTTGTTGGGGACTTGTTCCTCAACAGCTTGTTCCATTGAAACATCCAATGCAACCATAGCAATATTTTCCTTGGCAAGGTTGACCTCTTTTTCTTCCTTTTCACTTTCCTCAGATTTCTTCCTCTTCTTATCCTCCTTGCAATCCTTTGCATAGTTCCCCTTCTTCTGACAATTATAACACAAGACCTTTGATAAATTCCTTTTGGCCTTTTCTTTCTTCCTGGATTTTCCTGTCTTGCCCACCAGAGCAGTTCCTGTGCCCTCCTTCATCTTAAATTGAACATCATCCTTTTCAATCCTTCTAAGCACATCCTCTTCTCCAGGAAGGGGATCCAATTGTGATATAATCCTAACCAAGGAATTGTATTTTTTTGGTTTCTTTTGAAGAATTAAGGGTGAAAAACACTCAGGATCCACATTCAGCTCAGATGACTTGAGATTAGCAATACTTCATCTTGCCTCCCCCACAAATTGTTTGCAGTTGGAAAATTTCAACTTGAACAATTTATTGAAGTCAATTACCTTCTGATTGACAGAGTGAACAGCATACTTGGCCTTGAGAATTTTCCATACAATGCTACCCATCCTCTTCTGTTCCTCCTTTAAAGTCTCAGAAACCCATGCCATATGACTTTCATCCAAATGCCTAAGAATGAGATGATAAGACTTCTTTGCTACCTCTGAACTAATCAAAGTTTAATCTGCATCCATAATCTCCCCATAAAAAATATTGTCCAAACCACTGTCCATTAAGACAGACCAAGCACTGTAGTTTTGACCATTCAAAACAATCTTGGTGGAGCTGGACTCTGGGATATAGGATGTCTTCTTGGAAAACTTGAGGTTTTTGAGGTTTTCCAGAGTAAGTTATAAGGGTCTATTCTGCTTGGAAGCAATGATGATGATGGTACTGGTAATTTGTGAGAATTATTGGCCCACAAGCTTATTCAAAGAGCAGTACTTAAAGCAAAAAAAATTCTGAGACAATAATGTCTTATGATTGATGCTAAATATGAGGCGGAGGCAATGGTGCAGTGGTGAATTTTAATGAATTGGTGAATGAATGGATGGAAAACAGCGGGGGAGAAGAGCTCCTTAAATACAAAAGATGGTGCTCATGTGGAGCTCATTTAATAACAAGCAAAAGTCAAGAATTCCGCGCTAAATGGGCTCTACAGGCTCTAAAAGCCTTGCTACTTGGTTTTGGCTTTCCCAGCCCACTTTGCAGTAGTCCTCAAACCCTTATGACCAGCCTCTACCAATTGATTTGGGTTTTCCACCCTTACTGGGCTGAACCAGCCCTTGTTGCTGTTCATATCCTGGCTGGTTGTCTATTACATTCAGCCCTGTTACCTGGTTACAATTCCCTCTTGACCGTATTGGTCCTTATTACCAACTCACATGGCTGGTTGCCTCCTGCAACCAGCCCCTGGCCCTCAGATTGGCCAGGGTGGACCCAGAAACACTCTGGTTCAAGTCAAACTTACAGGAGGGGATTTGTAACCAGCGGACATGCGTGTCCCCCCCTCTCTCTCTCAATCCCTGGAGGGAGCGGTCAAATCCCCCCCCCAAACCCTGGATGTTAATCCCACCCAGGGCATCACACAAATGGGTGGGCTGGGCGGTGGTCAAGCCCACCCAGCCCCAGGTCACCTCCCTCTTTGTAAGGGGGGGGGGGGGAGATGGCCCCTGCAACCTCTTTGTTGCCCCACAAGAGATCGGGGGGGTCAAATCCCACCCCACATTGCTGGTTGCCTTGTTGCAGCTGGCCTAGTTAGTCCACACATGAGTTGGGGGGGTGATCAAGTCCCCTCCCACCTTGCCGGTTGCCTTTTTGCAGCCTGCCTGGCTGGTTGAGGACCAGCCAACCTCCTCTCCCGCTTGCAACCAAGCAAGGGGAGGGAGGGAGGCAGGGGCTTCCGGCCCCCTTGCGGCTGCAACAGAACAAGCAACCCAACTGAGGCTGCGGCCCCGCACACAAGCGGATGGGGGGACTCCAAATGGAGCCCCCTGCCCCATACAAAGGCCCTGCACAGGCCCTTGGGCCCCAAAGAGAAACAAGCGGCCCCAAGCAGGCTGCCACATGGGTGATGGCCCCAATGGGCTGCCAAGGCCCAAAAGTCATAAAATAAATACTTTGAAGGGCCAGCCCGTCTTGACAAGTATGTCCAAAATAAACCTTGGGCCCAGTTATGCCCAAATAATCCCACCTGGCTAAGGTGGACCATCCACCCTGGCGGGCCCATCTGGGCCTGTGTCCCAAAAGACCTGGAAAACGTGTTTTGCCGCCCAAATTCCCAAAACCAATCACATCCACATAGGCCCATGTGGCCCACATGATTTCCAATGGGCCATGGAGGCCCATTTTTGCATCCCACTTGGATTGCACACTAATATTCACATTACCTGAGTGCATCCATATTTTAACATTCAAATCTTATTCATTTCTCTTAAGTAAGAAAGTATATGCTCAGGTGGGATCTGGGCTCATAACCTGTTGATACTTTGAAATTGAAGATGTGTCTGGTTGGTGTCAAACCCACAACCTCAGATAGACTGAGACACATACTAGAGTGCTGCCTTTACAAACTAGGCTACAGATGCTTGTGGCTGCCAGGGTTTTTTGGTATGACTTATCTAGGTTTGGCTGCACAGACTCTGTAATTTGTTGATAGATCATTTTAGCAGGGTCATACTCAACACAAAAATTTGGGTTACAAGGGATGGGAAACTGGATGATCCATTGCATTTGAGAAATAAAGGATAGGAATTTCACACTTGTAGCACCCATTCAAATTCAAATTATCTTTCTTTATAATAAAGTATTCAGAGTTGAAATGAATGTAGAAACCATTGAGCATCATAATTCTTATTGAAAAAAAGATTAGCATTCAAAAGAGGAGATAAAAATAAATTGGAAAGTTAGATTTTTATTCCTTGTTTTTCCCTCAGAAGGATTGTCCCTTCCCCTTTTATGCAAGCAAATTTGTACCTGAGCTTGTTGAGATAAACCCTGTCAGTTATTTTAACAAATGGATGAATATTTTTGAGTCAAACACTATTTGTCTCAAAGATCTGGAATCCAATACAAAGTTTTTTTCAAAAAAGGAGAGACTAGTGTGGAAAAAGCTTACCAAAGCCACCTCTGTACTCAAATTGCTTGGGATAGACTGCTTTTTCTTTGGGAATGGAGGTCTAAGGTGAGGATACAGCTTCCATAATCCCCCTTCAGGGTGATTAGCCTTTTAATTGTGCCACTTGACGCGCCAGGGTTTGATATTTGTACTTAGAAAAGAGACCAAGCCTTCTTCTTTATTATCCTCACTCTGCCCTTTAGACAGGAACTTATTTTTGTTGAAAATTCAAAGATGGTCTAGCACCTGGTTGGAAGTTATTTGCTTGAAAGAATGAGTTATATTTGGAATTGTGGTGTGCATGGTTGATGGAAATTTCTCTAAGATCAGGTATCCAATGATATGTGGCCACAGATCAATCCCCACTTTGTACAGTTGTGACATAGCTGTTTTAAAAATTTTTTATGAACCCAAGAATTTTTCAGTGAGGGAATGGGTCCTGGAGGAACTCCTTGAAGATTCTTGCATGGTTAGAGGAATTATTTGATGCAAAGTACTCATTTATTTCAGCTCAAATTAGACAGGAATCTTTTTGGTTTTTGGGAGTGATTATGTTTGCCTGCACAGTTGTGTTAAGATTTTAAGTCAGAATAGTTTGAATAAAAATGGTTTCAATGTAACTGAGAGAAAGAAGTCTTCCTTCTGCATTCCATCTAATCCTGGTGAGTTTAGCATAAAGATAATCTTGCAAATCCATCACATTTAGAATTCAATTTCTCAATATCAAGTTATTTTCCAGCATGAGTAGTGGTATATCCTTCATTTCTTTCAACAAGTTGGTCATGGTGGAGACTGGTTGAAACATTGTATTTTCATGGTGGAGACTTGTTGAAAAATTGTACAATAGTTTTTCCAATCCTTTGACTGTTAATTGTGAGAGAATTATTTATTTTGAGCCTTATTTTCTCTAGAACTTGAAGCCAGATGCTAACATGAAAAAAAATAGGTTTATGGTAGAAAAGGAATTGGAATCTCTAAAAATGAATCTTACCCACCCCAGTAGAGAAGAATTACTAAGACAGAAATGTATGAGACTGTTTAGAATGGTGAGGAGATCCTGGACAGTTGATGATGGGAGAAAAAACAAAAAATTAACAGACTATGCACAAGAATTTCAGGGAATTAAGAAAATTAAGATATTCACTTGTTGTTCACACCAAGTTAGCCTTGATCTCCCTGGATAACCAAATCCTTCACTAAGGCTTTCCTGAGGGGTAAATAGCTGATTTGACAAAAATTAAACAAAAGACTGGGTTTAAATGAATTTTGGTGGAGGAAATAGAGGAGGAGGTCTCCAGAAAGGTTGGAAGAGGAAAATTTTTCTGTTGACCGTGGTCTGCACAGTGCATATTCCTATTGGCACTTGAGGTTTTTGTGGGTGGGGGTTTTGGTGGCATTTTATAGAAATTGATTGGTAACTGGTTGCGGCCTGCATGGGGCAGGCTCAGAATTTGGGCATTGCGCTCATGCTCAGCAATAAGCACAATTTGGCTCAGAATTGGGATTGGGGACCAATACATGGCTACAGAAGAAACATTGGGTGGTTATGGTAAGCGCTGGGGGGCTCCAATAGGGTGCGGAGGGCGCCAGGAACTATCTTTCCATTTCTTGTTCCTCAAAGGTAACCAAGTGCAATGTCCTATCAACACCTCCAAAAAATCATTCTTTCTCCTTTTTTTATTCTTCCTTGGGGTGAAAAACCCCAACCAATTTTTCCACTACTCTTCCCCCCTCTGCCCATGCTGTTTGCTTCAAGCTGCGGGATTCCCCTCACATTTGATTCAACACTGTGGAAGTTGAGCTATTCAACTCAAAATATGAAGTGATTGCAGAATCCAAAGGCATGTAGGATTTGGACAAGGAGTGCCTTTTTGTTCTTTTCATCAAGGAAAAGGAAAATCTTTTGGAATTGGAAGAGATGGAAGGCTATAGAAAAATCAACTGGTCAAAGATGAAGGGGGGAATATTGGCAAGGTGGGGAAAACACAAACCATGGTTCTGGAACAGCGCCTTCAAGAGAGTGGCTTGGGGGGCAAGCGCGCACAGCGGGTTCCAATTGCAAGTGGAATTAATGGCTACATGGCAGCGTGTTCCCCCGCCCCTGCCCCACCACCAGCAGCCATCCCTTTGGCTAGAAAACTTTCAGAGTTGGAAAGGGAGCTCAAGATCTGTATGAGCCACATGTTACAGCAATGGAATGGTTTTCCACCTCACGCATCAGAGGTTTTTCAGCTGCCTAGCGCACCTGCGCCCAGGGTATGCATGTATGGTGGCAACAAAGGCTATTGGCCCTTGGGATGCAAAAACCCAACAAAGGATTCAAAAACAGGATTGGTCCGTCTGGTGGGGACAGGATATGTGTTGGGAAAGTGGTTTTGGACAGAATTGGGTCAGCCTGCGGCCATGAAGCAAGTGCAAAAACAGGTAAAGGAAGCCAAAGTAATGGCACAAACATCCCTTGGCATTTTAAACAGGGCCAGGTCAGGGCAGCCATGGGGGAGGCCTAGCTAAAGGTGTTGGCAGTGGAGGAAAGGGGGGGTGCGGTCAATAGGATGGAAGTGGATGTGGAGGAGCAACCACTGCCGGATGCTCCTAGACCTTTGGTGCAGGTTTTGGGAACTAATGGGAAGTATACAAGTCTTTCAGAGAAGAAGGGAGAAGTGGTTATTGTGCAGGGGGGAAAGGGGAACAGGATTCCCAAGTTGGCAGTGGTGGAATGGATGGTTCATGTGTCAATGGATTTCAACCAAGGTTGGACCCCTTTGGCGGCAAGGAGAATGCATGTGGTGCAGAAGGGAGTGGAGCACAGGGAGTGCAGAGAAGATGGGTCAATGTCAGATGTGTTGCCATCACAGCTAGCAAGGGATTTTGGATTGGAATGAAAGACAAACAGGAACAGGCTTCAGGTGCAGAATGGCAAGGGATTTGGCGTTGACAGTATGGTTGTCAAAAGAGAGCATTGGGTTGAATGGGTTTTGGGGGAAGACACGTTTTGGAAAAAAAGGGGATCAAAATCCCCAAATTTGTCCTAATTTTTTAAATTTAATGGTCCTAGCATCTGTAAGGTGTGGGATGTGCCCTTGAGTAGAAAGAGAGATAGAGATAGATAGATAATGAATTCCTTCCTTCCTTCCTTCCATGGTGGTATATCCCTCTATCCTAGCATGGCATTGGGGAAGGGTAAAATACCCTTCCCCACACCCTAACCTAAGTACAAGCACAATGACAGCCCAGCAACCAATAAGAAAGAAACCCAGAAACCAGAACCCTACCTCAACCCTAAGCCATACTTCCCAATCCCTCAAACCTGCCTGCCATTACATACATCTGGTTTGTCCTTCTCATGACACAGCCCTCTGCCACCCCCTACTCAGAGCCCCCTGCCCTTGTCTGCATCTGCCCAAGTCGCCAATTTTCCAGATTTCTGGGGGTTGGTCCCCGCTTGCCTGTTCCAGCCCCACTTTCATAACCTCTGTGATTTTGCTGCTCTTAACTCCCTAAACTAGCAACCCCGCAAACTTGGTTGGGCCAGCTCCATTCCTAGGTCCATAACATCTGAGCAGGTTGTGGCCCGCCACACCTGATTAAGCCTGGCCTGCACCTGGTGTGCTGAGCACCGCAGCGCCTACTGCTGAGCTGGCAGGGGCCACTGCTGAGACCACGCGCACTCCAACTGCTGAGCATGCAGGCTGCAAAACAGTTCCCAAGCCAAGGCCATATAACAACACCACATCCCCCCCAACTTGATTTCTGTCCCCAGAGGTCTTTCCACCTTTACCTTGACTGTACCACACTTCCCATACCACCCCCCTTGCGCCCTTTTTTCCCAGAATTTAACAATGAGTCAGAAATGAGAAGAATCTGTGTCCATGCAAGAGCCCCATGAGCAGTTGAGAGATAATCAAACATGTCTATCCATACATGATTGGTGTGTTTGCAAGGGTCCTTGAGTCTGAGAGTGAGAAATAACCCAGAATCTGCATCTGCGCAACAGCCCAGACCATCAATGCTTCCCAGAAGGGGTCCTGGACATCCCAAGAGGGACTTCCACACAGTTCCCCATACCCAAATCTTGTAGCAAAAATAACAAACAAACACCAGGGCAGACCAATCATAAGAGAGGAAGAGAGTTTGAGGAAACAAACATTCTGGGGTGTCTATTCATTCCATTGGTAAACCATCTAGAACACACCCTCACCAAATCAGGCTCATTCCCATGCTTCTCTATTCCCATCACACCCATCCATAGAGAGAGAAACAGATAAAAAGTGAAACATACCCAGACAAAAGAGAAATAGAGAAAAAAAATTACATTTCTCCTTGTCCTGCCTACTGCTTGCAGGGCTTTTCCTTGTGTTTATGGACCGAGCTTGCGCTGTGCCAGCATTCCCCCTCAAAAAATCACCATCAGCACTAGCTACCCCCCAACTTGGCTGCTGTCCCCAGCGGTTTTCAACCTTCCACTCCATCAGAAGAAAAGATGTGGGCAGCTTCATCCAATTTCACACAGGGCAAGTTTACAAATTTTTGTCCCAAACCACCTTCCAAACGTGTCCCCCACCAAAACCCACAACAAAACTATTGAAACACAATCCATTACCGTTCCACGCCTGAAGCTCCATCCTGTTTGTCCATTGCGCCAATCCTGAATCCCTTTCTAGCTGTGATGGCAACATGTCTTCCCCTAACCCATATTCTCTGCACTCCCTGAGCTCCACTCCCTTCTGCACCACATGCATTCTCCTTGCCCTCAAAGGGGTCCATTGAAATCCTTTGACACCTGAACCATCTCTCCCACCGCACTCTTCTCCTCCCCAAGACCCATCTGCTTCCCATCTGCTCCCAAAACATGCACAATATCTGCTGCTTCCTTCTTCTGTGCATGAACCTTCTTCTGCCCATCTGTTCCCAAACAATTTGCAATATCTGCTGCTTCCTTCTTCTCCACATGACCCATATACTGCCAATTGGTTCCCAAACCCCATACCACAGGTCTTGGAGCAGCTGGCGGCAGTTTCTCCTCCATTTCCCTTCCCATCCTATCTGCTGCACCTCCCCTCTCCTCTGGTACCTACACCTGCGCCATGGCCTCACCCCAGGGCTGCTGTGGCCCGGCCTTTGTAAAAATTCCAAGGAATGTTTGCGCCGTTAATTCCACTTCCTGTCCCTGCATTTGCGCTTGCTTCATGGCGGCAGGCTGACCCAATTCCATCAAAATCCGCTTGCACGCTGGGAACGCATATCCTGTCCCCACCAGAAAAAAAAACCAGGGAAGGTTGAATCCTCTGCTATTTTCTCACATTACAACCGCCAATAGCCATTATTGCCACCGTAAATTCACACCTAGGGCAAGGGTGCGCTAGATGGCTGGAAGTGCTCCACCATATGAGGGGGTGTTGCGCACCGCTGGGTTGGGGCCTTTTTCCAGTTAAGGAATATTCTCAGATCCTGCAAGATCTCCTTCATTTCACCCACTGATGGTTCCAGAGCTTTCTGGGGTGTCCTGGTTCAAAATGGTTTTGACATTCCTGTGGCTGGTGCTTGCACAGAGGCCAGTACCAAGAGTGTCACCAACTTCTTCAAGACTGCCAGGTACATTATTTCCATGTCCACAATGAGATCCTCTAGGTAAATTTTGCTCTCCATGGCCTGGTATATGACCAATAGGTCCAGAAGAATTCCAACACTCCCTTCTAACAATCTTTTTACCAAGCCAAGATTTTACAGATACTGTTGCACCTGCAAGCAAAGCTGGGGTACAAGCCCCCCCAAGAATGCCTGCTTCATAGCTCCCATATGCCCCAAAACCACTTTGTTCTTTGCCAAATACCCATAGATCCGCTCAAAATTCAACATGTATGCCACCAAACCTTTTTGCATCTGTGCTCCTCTGTGCTTGCTCACCTTGGCCACAGCTTGTTCAAAAATTTCTTTCTTGGAAACAAGGCTTGCACTTTCCCCACCTTGCCAACATCTTTCTCTTCAATTTTCTCCAATCCTGCCTCTCATATCCAACCATGTCCTCCACATCCCAAAGCTTCTCTTCCTCCATGATGAAGAGGACAACCATATGTACCTTATCTGTGCCCATTGCGCCCTTGGAGTCTGAAATCCCTTCAAACCTAGCAATAAATTGTTCCACATTGGCGGTTTTGAACCAGAGGTGAGAGAAGTCCCTTGGCCTAAGCCATATGCAACAAGGAGTCTTGACTGCCATTTCCAACAACCCTTCCTCTGATGGGGGGGGAAACCGCTTGTCCTAGAAGCAGAATCAGCCAGTTTCAAAGGTTTAGCCTTGGTGTTAGGAGCCAGTTGTAGATTAGAAGAAGGGGTTTTTGGCAGCATCCTGTGTTACCTTTGAGAGACTTAAAACAAAAGAATCTTCCCAACCAGACCCCCGGATTTGGAAAAAAGAGGATGGAACTCCCCAAAGTTGTCCTAAGGTTTGTAAGTTAATGGCCCTAGATTCTTTAAGGTGTTGGATGCACCCTTGAGTAGAAAGATATATATATATAATTAATTCCTTCCTTCCTTCCATACGTGGTGGTATATCCCTCTATCCTAGCGCAGCAGTGGGTAAGGGTATTATACCCTTCCCCACACCCTAACCTAAGTAAAAGCACAATTACATCCCAGAAATAAATAAGAAAGGAACCCTATAAACCACAACTCTAGCCCAAACCTAACCCATACCGCCCAATCCCTCAAACCCACCTGCCATTATGTACATCTGCTTTGTCCTTCTCATGACACAGCCCTCTGCTGCGCCCTACTCAGAGACCCCCACCTTTTTGGCATCTGCCCAACGTGCCAATTGTCCAGATTTCCATGGGTTGGTTCCTGCTTGAATAACCTTTGTGATTTCCCCGCTCTTACCTACCCAAAAAAGCCACCTTGCAAACTTGGTTGGGCCAGCTCCATTCCTAGGTCCATAACATCTGAGTAGGTTGTGGCCCGCCACACCTGATTAAGCCCGGCCTGCACCAGGTGTGCTGAGCCCTGCAGCACCTATTTCTGAGCCCACAGCAGCCACTGCTGAGACTGCACGCACCCCAACTGCTTAGCTGGACCTACCTAATGCTAAGAACGCAGGCCACAACATAGTTCCAAATCCAAGGCTATATAACAACACCACAATGTGGGGAAGAAGGTTTGGGACAAAAATTTCCAAAAATGCCCCAAGAGGAATTGGATGAAGCCACAGGAGGCTTTTGTTTGGATGGAGTGGAGTTTTGCTACCCACTGGGGAAAGAAGCCAAGTTTGGGCGGGAGCTAGTCCAGATGGTGGTTTGGTTAGGGGGAACGCAGACGTGGTGCAGGATGGGTCTGTACACTCAAGGAAAAGCCCTGAAAGTCAAAGGCAGGACAATGAGTGGTGTGAAAAAAATCTCTGTCTTTTCTCTTTTCTCTTTTTCTTCTCTTTTTCTCTGTTTCATCTGTTTCTTTTTCTACAGACAGGTGCAATTGAAGCAGGGCACAAGATTTGGTCTATGCTGGTGTTTGGTTGTTGTGTTTGATACAAACTGGGTACGGGGAACTGTGCAGCAGTTTTTCTGGGGTGGACCAGGTACCTCTCCAGAAAGATGGGGACTTACAAAGGCGCATCAGACTTAGGAAACTTCACTTGGCACTCACAGCCACAAAATTGCGTGCAAAGCAGGTTGAGACTCAGACTTTTTTTCTGACTTCTCTCATAGCTCATGGTTGCTTGCACTAGGCCACTCACTCAGGGTGCAAGGCCGCTCTCACAGGATCACTCAATTCATGAGGGAATGTGTGCACAAAACATATTTCTCAAGATTCAAGGGTAGGTGTGGATACAAGTGATAAAAGAAGAGGGAAGGGAAAGGGATTCTTTTGGGGTAAGATGCAGTGGAAGGCACCATTATGGTTGAGGTAGCAATGGGAAGACCTCTTGGGACAGAAATCAACTTGGGGGGGATTTGGTGGGATTTTATAGACACGGATTGGTAACTGGTTCCAGCCTGCGCACTCAGCAATGAGCAGGGGCAGGCTCAGCATTTGGCATTGTGCTCACGCCCAGAAAAAAGCACAAGTTGGCTCAGCATTGGGATTGGGTACCAAGACCTGGCTACAGAAGGAGCATTTGGTGGTTACAGTAAGTGCAGGGGGCTACAAGTAGGGCGCGGAGGGATTCATGAGAAGGACAAACCGTGGTGGTGCCCCATCCGGGACACCCTGGCCAGTGCGGACATTTTAATGTTTTCCTTATCATCATTCATAGGTATCATTATCAAAAAGAAAAAAAAAGAAAAAAAAGAAAAAAAAGAAAGAAAAAAAAAACACCACTCAGATCAACCATTCCTCCTACTACCACTGCCCTACCCAAGTCATCCAAGATGTCCAGGAATTGATTACCTACCTTACAAGAGGTACTCCCTTGTAAAACTAGACCACCCGTTGATCTTTATTTCTTCTATCTCTACCTACAACGTGAACGCGCCAAGGACTCTCTCAATTTCTGGTTAGACGCCCAACAGCACAAAAACCTTTGTTGAGCTTACTTCAAAGACCTCCGGAAAAGTGCCGTTGAACTCCGAAGCAAATGGCCGGCTTATTATCAACGGGCTCAAACCAGGGGTAGCGTCTATAACCCTATCAATGGTATCTCCAACCAGACCGGTAACTTGAACAACCCATCCAAAAAACCTACTCAACCTCACTCCATCAATTCCTCTCATCTCTCTCAACTCGCCAATTGTCAGAGTGCCAGTCTGGCCAGTCCGATTCCCTCACATCTCTCACCTGCACTTCATGCCCTTTTCCCCCATGAACAGGATCCTCAACCCATCTTATCAGATAAACTACCCACCTACTAGACTTCATCTCCTCGTTCTACCTCAACCGGCCGTCAAAACTCTCTTCCTCCCCTCCTAGCTCGCAGTTTCCTGCGCGGGTCTCTTATGTTGCCAATGACCGTTGGAAACCGGCCTGCCGTTGTCCACGGGCTTGGCAGTTGCCCATGTCCGTTGGACACCTGCCGGCGGTCATCCACGGCCTCAGCAGTTGCTCAGACCCATCAGGATGCCTGCGGGCGTCCCTCTTTGGGTTTTTTTTTCTCCGAGTAACTGTTTGTTTCTTTTTTTTCTTCTTTCTTTTGTTTTCTCATGATCTCAATCCTTAAAAAAAAAAAAAAAAAGTTTTCCGCTCCCATTTGTAAATCTCTCTTGTAAATAGTCCACAGGCCTCTGGTCTATAAAAAGAGGGGCTCTCCCCTGCTTTTTCTGGAGCATCATCAGTCAATAGAATCATCCATAGGGGTGTGTGCCTGTGTCCCCCCATCATTGTGAAATTTGAATCCTGATCCTTATCCTGGGTATATCTCTGATTGCCCCCTGATCCATTTTTTGACCCAAAGTCTTTGCCCCTCTGTGGCCTGATCCTTATCACCAACCAATAGCCTTGCTGGTTGAAGAAAAATTCTGTCTGTTGAAATTTTTGAGTGTGTTATACCACTCCTTGATCCCTTTCTCTGACCATACTGGTCCTGATCCCTGATCACCTTTCTGGAGCCAATCACAATTGATTGAAGAGGTCTTATTAAGCTTAAGACCTGGAGTGTTATACCTCCCTTTTATTTTCTTTGGAGTTGCATTCTGCCAGACTATTCTTGAGTCCCTTGAGAAGTGTTGAGGTTATCCTTGCTTCAAAATCAGTTACTGTTTGCTTTGGAGCTTCTTAAACACTGTTCTTTGTCTTGTACAGCCACCCTCAGTTATCTGGTACCCTTCAAGCACTTGATTGCGGAGAGTTGGGCAGGTTCATTGAAAACCTGGAGGTTGCTTGGGTTTGAGTTGATCATTCCCAATCTTCTGCTGATGACCAGAGTTATTAGCTTGTGGGCGTTGTTGCATACATCAGCTTTTGTTCTTTGAACTCTAAGAGGGCTTTAACTTCTTTTGTTCAAGTTTTTCCCTGCATAATCTTGTCTCAGATAGTGCTGTTCCATTGCTACTGAACTATTATCACCTTTATCCTCTACTCCTTGATTCCTCATTTACCAGGTTCTGGACCTTGATCTTGGTTACATCTAAATATTTTTGTAACACTCAGGAGGGCAGCCTAAACAGCACATTTCCCCTCCAGAGAACTGCCATGGCCTAGCACCTTTTGGAGTCTTACATTTGGTCCCCCGGGCCGGGATGAAACCAGCAACCTTGGGATTTACAGTCCCAACAACTTGAAGAATCAACTCCAAAATCCGACCCTATTTTCTTTTCTTTTCTTTCTTTTTCTGTTTGTTCTTTTTTTTCAGATCTGATCCGTGGAGGCAACTTGGTCCAGAAGTAAGTCCTCCCAATTGTGCACCATCTGGGCAAGATCTTTGTTGTTTTTTGTGAAACTCTACTCTTGCCACACTTGTGAGCCACCTTGGAACTCTGCTTGTTTGGATCTCTTAGGAACCCTTCAACATGGAATCTGCTGGATCCTCTTTATCTGTTCGGGTCCAGATGGTCAAAATCAAACCTCAGAACAAAAATTTAGGCTTCAATGGGACCAATGTCAAACAATTCCTGGACTCCTATGAGATGGCTGCGGAAGTGGATGGTGCCAGTGAATATGATATGGCTTATCAGTTACAATTTTTCATCTCTTCTGATGAACTTATGGAGGTTATCAAATTGTTCAAGGGATTCAAAACTCACCACTGGCGGCTCCTGAAGGAGGCTATGTTGGCCTATTGGGGAAAAATAGATGTAGCCAGATTTACCTTGCAAGACTTGGATGCCCTGGTTTCTCAATGGATCTCCAATGGTGGTATCTCCTCAGCCTCCCACTATCAGACTTTCAGAAAATCTTGGGACCCTATCCAGTCCTATATTATCCGGAACAATCACATTGATACTTTGGACAAAATTTGAGTGCAATTTTTTCAGTCTTTCTCTCCAGGAGTGCAGGAAAGAATTAAGGATGAATTGGTGAAATCTGGATCCATGATCACGACAAGAGACAATTGGTTCAAGCTCCCTGCTTTCATGGTCCTTAGTAATAATGTGGATAAAGTGATGAAAGGTCAAACAGCTCTCACCTTTGAAAAACCTAAAATCACTGAACCAGTCCATGCCCCCTCTTTTCAAGCTTCTAACAAAATCATGAATAAGATGGAAGCCAATTGCAGACCTAAACCCAATCCTCAGACCCACCGGGAGACACCTACTATAGATGAGATCACTAAATTCCTTCAGGCATTTGAGAATAAAATATATCAGAAAATATCCTCCTTAGCCACTCCTAAACCTGCTAATTCTGTTCCTAAGTCTACTATAGTCTGTTATTATTGCCATAGCAAAGGCCATGGTACCGGTAGATGTCCTGAACTCCAGAAGGACAAGGAGGAGAAGTTAGTAGAGCAGAAGGGAAATAATTTTTTTCTTCCTAATGGTGCTTTGATCCCTTTCAATTTGTCTCTTCCAATCCATCATGTGGTGGCCTCATACCAACCACCAACTCCTAAGAAGGCATCCTTGGTCTCTGTGGATTTTCAATTGTCCTGTGGAACTTTGCAACCCTGGTATCCCCCAGCTATCACTTCTTCTGGCTTCCCTGGCACCTATCAATCTGATCCAGCTAGGAAACACCATGAGGAACCAAAACCTCATAAGTCTCCTCCTGTTCCATCTTCAATCCTGCAAAAACCCATTTAACGTTGATCTTCACCTGAGCCTCCTTCCTCTGATGCGGAAGACATGGAAGTAGAAAGGGAACCACTTATGGAAAGGTTCCAGGACAACTCTGATCCTCCCCCTCTTCAACCTGTCCAACCCTCAGATCCTCTTCCCACACCTATTTCATCTGACCTTCCTCCCTCCACCCAGCCCAATGTTTGATTTGAGAGGGGCATCTCAAAGGACTACCCTAATGCTGTGGAAGGAGTATTAAAGAAAATTTCTGATCTTAAAATTCCTGATCTATCTGTGGCTGAACTCCTGTTGATCTCTCCATCTGTGGCTGAAGGGATGAAGAAATGGGTTTCTTGTTGATGTGTGGAGATTGGTCCGGACAAATTAAAGGTCTCCTCTGGTACTTTGATAGAGGATTCTGGTGGAACAGATCCCTCTTTGGATACCAACCTGTATTCCTGTCCTCTTGGTTTTCTTCCATGTTATCTTGGTGAATCAACTAAAACGGTTTCTCTCCTTGTGGATTTGGGTTCTCAGCTCAACTTGATTTCAGACTCCATGGCCTGCAATCTCAAACTTAGCCCAAGGGTCAGTTTCAACTCTGTGGTTTATGGAATTGGGAATCAGTCCTGTGAAATGGTTTGTATTGCTGAGGATATTCCTGTTCAAATTGGATGAAATATTGTTGGCACCTGTCACTTCTGGATCACTTGTCTGGATGGTCCCATGATCTTTGGAAGGCCTTTCTTAATGGACTTTGGTGCTACCCTGATGTTTTCTGATCAAGTTGGGGAGAGAATTCTCCTCCCTGATGCTGATGGCAGAAAGATTGAAGTTCCTCTTTGTTATTTTGATTCTGGTCGTTGGGAAAGAGACTTCCCTGGTCATCCTCCCAAATCTGTCCTGAAAGGAAAGCAGAAAGAAAACTCTCATTTCTCTCATCCTCATTTTTTAGCAGAATAGTTGGCCCTACTGATAGTTGTAGTTCTTCTCAGCCTCAGACTTCAACTCATGGACCAACTCCCACCTCAGAGGCATATCTTTCTTTTTCCTCATTGTTTCCTTCTCATCCAAATAAGATCAAAGATCAAACATATGAAAAATCCAAAAAATCCAAAAATATTTCTTCTCTGTCTGGATCTGTTGTATCTTCTCTTCCTTTTTCTTTTCATCCTGATCACTCATCCTCTATTCCAGTTTTGAATCTCCACAATGAGTCTAAACTAGATCTTGATCTCAATTCTTTTCTTGGTGGCTTTGGTATGAAGGAGTTTGGTCTTAGTTGGAGGCAATTTGGGGTAGAAGTAAGTCCTCCCAATTGTGCACCACCAAGGGCTTCTACTACTGTTGTTTTCAAAACTCTACCCTGTGCCACACATGTGAGCAATGTGTTACCTTTTGGATCCTCTTTTATGGAGAAGGCACCTTTCAAGGACGCAGAAGAACATTGGACTTGGAAGATGTTGGAATATGGCCTCAGTTTTTGTAGTCAGGTCTCACTGGTCAATGCTTGGAGGAATCAAGGATTCCTCTCCTTTGCAACCAAGTACAAACCAGTTGCAAAGAAGTTCCAGCCAGTCAACCAACCAATGCCTCTCAACCTCAATCCTCCTCTTATGCGTCCTCCTCTATCCCCCGATCCTTACTGTGGTCTATCTCAATCCCTCACTGGTCCATTTATTCGCTCTGGTCGGGTCACTGAAGAACGTCTGAAAGTGGTCAACTTTGATCCAGATGGATGGCTTCTTCCTGATGAGTTAAATTTGATCAAAAATATCTTGTCTCTAAGGGAAAAATCTATTGCATTCTGTGAAGAAGAGAGAGGTCTCTTGAAAGAATCCTATGGTCTCCCTTACATCATCCCTGTAGTTGAACATGACCCTTGGCAAAAGAAAAAGATCCCAATCCCTGCTGCTAAATTTGACGAATTCATCAAGTTGGTCTGCAAACAAGTCCAAACCAGCTTATACAAACAATTAACTTCTAGCTATTCCAGTCCTGTTTTTTGTGTTCTAAATAGTAATGGTAAACTTAGAGTAGTTCATGATTTTCAACCTCTTAATGAAGTTACTATTAATAACTCTGGCGTTCCTCCTGCCACTGAAGAATTTGTTGAATCCTTCTCTGGGAGAGCTTGCTATGGTCTAGGTGACATTATGGGTGGCTATGACGAACAATCCTTTCATCCTATTTCTTGTCCCCTCACTACTTTCAGTACTCCCCTTGGTCAATTTCAGCTGACTCAATTGCCTCAAGGTGCCACCAACTTGGTTGCAGTCTATCAGGCTCAAATGATGTGGATCCTCCAGGACAAAATCCCGGATCATGCGGGTATCTTTATTGATGATGGTGGGATTAAAGGTCCAGTTTCTGACTATGATAATGAGCTCTTACCTTGGCACTCAGGAATCCAATGATTTATCTGGGAGTATGCTACTGTCTTGGAAAGAATTTTGTTTTGAATCAAGGAATCTGGCCTTACTGTCTCTGGATCAAAACTTGCCGCCTGTGTCCCTGCCTTGGAAATCGTTGGTCATATAGTCTGCAAGGAAGGAAGAAGGATGGCACCCGCTAAAGTCAACAAAATCATCTCCTGGCCTACTCCAATGAATCCAATGGAAGTTAGAGGTTTCCTAGGTGTTGTAACTTATGTCAGGATCTTCATTCCCTCACTATCCAAAATCTGTATTCCCTTGCGTTGCTTAACCAGGAAGGATGCTGAATGTATTTGGACCCAAGACTGCAAACAATCATTTCAGTTGCTCAAAACAATTGTTGGGAAAGACATTGTTTTGAAAAAGATCACTTATGGACCCGGAGCCGGCAAGATCAAGCTGGCAGTAGACTCAAGTTATCAATCTGTTGGGGCTGTCCTTACCCAGGAAGATGATAATGGTTTGAATTGTCCTGCTCTGTATGAATCTCTTCTTTTCTCAGATGTGGAATCCAGGCACTCCCAGCCAAAATTGGTACTTTGCGGTGTGGTCCGAATGTTGAAAAAGCTCCAGACTGTCCTTTGGGGTCAACACTTTGAGTTACAAGTCAATGCACAATCCATTATTGAAATGATCAATGCCCCCAGCCTCCCAAATGCTCCAATGACTTGTTGGGTGGCTTTCATCCAGTTGTTCTCTTTTGATATTGTTCACAGGCCTGGGAAATCTTTCACCATGCCTGATGGTTTATCTTGACCCCCTATTGGAGACAATGAATCAGAGGTTGGAATGGATTTTGATGAGGAAGAACCCTTGGTCCGCCCTGTCTTTGCCTTCTCCTCCCAAAATTACTCTGGTTTCCAGCAAGGTTTCTGGCTTAAGTTAGAGCAGTACCTTTCAACTCTCCAAAGACCCCCTGATCTCTCTGCCAAAGAATTTTGGTCCCTTAAAAGGAAGTCCTCCAACTTCTTTGTCCAAGGTTCTAGGCTTATGAAAAGAGCAACTCCTTGTGCACTTGTTGTGGTCACTATCCCTTCTATGCAAGATTTGATCCTGGAAAGTCTCCATGAAGGCCTTGGTCATTGTGGGGAAACCAAAACTTATTGACAAATATCCGAACAATTTTGGTGGCCATCCCTGAAGAAATCCGTCGCTCAATGGTGCAGGAGTTGTGAAGTGTGCCAGAAACGTGATTTCAGGCGCCCGGCCGAAATTAGTTACCCCACTGGAGAGTCCACTGTCTTTGGGAGGATTGCTATGGATGTGGTTCACATTAAGGCTGGTGGAGCTAAGTACCTCATTGTGGCTAGAGATGATTTTTCTGGATGGGTTGAAGCAAAGTTTCTTAAGAAACTCAGCTCTGAATCAGTAGAAGCTTTCCTTCATGAGACTTGGACAATGCGTTATGGCTTGGCTCAATCTTATTCTACAGATGGTGGCTTGGAATTGGTGGAAAACTTGCTGAAATGATCCAATCGCTCCCTGGACAACATAGAGTTACTACTCCCTATTATCCTGAAGGCCAAGGCATGCTGGAAAGAGGCCATGCTCCTTTGAAGGCTGCTCTTGTCAAATTGGCTGGTGAGAGTGTTAAAAATTGTCAGAAGTTTCTCCCCTTGGTCCTCTTCTCTGATTGAATTTCCACCAAGCAAACCACTGGTTACTCTCCTTATGAAGTCATCTTTGGTCAGAGGGCTGTTCTTCCTCTTGATCTTGAAATTGAGTCTTTCTTGGGCATCTCTTGGGAACAAGTTTCCTCAACTACTGACCTATTAGTTGCCAGATCAAAGCAACTGGAGCAAAGTGAAGATATTTGTAACAAAGCTTATCAGAAGATGATGGAATCAAGAGCAAAATCAGTTCAGTATTGGGAAGATAAACACCTAAATTGAATCAGGGACCCTTTGAACCCTGGTGATCTGGTATTGGCTTATAATTGTTCCTTGGAAACTCAGTGGGTAAAACTTTTCTATAACCACTGGAATGGTCCTTACCAAGTGGTCCGTCAAGTTAGAGGTGGATCATATGTTTTGGAGGAACTGGATGGTACCCAGATGGCCAGAAGGTTCTCTGCTGATCAGGTCAAGAAATTTCATTCTTGTGGGGGCAACTTGTTCCAAAACCACTTCTAGGATTTCCCTTTGGATGGATCAACATATTCTTTTTCACTCTCAAGATCAAAATGGCCATTTCTTGGTTTCAATCATCTTTCTTTCCTTTCTCTTTTTTATGGAATCAAACTTGGGAGCAGACTAGGGACAGTCTGTAAGTTGGGGAGAGATGTGGTGCCCCATCCTGGACACCCTGGCCAGTGCGGAGATTTCCCCTCTGTGGCCTGATCCTTATCACCAACCAATAGCCTTGCTGGTTGAAGAAAAATTCTGTCTGTTGAAATTTTTGAGTGTGTTATACCACTCCTTGATCCCTTTCTCTGACCATACTGGTCCTGATCCCTGATCACCTTTCTGGAGCCAATCACAATTGATTGAAGAGGTCTTATTAAGCTTAAGACCTGGAGCGTTATACCTCCCTTTTATTTTCTTTGGAGTTGCATTCTGCCAGCCTATTCTTGAGTCCCTTGAGAAGTGTTGAGGTTATCCTTGCTTCAAAATAAGTTACTGTTTGCTTTGGAGCTTCTTAAACACTGTTCTTTGTCTTGTACAGCCACCCTCAGTTATCTGGTACCCTTCAAGCGCTTGATTGCGGAGAGTTGGGCAGGTTCATTGAGAACCTGGAGGTTGCTTGGGTTTGAGTTGATCATTCCCAATCTTCTGCTGACAACCAGAGTTATTAGCTTGTGGGCGTTGTTACATACATCAGCTTTTGTTCTTTGAACTCTAAGAGGGCTTTAACTTCTTTTGTTCAAGTTTTTCCCTGCATAATCTTGTCTCAGATAGTGCTGTTCCATTGCTACCAAAATATTATCACCTTTATCCTCTACTCCTTGATTCCTCATTTACCAGGTTCTGGACCTTGATCTTGGTTACATCTAAATATTTTTGTAACAATCAGGAGGGCAGCCTAAACAGCACATTTCCCCTCCAGAGAACTGCCACAGCCTAGCACTGTTTGGAGTCTTACACCGTGCGGATGCAAAGGCAAAGGTATAATGGGATTTGGGTGGCTACAGGAAGGCGCAAAGGGTGGTCAAGGTAAGTGCAGGGGGCTCCAAGTAGGGCACGCAGGGTGTCATGAGAAGGAAAAACCCCATGGAAGCAAAGGAAATGTGAGGATGGGATTTGGGTGGCTATGGGAAGGCGCAATGGGTGGTCACAGTAAGCATGGGGGCTCCAAGTAGGGAGCAGAGGGTTTCATGAGAAGGACAAACCGCTTGGAGGAAAAGGCAGGGGCGCAATGGGATTCAGGCAGCAACAGGAATGTGCGGGGTGCTCCAAGTAGGGCATGGAGGGAGCCATGAGAAGGACAATCCAGATGGATGTAGTAGCACAAGGGGTTGGGAAGGAGGATAGGGTTGGTTAGGTTTGGGTTGTGGTTTTTTTGTCTCTCAGTGTGAGGGTTTTAAATTGCACTTGTACTTAGTTTAGGGTGTGGGGGAAGGATATCCACAGTGTGGGATGGAATGACGGAACACATGCAAGACACCATAACAAAAAGGATAGAATAATGAAACAGAAGTAGAATATACAATAGAGGAAACAGAATAGGAGAAAAAAGAAAGAAATGAGAATCATACAAACAAGAAACAAAAGAGGAAAAATTCAAACAACACATGTTTTACTTATACTCTTATGAAAATGGTTGTAAAAGAACTATCAGATGCAATCTTCATTTCCTTTGTTAACAATAACCACTGGGTTCATTTATCACTCTGGGAGAAATGATTCAAATCCCACCCATTGTATCAAAAACTTCTTCTTTGACTTGAAAGAAAGCTTCTGGTCTGGTTGATCATCTCAAAGAGCAATTGGATTTTGATTCCAATTTATAGATATCATATTATTTCATCATTTGGGTTTTCATTTCATCATTTGGGTATTGTCTAACATGTACTTCTGATGCGGATCTTGTACTTCTATTAATATAAAGGGCTATAAAATTTTGAACATCATTATGTTGAGTATTTTCAATGAGATTTTATTGGTAAGTCATTTCAACTGGTGTTGGGATGATCCCATCATAAGGAGTATTTTTACTTCTTATGGTGGGATCAGCTTAACACAAGTTGAACTTTTTTTTTTGGTGTTTTTACTTTAGGGCTAGTCCATTGAGGTGGACTTGATAGAAGTCTTTTTTGGTTTTATAAGGCTCCAAAAATTAAGATTGATGGATTCATCACTGGAGCATCAATAAGGCTTTCAAAGAGTGACTACAGATAGCCAGCTTCAAAGACCAAGGCTAATAATTTGAGGGAAATTTTTGGTTCAAAGACCAGTCAAAGAGGTTGGTTGATTCCATTAATGGTTTTTTTCTAATTTTCAAGATAGATCAATGGATGTTGAAAACCATCTCAATGCTATTGTGCTCTCAACTGAATTTCAGTTTTTTCTGAAAGTCAAGAAAGATTTGCAATCAAGGATCCTGAGAGAACTTGGGTGGATGCTCTATTTTCAATTTATTGGTGACATGAATAAGTCAACCATCAAACCTTGATTGGTGTCATGCTTTTTAATTTTTCTTCTGTTTGTCGTTCAAGCACATTCCCCAACAGATTTTAATCCCTTCAAAGTATTGGCCATCATTGCAAGCCACATCTTCACAGCTTGTGTGGCTTGGGCTATCCTCCGAGAACGTTTAGTCTCAGTTTGTTAGTTGAATTGGGACTACAAGCAGATTTTTTTATCTGGACGCAGCTGGAGCATGTAGAGGCTGGGCGACATACGCATGGGGCTCATCGTAATCGCACAAACTAAAATCAAGCATGTTGATAAAGAACGTTTCAACAAGGAATTTGTAATGTTTTAGATCCTTGATCAGGGGTCGTTGAATACAAATTCCACCGCAAGGCTTAACTTTTGACCGAACCTTATCAGAAGTCTTATTGAACGAAAATTTTGGTTGTCTGAGATGATAGAAATGCTACAGGATGGGCCGATGTTAGTAAAATGATACAATAAGAGCTCGATCATACAATCTTAGTGTAAGAGAGCTGTGCATAGTGCATAAGAAACTAAAGGGGTATTGCAACCAGTACTAGTCAACTGGTCCCGAGAACAAGTGAAAGGAACCAGTATATGAAGGTAAACAACAAATCTTAAAAACAAGACAACGATAGTGGTTTGAGGCACGTGACAGTGAGTCCGATAAACACAAGAATAGGAGTATTCTTGCATAACGTACGCAGTTCTTTTCGCGTGTCTCCTCTAAGTGAATGAAAGGATTGAGGCGTTAAATATCGTTTTGAATCAAAGAGATATGAACGTAACAGGAACTTGGAGCATGGCTAAAACAGTGAAAAATATTAGCTGAAATCATTTGGGGCAGAAGAACAGGGAATCACGTCATGATTAGAATCAAAATGACGCCATTCAACAAATCGGGCTGTGAAAAGAAAGAGAAACAGTATCGCGCAACTAAAAAGTCACTAAATGTTTCTTAGTAATCATTATGATCATTAAGACATTGGTCCTCCTCAAGTTAGGTTGTTTTGGCAGCTTTTGAAGGTTGATCTAATTTGATCGACTTTTTCTTCTGACAGGGAGGGAGCTTAACCAAAAGGCAGAACTAAAGTCCAAACAATTTTGGCCGGGTGTCGAGGGCTGTCTAGTCGATTGAATATATCGAAACTTATGCATAAATAATAGCGTTATCGCCCAAAGTCCGATTAGTCTTCAGTTGGATTGTCGCTTGAAAGAAAAGAATTAGTCCAGGGGCTTCATTACACCGCTGTGTAATAACTGCACGACAGAATCCAGCTCTGATAACTGATGGCGGGAAGCAAGTTCTAAACCGACCTGCTTCAGCACTTGACTAGATCCTAGCTTGCCGCTATCAGAATTCGAACCGATCTTCCAATCAACAAGCTGATCCGCCCGAGTAATACCGATATTAATCATGCCAATCTTTGATCCCGTTTTTTCTCTCATCTCCCTAACTAATCTGAAGGCAGAATAGGTCGTAAGGGATGAACCCAAGATTAATAAACTTGAAGATTCTGATAACAGTCGATTACTGGTGTCTCTAGCTTGATGACTTAAGGACTCTCCAAAAAATGTGACCTGGATACAATAGTCCACGCCAAGAACGTAAGGGGCGTCCACGATGCATCAGATCAGGTCAAAAGTATTTTTTGACTAGGCAAGAGTTCAGGATGGAAACGCTAGCGGTGGGAAAGCATGAATTAGGGTTAAGGTGAGCCTTACAGCCGGTTTCAGAATCCCATAGCACTTGTCGCAACTGGGGACGACGAATGATTCAAAAGATTTGTCCTTGACATCAGCGTCACCGTCAGGGTTGGTCTTGATATCCTGGCCTAGATTAATCATCTCGTCTGAATAATCTTTCCAAGTTGGGTTAAGTTCTGAGAGTTCATCTTGAAATTGATCTCGGTCTAACCAAAGATTTAAAGTTGAAAACTAGGGATCAATTAGTTTTCGTTGTCCGCTTTTCAGAGATACTGATCTCTGGTAACAGCAGGAGTAACAAAAAAGCTGGAATGAAACGTGATAGGCCTCTTACCGATGGTGTGACCACAGGACAAACAATTGACATGTTTCAAGGTCCCGTGAAGCTCCAAAATGTGAGAATGAGGTTTAAAATAATCTTCTTCACTAACGTTTTGCTTAACACCGAGGGCTTTGTGATGCAATCGATCAACATTCTGATAAAGCAAAATTGCAGATAACTGAGATCAGGATCCCATAATATTTTTGACGTTGGAAAGTGTAATGATCAATTTGCCTCGGTCGATAGAGGAAACTAAACATTTACCTGTGTGATCAAGTGGCGAATATAACCCATTTTCATTAGGGCAGCTAAGGCATAATGTCCAACATTTGGTTCCGCGACTCGAACAGTAGGATAACCTAAGTACGAGCGGGCCCAATATCGCTTCCGAAAACTAGGTGACTAGAACAAGTTTAGCAGGAGTTAATGAGAGTTAAATTAAGCCAGGCCTAGTTTCTTTTCAATGCTGTGACACACTTCTCTGAAAAGTTTGCTTGAAAAAGGACTCACTTCCAAGAATTCACTGATGAGGAAAAAAATGGTTGGATTGAGAATCAAGACAATCAGCTCTTGAAACTCGCGGTACCAACTCTGTGAGATTGATCTATGGGAATTTTTGGAGACGCAAGGCGATCGGAGTGACGATTCGAAAAAGTTGATTGTGCAGATTGAACACTCAACTGAAAGAATATGGGTCGATAAGACTTATTGATTGTATACGACTGTATAGATACTTGCGAGGATTACAGAGAACCCGACTAAACTTCAGTTAGACTTCACGAGCGGGAAATCGGTTTAAAGAAAGCTTGCTTACTCCTTTAGCACCCCTGAAAATGATGAAAAGAAACCCGGTCAGTGGTTATGAAGATAGTCTAGGTTAACGCTGATCACAGGAGTGGCGTACCTGTAAGCTCTGATGCCAGAATCTACGCTGATGCCTGCACCACTAATTGCCAAGACTTTGCCGGCACCATGGTCGAGTAAACCGATGACGTGTGATACGGCGGTAGAGATATCCGAAATAGTCGGCCTATGGTTCAGCTGGGCTCCCATCGGAATCTTGGGAACTGAAATCCTCCCCATCGAGAAATTGAGCTGGTTTGGGTTGATGGCAGGCAATGTCGATCTGAGTTTGTCTGGATGCAACTGTTGTGAATCGTTGAATGATGATCGAGGAGCCGTCGAGGATGAAGGATGTGGTGGGCTGGATTGGTTCTCTGGATCGCCAAAGCCCAAGGAACTCTCAAGCAGGGTGAAGATTAGTGGTCGCGCTCCTGGCCGCCAGTTGATAAGGTCCCGCCCGCGTGGGGCTGGCGCGCGCCGCACAGAGCACACGCGCGCACTTCAGTTTTCCAGTCCAGACCCTGCGGCGCCCGTCGATGGCGGCGTGATACCAGCGGCCTTCCTTCAACTCGTGGGCGGAGGGCCAGCCCCCGGCCGATCGACGAAGACTTTCAGATTGATTCCAAATGGTCAGGTTTAAGGTGAAATCTTACCCTTCATCCATCCTTACTTGAAAGCTCTCCTGATCTTGGCACTAGCACGTCGGACCTTGATAATCTTCAATCCTGTTGTATCTCACCTTTTTTCGAACTTTCATTAAGATGAACAAACCCTTGCTAACCGATAGATAATTCATTCCCAGAATAGATACTTGTTGGTTCAATTGATATATGGTCCCAGCCAACCAACGAAAATTGAGCGTTGTCAACCAGACCATGCTGGGCATGACACGAGAAAAAGTGAAATCAACGAAAAGTTCTTAGTCGATCTCATCCGGCAATCCATCCAACTCAATTTTGGTGAACTGGGCGTTGGTCAGGCAGGTGCAGATCTAACTGGTCAGATTTCCCGAGTATATGGACTATTACCCGGAAGAGCCACGCGAAAAACTTGGTCTATTGAATTTGTTTCTCTCCCCATATCCCCTTACGTCGACCGTTTGAACCCAGTCAAGTACTATTCGCCCGCAACTGCCAACTTGATACTTCGATGTAAGAGGGACCAAGTTAATAAAGTCCGGGCCAGCTTATTTTTCATCAATCAAATCAATCCTGGACTGCCCGTCATATTTAACGTTATCCATGTTTCAGGTAACTTCTTTTGCTTCTCATTTCTTGTTGTTATCTTCTAATTTTTTTTTCATGAAGAAAGAACTTATCGTCGTTTTCTATGGAATCTCTCGAACGTTCAGGAACGATCCGCAAGACTCAAAACTTTCTAATTGAGTTCGATCGTCAGCAGATCCTCAGCTTGAACGATGAAGATCAGGATCATGAATTTGTGGGGTCAGAGTTGTATCATAATAAGATTTTGAGCTTGGAACCCTGACCTCGCAGTGCCACCACATGAACTTTCATAGAGGCCAACCGATTTTATGAGTTGGCTTCCGTCACATACATTTTGCATTCTAATTTCATAAGTCAAGCAACTCTTGGCCCCTACCTTTGCCACAAAATCAAGTGGAAGCTTTCTGGGCCGGGCCTCATATGGGCGGGCCTCGGCTTGATGTCATATAGCACAAAAAATGGGTCTCTGCATGCGCCAGTCCTACAATGGACACGTATGTAAGGAACATAACCATATCAGACAGGAAAAGACCAGAACTAATCTGGGGGCTCAATTAGTGTAGGCCAATCAACCACATTTGTCCAATTTGTCGTCAAAACAAGGGCCACAACTTGAATATCAAAAATTACGGGTACATTACTGCAAAACCTCTAGTGCCCTTGAGCGGAAGAAACAAGTTAGGCGAAGATGGGTGAGACACTTTGACCAATGTCCTGTAAATGGTTTGTGATGGTGTAAGTGCTTTCAACCAAGCTTGATTCTTGCCAAGAACTTTGTCAAATTTCTTGATATATCTGGTCATACTAAGTTGGTGATACATATCATAATAGAGGCAGAGTTTTTGTTTGTTTCTTGGCCTTGATGCTTTTGTCTGATTGGAGTTCAAAAAAAGACCCAGGTCAATTGCTCAAGGGCAATGTCAAATTTGCAACCTCACAACCTCTGTTCAGAACCTAAAAAGGGTTGTGTGGCCCAATTTGCAACTGGTTTTAGTTGTGAACGGCTGCTCACAACCCATTTCAGTTGTGGACAACTGCTCTTGACTCATTTTAGTTGTGAATGGCTGCTCACAACCCATTTTCAGAAAAAAAAAGTAAAGACATTGATAATAAAATGAATTAAAATAAATAAAAATAAATAAAGGGTCCATAAATAAAAATAAAGAAAAATAAATAAAGATATGGTGTTGAGTTTTTCATGCCCCCAAACCTAGAAATCACATGGTTTCAACTTTGCCAGAACATCCCCCAACATCCCCAATGCATGCAGTAAACCTGGAAAAAACACGGTTTTTGGGGGTCCTCAAAAAAAACATACTAGGGGATAAAAGGCATCTCAAACCCCTGTAGAATAAATCTGACAAATTTTGGCCATTTTTAAGGCCTTCAAAATTGCCCTTGAAAACTCTAAAAAAAAACGCTCCACATCTCAAATCTTTTTGACACCCTTGATGCACATGGTCAACCTGGAAAAAACACAGTTTTTGGGGGTTGTCAAAAAAATAAAAAAAATACTAGGGGATAGGAAGGCATCTCAAACCCCTGTAGAATAACTCTGACAAATTTTAGCCATTTTTAAGGCCTTCAAAATTGCCCTCAAAAACCTGAAAAAAACCCTCCATGTCTCAAATCTTTTCACATTTTTAATCTTTTTTCTTTGATAATTTTGAGAAATCTGAAGGGAAAAAAGTTTCCAAATATTGCAGTCCATTTAATTATAATTTTTCCAGAATCTTAGTACTTCACTTTCCCGCCAGAAAATGGGATTTACATAAAAAATAAGACACTATTTTCAATTATTTTTTTTTTGTTATTTTTCCATGAGATTTTCCAAATTTTCTGTTTGCAGTATTTTATTGGGCATTGTGAAGGGCCCAAAAAAGTTATTTAAGGATTTTTAGGATCAATTATTCACCCAAAAAAAATTGATGCATCTACAACAATAATGGGAAGTGTCTGTTTTGGGGTGCGTTTTGAATAAATTTCTGATACCATTTTGACCATTTTTATGGACACACTGAGTTTAAAGTTTTAAAATGGACTTCAAATAAAACAAAAATATATTTTTTCATATTTTTTGGATCTTCTTTGGCCCTCAAATTTCTAACCTCAAAATACCATGTTTAAACCCCTTTTTGGGGTAGGTCCGCATTTTTGGACTCTTCTATATGAATAATCTGATATTCAATATGATTTTGAATGATTTCCTGCCTCCTACTCACTCCTTGGGGCATTTCAATCCTCTCCTCAACCACAAAATTACCTGTCAAAATCCAGAATCCACTCCACTCCACACCAATAATCACCACCATCACCAATCATCACAGCTCAACATCAATCAACCAATCTCACATCACTACTCAACACAACTCAACCAATCAAATTCAACACTCCACCCCCAATAAATCAACCCTCTTGAATCCAAAAACTCAATCAAAAATAAAAACAAACCAAGTCTTCATAAAAAAAACCATCTCAAAATCAAAATCCCAAACAAAAAATGTCTGAACAACACATCAACCAAATTTTAATATCTGCCTCTGCTGCTTCTTCTTCTGCTCCAATATATTCCTCTGCTTCTTCTCCTTCAACTTATTCAACTGATTTATAGCACCCCCATGATTCCACCCCTTTGGCTCCCTCACCTAAATTATCATATCATTCAAAGGGGAACTTGTGGATGCTGTTCAATAATGGGCTAAATCCCATGGATATGCCATTTCCACAAAAGTCTCCAATACTAAGGAGCAAAGATATAATTAACAATTTGACAAATCTGGGGAATATAAAACCAATTTGGATAGCAAAAGAATTTCATAAACTACAAAAATAACTGTCCTTCAAATTCTCTGGAAGCTTTTACAAGAGGTCTGGCTTTGGGAAATAAAAATCCAATTCCCAGGTCACAATCATCCACCATCAACTGATCCATCCACCCATCCATTTCATAGAAGGATTCATTGTGATCAAGAGGATATGGTCAATTCTTTAACCAAAGCTGGGGTTCCTCCCCTGAAAATTCTTAATTCCCTAATGCAGTCCTCCAATTATCCTGTTCACACAACCCTTAGTACAATCTATGACAAAATATAATAAATTAAAAAAAATTGTAAGGAAAATCACCCATAGAAGCTTTAATAATGGAATTAAGAAAATATTCTTTTACATATGAAATAAATAATCAAAATGGTCATATTAGTTCTTTGTTCATTTCTCACCCAAATTCTATCAAATTAATCAAACTATTTCCATCAGTATTAATGATGGACTTTACCTAAAAAACCAACAAATTTTCCCTGCCCCTTCTTCACATTTTTGGGTTCAAAAATTGTGCTAGAACATTCTCTGTTGGTTTCTGTTTCCTCTCCAAAGAAATAACGGAAGTTTATAAATGGGCTCTCCATCAACTTCATAAATTATTAGAACATGAAGAACCCAAATTCATTGTTACTGAAAAAGAGAAAGCCCTGATTCATTCCATTGGAACTGTATTTCCCAACTCTCATTATTCACTCTGTGTCTGGCATATCTTCAAAAAAAATTCAAACACATTGTAGAAAACACTTTAAATCTGAAGAAGAATGGATCACATTCATAAAACACTGGAATATGCTGGTCAAATCCAAATCTGAAAATTCTCATGAAGATAATTTTACCAAACTGACTGTATTCTGGAATCCCCCTACTTCTTACTACTTTCTTGAAAACTGGCTTCCTCTAAAAAGAAAATTTGTTTCATATTCTGCAAACAAGCACCTGCATTTTGGAAATACCAGCACAACTAGAATAGAAGGGCTGCACTATTATATAAAAAAATATATCACAACTTCTTCTGGTTCCTTTTCTGATGTAGTTCACCAAATATATTATTCAGTTTCAATTAAAATCCATGAAGCTGCAAGGAAACTTCTCAGCAAGACTTCAAGGAGCTGATTAGTCTCCCATATTGTGTTTAACACCTCTCTGGAAAAATTAGCCACTATACTCTCAAGATTGCGCATTACTTTCACATTTCAGAAGAAAAATCAACCACCTGTTCTGATTTTAATTATTCTTCTTTTGTTGGAATTCCTTGTGTACACCAAGTGAAGAAGGCCAACTCAAGAAGAAAAAATTTTTGCTTGATGAGTTTCATCCACAGTGGCATGTCAAACCTCCTATTGAATTATGTTTTCTTTTCTTGGAGAAAAAAATAATTCTACATTTTATTTCTGAAGTTTTTTCTTTTATTTTGGAATTATTCATAGCTTTCTAAGAAGGGCTCATGCCAAACATCTCAATCATCTCATGAATCACCTTCTCAATCAAACAACATACACCAGTTTCAGAATGAACTCTTTGAAGAATTCCTTAAATTGCGCCCAGGAGAACAACATTTTTACCTTGGAGAAATGATGAAACTGTTAAAATGGAATTATGAACTGAGTCCCATTCAAGAACCACTATCAAAGGAAGAAAGGAAAATTTGTGGAAGACCCAAAGGAGCCCCCTATAAAAGCCAAATATTTTCTCAGAATTCATCTAAGAGGGATCCATTGGGGTTTGAATATTTTAAAGTAACTAAGATAAGAGGAAGACCAAGGATGCATTAAGTGGTTAATTTGATGGTTTGTTTTTTCTTTTTGTGGTTTTTTATCCCTTTCTTGTACATTTATTTTAAAAGCATATGGTTTTCAACTGTTTTTCTCTAATTTCATACTCTGAGGAAAAGGAAAGGAAAGGAAGACCATGAAAAGTCCAAGGGAAAAAAGAAACAGGAATCAGAGGAAGAGGTGATTTTTTTTCAATTAGGCTAAAATTGCATTGTGAACAGGATGAGTTCATAACAGAAGAGGAATTGAGTGGAGATGAACTCAAAGATCTTGAATAATTGGATATAATAAAGACATTTAGTAATATTTTTTCTTGGTTGGGGGAGATCAGGATTGTTTTTCTAGTTCCCATTGATCGTCATATTTTCATCTGTCACTCAGAGGTCAGGAAACATCATCAATAAGAGGGTTGTTTCACAGGATTTGAGTACTAGGACTTTGAAGGGGATCAAGAGAAGAAAAAAACAACATCAACATGAAAATGCTAATAGGCCTCCAGGGAATCCAATCTTTGCTCCCAAAGCAACACCATCTGAAATAGAAAAGGTGAATAAATTTTTTAATTAATCTTGCTTTATGGTTCACTGATTAACTTCTTGTTGTTTAGTATGAAGGTCACAAAACTTTCTTTTTCATCTTTTGATAATTTTGAAGTGGTGGCTATTGATAAATTCAGTATGAATTGTTTTTTTTTCATTTCATCTCAAATAATACTCATCTGTTTTTCCTTTGTATCAATGCAAAAATTTCATTTTCCCAAAGACAGCAATACCACAAATTTCACATTTTCAATATGTGATGGGTGATGGGAACTGTGGATTTAGATCAGTAGCAGTTAATCTGGGCCAGAAATCTGAATATTGGAGCTCAATAAGTCAGGAAATGATCAAGGAAATTGAATAAAACTCTATCTTTAAGGATGAAAACTTCATGAATCAATTCTGGGATGAAAATTTTGACAAAGAAAGAAAAAATCTCAACCACACTTCTGGAAATTCCCCTCAAAGTAACTGGATGAAATTCCCTTGCCATGGTTTCCCGCTTGCAGATACATACAAAAGGCCAGCGGTACTTTTATCTAAGTTGATTCCATCAACTTATTTGTCCCTCAATTCACCTCCAACTGCAAATTCTCAAAAATCTCCCATATGTTAAATTATTTTTGAACATTTTTAGCACATAGTTTCTTTCCACTATGATTCTGAACTGTGGCCAGCTCCCCAATTAGATCCCCTTTGGAAGACTTTTGCTAGCAAGGAATCCCAAAAATGGGAAGATTTGATTCATAATAACTTGGAACTTGGTTTGAAGATTTGGTTTCCTGGTAGTAAAAATAATAAAGTAGTACAAATTTATCTTGATTGAATCATTTGTCTTTTTTTTTGCTCAATTTTTCATATTTTTTTTTACTCATTGATTTAGCGCAAAAAACACCACTTTTGTGTTTTAAATTATGAATTATTTGGGAAAAAATGAGCTACAAAAAATCACTGGATAATTTTTTTAGGCCCTTTGCAATTCTCACTGAAATAATGCAAACTGAAAATTTGGAAAATCTCTTGGAAAAATAACAAAAAAAAAATTGAAAATATTGTCTCATCTTTTATGTGAATGCCATTTTCTGGAAGGATAGTGAAGTACTAAAAATCTGGAAAAATTTCAATTGAATTGCCTTCCATATTTAGAAAATTTTTTCCCTTCAAATTTCTCAAAATAATCAAAGAAAAAAGATTAAAAATGTGAAAAGATTTGAGATGTGGAGCATTTTTTTCAGTTTTTTGAGGGCAATTTTGAAGGCCTTAAAAATGGCCAAAATTCTTCAGAGTTATTCTACAGGGGTTTGAGATGCCTTCCTATCCCCTAGTATTTTTTTTTGAGACCCACAAAAACCACATTTTTTGCAGGTTTACCATGTGCATTGGGGACATCAGGGGACAGTGTGGCAAGGTCAAACCTGCGTGATTTCCAGGTTTGGGGGAGTGAAAAAGTCAATGCCCTAAAGATTAAGAAAAATAAAAAAATTAAATATTTTCATTTATTAACAAAAAAACCAAAAATGAAAAAAAAAATGGAAAAATACAAGTAAGTTCAACTTTACTAGCCCTAAAGTAAAAAAAACAAAAATTAAATTAATAATTAAAAATCTATGGAGCATCACTAAAGTAAAAGTGCCAAAAATACAAGTTCAAGTTGACTAGACCTAAATTAAAACCCCCCAAAAAACAAGTTGAAACTTTACTAGCCCTAAAGTAAAAACACCAAAAGAAAAACAAGTTCAACTTGTGTTAAGCTGATCCCATCTTAACAAGTAAAAATACTCCTTATGATGGGATCAGCCCAACACAAGTTGAACTCAATTACAAGTAGAATCTCATTAAAAACACTCAAAATGACAATTTCAACTCAAAAAAATAAAAATGTTGATGTTCAAAATGTGATAACCCTTTATATTAATAGAATTTCAAGATCAGCATCAGAATCCCAACCCAAATGATAAAACTAAAATGATTTTTATAAACTAAAATACAATTTAAGTTGATATTATAGATGTTCAACCCAGAGAGAAGATTTTTTAGAAGTCAAAGAAGCAGGTTTGGAAACAATGGGAGGGATTGGAATCATTTCTCCCTCAAGTACAAGATGAACCCAGTGATTATTGTTGAAAAATAAAATGAATATTTGATCTTATTTTTCTTTCAAACAAATTTTCATAGGAGTATATGTACAACATGAATCCAATGAAATGAAAACTATTGGTCTTCCATAAGTATCAGCTATTATTTGACCCATATCCCACTTTGAAAGCCATTTTGAACATGGAATCTTTTTGTTGATGTCTTTAACATCAAGTCTTTTTTCTATCTTTTAAAAATATTTACTGATTCCAAGGATCTTAGGATAGCACATCTTATTTTTCCTCAATGTTTCAATCATTTCCTTTGGCACATCAAAAAATCCATGCTCATCATAGCCAAGTGATTTTTCAATGAATCTAAAGCCACAATTCCCATCACCAACTGGATCCCAAACCCCTCAAGAACCTATGTAAGTGCTGATGTGTTTGATTGAAATAATTCACTTCTGTGTCTTACAATCAAAAATTACTTAGAAAAAATCCTAATATCATTAAAAAAAATTAGAAAGTAGCATGGGTCCCTTCTAACCAAGACATTGTTTTATTTTGAAAGTCAGGGTTTACACAAGTCCACGCTGTTAAAAAGTCTCTTTGATAGGGAAAATGTTATTTTACATAAACTCAAGCACATGATCAAGGTTTTTTGAGAAAAACTGTATACAGGGTTCAAAATCAGCATTCCTAGCAGAGATGAACAGAAGAAGCAATAAATTAGCATACTATGGGTTCTGCATCATTGACTTATGCCTCCCCCTTGGGTTTAGAGGCCCCATGATTTTCCCAAAGAGATGTAAAACTTTGCCATCCTTCATTGTTATTACTGAAGAAAAATTTGCAATTTTCTTGATTATTTTTAGAAAAGTCCCAAAATTACAACTGTCTGGATGAATCAGGGAAACTATTCTCTATAGCATAGATCAGAGATTTTTCACATTCCATCACAAATACCTTGGGAAGTCCCTTGGGATCATAAGCCAACTACTTTAATGCATTAAAAGCCAACTGTAGAACTCATATGTTGCTTTTTTTATAAAATCAAAATACTTTTTAAAAGTTTTTCTGTGGGCTGTCATTCCTAAAACATGCAATAGAGGGATGTTTTACTTTTTTTTATAAGTACAATCCAACAAAGCAATATGATGGTATTTTTTGAAAATTTTCTATAGAATCAGGATGAGCCAAGAAAAGGGCCTCTAGGTGATCCTCTCCACCAAATTTGTACCTGGAAACCCACTGGGATTCCTGGATCATTTCCAATAGAATATCCATAACACCTTTCCCATCTAGTTCTGCTTGATTTACCTTCCGCTTATTGTTATAGATTGTTCTATTGTCAATGTATTCTCCACCATCAATATTTCTCAATTTCCTTTTAAGCTGAAATGTATTGAGCCCATCTTTCATGCCTTACTTAAGTAGATCCAAGGCTTGCCCAGAGATTCTCCTCAGTTGTTGATGCACTGAAGGGTTTCCAGATTTTTGATGATTGTGTAGGCCATTTCTGATGGAGAGATTCCATGTGGGATCTGCTACTTTCCAACTTTCACTGATCATGAAGTGACACCCAACCTTCCTGGTGTGAGTTTGACTTTGATTTTTGATGAGAAACGGCCCTTCAGATAACCCAAATCTGTCACATGCTAGATCCACATATTTACCTTTTGTTGACTTGAAATTTGTCAATGTGTAGTAATGCATGGCTGCCCATTTTTGACAATAAATCTTGGCTGCTTTCCTACTAGAAAAGGCTCTTGCAGGAGGAGTGTCAAGCGGGTCTGGAACCCCTTGTTTACATTATTATTTTTCAAGCCAAATCCTTCTTAGGCCAATGACAATGAAATGTGACCCACCACCTTTAGTCAATTCCAGTTGGGGAGAAACATCTTGTAATTCCAGTTTTGATAAAAATTCTTGTTCCTCAATTGTAACCCTAGATGAGGATTCAATTGGGGCTTCCAATTTTTTTTTTTTTCCAACTCCCTATTCAATGTTTTCTTTTCAAACTCCCTACCCAAATCACAAGATTCCACCAAGTCTTTTTTAAGCACACTTTTACTTAAGTCCCTTAACATAGCCATGTTTAAACCGGGAGGGATTGGACTTGCCACTGCTCCCATAGACCAAAAAAATTCAACAGAAATTTATTATTCAATTCAATTTTCAATCCAACAACTCCAAAAGTTTGCTCAATTTTGGGTTAAGAAAAATAAATTTAACCAATGGGTGTGTATTGTGTGTGTTTGCGGTTCCAATAGGCAGAGTGCTTGATTCCAAAGCCCAAATTTTCTTCTTGTGGTCCAATAATAGTCCCACATAGTATTCCACATCCCCAAATTTGGGTTGACCGCACTCAAATATGGTCCAGGGGTGCCAAGGTACCCCAAATCCCCCCCCAAACAGCCCATCTGGGGAAAAATTGTGCCCCAAATGGGCCAGGAAAACATGCACAACCCCTGCTTACAACTTGCGCATCCCCCGGGGGTTTCAAACCCCCAATTGAAACCATTTCTATTTTTTGATTCCCCAATTGAAACTTGAAATGGGTTGAAATTGGGAGTTTGCAACCCCCCGGAGGATGCGCAAGTCAGGAGAAACTTTTCTTGCTTCTGGTTGGGCTGTGAATTGAATTTTGCAACCAATATGGTTTGTGAACGCCAATACACGCCTGTTTGGAACCCTGAGGTTTCAAATTTAACATTGGCAATTAAGGTGCATTTGTGGGTCAAATCTTTCTATGAAACATCCATTTTCATGAAGGCATCTTAAGTTTTAGGTTACTCCAAGGACCAAATTTATCCTGTAACAGATCCCCAAAGTAGCCACCTATTACATATACCCTCCAATCACAACTCAGCCAGATTTCCCAGTTTGGAGGCTTATCATTGATCCCACTGATACCCTTTTCCCACCTCATTTTATCCAGATAAATCGCTGAGTTATGCACTTTCTCAAATTCCTCAGGCTAATCTTTCAGCAAAAATGAAAGAGGTTCAATTTGATGGTGATATCCTGAAGAAACAAATTGCAAAAACCAAGCCAAAAATCAAAAAAGCACTACCTTAAGAATTAATCTGCAATCAAAAATTCCAAGTCATCTTCAAAAGGAAGCTCTTTTTTAAGCTTGAATTTCATCCAGTGAAATAAAAATAATAGCAAAATCAAATGAATGAATCAATGGATTGAATATCTCAAAATTGAACCTTAAAATTGTGAATCATTTTGTGCCAACAGAATTGATTTTTGAAAGGCCTTTCTGAGCCTCATTGATGTTGTTTTTGTTAATTTATTTCAGGATTCCCAATTATCTATACCCAATTTTATAGAATAAAAACAAAAAAATCATACAAAATCAGTTCAAGATGATATTTTTGCCCAATTTGTGAAGACTCTATTTGAACCCTCTCCCAATTGGGCCAAAATTAATGAAGGCTGTTTGTACCCCCAGTTTTTCTCACTTTATTTTACTTCTCATTTCTCTTTACAGGCAGGGTATTTTCAAGTTAAAAGGATTTAAATGTATAGAAAATTGTAAGCTGAAGGCAGGCAGGAGATAACAGGAGCTTCTTGGAGAAATTTTCAGTATGGTTCAAGGATGGTTTGAGGCAAGTAAAATGGGATTTAGATTGACCAACCTTGATTAAACTACATGTGAGTCCAAAAATTACATAAAAAATTGTGTTTTTTTCCAATTTGATTTTTTATTCTGAAATTTGGATAATCTTAAAATTCAAGAAAAATAAATTAGTAATCATTTTGGAAAGCATAATAAAGAAAAGAAGAGGCAGCTTCATATAGCCATATAAAAAAGGGAATTAAATTAATGCACCCAGTGATGGAGTTTAAAACAAAACACTCTGGGATTTGAGTAAGGATAAGTTTATGTAGGATAAGAAAGAAATTGTTGAAACCTAAACCAATTTTAAATGGTCAGGCAAGCACAGGCTTTACTGAGAAAAATCCTTGACTAGGAAACTGACTAGGCATAGCAGGCAAACCAGAGTGAAGTAATCAAACTAATAAAATCATTTTTCAAAAAATTGATTTTTTGCTGGCCTAATGTGTAGATTTGTGGGTATCCATGGAAGGAGGCAGAAACTTTCTATGGATTTATTTGAAAACCATAGTATTTGTCAAAAAGAGAAATTGAATTGATTTCATACTACAGGATTTTTGTTGAAATTTCAGTTATAGAATGTTGAAGTGAGAGTGGGAACTTGTAATTTTTGATTGGTCTGAAACTCTTTAAATGAAGGGGGGATTAGAAATATTTCTTTTCTTATCAGATTTGTGAAAATATAAGGATTCTGTTATTTCATTTTTATTTTTTGGGAATTTAAGGTGGTAATAAGATTTCATCAATCACAATGCCCCACTGCAATATAACTTGGGTTGAAAAAATTGTGCTTTACAATTTTCTACTCAATTTTCCCAAACTCTTTGAAAGATTTTTTCAGAAAAAAAATTAGTAAATAAAAAAAAAAGTTCCACATTATTTTAACTTCTTGATGAAAATTAAGAAATTGAAAATTTGAGCCATTCTTTTGAACCATTTCTTGAAGATTTTAAAAAGAAATTCTACTGAGAAGGAAATATTTTTGTTGAAACTGAAACCAATTTGATCACCTTATATTCCTTTTGTTTTTTCCCATTGAATTCAATCTTAGAGAGATTTCAAAAAGACATCCCCTTAATCTTATCACAAGGATAAAAATGGATGCACGTGCTAGAATGTGCCTCACTGTAAAGATTTTCAACTTGGTTGAAACTAGCTTGTGGCTCTTTCTTAATGCAGTTAAACCATCCCAATTGCCAAAAAAAAAAGACCAACCCATAAATTCTGTTAAAATACTCTATAAACAATAAGGAAGCAAGTATTGTTCATGCCTGAAATTGGTTTCAATTATAACTCAAATTTTACATAAAACTTCTAATATATTTTGTTGATATATGATCCAAAACAATTCTTGTGTATATTGCAACAATTGTTTTAGTTTTTTCAATTTTTGGAAATTAATGAGGAAATTTTAATTATTGTCCCAAAAAATTTCAAGATTTAATAAATTGACCAATATTGGGAAAATATTACTGTTGTGAATCTGGACCTTGAAATTTCTAACATATCACAAATCCAGCTGGTTTGTTATTGATTTAAAAAAAATGAAAGATAAATTATATCCTGTGGTAAAATCTTTCCTTTGAACTAATATACTCACAAGGATGGGCAAGTATATGCCTCATATCTTTGATAGAAACCCCAATATTTCAATGATATATATTGAAGGGGTGAGCTTTAGGGTATTCTTTGTTAAGCATGTTGTTTGAAAAACAAAATGATATCCAGAGTTTTTATTCACACTAACAGAATAATTGTAAACCATTAGGAATTTTTTGGGAGCTTTTTAGGAATTATTTTGATTGAGATTGAATGAAACCATGACTATTGGTTCTGATTTTCAAGAATTTCCAGGAATTGAAAAAAATGAAAAAATCTGAAATATTAATTCAAAAAATCCATGGTTTAATCACACACCCAAATAATTCTTGTAGTATGAATTATGAAAAATAAAAAAATTCAAATCAAACAAAATTATTTTTTACTGGTTACTGATATAGAAATTAATTTATATAGAACCAGCAACACTAGGAGAATAAGATCCAAAGTATAAAGAAAATCAAGGCATGAGAAAAGGAAGGCAGAGAAAGCTGGGCTGGAACAGCAAAAGTTAATTTTGGAAATTTTGACTCTTATGAGGGTAAAGGATGCAACTAGCTGGCAGATGAAAATTTGAAAACAGCACAGAAAATGTGAGTTTGAGTCATCAGGCAGAAGAGAAAAGAATTTTAAATTATTTTTAAGATGTTATGGGCCTTAACTTGATTATCATTAGGGGGAAAGAAATTAAAGGAAGGAGAAACTGAGAGATGGAAATTAAATCAGCAAGTTGAGTTTCTGGAAATTGGATCAAGAATTCCAACCAGAAATCAATCATCAATGGGATGATAGCTTGATTGGGCTGGCCAAAAAGATAGTTCTTGAGGGCAGTGGTAAGTTGATGGTGGTGGAGTCAGGCGGTTGAGTTGGCCAATGGAGGAGATTAGGACATGATGGTGGTCCATTGAACTATGAGAAAGGCCATCAGGTGATTAAGGAAAGAAGAGAGAGGTCCCAAATGAGACTGTGTTTCATAACTAAAACTTGACTCTCTATACTTAGTCTCCATAGTAATTCTTAAACCTCAGCAAATTAAAACTCTACCCCTGGATCTACCCCCCCACCTGCACCTCCTGAAGGATCTCCCTAGAACCCCTGCACATCCCAGGAAATCTCCCAGGCTCTCTTTCTGTCTATGGCTAGGGGCATACTCAATCTATCCTTTTTGAGTGAGAATTACATACATAGTACATAATCCTGGCTGGAAAACCCATAAATCCAGTTAAGTAAATGCCACACCTTCCCAGTCAGGCCCATCACTCAATCTGTCAAACCACTTCCTCCATCCAACCATGTCAGCATTTAATGCCATGGGAAATCTCAGAACCAGCACCATTCACTCCCTCCTGAAGGCCTCCTCTAAGTCTCACATATACTGGCCTCTCCTTCCATCCTGCAATAATCCCCCCAAGGGGTTATTATACTACTTCTTACTGGTTAGTCATTAAGCCAGTAGGTGTCATTTCAAAAAAAGAAAGGCAACCAGCCTACCCTTACTCATCTCACCTATCCTTCCAGTGTTACCCTTATAGGATTAATTCAAATATCATCCTTCAGAGCCTTACTTGTGGATTCATTTCATCTATTCCTGAAGATGTTGAAGCATGAATTGAATTTCAAACCAGAAGGCTAAGATTAGATGACAACAAAAGAACAAGAGACTCATGATGAGGACAATGATGGGCCTCTAGTATCAACAACATAACTAGCATGAAAGAGAATACCAACACAGAAGGATTGACAACAGGCACTTGACTGTGGCAATGAGAAGGAGAAGTGAAAGGACACAGGGATAGGAACTGGGAGAAGGAGAAAAGCCAGGTTGAGTGATTTTGAGGTTTTGGAGTGACTTGGACTGATCTCACCAGTTATAGACAAGCAGATTGAGAATTTGATCTGAGTCCTTGAGTTTGAAGTGGGACTTGAGTTGAGTTGATGACCAGGTTGTTTTGATCTGGAGGATGATTGACTTTTGTTGAAGGTAGTGGTTGATTTGGAATGTACTGAGGAAGATTGAAAAGGATGAGGAAGAAAAAAAATGGAAGAAAAGAAAACTCTGAGAGAACAATGAAAAGAAGAATCAGAACCCTAGGTCAAGAGAGTCATAGATCTTGAAGTGCCTATCTCTCCAATTAGAGTCTTGACAGTGTGAGAGACAGAAGACGTGCTTCCCGGGTTACACCTGTGAGCCTTCAAATTTTTGTGTTACAATTCCTTCATCAAAATTGTCCCTAATTCATCTCATCATTGCAATAAACTCTCATCTATTCTGGTTTCTATGAGCAGTAGTGCCTGTGCCTTCTGCCACTTGCAGTCCAGGTCCAGTTGTGACACTGTGTGAGGTTTTTCAGGATTAATTAATCTTCACTGTGTATCTGAGACCCCTGATTAGGGAGAGAAAGAATCCAGGCAAGGTTTTTTTACAAAACTTATTGATTCAATTTCAAATTCAAAATCTGAAGGATGTAATCATCCTATTTATGGGTGAACTATTGGATGGTTTGTTGAGAGAATCCCCTACCATTTTCTTGGACTGAGTGAGTGATAATTCTCTTCTCTTTTAGATCATATTTTCTTTGATTCCTTTGGTTTTGAGGCTGATGAACCTGGTTTTGGCATTAGAGCCAAATTTATTTAATTTGTCCTACAGGCCTTTGTTTTTGATGGGTTCAATACTGGTGAAGACATTTTTATTCCAAAATTCTCCTAAAAGATGGTTGATCCAGCATGCCACCATGTTCAAGTTGCCCATTGTTTTTCACTAAGACTTTGTAGAGGAGTAATTGAAATTTCTTTTTTTGCACCTTTTCCAGAAAAGGAGTGATCTTTATTGTTCAAAGATGAGTTTGGTTTGTGAAGTACAAAACTCAGGTTTTTTCCACCAGGTGGTGTCACTGTAGCAGATTAGATTTGGACTTCTGTTCTTCTTCAAGAGGATCATTTCCATATTCTTGGTTCCTCTCAGATATCTTCACAATCTTATTGTATTTTTGTAGTTTTGAATCCCACATTTTTCTGAAAATCTAGAAAGGTTCCAGACAACAGAGGAAAAATCTGAGTGTGCAAGACCAGAAATTAATTCCAGAAATCCTATTTGGTTCCTTAAATTATGTTCAAATTAAAAAAATTTGACACCTTTCTCATTGGTTTCAGGTACTAGTTTCTGTCTGCGGGTGCAGGGAGTGAACAGGCTTGCAGCTTACCATTTTTGGTGCTTCCAAAACTTTCTCAATGTGGAGGGGCAATGACAGACCTATCTTGGATTTTGTCCTGTCACCTTTATCCCAAGAATAAGTTTTGTTTGGTGATTCAATTAATTGGTAAATTTATCAAGGAATATCTTCTAAAATTGCTTGTTTTTGCCACATAGTATGGGATTTTCTGCATGGAAGAAGAGAGGAGACACATTAGATCTGTGGATGTAAAGGCATGGCTAAGAATCCAAAGGGCTCAATAGGAGACCCTGGATCCATTTTTTCAGCTTTTTGTACCAGTTTTTTGGTGCCTTTTCCTTACTTTGCAACAATTTATTCAGATTGAGAATACTTGATTTCATGTTTCTGGATTCAGTTAACTTGATGAAGATATCTTTTTCCAGGTTGGCATGAATGAAGGCTGATTTTAAACCCAGCTGGAAAAGCTCAAGATTATTTTCCAGAGAGAGAAGGAGCATTTCCTGAAGGTTCACCATCTTTCCCATTGGAGAAGAAGTATAGAAGAATTTAAACCATAAATTTGCATGAATCTTTGGAAAAAGATTCTGGATTTTCATGTGGTGGTTTTCCATGAGATTTTTCTTTTAGCTTGAACACAGGTGTTTTTGAGTATTTTCTGAGTTTTTGGACCAAATTAGAATTAAAATACTCAAAGAGATTCACAATTTTAATATTCCTTTTTTAGAGATCAAGCCCAATTGGGAAATTTCAGGGTTTCTTCAATGCTCTTAGGAGCTGAGGTGCCTAGGAAACCAAAATGGTCTGGTTTTTGGAGAGTTGATCAATATCTGAGAGTCTTTCCAGGAGAGTTAAATATAATGCTAGTATAGATATCTCTATCCATCTTTATGGGGTCCTTGCTTCCTGAAATTTCAGACTTGATTTTGACTGGGTTATCTTCCAGAAACCAACTGTTTGGCTTGGAAATTTTTATTCTCTTGTTTTGGGACTTGAAAATTTTTGGGTTGAGATTGGTCAATTAATATGATGGTTGAGGCTCTTTTTGACTCATCAAAAAACTGGGGTTGGCCAAAAAATTTAAAGTGTTTTGATTCAAATATTTCTTGAGAGGAATTTGGGACTCTATAGGAGAGCAAATAAATTTTTTAACCAAAATGGATTCCCAAATTTCCTTTATATTCAAACTTTGACAAGGAAGTATTGTCTTTTAGTTTCATTTAAGTCAAGGGTGAGAAAATAGGCTTCAAATACTGAGGAGGAAACAATATTCTGTTCATGAGTAGCCAGGGAGAAGGCTTGCCATTTGACATGGGGACTTTTTGTTAATTTCTAATCTAACTTTCCACTCAATACATTTGTCTTTTTAGATCTTTTCAACTGGTTGTCTGCCTCATCTTTTGGTGTTGATTATCTGCTGTAATTTCCACCTTAGAATGGTGCGTACTTGTTGTTTTACTTTTTTTTCCTTTTGTCCTCTTGTTCATTACTAAACTGCACATTATGGCGCGCGGAGGTACTTTTCAATTCCCGCTGTGAATACTTCACTCTTGATCAATTCTCAAACTCCATCCAATAATCCCTGATCAAGTGCAACCATGAAGACCTCACTAAACTCACCATCTACCAACTTTCTAGTATTCCAATACTTAATTCTTTGACAAAAGCAACTACAATCAATTCAATCCACTCGGCAGCCAGCTTGATCAAAGTAAGAACAGAAAGTTCTCAACTCCTCACCTGCTAGCTTACATGCTCACTCTCACAGATTGTTCAAGGCGCTCAAGTGCAACTCACTGATTAATCAAACTCTGGCCTCAATGGATTCTCTACTGGCTTACTGTACATTTTCTCCATCTCAACCTGTCTCAGCCAACCTTTCACTGACTTTCTTCCCTATTGGATAGTCAAATCTTGCTTAGTTTCATTTCCTTGATTCTTCAAACTTGACATCAGAATATAGCCAGTCATAACTCCTTTGGTCATTCTTTTTTGAATTATTTTCTTATTTTTTTTCAAACTCTCATTACTCCATTACTCATTCTTATTTTTTGAAATAAATCATAGCTTGGTCTTGGTTTCCAACCATATTTTTCTCACTTTTTTCAAGGCTGCCATACAGGCCTATATGTTCTCATGCTGGAGTTTGAGTGGGAGATTTGTTGAGGAGTGAGTGGCTTGTAAAACTTTTTATATTAGACAATTGCCTTTCTCAGCCTTCAAATTTTGTTGAGGGAAATATTGTTTGGAGACAATTCTCTTGATGGATGTAGAATCTAAGAATTTTTTTGATTCTTTGTTAGTGAACTCACCCCCACCATCTGAACATAATTAAGATGTAAAATATCCACTTTTAAGGTGTTTTTTTCCCAGAAATAAAATTATGAATTCAGTGGCTTCACTCTCAAGTTTCAAGAGAAAGAACCCAATTTATCCACAGGAAGTTTCAATAAGGGTGAGGGAGTCTCTGTGGTGTCCATTATACTGAGGAGAGATTGGTCCTATGAGGTCTAGGTGTATCTGCTCAAACATTTTGTATTCTAATGGAGTGATGGGCTGGAAAGGAGCTCTGTCAAATTTTCCATGATTGCATCAAAGGAAATCAAATTTATCCTTCAGTGTTGGATTAATTGCTTTTCCAAGGTATTTTTCCATATTCCAAATTCTGGGATGTCCCAGAGCTTTATGCACATTGTTAAAGTGGTTTATGGTCATTTTGAGGGCTGAGTGGGTCACTGTCTTATCCAACACAAGCACATTCTGTAAAATGTTTCTGGTCAAGCATCTTCTTCCTGGGTTGTCAAGCCCATGGGAGGGTGGATCAGCCAAGTTTTCCAACTTCAGTTGAAAGCCAGAAAGAAGAAGTTTTCCAAAGGAGATTATTTTGTTGTTGGCCTCTTGAACCCAGAAATTTTCATGAAGAGTGATTTGGTTTTTACCAAGATTTATCTTGGCTGTGCTTCTTCTTCAAATAGCAAAGGCTGCATTGGTTTTTCTGTTCTTTATTTCATATGTTCCCTCATTCATTTTCAGTTCTGTGTAGAGAGACTTTCTGTTGAGAAGGTGAACAGAGCAGCCTGAGTCTAGGACATATCTGTGTTTCTTGAGAGAAAAAGATTTTGCAGAACCATAGAGAAAGGAAAAAGAATTTGATTTCTCCTCTTCCTTTTTATTCTTGCTTTTATTGCCCTTTTGATGTGCTGGCTGCAAGTGTGGGAATTCTGCACAGAAATTTTTTTTGGTTGTTGTTACTGGATTTGTTTTTATGCATTCCATTTGTGCATCTAGGGTATTCTCATGAGAATAGAGACAGATTGGTTTTGGGGGAGGACTCTTCTTTTGTGCTTTTTATCTGGTTCTTGTGCCAGATCAGGTGCTGGAGCACATTTCAAACCATGATTGTTTGTAATCTTTTCATGATTTGGGATTGCATTAGTTTCAGGCTATCTGCAAACTTGAGAATAACAAGGTGTTTCAGAATTTCCAAGGGAATTCAATTCCAACTTTAGTCAACTTTTTGAGATTTAATCAAACAGTGGTAAAGATTTTTCTATTGCATTCTTGGAAAATGAAATATTTAGGAAACCATTGAAAATACAGGCTTGAAATGAAAATTTTGATGAGGAAAAGTGTTTTTTTGCATTGTTCCTGATTGCCTTTGTGTCTTCTTCATTTTTGGAGGTAGTGATATTCAAGTTATTTGAGGATTCTGGACAAGAAAGAAGATAGGTTTTTCTTTATTTGTTTGCATATTTGTCCAGGTGGGCCAGGTTTTTTTCAGTGGTCATGACTGGAGGAATTGTTATGAGTCAAAACAGATTCTGAATCTTATATTTCAAAATGGAGTATTTTTATTTTTTGAGTAGTGGAATGGAGTCTGTCACACAGCCACCCCATGTAATTTAGGGCAATCTTGGATGATTGTGACTTCAAAGCAAGAAGCTGAGTGCACGGGACAATGCAAGGTAGCAAGGCTAACTACAAAATGCAAACTTATGATTTGATCTCTCAAAAAATAGCAAGAGGAAGGAAGTGCTCCAATGGAAGGAACTAAATCCAAGCCCAATGTGATTACTGGGTTTATCAAATGCAAGAACGTATGAAATTAACCAACTGAGGAGACAATCTTCAGGCAGGCAACACAGCCTTTATAAGGTAATCCAAAGATGACCAGATACAACCCAATGGATGACCAACTACAGCTAGAGAGTGGTAAGGAAATGAATGACATGAGTGGAATAGGAAATGAAATAACAGTACAGTTGTTTCAAAGGCCGTAGCTTAGGTGTGAGACAATAGAATCTGAGCATACAAGGGCATAATGGATGAGACAGGAAGGAATGACATGAGAAGACAATGCAAATATGAAGATGTAGTTTATGCAGGGTAAGGGACTAGTTCATTTGCAAACTTTACAGTTGATGTGACTTTCTAGGCGTGATTTCAAACTATTTTTAGTGTGTGACCAAGAATGGAGGTCCAAGTATTGATGTTTCCAGGGGAGAAGGACAAAGTTTGAATGGATGGTTGACCGGTATTTAGAGTTAAATGCAAGATTTGCAAGTACATACTGAGTTGCTGAGATTTGAAGTTTTTTAAGCAAGCCAGAGGTAGTAAGCGGAAGGCAAAATTGATTTTGTGCTTTGTTTGTGTCAAAATTATGGACTGAGGTAGTTGGTAATCAGGAAAAGGATATATCAAAGTTGGGAAGACAATAACCCTTGACCTTGAAGCATGACAGTTTCCCGGGTATAAAGCCACAAGATCCTGAAAGTGTTTGGATGATTTTCCCATTGATTCCAAAAGTTTTTTAAATAATATATACCCTTTAGTTGATACTGTAATTCATTTATTTCAAATAAAATTTTAAATTGACTATGTTGTCATCCTCATCTTGCTGTTGGAAAAACTGCATTTGCCATAATGAAAGATGTGTCCCAAGTACTGCTCCTTGGGGTCTCTGAGGCAGGTGCAAGAAAAGCTGTCTTTGAGAATTAGCTTTTACATTTCATTTAAATAGGACAAAGGTGGTTAATACCCCATTTGCGTACAAAAGTGAATTAAAAAGTCAAAGATCTGCTCCATGAGTGAATTATCACATCCCTCCAGTGCTGGATATTGAATTATTAGAAGTATGGAATCCAGGTGAGTAAGGCTAGAGACTGACTAAGTGGGAAGATGAGAAATAATATAATGTAACCATTGTTCTTTGTAGTATTGCCAAGATTCTGGAGGTACAACACTAACACACCTCCACCTCCACCACTGTATTTTTGACCATTGGCAGAGTTTGAAGCAAACCAGATGGATTCAGAGGCGCAAGATGAGGAGCAAGTTGTGGTGGTAACCAAGGAGATAAGGAGAGAAAGGGTGGAAGCAGAAGGAGGAAATGGAATGGGACAAGAGGAAGGAGATTAGGAGAATGGAGGAAATGGAGCAGAGGAAAGAGATGAAAGGGGACAAGAGGAAAGGATTGGAAGGAAGGCCAAATCAAGGGGGAAAAAGTGTGTTTTGTGATGCCAATCAAGACTGATGAAAGGTGGTTGACTGGAAATTAATTTTGGAGAGGGTTTTTTTTGAGGTTAAAGAAAGGGAGCTTATGAAGAACTCTTGGAGGAAGGTGGATGGAATTCCTGGCCAAAGAGGGCTTGGACTACAAAATGCAAGGAGATTTTCAAGAAGCATGTGGTTGCACAAGTTCTTGTATTGCAATGAATTTTGAATCTGATAAAAAATGAGGATTTGGATAAATTTAGCTTAATGGTGGCAGAATTGACTAAAAATTGGGAAGAGGCAAAACAAGGAATAAATGAAAATTTGTAAAATTTTGATGTATTTTGATGTATTTTGATGTATGTTGATGTATTTTGATGTATTTTGATGTATTTTGATGTATTTTGATGTATTTTGATGTATTTTGATGTATTTTGATGTATTTTGATGTATGTTGATGTATGTTGATGTATTTTGATGTATTTTGATGTATTTTGATGTATATTGATGTATTTTGATGTATTTTGATGTATTTTGATGTATTTTGATGTATTTTGATGTATTTTGATGTATTTTGATGTATTTTGATGTGTTTTGATGTGTTTTTATTATTTTTATTATTTTTATTATTTTTATTATTTTTATTATTTTTATTATTTTTATTATTTTTATTATTTTTATTATTTTTATTATTTTTATTATTTTTATTATTTTTATTATTTTTATTATTTTTATTATTTTTATTATTTTTATTATTTTTATTATTTTTATTATTTTTATTATTTTTATTATTTTTATTATTTTTATTATTTTTATTATTTTTATTATTTTTATTATTATTATTATTATTATTATTTTTATTATTTTTATTATTTTTATTATTTTTATTATTTTTATTATTTTTATTATTTTTATTATTTTTATTATTTTTATTATTTTTATTATTTTTATTATTTTTATTATTTTTATTATTTTTATTATTTTTATTATTTTTATTATTTTTATTATTTTTATTATTTTTATTATTTTTATTATTTTTATTATTTTTATTATTTTTATTATTTTTATTATTTTTATTATTTTTATTATTTTTATTATTTTTATTATTTTTATTATTTTTATTATTTTTATTATTTTTATTATTTTTATTATTTTAATTATTTTAATTATTTTAATTATTTTAATTATTTTTATTATTTTTATTATTTTTATTATTTTTATTATTTTTATTATTTTTATTATTTTTATTATTTTTATTATTTTTATTATTTTTATTATTTTTATTATTTTTATTATTTTTATTATTTTTATTATTTTTATTATTTTTATTATTTTTATTATTTTTATTATTTTTATTATTTTTATTATTTTTATTATTTTTATTATTTTTATTATTTTTATTATTTTTATTATTTTTATTATTTTTATTATTTTTATTATTTTTATTATTTTTATTATTTTTATTATTTTTATTATTTTTATTATTTTTATTATTTTTATTATTTTTATTATTTTTATTATTTTTATTATTTTTATTATTTTTATTATTTTTATTATTTTTATTATTTTTATTATTTTTATTATTTTTATTATTTTTATTATTTTTATTATTTTTATTATTTTTATTATTTTTATTATTTTTATTATTTTTATTATTTTTATTATTTTTATTATTTTTATTATTTTTATTATTTTTTTTTCTTATTATTGTTATTATATATATATTTAAGAGATAAAATTTCTTTGCTTGAGATATGGAGAATAAATAAATATATAAATCAAAGGTTGAGATAATAATAAAAAAATAATAAAATTTAAGAAACTGGAAATGAGATAGGATAGGATGGAATGAGAAGTGTGATGGGATTGACAAGATGGAAAAGGATGGAAATGTGGAATGGGATTGGAATGGATAATATCAAGGTTGGAAATTTTTTCAAGGGTTGTTTGCATGAGAGTCTTGAAGCAAATTGGGACAGTTGCAAAGATGATGGGCTGGTTCCCCCAAGGTGCTATCTCTGTTGGACTAGAAGCCAGTCCATTCAACAAGGTATTGTATTTTTCCTTTGCATAAGGTGGAATCCAGAATATGGCTTATTTCCCACTCTAGATGATCTTGGACATTGACCATTTCCAGAGGGGGATGAGTCTTGCCTGGGTATAGGACTTGAGCTGACTCTAGGAGAGACACATGAAAGACTGGGGGATACATTTCCATTTTGCAGGTAAGGTAAGTTTGAAGGCATTGGGAGAGATGACTGATTTGGATTTGAAAGGCCAAGTTTTCTTTCAGAGAGTTTTTGGGTTGGGCAAGTACTGAAAATGTTGCAAGCATCAAGCCATACCTGATCTCCTATGGCAAAGGTTGGGGATGTAGTGCAAATTTCTTCATCTTGCTCCTTGTAGCACTGGTTTGCTGCTTTGAGGTTGGTTTGAAGTTTCAATTTAAGATATTGAATGTGATTGAGATAATTGGCAGCAGGTTGCAAAGGTGCTACATGAATAGGAACAAAATTTGGGTTTCTACCATGAAGAGTCTGGAAGGGCAACTGTTTGGTGAATGAATGAGTGGAGTTGTTGCAGGCAAACTTGGCAAATTGGGAGCCATTGCAAAAAATCTTCCTGTTGATAGGAAACATACATTCAAAGATAATTTTTGAGAATCTGATTAACTCTCTTGGTTGGCCCATCCTTCTTTGGGTGGTAAGCTGTTGATAAGTTGCAAGAGATCTTCAAATTTTGGAATAGCAAGGTCCAGAAGTTAGAAACAAACAAAGATCCGGATTACTGACTATATTCTCAGGAATACAATGTTTTGAAAATACATATTCTATGAATAAATTAGCTAAATCTTCCAAAGAGGCCGTCACAGTCCTGCAAAGAAATAAAGGCATCTTTGAGAAGCAATATACTACTAATAAAATAGCATCATAACCACTAGAAATTGTTAATTTCAAAATGAAATTGATTGACAAAAAGTGCCAAGGAATAGGTGGGATTGGAAGTGGCTGGGACAGCCCATACTACTGGTGTTTTGAGAAATTGTTACAATTGCATTCATAGCACGGGCTAACATAGTCTTTGAGTTCCTTGGTCATACTAGGCCAATAGAAGTCTTGTGAAATCAATTGGAAGGTTTTATCCTGCCCATGATTACCAGAAAGTGGAGAATCATGCCAAGACTCAAAGATATCTAACTTAATTCAAAGATTATCAGGTAAAAATATACAATCTTTGCAAAATAAATAACCATTTTCATCCATACTGTAATCACTATCTAATAGTTTTTCAATCTTGAAAAGTTTGTTAAAATTGGGGTTGTTGAGTTGAGCTTGTCAAAGTTTGGAAGCAATGTCTTGAAGTTTGGTAATGATTGAACTGAGTTGGGCAGACTGGTTGGAGAAGAGTGTCCTAATGTTTTCAGGGTTGTTATTTGTAAAGGTGCTCCCCCTGCCTGGGTAAAGTTCATCCCAACATGATAAAGCATCAGGGACTACTGCTTGTTTCCTGGGGTTTTACGTGATTTCAAAGTTGAACTCAGAGAGGTATTCCCACCAACGTGCCTTTCTGCATGTAAGGAATTTTGAGCTCATGAAATACTTAAGAGGATTGTCATCAGTTAAGACCTCAAAGGGTTTCATAAGACTCAAAATTTATGAAAACCATTTTTTCAAGCAATAAAAAATTGCAAGAAGTTCCTTGTCATGAATCTTGTAATTAAGCTCTGCAGCAAGAAACTTTGAAGACTCAAAGGCTACGGGATGAAAAAGACAGGAAGAGGAAGAAAACTGCAAGATTACTCCTACAATTGCATAGTCTTTTGCATCTATTTTTACAATATTGTGGGCTAGCTTGTTAAAATGAGCAAGTATTGAAGCAGTGGTGAAGGCTTTCTTCAAAGCTTTGAACTCCAAAGCCACTTGTTCTTTAAAAAAATAGTGTCTTTTTGAAGAATTTTATTAAGATACATGGTTTTCTTGGAGTAATGCTCAATAAAACTCGTGTGAAAATTACTGAAACCAAGGAAAAATTTAAAGGATTTGACCAAAGAAGGTGTGCGCCAGTCCAGTATGCACTGAAGTTTGGCTGGGTCCATCAAGAGCCCTTGCTGCAAGAATATGACACCTAAAAACTGAGGAGAATGAGTGTGAAATTTGCACTTAGAGGCTTTTGAAAAAAGGTTATTCTTCTGAAGTGGCTGCAGCACCTCTTGAAAATGATCAATGTAATCCTGAAGAGTTTTTGATTGGAAAAGTATATTTTCCAGATAAACCACAAGCTATTTCTCTACAAGGTCAGAAAAAATGACATTGAAAAGATTTTGAAAAGTGGAAGGATTGTTTCAGAGGCCAAAAGACATGACAATATAGTCATAACTGCTAAACCATGTTCTTGTTGCATTCAGGTAATCATGTCCCTTTGCAATGCTAATTAGTTTGTAGGCGCCTTGAAGGTCTATTTTTGAGAAATAAGAAGCTCCATGGAAGAGAGTGAGGAGGTGCAACATAGGCAGTACTGGATAGGCATTCTTGCTGGTTACCTGATTCAGTCTAATTTAGTCAACACAAAGGCCAAGGCCACCTTCTTTCTTTGGAAGAAATGGGTCAGGCAAGCCCATATTCAAATTTCTTGGTTGAAGAAATCCTTTGAATAAATTTTCTGCTGTGGTAGACCAAACCTGTCCTTTAGCCATCAGACTCTCTTTTGTACTATAAAAACAACTCAAACCCTCAAATAAACCTCATAAATGGATTGCAAATCCAAAATAACCTATATTCACTCAACCAAAGTACCACCCTACCCCTTATTGATTAGAAGATACAGCCCAAGAACCCTTCAAATGTTGCAAAATCATACCAAAACAGATGTCACAGATCTGTCAAAGGCATAAAGACATACCTTGAAAACCCTAAATTACATAACAGTAGCAGCTTACCCTCAACACCAGAACCATACACCAACCCTGTCATCTCAGCCAGAATACAGCAATACAGATACAGGAGGTAGTGCAACTAGTCCAGCTCCTTTCACCTTACCCAAACAAACAAGCAAATACACATACACAAAAATATGCAGAAGTATACAGGAAATTATAGGCGGGAGGAAGTGGAACCAGTCTCAAAAATAACCAAAAAAACAAACAAATAAACATACAAAAAGCTGTGCAGAAGTATACAGGAGCAGTATAGGCAGGAGGAATTGTAACCAGTCTCAACCAGAACCAAACAAACTACTAGCACCAACCCACCACAGGACCACAAAACAATTTATGCAGCCGGTAGCATGTGATACTAAACAAAATACCAGTAACAACAACCCCCAGAACCACACAGAACTTTATGCATCCAGTAGCATGTAATACCAAAAAAACTACCAGTGCCAGCAACCCCTAGAACCACACAGCAACTTATGTTGTCACAAGCATGTGATACCAAAAAAACCACCAGTACAAGTACCACAGGCCTAACCAGCAATATATGCAGGCTGTCAAGACAATTCAGCACCAAAAAAACAACCATTAATGCACAGAAATACATGAAGGTAGAAGCAAGTAGAACCAAAACAAACCACCAGTGGATGCACAGAAAAACATGTAGGAAGAATCAAGTAGCACCAAACTAACCACCAGTACTGCACAGGAATATATTGTGTCTGCACTTCACAGCAGTTTATGCAGGGATGTGCATGCATGAAACCCCTGTGAAAGCTTTTTCCAACCAGCAGAAACGCCTCATGTAACTGCACAAGCTTTTTACAACCAGCAAAAATGTCTCATGTAGTTGTATCTCACTGTTCCTCACCAGAACAGGGAGAGCCCTCAGGGGAAGCCATGAGAACCCCTGGGGGTAGGAATTTTCTATTTAAGGAGGGCCTCTCTGCCCTATCCAAGTTGTATTATCGCCACTAACCACCCATCTCATGCCATATGGTTCATGCCATCTGGCCTATTCACCCAATCACCCAACCCATCCATCTGTGTTACCTACCCAGTTCAATATTATCAGTGAATCAGTTATAAAGGAAACAAGAAATCAGAAACAAATTCATTGCCCATCTTTAGCCCATTAAACCACCCAACAGGTGCTTGAATAAGGGTTCTTCTTTGAACTAAATATTCAGCATCAAATTAAAGAAGAACCACCCTTCAATCAATAAATAACCCTTACAAAGAAAGAGAGCACAACCAAAAGCAACCAACAACCATTTCCTCTACCAAGACTGCTGTGGGCAAACCCATCTTTGGGTCCTCTCCTGAACCACCCCTTTGATAAAAAACTGAACACTTTTATATTGGGATATTGTGATGAATCCTGAATTTCTTGAAAAGAATAAAACCAGAAAAAATTAACTAAATCTCCACACAAATGGGCCGTTCTTCTTGGAAGCGCTGGATTGTTGACAATACTGATTGGATTGGATTGTTTAGATTTGATTGAATTGAACTATTGAGCGCTTCAGAATTCAAAAGAAGAAAGTTGACCCCTTCCTCCTCTCAAGTTCCTTTTGACTCCAGAAAAAATACCCCTTGTCCTGCACAATGGAGGTGAAGAATACTGAATAGGCATTTTGAGTACAGGCAAGACCTGCACATCTGGGAGAGCGCGTGTGTGGTGTATTGAGGAAACTTAAAGAAATAAGAATGAAGAATGAGAAATATGAAATTTTAAAAATAAAAAATAAGAAATGTAAAATAATGGAAGGAAATGAAGTAATCTTTCAACATCATGTCAACATCCCCCCAGAACTTGGTGTCAATCACTGAAAAATTTTTTGATTGAGAAGGTCAAGCATGTTTTTTGTTTTTAGGTTTAGAGAGCGCATCAGCCATCATGTCCTTGGAAGCAATGAGCTGAACTGACAGTCCACCATTGGAGTATTGTTTTCAAAGCCATTTGAGCTTCATGTTGATATGCTTTGTGTTTGAGTTAGAGCCAAAGTGTTGGATTTTTTCCAAAAAGCCCTTGTTGCCAATGAGAAATTTAGTAGGAAGTAACGTGTTCTTCCAAAGTTCTTTGATGACAGATTTTATCCACAATCCCTCTTGTGCGCTGTTGGTGAGGCCATTAAATTTGGATTCCATGGTTGATAGGGTGATGTTGCTCTGTTTCCGACTTTTCCAGGCAATAGGAAAACCCAAAAACTTTACCAAGAATCCCAATTGCAAGAGTTGTGTATCAGGGTTGTCTGCCAAAGTGGCATCAGAATAAATTTGAAGTTGATGACTATTGTTTTGAGGATGAAGGGTGAGTGAAAGGTGAGCGATTCCGTCCAGATACTTCCAAACATGGAGGACTTTGTTCCTCTGAGAGAGACCTGGTATTTGATTGAACCTGGATAACAGAGACGCTTCTGCTGACAGATTGGGATAAGTCCTGCACAAAAGATGATTCAAAATTCCAGTAAATCTTTGAAATTTAATATTCAGTTTTTTGAACTCTTTGCAGTCTTCATCCATTGCTTGTGGTAGTCTTGAACTGGGTGTAAGAGGCTTGCTTACAGAAAGACAAGAGGTAAGATCCAGCTCCTCAAGTATATCAGAAATGAGAGAAGATTGATTCAGGCTCATTTTCCCTTCAGTCAGGATGACATTCATCCCCAGAACGGTGTCCAATTCATGTGCCAAGGACCTTGGGAAACGTTCACAAAATAAGTTTTCAAACCAATCCACCTCTCCTACCACCACTTGATCATCTAAATGAAAAAAACAAGAAGAGCCTTTGAGATTGTGGATGTATAAGCAAGGATCTTAGTTTGATTTGCTATACCCAATTGACTCCAACCATGTTGTTAGAGTCTTGAATCAGTTTGCTGGAGCCTTTCTAAGACCATAAAAATACTTTTTTAATTTAAGGAACCAAGATTTGCAATTTCATTCTTCTGGCTTCAAGATGTATATGTCTTCACATAAAGGAGAAAATAAGACAGCGGCCTTGAAATTGAATTGTTGTATCTTCAGCCCAAGATTGATCCCCTGGATCAATAGGATGAGAAAAATGGTGAACTTCCCCATGGGGGCAAATCTCTCCCCAAAATCAATTCCAGGAGTCTGTAGGTTGCCAATAATACAGAGTCTGTATTTTTTTGTTCAGGTGTTGAGATAGTAGAAGGTTTTATTTTATTGACCCACATGGTTCTGAGAAAATGATCAGGAGTCACATCACAATCTTCCCAGATGTCTTTACTTTCAATATCTTTTATTTTGCTGTTGCGTGAGTCCTTCCAGTACAACAGATCTTTCATCAGTTTGCTGAGATGTGAGTACTTAATTAGTCTGACTTTTTCTGTTCTCTCTCAAAGATTATATCTAGATTTCTCTGGGTAATTCACCCTCAGAAACAATGTGCAAGTGGGATCAGGCTGAGTGGTAATGTTGTCAGTAGAATCATCACCTCCAGACTGAGATTTATCAAGAGGCAAAATGGATTCCTCTGAGCTTTTGTATATTATTTTGTTCTGAGGAGATGTTTGAGTCAACCATTAAGCAGAGATACCCTGATTTACTTCTATCTCAAATTCAACATTTCTAGTGGGAAGAGCAAGGGAGGCGTCAAAATCTAGAATTTTGATTCTTTTTGTGTCAATGACTCAATTATCCTCCATAAGTATTTTGTAAGAAAGAAGATCCTCCTTATATCCTACTATCCTGCCAAATGCCCCACAAGGTTCAAGCTTTGTCAATGAAGCTTTATCACCAAAAATGAAAGTAACGGGATTTCTGATAGGAAAAAAATAACTCAAGTTGATTTTCCTCCCTTTGAATTGTTTGTACGGCAAAGTATTGGATCTATGAGATGGAAATTGATTAAGAATGAGAGTGCAGGACTTAATTATTATACACCAGTACTTGGTGAAAAGTTTTGAATCAAAGAGAACCATTAAAAGAGACTCATGAATAGTTTGGTTGTATCTCTTGGCCAATCCTTTCTTTTCAGGAGTGTAGGGATTGGAGAATGTTTGCTTGATGTTTTTTGCTTGAAAGAAAGCCTTCAGGGATTTTTTGGAAAATTCATTTCCCCTGTCTGAGTGTACAATCATTGGAGAATATCCAAACTGGTTTGATTCCGTGTTGATCAGGAATTGAAGAGTTTTCCCAGTTTGAATTTTGTCTTTGATTGGAATAGCTGCTACAAATATTGTACAACTATTGACAATTGTCAGCATGTAGGAATCATGATAGATGCTTCTTGGTTTAATTGGACCTATCAAGTCACAATGTAACTCTTGAAACGGTATTTTGGCTTTTTTATCTTTTGAGGTGAAGGAAACTTGAGTAATTTTGCTGTCAGAGCAACCCATGCATTCTTTAGGTTTGGATTCCTTGATCCTAAGCTTGTGTCTTATCCAATGATAGCTGACATGACCAAGACATTTATGGAGAATCTCTTCTTTACTTAAATGAGAGACTGGGTTAGATACCCCCCAATGAACATGAAATATAGGTAAATTGCAATCATAATAACCTACAGCCAGCCAACTTCCTTTCTTCAGCACTACCTTGTCAACAAGAAATGAGAAATGGAATCTGTCTAACAATAACAATCAAAGTGATAGGAGATTAGCTGTGGAAAGCAGAGCATACAACACATTTGAAAGTGTTGTCCTCTGTCCCTTCTTGTCAGTTACTGAAACAAAACCTTTTCCGGAGTACCTAAGGCTTTCCAAGCCAGAACTAGTAAAAATTGAGCCGCTGAGTGATTGGTCTAGATGATAAAAGAGAGGTTTCATCAGACACCATATGTGTAGATGAACTGGAGTCAGGGACAAATGAGTGAGAAGTTGACAATTGAGAAAGAGTGGAATGAAAGGATCTAACACTTGTTGCAAAGCTGTTAAATTCATTAGCCTCAGATTTCTTCTTTTTTGGCAAGCTAGGCTTGAGCTGTGGATAAACCTTCCAGCAATGGCCTTTAGGATGAGCATGTTAAAATACATATGCACTTACGTGTGTGCTACGTATAAGTGTAATCCAAATGGGATGCACATATGGGCCTCTCCAGCCCATTTGAAACCCACAAAGACCATATGGGCCTGTGTGGATGTCACTGATTTGGGGAAACTGGCCTCAAAACGCGCAAAACAGGCTCATTGGTACACGGGCGCTAACGGGCCCGGTGGGGGATATGGGCAAATACAGCCAGATGGGCTTTTATGGGCATAATTGGGCCCAAGGTTTATTTTGGACATACTTGGCCAGACGGGCTGGCCCGCTGTGGTGCCCAATCTGGGACACCTCTGGACCAGTACAGAAAAAAAAAGTAAAATTTTCATGAACTTTTCTATAGCCTCCATTTAGATCCAAAAAAAAAAAAACTTTTTTTTCCGCTCTATTTGTAAATCTCTCTTGTAAATAGTCTACAAGACCTCTTGTCTATAAAAGGAGGGGCTCTCCCCTGAATTTTTCAAACATCAAAGGGGAGGGGGTGCATATGTCCCCCCTTTATCAGTGAAATTTAATCCTCATCCTCATCCTGGGTATATCTTTGATTGCCCCCTGATCCATTGATCCTTAGTCTCTGCCCCTCTGTGTCCTGATCCTTATCACCAACCAATAGCCTCGCTGGTTGAAGAGAATTCTGTCTGTTGGAATTCTTGAGTGTGTTATACAACTCCTTGATCCCTTTATCTGACCATACTGGTCTTGATCCCTCCTTGATCATCTTTCTGGAGCCATTCACAATTGATTGAAGAGGTCTTATTAAGCTTAAGACCTGGGGTGTTATACCTCCCTTATTTTTTTGGAGTTGCATTCTTACAGCCTACTCTTGAGTTCCTTGAGAAGTTTTGAGGTTATCCTTGCTTCAAATCAGTTTACTGTTTTGCTTTTAGAGCTTCTGAAACATAGTGCTTTGTCTTGTACAGCCACCCTCAGTTATCTGGTACCATTCAAGCACTTGACTGCGGAGAGTTGGGCAGGTTCATTGATAACCTGGAGGTTGGTTGGGTTTGAGTTGATCATCCCCAATCTTCTGCTGAAACAAGAGTTATTAGCTTGTGGGCTTTGTTTACATACAACAGCTTTGTTCTTTGAAATTTAAGCAAACTTTAGCTTCTTTTGTCCAAGTTTTTCCCACATAATCTTGGCTCAGATAATGCTGTTCCATTGCTACCAAACTACTATCATCTTTATCCATTATTACTTGATTCCTCATTTACCAGGTTCTGGAGCTTGATCTTGGTTACATTTAAATATTTTTGTAACACTCAGGAGGGCAGCCTAAACAGAACCTTTCCCCTCCACAGAACTGCCATGGCCTAGCACTGTTTGGAGTCTTACACGGCCAAAGTGTGTTTGTCTCATGTTACAGGCTTGGGGCGGCCCAATGGGGCTTCCGCCCGTGTCACAGCCCACTTGGGCTGCTTCCCTTGTTGCAGCCTGCTTGGGGCTGCTGCCCGTGCGGCGGCCTGCTTGGGGCTGCTTGTATCCCTCGGTTTGGCCCATGTGGAGCCCAACGGCCCGCATGGGGCTGTCACGGTGGCCCAGGGATCCCGCGCAGTGTGACGCCACAGGGGCCTGGCCGGTTTCAAATGGCGGCCACTGCCGCAGGAGCAAGGGCCAGCGGCCCCAGCTCCCTCACCCTCCCCTCGCTTGCCATTGGGAGGGGGAGGGGGTGGCTGGCTGGGTTGAACCAGCAAGCAACTGACCGCAACAAGGCAGTTGGCCAGGGCAGGGGGGATTTCATCACCCCCTTGCCCAAGGGATGACAAGGCTGGTTGCAACAAAGCAACCAGCAGTGGGGGGGACCTGACCACCCCTCCACCATCAAAGCAACGCAGAGGCCAGGGGCGCTCTCCCCCCCCCCTTTACCAAGGGGGAGGAGCAACGGGCTGAGGGGACCTGACCACCCCCCAGCCCACTTAACGTAGCAAGGCCCTGGGGTTATTGACCCCCAGGGCCCCTGGTAGGGGGATTTGACCGCCCCCTCCAGGGATCTGAGAGAAAGAGGGGGGGGACAGCATGTCCGCTGGTCACCCCCCCCATGTAAGTCTGAGACCAGACCCAGGTGTGTCCTGGGTCCCACCTGGCCATTTGTATGGCCAGGGGCTGGTTGCATGAGGAAACCAGTCAGTGTGTGAGGCAATAGGACCAGTTGTAACAGACAACTGGCCCAAGGATTGAACAGCACAGGGGCTGGTTCAACCCCATTGAGGTGGAAACACCAGAAAAAACCGGAATAGGCTGATTGTAAGGGTACAGGGACTGATGCCATGTGGGCTGATGTAGCCCAAACCAATTAACAAGGCCTGTAGAGCCTGTAGAGCTCTTTTGGGGCGGAAAATTTTCCTTTTGGCTTGTTGTATCATGGGTTCACAAGAGGCCAATCTTTTGTACTTAAGGAGCTCTTCTCCCTGCTGTTTCCCATCATTCCTTCATCATCCATGTGAATTCATCACCAATATTGTCCAAAGTTTTGCCCCATTGTGAGAGCCCATAAGCAATTATTGACAACAGGTGTCCAGCATTTCTTTTGCTTTAAATACTGCTCATTTGCCTAAGCTAATTGCTGGCCATAATTATACCACATTATCAGTAGCAACATCATCATTACTTCCAAGCCATCTAGACCCTTATACCTTTCTCTGGAGAAGCTCAAAGACCTCAAGTTTTCCAAGAAGATTTCCTATATCCCTGATTTTAGCTCCACTAAAATAGTTCTGAACAGTCAGAATTATAATGCTTGGGCTGTCCTTATGAATAGTGAGCTGGATAACATCTGTTGTGGGGAGATAATTGATGCAGATGACACTTTGATCAGTTCAGAAGTGGAAAAAAAGTCTTATTATCTCATCCTTAGGAATATTGATGAGAATCATGTGACATTGGTTGCTGATACTCTTAGGGAAGATGAGAGAAGGAGGGGTAGCATCCTTTCGAAGTTTCTTAAGTCCAAGTATGCTGGTGATTCTGTTCACCAGAAGGGTATAGCTTTCAATAACCTATTTAAGTTACAATATTCAAATTCTAAAAAGGGTTTGTTGCAGAGGCTAGGTTTAGCAAAGCCAAGTTTAAGTCATCAGGACTTAAAATGGATCCTGAGTGTTTGTCACTCTTAATTCTTCAGAAGCTACCAAAGGAGTTTGATTCTTTAGTCTGAATTATTTCTCAATTGGATCCTCTTCCTGGGGAGGAGGATGTGCTGAAAAGGATTGAAAAGGATGATTTTCAGTTGAAGATGAAGGGTGGTTCTAAAACATCCCTTGTTGGAAAGACTGGAAAATCTTGCAAGGAGGAAAAAAAGGATTTTTCCAAGGTCTTATGCTATAATTGTCAGAATAAGGGGCATTATGCTAAGGATTGCAAGGAGGCCAATAAGAGGAAGAAGCCCAAAGAGAATTACAAGGAGGTCAATCTCACAACTGGAAACTTTGCAATGGTGGCGTTTGATGGTCCAAAAGAAATCTTTGTTGGGGAAGAAGGCCCCAACAAGAAGGCCAAAATTGATGAGGATCAAGAAATGGACTTGATTGATTACAAAGTGATTAATATTGACCTCAAAGATGAGAAATTATCAGTGAGTGATAAAACTTATTTCCTATTAGGAGGATTGAAGGAGGATGTTCTTGTTTTGATTGACTCTGGGTGTACAGATCACATGTTCTTTGAACCAAATTTATTTTCAAATCTTGGTGATTATGATGGAGTTGTAAATATTGGTCAGAAAGGCAGAACAATTCAGATTAAAGGAATTGGAAAATTTATTCTTGCAAATCACTTGGGTTTCAAAATTTCTTTTGAGAAAGTGTTCTATGTACCAGAGTTGCCTTATAACCTTGTGTCCCTTGGAGTGTTGTGGAAAAAAGTTTTCCAGATTCATTATCTTAAAGAAGATAAGTTTGTTATTGATATGAATGGGAGAAATGTTCTTAGTGGACAGGTTTGGAACAAGCTTCTGTGTGCAAGTTTGTTCAAAATCTCAGCTTTGAGCACTGTTGCTCACAATAGAAGTGGCCATAACGTAAAGGAAAGCAACTGTGAGAGTTATACCTTGGGGGCTAAGACTAGAAATGTGTTCTCAAAGAGTAGAGATGGCACTGATGTTCCTAGAGAGGAATTTTCCATTGATTTGGCAGGGCCATTCACACCAGAGCCCCTTGGTGGGGCAAGATACTTCATCAATTTAGTTGATACTGCAACTAATTATGTTTGGGTTAAACCAATTTGATCTAAGGATCAGACACAGAGGAGGTTTCTGTAATCTTCAAAGTCTGGCAAAAGAAGCGTCTAATGAATGAGATCAAGAGGGGTATCACTGATGGAGGCGGTGAATTTGTGAGTAAAGAGTTTGAGAGGCTATTGAAAGATTATGGTATCATTCATATAGTCACTACTGCAAGTACTCCACAAAATAATGGAATAGTTGAGAGAATGAATAGGACTTTACTGGACAAGTTCCAAACTATTATGTCTCAATCTGGTCTACCAAAGTTCTTATGGGCTGAGTTGATGTGTACAGTCTGTCTGTTGCATAAGATTGTAAGTGTTAATGGGAAGAGTCCTCATTGTCAGTTTTGGAAGTTGTACCCCAAAACATCACACCTAAGAACAATTGGTTGCTTGGTGTATTATAGTGTCCACCATAATGAGATGGTCAGAAAATTAGACCCTAGAGCCAGAACAGGGGCACTTGTAGGCTATGATTTAATAAGTAAATTGTATAGGATCTATTGTCCAGGGACAAGAAAGGTTATCCATAGTAGGGATGTAAAATTTGATGAAAGTACCTTTCCACTCAAAAGGATTGAAGATGTTGTTGTGAATAAGTCACAGCAAGAAATAGAATTAGCACCTATTTCACCAGCAAAGGCTGAGGAACATGTGGTTCCAGAAGATGAAGAGATGGCAGACGTGCCACCAGAGGGTTCAGTGCCTGCTTCAGGGGAGTCCGTTAATTTGGAACCTGATGAGCCTCCACTTCCAGGTAGAAGGAGTGGTAGGGTTAGAGTACCAGTTGATAGGTATGTGGAATGGAACTCCCATTATGCTCCTGCAGGATATGAGGAAGATACATCTCAGGAACAGTGTATGCTCAATGAAGTCCTGGAGTTGAGTTCAGAAATGGGTAACAGGGTTAACCCAAATAGCTTTGGCCAAGCTATGAATTCTGATGAGAGATCCAACTGGAAGAGTGCTATTTTTGAGGAATTTGATTCTCCAGAAAATGATAATGTCTTTGAAGTGGTTAAGCAGGATTCTGTTCCAAAAGTAAAGACCATTGTGGGGTCTAGATTGGTGTTAAACAAGAAGTTTGACACAAATGGAGTTTTGAAAAGATTCAAAGCTATATGCGTTGCACAGGGCTTCAAGCAGAGAGAGGGTATCAATTACCAAGAAACTTTCTCACCAACTGGAAGGCTGTCCAAATTCAGGTACATCATTGCACTGGCAGTGGAGTTGGGTGAAGAAATCAGGCAAGCTGATTTTGTAACAGCATACTTGAATGCAAAACTTGGAGAGGAGGAGAATTTTCATATTTCAATCCCTGATGATTTTTGTGAATGGCTTGTAGAGACTAAACCAGAAACCATGAAGAAAATCTGTGTTAGAAGTTTTCTTTCAGCATATAAGGGGGAATATGTCCTCAAGCTGTGTAAATCCCTTTATGGATTGAAGAAAGCAGCTAAGTTGTGGTATAATACCATGAGTGAGAAACTGATACAGATTGGTTTCAAGACTTCCAAGGCCAAACCTTGTATTTTTGTGAGAAAGGATGAAATTTTGTTTGTATGGGTCAATAACATTATCATTATTGGAAATGATAAAGAGAGAGCCATGGAGACACTCAAAAAGGATTTCAAGATAAAAGATCTTGGTCTGGCGCAACAGGTTCTAGGAATGAAAGTCAGTAAGAGAAAGAATGGTATTAAGTTAGACCAGAGCCATTACGTGGCAGCTCTTCTTAAGAAATATGGCTTGGAGGATACAAAGGAGTTTGGTACTCCCATGCAGTCAAACATTTGTTTAGAGAAGTCTACAGATGAGGAGTATCTGGAGTTTGTTCAATCTGGGAACAACTACAGGTCAGCTATTGAATTGCTTAATATTTGGGGCAGTGTACAAGGCCCAATATTGCTTTTGCAATTGGTGTCTTGTTGCAACACTTAGAAAAGCCAAGCATGAGGCATTGGTCAGAGTTTAAGAGAGTTATGAGGTATCTGAAAGGAAGGCACAGTCTGGGACTGTTATTTACAAAGTCAGCAAACTTTGATTTGGTTGGTTATTCCAATGCAAGTTAGGCAGACGGTAACACTAGGGAATCAACAAGTGGTTTTGTATTCTTCTTAGGTAAGAATCTGGTGTCATGGATGTCCAAGAAGGTATCAGAAATAAGTCTTTCATCAAGAGAGGCTGAGTATAGAGCTTACTTAGCAGCTTCACAGGAAGCAAAATGGTTGAGAAAAGTCTTAGAGGATACACATAAACCACAAGGGTTTGCATTGTTGTATTCTGATAACCAGAGTTCCATTTTGTTGGCGCAAAAAAAAGTGTTCCATTCAAGAAGAAAACATATCAATTTTAACTATAACTATATTTGCGATGCAGTTAAATGCAAGGAGATTGTGTTGAGGTACATGCCCACTGGAGTGATGATTGTGGATATCTTGACTAAGGCTTTAGATAGGAACAAGCATCAAGGATTTGTGACTAACATGCGGATGTCACCCCTTTTGGATTAAGGGGGTGTGTTAAAATACATATGCACTTACGCGTGTGCTACGTATAAGTGTAATCCAAATGGGATGCACATATGGGCCTCTCTGTCCCATTTGACACCCACACGGACCATATGGGCCTGTGTGGATGTCACTGATTTGGGGAAACTGGCCTCAAAACGCGTGAAAAAGGCTCATTGGTACACAGGCCCTAATGGGCCCGGTGGGGGATATGGGCAAATACAGCCAGATGGGCTTGTATGGGCATAATTGGGCCCAAGGTTTATTTTGGACATACTTTTCCAGACAGGCTGGCCCGCCAAAGTGTGTTTGTCTCATGTTTTGGGCTTGGGGCTGCCACCCATGTTGCAGCCCGCTTGGGACTGCCGCCCATGTTGCAGCCCGCTTGGGGCTGCTGCCCGTGCGGCGGCCCGCTTGGGGCCGCTTGTACCCCTTGGTTTGGCCCACGCCGTGCCCAACGGCCCACGCGGGGCTTTTGTGGCAGCCAAGGGATCCCGCGTGGTTTGATGCCACGCAGGCCCGGCCTGTTGCAAATGGCGGCCACCGCTGCGGGAGCAAGGGCCAGTGGCCCCAGCTCCCTCCCCCTCCCCTTGCTTGCCATTGCAAGGGGGAGGGGGTGGCTGGCTGGGTTGAACCAGCCAGAAACTGACTGCAACAAGGCGGTTGGCCAGGGCAGGGGGGATTTCATCACCCCCTTGCCCAAGGGATGACAAGGCTGGTCGCAACAAAGCAACCAGCGGTGGGGGGACCTGACCAACCCTCCACCATTGAAGCAACGCAGAGGCCAGGGGCGCTCTCCCCCCCCCCTTTACCAAGGGGGAGGAGCAACGGGCTGAGGGGACCTGACCACCCCCCAGACCACTTACCATAGCAATGCCCTGGGGGTATTGACCCCCAGGGCCCCTGGTAGGGGGATTTGACTGCCCCCTCCAGGGATCTGAGAGAAAGAGGAGGGGGGGACAGCATATCCGCTGGTCACCCCCCCCATGTGAGTCTGAGACCGGACCCAGGTGTGTCCTGGGTCCCACCTGCCCATTTGTATGACCAGGGGCTGGTTGCATGAGGCAACCAGTCAGTGTTTGAGGCAATAGGACCAGTTTTAACAGACAACCGGCCCAAGGATTGAACAGCACAGGGGCTGGTTCAGCCCCATTGAGGTGGAAACACCAGAAACAACCGGAATAGGCTGGTTTTAAGGGTACAGGGACTGATGCCCTGTGGGCTGATGTAGCCCAAACCAAGTAACAAGGACTTTAGAGCCTTTAGAGCTCTTTTGGGGCGGAAAATTTGCCTTCTGGCTTGTTGTATCATGGGCTCACAAGAGGCCAATCTTTTTTACTTAAGGAGCTCTTCTCCCTGCTGTTTTCCATCATTCATTCATCTCCAATATTGTCCAACTTTTTGCCCCATTGTGAAAGCCCATCAGCAATTATTGACACAAGTTGTCCAGCATTTCTTTTGCTTTAAATACTGCTCATTTGCCTAAGCTAATTGCTGGCCATAATTATAACAGAGTGGATTTGAGATTGTTCCAGTTATCTTCACAGGGTTTGATTTCCTTGTTAAAAAAAGAGATGGAGTTGCTGTCTTTGTTTTTGTTCTTGCCAGTCAAGGCATTACCAAGAGAACGGTGTGGAATTCAGAAGAGGACTTCTCCTTTAATGGTTCCCAAGTTTAGAAGTTATTGATCCCTTGCATCTGTAAACCCTGAGTGCAACTTTTCACCCTTTGACTGAGAGATAGAGAGATGAGTGTAAAGAGTCCTTCCAACCTCCTGTGATCTGATCTGATCCTGTGATGATCTCCCCTCCTACATCCGGGTTGAGGGTGCGGTTCAAGTAGCCTTCACCTCAACCCTTACCTAGGTAAAACCTCAAGAAAACAACAATAATGAAATACAACCTCTAAGTACAGTACCCTAGCCCAACTCTATTCTTCCAACCCCATCCCATGACCCATATCCCATATCCCATATCCCATCTGTATTGCCTACCTGCCATTACTTCCACCCAGTTTTTCCTTCTCATGTTGCAGCCCTTGCGCCGCGCCCAACTCAGAGCCCCCTGCGCATGTTGGCATCTGCCCAACGTTCCATTCCAGATATCCAAGGTACATTGGCGCAATCCAATCCCCGCATCTTGCAAACGCGCAATCTGCGCAATCCGTCCAATTCAATCTGATCCGCCCCACGTCTCCAGATGCTGAGCCTGAAGCAAACCTTAATGCGGCAAAGCCGCACCCATTGACAATCCCGCTGCCTCTGCTGAGTGCGCAGGGTGCAGCCAATTCCAACTTGTGTCTATAAAAGACCACCAAATCCCCCCCAACTTGAGTTCTGTTCCCAGAGATCCACCACTATCTCACCTACCCCCAGCTATTTTCAAATTCTTAGTATCAAGCCCTTGTGTTTCTCTGAAAATTTCATGTTGTGTCTTAGCATATTTCCTGTATTTTTATCTTTTTATTCCTATTTTATTTTTTTTATTTTTATCTATTCATTGACTGCGTATAGTATCTGAGTGAAGTGTCCAAAGCGGACTATCTGTTGTAGTCATGGTGACTGTGGATCCTTGAAAATTAGTTGTCACCTTAAAGACACAATCTCACTCTCACTCTGATAGTCATGGGTCAAAAATTCCAACTTCAATTGACTCAAATCAATCAACTCAAAAACTCAAGTCAATCATCTTGGGTGATCCCCAAGATCTTCCAACAACCTATCATTGCACAAACTGACAAACGCCTTCAATCACATGTTCAAGCCAGGCAGCCAGTTTAATCAGTCAGAGGAACAGAGCAACCATTCTCAACTTCTCACTCATCTAAATCACCCAATCTTCTTTCATTAGTTATTCAAGGCGCTTTGTCTCATATACCACAATATCTCAAATGGCGTAGTCCCTCCTTGCACTGACCCTTAGCAAATCATTTTGTCTGTTTTGACATAGGAATCCTAGACCTTTGCTGATCTCCTGTCTTCAACAGTATCTCAAGTCTTGCCTCATATCTCAACTCTTTATCATCCTCAGACTCACAGTCCTCTGCCAGTGAAATCTTGTTGGTTGTTTTGTATTTCATACATCTTTCAAGATTTCATACTCATATTTTGTGATTCTGTTGAAATGCATTTCAGCCTGGTCTTGGTGACTAATTAAAATTGCATCACAATTAAAAGCCTGCGCCAATCAAGATGGAACAGCCGTGACATTCTACCATGCCAGGACCAGGGGGGGAATCAAATACAAACTAAAAATCTTTGGCCATCAAATCCTTAATAGAATCAACACAGCTACTTACAGCCAACAACAATAGCATGTGGCGCAAGAAATTTGAAAAATTATTCAAACTACGTGGGATTTTTGAGATTATGAGTGATCCCAACAAGCTAAGGCAACTTGACAAAGACCTGAATCAGGAATTTGTTGTGCACATCATTTCCAAGCTTGATTCAAACACATACAACAATGTTATAGACAACATCAACAAGGATGATGCAAAGCTTATCTGTTTATTGACTCAATCTCACTTTGCTTCCTCTCAGTCTGCAAACAGAGCCAGGGTTTTCAACAGTTTTTTCTATCTCTTGATGGAAACCAACATTTAGGTGTTTGTTACTTCCATAAAGGTGTATCTGAAGAAAATGTCAGAGGTGGGGATTGATTTGCCATCCAACATAGTGGCATACCTGGTTCTCTTCAATTTCCCTTCAAGCATGCAGGCTATGAAGTCACAGATAATTCATTCAACCGCAGACATGAAGATCAATACTGTACTTAACCACCTCATTCAACACAAAAAGAGGCAATGGCTCAAGCCAAGAGTGTTGAAACCACGAATATATCCCTGTACAGAGGTCCAAGGTGCAAAAATGGAAAGCACAATCCTGCTGTCACCTCACACCCTGCCAGCTCATGCTGGTTTGAATTTTCCAAACTGAAGCCTCCAAACCTACACAATCAAGGGAAGAAGGGGACATCCAAAACCACAAACAAAGCTCACTTCTACTTGTTTTTCTGAAATACAAGATTGATTGATGAACAGCTATCCCAGCAATTCATCCTGGAATGTGGATGCTCAGTGCACATTATTGTCAACTTGCAAGCATTCATTGATCTTATTGTCAGCAAACAGAACAAAGAAATCCAGACAGGTAAGAAGAATGCGGCCACTATGATCAAAGGGACAGGCAAGGCTGCCTTGTCAACCAAGGACGTAGACTTCATCCTATCAAAAGCTGTCTGGGTTCCCAAATTGACTGTCAATCTGATATTTCTTGGTGCTCTGATGACCCAAGGGGCTTGCCTGAGAGTTGAATCAAAGCAGAAACCCTGCATATTCTGTTGGGATAGTCTGAGGATATTCAGATATGAGAGTCAGACAGAATAGAAGGATCAATTTCATAACATGAGAATGAGAAAACAAATAGAATAAGAGATACAACTTACCTGAGGATATTCAGAGATGAGAGTCAGACAGAATAGAATGATGAGGAAAGAGTCCGTCTGTCTGGCTCCCATTCTGTCCTCAGGTATAGGCGGAGCTGTTAAGTGTCACAGACTGTGTGACATGATAGCTAGTAGCGCGCGGACATGGCAACTATGTGTGCGCGCCAGATGAATGTGAGAAGCAGACTGATGAATGATAACTATGTGAGACTTGATGAATGGAATGAAATAATAAAGTAAGAATGAAATGAATAATGAAATGATGAAAAGTAAGAATGAAATAAAAAGAGAACAAAGAAACTTGAAAAGAAAAGGAAATGAGAAGATACAAGTACTCCAACACCCCCCCTTGCTGAGCACATCATACAAGATTAAAGAGAAGCCGGTGCTTCTGGAGGAGGACTCTGCCAAGAGGCTTAGTCAACATATCAGCTAGCATGTCTGCAGAGGCGACATGGCGGACGGTGAAAAGACATCTGGTCACACATTTGCGGATGAAATGGTGCCTAGCATCAATATGTTTTGTTCTTGAATGATGCATAGGATTCCTTGCCAGAGCCTCAGCACCGCTGTTGTCAACAAGCAGTGTGACAGGAGTTGAACCGCGGAGATTGAGTTCTGATAGGAGATTTCGGAGCCAGAGACCTTCTTTGCACAAGTCGGACAGAGCCTTGTATTCAGCTTTGGTGCTCGAGAGGGAAACGGTCGGTTGTTTCTTTGACTTTCACAAGATGGAACCTAGACCAAGTTGGAATGCGTAGCCAGAGGTGGACCTTCTATCACCTTCATCTTCCGCCCAATCCAAATCGGCGTATCCGGTGAGGTTTAAATTTTGACCTCCAAGGATGAGCCGCAGATGGCTGGATCATTTGAGATATTGGAGAACTTGGAGCGCGGCGTTCCAATGATCAAGCAACGGATCTTTCAGGAATTGACTAAGCTTTTTGACAGCGAAAGCGATGTTGGGGCGCGTGCATTGGGAGACCCACAGTAAAGACCCAATAAGTTGATTGTATTTGGGAGCGGATGCAGGAGAATCCGGTAGGCGTTTCCGCAGGTGTTTGAAAGATACAGACGTGGGCAATGGAGATGTTTTGGAATCAGATGGAGAGAGGAAGCAATCACATACGGAGGCGATGTAGTGAGATTGCCCAACAGAGACCATTTTGTTTTTTTGATCACGCTGAACGGACAGGGATAGAAACAGATGAAGATCTTCATCTGAACCGACCTTGAATTTCCGGCTGATGTCCTTGACAAAGCCACTTACAAAACAGGCAGTTCCAACAACAGCAAGATCGTCAACATGAGCTGCGAAAACCCCTACAAGATTACTGTTGTGGAGCTTGTAGTAAAGAGATGGGTTGTAGGAAGATTGAGATAGACCAAGTCACGTTATTGCGGAGCTTAGCTCAAGATTCCATTGGCGGGGGGACTTTAGGAGACCGTAGATTTCTTGTGAAACTTCACAGACCCAGTTTGGCCTGGTTGGATCCTCAAAACCTGGGGGCTGAGTCATATAGACAGGCTCGTCCAAACGACCATTCAGAAAAGAGGTTTTGAAGTCGATTTGCTGACTGACCCAATCCTTGTGGACGAGAAGTGAGAGAATGAGTCGAAGACTTTCAAGACGTAGAGTTGGAGCAAATACCTCAGAGAAATCAAGCCCATGGACTTGAGAAAAACCCATGGCGACCAATCTTGCCTTCAGTTTCAAAATCAAACCGTCTTCACGTCTTTTAACTCAGAAAACCCATTTGCAACGAATGATTTTCCTGCCCTTTGGCGGAGGGACTAACTTCCAGGTGCCCATGCCTTGAAGAGAGGACATCTTGTCCTGAGTGGAAAGCAGCCAGCCACGTTGGTGTGGAGAATTGAGAAGTTGCTTCCATGTTGAAGGAGCGGTCAGGTTGTCTTTGACTGAGGCAGATTGAGAGTAGTTACCGTAACGGGAAGGGGACCGTTGGCGTCTGGAAGAACAGCAAACCGGAGGAGGCAGAGACGGAGAAACAGTTGGTTGAGTGGTAGGAACCACTGGAGAGAGAGGTGCAGAGGGAGGGAGAACAGGGGAAGATGGGGAAGGAAGGGACAAGCGAATGGGAGAAACCGGTGAGGTAGGAGAGAATGACGGCAGATTGGAGTCATGTAAAGGAGGAATCCATTCTGAGCTGGAAGAATCTATACTTGCCAAGCGGTGCCGTAGTAGTGAGGAGGGGCGAGAGGAAGAGGGTGAAATAGGAGGAAGAGTGGAGGAGGGTGTCAAGGAAGATTGGGGAGGTGGTTCATTTGATATAGTTGGTGGGAGGGAAATAGGAGGAAGAGAGGAGGAGGGTGTCAAGGAAGATTGGGGAGGTGGGTCATTTGATATAGTTGGAGGAATGGAAACGGCGGGTGTTGGAATGGGTGGAAGATTTATGGTGGACGGTGACTGAGTGTTGTCCCTGGCAGTGGAGGTATGAACATTTGGAAAGACGGTGTCGTTGAAGATGCAATTGCAAGACTTAACTACTTTCCGGTTTTCGGATTTGAGAATGCAATAGCCGTTTCCATTGGGCAGATAAGATAGGAGAGTTCTGCTATGACCCTTTTTGTCAAGTTTGAGACAATTTGGTTCAGGAATTTTATACCAGACAAGGCAGCCAAAAGGGTGAAGATAAGAGAGAGGAGTGCTTTTGTGTTGGAGGAGAGAGTTTGGAGATACAAATCCTGATGGGGTTTTGCAAGGAGAAGAATTAAAAGCAAAAGTTGAGTGGCGGAGAGCATCCGCCCAAAACAATTTGGGAAGATTTGACAAAATGAGAGAGGCCCTGATCATGTTGCAGATGGTACAATTAGAACTTTTGGCAACACCGTTGATTTCAGGGGAGTGTGGTGGTCCAGGATCAATTGCTATTCCCTTAGATTTGAGATAGATTTTCATAGAGTTATTGATGTATTCTCCTCCGTTGTCCGTGCGGAGAGTGGTGACTTGGGCTTGATATTTATTTTCAAAGAAAGGAATGAATATTTTTGTGCAGTTGAAAAAATCAGATTTTTGTTTAATAGGATAAGCAAAAAGAGCCTTTGAGTAGTCGTTGATGAAGGTAACAAAGTATTTGTATCCTTCTAGAGACGTAGTTTCGAAACTGCAAACATCAGAATGAATAAGTTGTCCGGCTCTGGTGGATCTGTGACTGAGACGAGAGTGGAAAGGAGCTTGGTTCATTTTTGATTGAATACATGTCGGACATTGTTGTACTTCCAGGTCATTGGATGGGTTTGGTGAAATATTCTGAGATTTTAGAAGTTTCTTGAGAGATTTTATGTTGAGGTGAGACAGTTTGCTGTGGTATCCGAAGAGACTGTTGTCAGAGGAGTGGGTAACAGAAGTGGAGAAGGAATTTTGTCCGCTTACAACCTGTCTGGGAAGATAGTACAGATTACCGTTTTGATATCCAGATTGAAGAGGTTGGTCTGTTAGGTTAGTGGTGTTTCTGTCGTAGATATTGCAACCTTTTTTGGAGAAAACTACTAAGAAGCCTAGGTTGCAGACATTTGACACGGATAGGAGAGGCTCATTGAGCTTAGGAACGACAAGAGATTGAATTTGACAAAAAGGGAGATGGAGGGATCCTTCTGCTGTAGAAGTGATAGTTGATCCGTTGGCAAGTTGTATAGGAGTCAGATTAGGCTTGCTATTAGTGATCTGATATTCGTGGGGAGTCATTGAGACCAAACATCCCAAGTCTATGTTTAAATCACGCTTCAGATTTGAAGTTGAGTGGGTCAGATTGCAGGTGGTTTAACCAGCATGGAAAATGATTTGTGAGTTGGAGAAATCATTGGAATCATCCTCTTCAGAGTCATTTTTGATCATAGCCTTGTTTGCGTTTATGTTTTAATGCTTAGATTTTCCGCTCTTTTCATTTGACCTTTGAAGATTCTTTTTCTTAGACCAATCGAGTATTTTGAGAACTTCAGGGCATCTGGAAAACAATTGAACTTCTGTTTTACAATTTGTGCAGTAATACACACAAGAGAAGCTGCTAGAGTTTTGGACGAAGTTTTCTTTCTTTTTTGACAGTATTTTTGATCCAAATTTTGTGTTTGCCAAGTGTACTATTTCATCTTTGTTTTGAGTCTGTCTTCTTAGATGTTCTTGTTTCAAGGCCGTTATTATTCTGGACGATGGAACGGATTCTTCATTCATCATGCTCAAAACGCATCCAAGCCAGTCGTCAGGTAGGGAGAGCAGGATTGCTGTAGATTGAAGATCATCAGCGGTAAGAGGATTCTGAGGTGTGATCAATGATTCGAGTTTTTTGCCATATGAAACTATTTTGGAGAGGTGAGTCGGCATGTCCTTGTCGTTCAGTTTGGTGAGGAGAAGTTTCCTGAGCCAATACATTCTTCCTCCTGAAGAATTATCTTGATGAGCTTCCTTGAGAGCTTTCCACATTCCTAATGCGCTTTCCTTGTGTTTTTGAATATATTGGTAATTTCCTGGAAGGATCAATCTTGAGATTACTGAACAAACGGCTAGATTATCTCTTGACAGAGTTTCTGGATTGGTTTTGATTTGTTTGTTGCTGAAGAGATAACTAACTCCTGAGGCTCTGAAATGAATACGGAGGATCATAGCCCAGTCAAGGTAGTTAGATTCTGATCCTGGAGAGTCCAGAGAAACAATGGATGGTGTTTTGAGGAACGGGTGAGATTTATTAGACTCTTCCATTGTCGGCAGTGAATAAGAATTGATAATTGATAGTTTAAAGACTCGAGATTGAGTCGGATCCTTCTAAAGTTGGTTTAAAAGATTAATGGTAAGTCGTTACGCTCTGGGCTCATAACCTGTTGGGATAGTCTGAGGATATTCAGAGATGAGAGTCAGACAGAATAGAAGGATCAATTTTATAACATGAGAATGAGAAAACAAATAGAATAAGAGATACAACTTACCTGAGGATATTCAGAGATGAGAGTCAGACAGAATAGAAGGATGAGGAAAGAGTCCGTCTGTCTGGCTCCCCTTCTGTCCTCAGGTATAGGCGGAGCTGTTAAGTGTCACAGACTGTGTGACATGATAGCTAGTAGCGCGCGGACATGGCAACTATGTGTGCGCGCCAGATGAATGTGAGAAGCAGACTGATGAATGATAACTATGTGAGACTTGATGAATGGAATGAAATAATAAAGTAAGAATGAAATGAATAATGAAATGATGAAAAGTAAGAATGAAATAAAAAGAGAACAAAGAAACTTGAAAAGAAAAGGAAATGAGAAGATACAAGTACTCCAACATATTCTACCTATTTTCACGAGTAAAAATTATCATCTTGGGTCAAATCATCAACAACCTATTCATGATTGACATGGAAATAGAACCAAAGCAATCTTACTACTCCAGCCCTGAAATCCTTCAAATTCATAGATCTATGGGTCACGTGAGCATTGACAGGATGGAATGGTAACTCAAGCTGACAATTCCTGCAACCCAAAAGCGTGAATTCAAATGTCTCAGCTGCAACAAGTCCAAAATAACCCCCAAACCATTTAACAGCCAACAGCAATCAGCAAACTGGTGATTTGAAAGAATTCACGTCAACTTGATGGGACCAATAAATCCAACATCAAAAGGAGGGTTTTGCTACATTCTTAATCTGATTGACTGGCACTCAGCCTACATAGCTTGTTTCCCTCTGCCTGCTAAGAACAATGTGGAGGCGGAGGAGACAATCATTTTCATCATTGAAAACCAGCACCAAAAAACAGGTTCCTATCCCGCTGAGGTCTGCTCCAATGGGGGCGGAGAATTTCTCAATGCCAAACTCCAGAATTTTTACCAATCACAGAACATTAATCAAATGGTAAGTGAGCCTTACCACTCTCAACACAATGGAAGAGTAGAGAGGGAAAACAGAACCATCATCAAGTCAGCCAGAGCAATCATCTCCAACGCCAATTTTCCAAAGGCATGCTGGCATGAAGTTGTATGTGTCTCTTGCCTCATTCTCAACTAAATACCCAAATAGAAGGAAGGAGTATCACCCTGGATAATGATGCACAAGAAAGAACTACCACCTGGCTACATCCAACCAATTGGGACTGGGGTCATCTATTGACTCAACTCCACTGACATCAAGTCAAAGTTTGACAAGAAAGGCACGCCAGGGATTCTGGTTGGATTCAATCCAACACTCCTGTCCTACAAGATCATGAAGGCCACAGGTAAAATTGTGGACACTAAACATGTCATCTTCAACTCTCAAAATCCCATCAAAGTTTCAATCAAGACGGATGAGTTCAACCCAAAAATATCCAAATCAAGAGACCCAAAAAATCCTCAACTGACAATCCAACAACCATTGAATTTGAGTCTCCTGCAACTGTGAAAGATGATTCCAAGTCAGAGATGGAATCTGACACTAACAAGGCGTTGGAGGAGCTTCTTTGACCAAACCTGAGGGACAGACAAACCCTGGCCAAACCTGAAAGATATGGGTTTTTAGCTGATAAATTACTAACTTCACTTGAGGAGGCAATGAGAATTCCCAAATGGAAGGAATTGGCCCTGAAAAAATTTGGAACAATAGAGGATCAAGGTTTTTGGGAGGACACGGACAAGAGCACGGTCACCAATCCTCTCAACACAGCTCCTGTGTTCAAAATCAAGATCAATGCCCATGGAAAAGCTCTGATTTTAAAGACTTGGCTCTGCGTTCAAGGGTTTAAACAGAGGTATGGCCTCAACTATTTAGAAAAATATGCTCTGACAGCTAAAGTCACCTCTCTAAGGGGCCTCCTGACCTATGCAGACAATAAGAAACTCAACATCCTTCAAATGGATGTAAAAGGTGCCTTCCTTCATTCCAAACTTGACAAACCGGTTTTGATCAAGACTCCGTACGGATGTAATAGAATGTAAAAGTACTTAGAACTCAATAAATTTTTATACAGTCTCAAACAAGCACCAAAAAACTGGTACAAAATGATAAGCTAGTGGATCAAAAATCAAGGTTTCAACGAATCTGACTGCAACCCGTGTCTCTACATGGGAGAAAAAAAGGTTACTGTTGTATTCTTTCACGTGGATGATCTGATTGTGAAGGGAAACAACAAACAATTCAAAGAAAAATTTCTTGGTAGGTTCAAAAATTTGTCTGCTCATCCACCAAACACGCTCCTTGGTATGAAATTAGTGCAAAGAAATGGCCTAATTCATTTATCCCTACCCCTGCAATTGAAAAAGGGCTTGAAAAAATGAATCTAATCAACTGCAAGCCAGTCTCCACACCACTCACGCCAGGCCTTCATCTCAAGACTTCCAACACTGACAACCACACCAAGTTCTGGCTCTGAATATGAATTATTGCTCCCCAATAGGGAGACTGAATTTCATTGCCTGACTGGCGCGTCCAGATATCAGCTTTTACTTTTCTAGCCTAACAAGACACTCTGAACTGCCTGTTCTGAGCCACTGGCAAGAAGTTCTACACATTTGGCGGTATCTATCCAGTACCAAAAATCTGACATTAATGATTGGTCCTTGGTCAATCACAAATTGACTGGTATCTTTTAGAAATGCCACATGGGAGGATGATCCTGAAACCCATATCTCACAGAGTGGATTCATTTGCACCTTCAGAGGGAGCCCGTCATACTGGACCAGAAAATTTCAGCAGTCTATCACACACTCTTTTACTGAGTCCAAATGTGTTTCCCTTTCTAGCTGTCATTCGGAAGCGTGCTGGCTTCAGAGAATGATCAAATACATCTATTGCCTCAAATTCAGGTGTCCTCTCCATTTAATCAACAACAAAGGCCTCAATGACAAAATCAAGAAATTTGGCTCTTTCTCAAAGGACAAACACATAGAAATTAAAACTAAGAGTCTTCAAAAAAACTTCAAAGCCAGTCTCATAGATGTCAAATTGATTCTGTCTCTCTCCATGAGTGCGGATGCACTTACCAAAGCGGACAAAAAAACCTCAAATGTGAGGCTGATAAATACTTTCAGCTCTATTGTTCACTGATGAAAAAGTTGTGGGGGCGTGTTGAATTCTTATTATCAAGTCTTTGTGTTGCTCTGCAAATTTCATGTTGTTTCTTAGCCTATTTCCTATATTTTTATCTTTTTATTCCTATCTTTATTTTTTTATTTTTATCTATTCATTGACCGGGCATAGTATCTGAGTGAAGTGTTCAAAGCGCACTATCCGCTGCAGTAACGGTGACTGTGGATACTCCACATTAATTTGTCACCTTCAAGACACAATCTAACTCTCACTCTGATACTCACGGGTTGAAAATTCCAACTTCAATCAACTCAAAAACTCAAGTCAATCATCTTGAGCAATCCCCAAGATCTTCCAACAACCTATCATCCACAAACCAACAAATGCCTTCAATCAGGCATTCAAGCCAGGCAGTCAGTTTAATCAGTAAGAGGACCAGAGCAAACAGTCTCAACTTCTTGCTCATCTCACTCACCCAATCTTCTTTCATTATTTATTCAAGGCGCTTTGTCTCATATACCGCAATATCTCAACTGGCGTAGTCGCTCCTTGCACTGGCCCTTATTAAATCATTTTTTTTTTGACCTAGGATTACTAGACCTTTGCTGATATCCTTTCTTTGACAGTATCTCAAGTCTTGCCTCATATCTCAACTCTTTATCATCCTCAGAATCACAGTCCTCTGCCAGGAAATCCTGTTGGTTGTTTGGTATTTCATACATCTTTCAAGATTTCATACTAATCTTTTGCAATTCTGTTGAAATGCATTTCAGACTGGTCTTGGTGACCAATTAAAATTTCATCAGCTATCCCTAGTCATCCCATCCCCCTCACTGCACAACTACACCACACCAAGGAGAAAACCCCACCACATCCTACCCCCTCAACATGTCCTGCATGTTCTGCAGTTGGAACAGCCTCTACTGCCACATCCTTCTGGGCTGGCGCGCCTGTGTTCCGTGAAAAGACAGCCACCATTGCTGTTCCCTATCTGATGGTATGCCCCGCAACCATCCTCATGGTTCTTGGCGCAAGAGGACCCAGCAAAACTTTTTTTTGGTCTTGAGAAATGACAAAAGCTCCACTAATGAGTGGACCCCACCCAGCTCACCTTGCGACTAACCGCAACGCACCACTCCAAACCCTCCTTAGTGCAAAAGCCATGAATTGGGCTGGACCACCGCGGCACCAGGACTTCCTTGATTTTGCGGCTTACCGGAACGCCGCTGGCAAATGGGCTGCATGGGCACAGATGAAAGAACCAGAGACGGACCTGCAGATCTTCAGCCAACCAACCGCACCCCCTCCACCGCTGCCACATCCTCCCACTCCCCCGCAACCTGCGCCTCCATTGCCACCGCTTCCTCCCACTCTTACTCCTCCAGCGCCATCTCCATCACCTGCTCCAAGGTTTTCACCAGAACCGGCGCGTGAGCCAACTTCTATGGTCATTGATTTTTTGCCAGAACCCGCGGCCGCTGTAACTCCTCCGCCTGCCACTCCCAAGATTCCATAGATCCTCCTAATTCTGGCACTTCCACTTGCAAGGTTTGATGCAATGGTGAATGATGCAGACAAACTACTCCAGTGCTTTCTAGCAGTTCCCCACGCTCACACCACTGGTGCGCAACACAAATTTCTAGGGGCTTTCTGAAACCTAGCCCCGGCTGCTTGCCCGGACGCAGAGGAGGTGATAAGGACTTGGTCAACGTAGTCAGATCACCCCCCTCTCCTTCTTTTCTATATTGTTTCTATTCCTGCGCCTATCTTTTCAAAGAAAAACAAATTTTGCCGCGCCAACCTAAGTAGCCTTTGAGCTAGTGAGAACCTTGAGAGAAATAAGAACTGCGCCCACAATCTGCGCTTTGAGAGCAATCTGCAAGAGTGAGAAAAATTTGCGCTTTGAGAGCAATTGGCAAGAGTCAGAAAGTTTATGCTTTGAGAGCAATCTGCAAGAGTCAGAAATTCTGTGCTCTCAGAGAAATCTGTGAGAGTGAGAAAATCCATGCCAAATGAGAGTATCTGCTGAAGGTACCTGGACCACCCCAGACAAACTGCCTCATATTTCCCCATACCCATCTACAGAACAGAGAGAGCACAAAGAAAGCCTGCTGCAAGCCCACATCCTTCAGAGAGAGAGGAAGAGAAAAAGAGTATCCACCCCACCCATCTATACCTTCCATCTATAAGATAACCAAAGAAAACCTAAAAAGAGAGAATTTTTTTTTTAAGCACCAACCCATTGCCAGGCCCGTGCCTTGCTCTTCAACCAAAATCTATTTTGCACCATGCGCTTTCCTAGTTCCTTGGATCATCCATCAGAAGTTGTTCTTTTCCCAAATGCGGGGCTTGTCCTTGCGTGTCAGCACCACCCCTGCACCAAGCTTGCTTGAATCCATGGCAAACTTAATTCCCCCAGTGTTGTAATCCAAGTCCCGCAGTGAAATATTGCATCCGACAATCTCCTTGAGTTTGCCAAAGGTGTTGTCAAATTTTAAATCCTAGGCCCATTCCGCACCCTGACGTGTCAATGCCCATAACGGACTAGCAATCTCTGCAAATGGCTTGATGAACATCCGCACATAGCTACACAATCCCACTAACTGGAGAATGTGTGATACATTCTTTGGCCTTGGCTACTTGAGCACTTTTTTGCGCTTCTTTTCCGCAATATGCCTTCCATTGGAAGCCAACACATGCCCTATAACCTCCAGCGCAGGTACGCAGAACGCTAACTTTTTCCCCGACACCATGAGCCCGGCTTCCTCAATCCAAAACAAGATCTGTTCCAGCTTTTGCACAAATTCCAAGACAAATCAACAAATTCCCGGAGTTTTGATAAGCATTTCCCCTCTGTAATCCATCTTTGGGCATTTGATGCCCGTTTTTTTGATGAAAATCTGCACCCCCTCTGGAAGATTGTCCTTCAGAATATAGGTCATCTGCGCTTGGTAAACCGCAACCAAGTTAGTTGCGCCTTGTGGCAGACGCGTCAGTTGCATCCTGCCCAATCCGGTTTCAAAGGCAGTCATTGGCCCCAAACTCCAATTTAGTTTGTTCTGATTGTATCCGCCCATAACATCCACCAACCCGTAGCATGCACACCCCGCCATAGATTCCATAAAATTGTCCACGCGTGGAGGTTTTCTTGCTTCTTTGATTGTAAACAAATTAAGCCGCTGCAAATCATGAACAATCCGTAATGAATTCCCATCCTGCTTAACCACCATGAAGATTGGACTTGATTAACTTGATCTAAATTGCTTGTAAAGGCCTGTCCCTACACACTTGTGCACCAGCCCCAAGAAGGGCCCCCAAAACGCCTGCGGAATTGGAACTGGCTTGATCTGCCAAGGCTCATGCAGAAATTTTGGAATCACATAAGGGTCTCCTATCTTGCTCTTTAATATTCCCTGCTCTTCAGTTCCAAAAGAAAGCACCTTTTTCTGGAGGACAAGTGCCAACGTCAGCAAATCCTGTTCCTCTGCGCTTCACCAACCCGGCGGTCCAAAGTTAAGGGCCGCAACTTGCTCATTGGTAATCTTCTCCAATTGCGTCACCCATCCTGGCACTTTCAGCGGAAATTCCCAAGGATCCCGCAACCAAAGGATTGGTCGCAGTGGCCCTTTCAGATCCTGCAGCATTGCTTCATTCCGGGGACGGACCTTCCGCAAAACTGGCTTATACTTCCAACATTGCACCGTGCCATCTGCATGCATCCATTACCATAAGTTGTAGTCAAAACCAAACCACAGCTTTTGTCTTTGATCACAAGCGTGGCACAATGATAGTTTTTTTGCAAAGTACCTCCTGGAAATGCATACCAAGGAAGGGGACTTACTTCCAGCACTTGGGCCTCCCCTGCTTCCTCCCTACTTCCCACCTGCTCCTTGCTGGTTGACCTCCTGCACAAACCAGGAGCTTTCCCCATGCGGTAACCTTGGCTGACTAGTCAAAATATACCTCTTCCCTCCCCTTGATAACCAACTCCGTGCCGGGGTACTCCTCTTCTTCTCTTGCCAAATCCTGCGTCCACTTCCCCAACCCTTGATTGCAGATTGTGGTTTTAAATTTCCCACAGGACAAATCTTCCACTGCCAAGGCTTCTGTCCCCACCTCTGGATCAAATGTCATTTGCGCTTGGAAACCAAACATGAATAGCAGTCCTGAAATAGCCTCCCCACAATCAAACAATAGAAAAGAAAGTGGTTTACAGACCCTTGCAACCTCCACATCTTCCTCCTCCACAACCCCATCCACGCAATATGCCCCCCATTAAGCGCACAAAGCCCCATTGCACATTTCCCCCAAACCAATCCCAATTCATCAACCAATCTAGATGGAAGGAGGTGCACCATGGAACGGCTATCCACCAGCGCCCATACCTTCCTCCCAGAAATCTTCATTGGAATGTATGCCAGCGGAGTTGAAACCAATTTCATCCCTGCAAGCTCCTGCTCTGCGTCATCCCAAGCCAAGTTCACCTGCTGCACCATTGGAGGGATCCTATTGTGTCCGCAATCCTTCAGAGCTTAAACCATCTCATCCACTACCACCGGCAACACTGCCGTTAACTCCTTCAATGTCAAGGGAATAGTTGTTTTGTTCCCAATCACTCTGTGCACAATCTCCACCGCCTTCTTCTTCCCACCGGATTAACTGGCTGCCCTTCCATTTCTGGAACGCACCCAACTGGCTTAGGAGCTAACGGCGGTACCCCCTCTTTAGCATCCACATCCATCCTTTCCACCGCTGCTGTCTCCTCCCTTGCTAGTACCTTCACTTCTGCTTCCATGCGCAGCGTTTGCCATACCAGGGGACCAGTGACAATCTCAAGAAAAGCTCAAGCATTTACCCCCAATTCCTCACCTTGCGCCTGCACTTGCTCCATGACAGTCAGATTCCCAGATTCAGTGGAGATCCACTTGCCCGTTGGGAACATGAATTCCATTCCCACTTGTCAAACCAATCCCCCCTTTAGGTCCCTTGTCATTTCATTGCACCCTGACCCCCAATGCCTCTTGTCACTGCAGTAATTGCATAACCATGGCCCAGGCCAAATTGACAGCCAAAGCAGTCCCCCAATGTGAGAAGGCAGATTGCGCAACACTGACAACATTTAACTCAGGAAGATCCATAAATCCTTCATCAATTCCATCATCTTGCTAATCTCTGGGCTTTTCATTGGTAATGTTGCCACAGGCCATTTCGTTTTTGAGGGGCCTGCGTCAGCGCTGCGGGAGGGTGAGAAGAGAAATTCTTCAACCCTGTTGGGAACAACCTTGCCGTCCCCTCCATCAGTTCCTCAAGGTCCAACTTGATCTCCACCGCTCAACTGATGATCAGGATGTCCAGAAGAAGCGCAATACTCCCATCCAACAACCTCTTTACCAATTTGTTGTTGTACAAGTGCTGCTGCACCCGGGTGCGGAGTTGGGGACCAAGTCCACCCAAAACTGCCCTCTTTATCAAGCCCATCTGCCCCGCTATCACCTTGTTCTTTTCCAGGTAGAAGTAGATCCGGTCAAACATTGCTACATACTCCCCCAATTGCGCCTGCCTCTGGACTCCACCATTTGCGCTTGCTTTGGCCATGGCTTGCTCAAAGTTGCTCTCCCAAAACCAAGGTTTGCGCCTTCCCCACCATGCCAAGATTTCGGCCTTCAGTTTTGGCAAATCAAGTTCCTTATATCCTTCCATCTCTTCCACATCCCAAAGCTTCTCTTTGTCCGTAATGAAAAGGAAAACAAGAAAAGCCTGATCCAAACCAATTGCACCTTCCGCATTGGCAATTCCTTTGTATTGCGCAAGGAATTTCTCAACGTCCTCAGTGTTGAACCAAATGTGTCAATAGTCCCACGGCCTGATGCAAACAGGCTTGTTATTGGCCCCATTTCTGGAGCAAGGGACACCGTATCCCACCCCTGATGAAGGTTGCTTCCAAGAAGCCGGAGGAGAAGGAGAAAGAGGAGTAGAGGTAACGTTAGACAACCCCAAAACAGTCAATGGGTCGTACTGCAACATTGTACTTGTTAGTTTCAAGAGACAAGGAACAAAAGTTTACTTCCCGGCCAGACCCCCAGGTGTGGAATTCAGAAGAGGAATTCTCCTAGTTCCCAAGTTTGGAAGTTATTGATCCCTTGCATCAGTAAACCCTGAGTGCAACTGTTCACCCTTTTATTGAGAGATAGAGAGATGAGTGTAAAGAGTCCTTCCAACCTCCTGTGATCTGATCAGATCCTGTGATGATCCCCCCTCCTACATCCGGTTTGAGGGTGCGGTTTAAGTAGCCTTCCCCTCAAACCTAATTTAGGTACCACCGCAAGCAAACAAGAATAATGAAATACAACCCCTAAGTACAGAACCCTAGCCCAACTCTATCCTTCCAACCCCATCCAATGACACATATCCCATACCCCATATCCCATCTGTATTGCCCGCCTGCCATTACCTTTACCCGGTTTTTCCTTCACATGACGCGGCCCTTGAGCCACGCCCAACTCAGAGTGCCCCGCGCATGTTGGCATCTGCCCAACACACCATTCCAGATATCCAAGGTAAATCCGCGCAATCCGTCCAATCCAATCCAATCTGCTGACATCTCCAGATAATGAGCCCAATTTAAATGCTTCTGAGCCCGCAGCAGGGCTTACTGCGGCAAAGCCGCACCCATTTCTGAGCGCGCAGCCAATTCCAACTTGAGTCTATAAAAGACCACCACGCCAGTTGTTGTGGAAGAGTCTGAGATGGTCAAGAACATGGTACAGAGTAACTTTCTTGTTGGAGTGTGTAATATTTTGTACAACTGTATCCATGGAAGGTGGCAGTTTCTCTAAGGAGAGGTAGGCTATAATATGAAACGGCAGTTGAATTCCTAATTCATGAAGCGGTGAGATGGCTTTTTTTGTGTTGGTAATGAAACCCAAAAAATTGGAGACAGAGAAAGGAGTCCTGAGAAATTCTTTGAAGACTCTTGCTTGATTTGAGGCGTGATTTGAAGCAAAATATTTGTTGATACATGTTGATATAAGATGGTATCTTTTTTGTTTTTGGGATTTATAATATTGGCCTGAACTGAGGTGTCTAGCTTTGAGGTAAGAATAGTTCTGATCCTTATGTTTTCCATGTGGCTAAGTCCAATGGGATTTCCTGAAGAGTCTGATTTCTTCTTCATAAGTTAATTGTAGAGATCTTCTTGAAGATCCATCATATTCACCACTCAATTATGCCTGATTGAAAATTTATCCATGGTGAGAAGAGGAATGGCTTCAATGGAGGTTTTAAGGATTGTTGCTGTCAATGATTTGGCCATTCTGGTTGTCTGGTTGAGGTTACTTCATTGCTCTGTGACCATTAATTGTGATGAATCCTAAATTTCTTTAAAATAATAAAACCAGAAAAAAATTAAATAAAGCTCCACACCAATGGGCCGTTCTTCTTGGAAGCGCTGGATTTTTGACAAGTATTGATTGGATTGGATTGTTTAAAGTCAATTGAGTTGATGTATTGAGAACTTCAGAATTAAAAAGAATAAAGTCAACACCTTCCTCCTCTCAGGTTCCTTTGGACTCCAGACTAAATACCCCTTGTCCCGCACAATGGAGGTGAAAAATAATGAATAGGTATTTTGAATACAGGCAAGCCCTGCGCATCTGGGAGAGAGCGCGTGTGGTGTATTGAGGAAACTTAAGGAAATAAGAATTAAGAATGAGAAATATGAAATGGGAAAAATAAAGAATAAGAAATGTAAAATAATGGAAGGAAATGAAGTAATCTGTCAAAATCATGTCAACATATTGGTTAAGATAAAATATATCTGATAATCCACTAACAAATAATACAATACATCTGGTCCATTCTTCAACAAATCCTACCATAAAAAAACAGTTGATAATGAATCTATTTCTGATCTGAGACCTATATTAAGTCTCAAAGAAACCAGCCATTAATTTAAATAAATTATTTTCAGACTTACAATAGTACTAGAAGGGCAGGCAATTCAAAACCACTCTTAGTATATACTAATACTCAAAAGAAGTAGAAGTAATACTAAATTCCCCTTCAAGTATTGCCAGCAAGCTATTTACTACTTTAGTTATATAAATCCCACAGGAGTCTCTAAAAAGCAATGTATTCTAGAAGCGCAATTGACTGTTGCTTCAAGAGAAAGTAGACTGGTCTGGCTGCTGGAGGTGGGCCAGTAGGTTTTATCCTGTGATGATGAGATCAGGAAGGAGGAAGTTCATCTTCTTTTAAAGCTGAGAAGACATCAGTAAAAGCATGATAGACCAAAGTTAAAGGCTCTCAAATGATTTCTAAATCATCAATCTTGTCATCTTTGAGCACTGGATTTGAAATGTTTGCATGACAAGTTATGATTAGGAAGCTCAAAATACACCTTTTGGTATGTGCCTGTTTCTCTTTCAAGAAAAAAGTAAGAGGTAAGTTGGTGTCACACGACCACCCCACGTACTATAGGGCAATTCTTAGATGATTGTGAGCGCAAAGGAATACCAATTGCAAGGGCAAGTGCAAAATAGCAAGACTCAGTTGCAAAGTGCAAACTTGGTTATGCCACTCAACAAACGGCAAGAGGGATGGAATGTGTTCCAAAGAAGGAAACTCAACCTGAGTCGGATGTGATAACTAGGTTGTAGCAAAATGCAAGAATGTATGAAATTAACTAACTGAGGAGACAATCATCAGGCAAGGGGATAGCCCTTATAAGGTAATCCAAAGTGACTAGATACAACCTGGTGATGAGCTAACTACAGTTGAAGCGGTGAGGCAATGAATGAAAGGAATGGGATAGGAAATGAAGCAGTAGTACGGATCCAAGGTCATAGCATAAGTGCGAGACAATAGAATCTGAGCGTACAATTGTATGACAAATTGGGACAGGAGTGAGTGACGTTGAAGGTAATGCAAATGAGAGGTAATAGTGTATGCAGGGTAGGGACTAGTCCAATTGCAAACTGTACAGTAATGATGGCTTAGTTAGACGTAGATGCAAACTAACAAACAATGCATGACCAAAGATGGAAGTGCAAGGCTGTTGATTGGCCAGGGAAGGAGATTGGATCTCATGATGGATGGCCGACCGGTATGGAGTTAAACGCGAAGTTTGCAAGTATATACTGAGTTGGTTGCCAAGATTGGAAGGTCAGCGCGAGCCAGAGGAAATAGCGGATTGCACCATTGATGTTGTGCTTTTATTTGTGTCACGCTTTTAGACTGAGGTAGATGGTACTGAGGAGAGGGCATGTCAAAGTGATGAAGACAATAATCCATAAGTGTGAAGCGTGACAGTTGCCCGGGTATAAAGAGGCAAGCTCCTGCAAGCGTTCAGGTAAATTTTCCCATTGATTTCAAGTCGTTAATTATTACTGTATACCCTTATACATTATTTAATTTATTACTCAATAGATTTATAATTTATATAAAATGTTGTCATTGTTGTCCCGCTGTTGCAAAAACTGTATTTGCCGCAACAAGCGATGTATCCCTAGTACTTCCGTCCGAGGCCTTTGAGGCAAGTGCGAGCAATGTTGCCTTTGCAAAGTGGCATGTAACTTCCCTATAAATGTTGAGTTGACTGTCGAGGGTCCCGCGGAATCATTGAGGGAGATGCAAAGTCGTAGGTCTGCGCCAAGGGTTAACTACAAGATACCGCCGTTGCCGGAGATCGAATACTTGGGGACTTGAGTTCCTGGTAAGTACTAATCTGGAATGACTAATGATCATAAAATAATAACTAATTTTGCTTGTTTTGCTAGTGTTTCCTTGTTTCCAAAGATATACTACAAACACACCACCACCACCATCACCTTACTGGGGACCACCAACTGAACTCCCGGGGGCCCAAATGAATGCCAAGGTGCGAGGCAAAGTGTCCAGTGCGGAAACGGTAGAAATTATAACAAAGGAAGCAAGGGAGGAGGAAGGAAACAAAGCGGAAGGAGAATTGGGAAATGGAGGAAACGGAAATGGAGGGAGAGAAGGAGTGGATGAATTTGGAGAGGGAAATGAAGGAGATGGAAGGGATGGAGTGGATGGAACGGAAGAAATGGAAGGCCAAGGCAAAGCGGATCTGGTGTGAGTTGTAGGGCCAATTGAAACGGATGCAAGGTGGCTGACGGACGATATTGGAGAAGGCACGTCGGGAGGCCAAAGGAAGAGAGCATACAAAGAGATCTTGGAGGAAGGCAGATGGAATGCTTGGCCAAAGCAAGCTCGGATTGCAAGGTGCAAGGAGATCTTTGAGAGGCACATTGTAACGGAAGTGCTAGTTCTCCAAAGAATGTCCGCACTAATCAACGATGAGGACCTGGATACTTTTTGATCCATGGTTTCAGAATTGAGGGCAAATTGGGAGGATGCGGAGAAGGAAGTAAAAGAAACTTTGTAATTATAAATATATATATATATATATTTTTATTATTATTATAAATAGAAATATTATTATTATTATTATTATTTTTAATAATAAGGAATGAAGTTTTATTTAGTAGAAATGAATGGGAAATGAGAAAAGGAATAGCACAATGAGATGGAGGAATTAACTGATGGAATGATGGTGTGAAATAAAATGGGATTAAATGAGATGGAATATGGAATGGAATGGGATTGGATGAGATAGAATGTGAGATGAAATGGGATTGGATAAGATAAAATGTTGAATGGAATGGAATGGGATTGGATGGGATGAAATGTGGAATGAAATGGAATGGAATTGGATGGGATAGAATTATGATTGTCAAGGTTTGCAAGGGTAGCTTGCATGGAAGTCTCAAATCAGGTGGGGTGAATTGCAAAGGTGATGTCCTGGTTGCCACAAGGTGCGATCTTTGTCGGAATGGAAGCCAGACCATTCAACAAGGTATTGAAGTTTTCCTTTGCGTAACCTGGAATCCAGAATACGGCTTACTTCCCACTCTTGATGATCAAGGAAAGTGACCCGTTCAGGAGGGGGATGAGTCTTGCCCAGGTATAGGACTCAAGCTGGCTCTAGGAGAGACACATGAAAGACCGGGTGGATACCTTTCCATTTTGCAGGTAAATTAAGTTTTAAGGTGTTAGGGGAGATGACTGATTCTACTTTTAAAGGGGACAAGCTTCCTTTTGGAGAGTTTGTGAGTTGGGCAAGTGCTGCAAATGTTGCGAGCATCAAGCCATACTTGATCTCCTACTGCAAAGGTTGGAGCCGAAGTGTGAGATCGGTCTGCTTGCTCCTTATAGCGCTGGTTTGCTTCTTCAAGGTTGGTTTGAAGTTGCAATTGAAGGGATTGAATTTTTTCAAGGTAATCGGTAGCAGGTTGAGAAGGTGCTACGTGAAGGGAAGAGAAAGTCGGATTTCTACCATAAAGAGTTTGCAAGGGCAACTGTTTGGTGGAGGAATGAGTGGATTTGTTGTAGGCAAATTTGGCTAGTGGGAGCCATTGCGACCAGTCGTATTGTTGATAGGCAACATACATTCAAAGATATTGTTTGAGAATCTGATTAACTCACTTGGTTTGCCCATCCGTTTCCGGGTGGTAAGCCGTTGATAAATTGCGAGTGATCTTCAAATGTTGGCATAGCGAGGTCCAGAAGCTTGAGACAAACAGAAATCCACAATCACTAACTATATTATCAGGGAGACCATGTTTCAAAAATACATATTTGATGTACAAGTTAGCTAAGTCTTCTGAAGAGGCCGTCACATTACTGCGTAAAAATAAAGCCATATTTGAGAAGCAATCTACTATTACTAGAATAGCATCATATTGACTAGAAGAAGGTAATTGAGAGATGAAATCCATAGACAGCAAGTGCCAAAAACAAGGCTGAATTGGAAGTGGCTGGAGCAGCCCATACTTCTGGTGTTTCAAGGACTTGTTACAATTGCAATCATAGCATGCTCTAACATAGTATTTTACTTCTTTGGTCATACCAGGCCAGTAGAAGTCTTGTGCAATCAATTGGTAGGTTTTATCCTGCCCATGATGACCAGCCAGCGGAGAATTATGCCGTGACTCAAAGATATCTAACTTAATGCAAGAATTATCTGGTACTAATATATGATTATCATAGACTAAAAAGTCATTATCATCAATACTGTAATTACTATCTAATAAGTTCGCACTTTTGCAAAGTTTGATAAACTTGGGGTTGTCGCGTTGAGCTTGTTGGAGTTTGGAAGCCAAATCTTGTAAGCAAGCAATGATCAAACTGAGTTGGGCAGATTGGGTTGAGAAGAGTATCCTAAAGTCTTCAGGGTTGTTTTTGGCAAAGGTGCTCCCCCCCCTGGGTAAATGTTGTCCCAACGTGATAAAGCATCAGGAACTACCGCTTGTTTCCCAGGAAGGTATGTGATCGTAAAGTGGAACTCGGAGAGGTATTTGGCCCATCGTGCCTGTCTACGTGTGAGGACTTTTGAGCTCATGAAATACTTCAAAGAATTATGATCAGTTAAAACCTCAAAGGATTCCCTAAGGCTCAAAAGGTATGAACGCCATTTCTTCAAGCAATAAACGATTGCAAGAAGTTCCTTGTCATGAATCTTGTAGTTAATCTCTGCAGCAAGCAACTTGCAAGACTCAAAAGCTATGGGATGAAAGAGAGAAGTGGAGGAAGAAAACTGCGAGATTACTCCTGCAATTGCATAGTTGCTTGCATCTGTTTTGACAATAGTGCAAGCTAGCTCGTTGAAGTGAGCGATTATTGGAGCAGTGGTGAACGCTTCCTTCAGTTCTTCAAACTCCAAAGCAGCTTGTTTGGTAAAAACAAAAGGAGTGTCTTTTTGAAGAAGTTTAGTAAGATTTACGGTTTTTTTGGTGTAATGCGCAATAAACCTTCTATAGAAATTACTGAAACCAAGGAAAACTTGAAGGGATTTAACGGAAGAAGGTGGGGGCCAGTCCAATATGTGTTTGATTTTGGCTGGGTCCATCAATAGTCCTTGCTGCAAGACTACAACACCTAGAAAATGAAGAGAAGAGGAATGGAACTCGCACTTAGAGGCTTTTGCAAACAGGTCATTCTTGCAAAGTCGCTGCAGCACCTCTTGCACATGTGCAATGTGATCTTCAAGGTTCCTCGAGTAGACTAGTATATCATCAAGATATACCACAAGGTATTTACCTACAAGATTGGAGAAAATGTTGTTGACAAAATGTTGGAAAGTGGAAAGAGCATTACAGAGGCCAAAAGGCATGATGGTATACTCATGACTGCCAAACCGGGTTCTCATCGCAGTTAAATACTCATGTCCTTCCTTAATGCAAGTTAGGTTATAGGCACCTTGAAGGTCTAACTTTGAGAAATAAGTAGCTCCATGGAAGAGAGTAAGGAGATGTGACATAGGCGGTACTGGGTAGGCATTCTTCCAGGTTACCTGGTTCAGTTTCCTGTAGTCAACACAAAGGCAAAGTCCACAGTCCTTTTTTGGAACAAATAGGACATGTGAACCGGTATTCAAATCGCTTGGTCAAAGAAATCCTTTTGCTACATTTTCCGCAATGTAGCCTTGAAGCGCAATTGATTCTTGCGTCGAGAGAGAGTAGAAGGGTCCTGGTTCCGGAGGTGGGCCAGTAAGTTCAATCTTGTGATTGTAAGGACAGGATGGAGGCAGTTTATCTGCTTTTGCAGCTGAAAAGACGTCAGCAAAGTCATGATAAACCAAAGGTAAAGACTATTAAATGATTTCTAAATCTTCAATCTTGTCATCTTTGAGAACCGGGTTTGAGGTGCTTGCATGATGCAAGAGGATTAGGGAGCTCAAAATACACCGTTTGGTTGGTGTCTGTTTATCTTCAAAGGAACAGGAAAAAGGTAAGCTGGATAGGTAAGCAATAAATCCTAAATCTGAAGAGGGAATTTGGGAATGAAGGTCAGGATATTGCAAATCTCCTGGCGGAAAAGTTTCATCCAACTCAATGACCGTGTCAGGTAGGCTGTTTAATTCCTGATTGATGGAAAGGTTAGCGTTCTGGGGGTGCAAGGTTCGAAGTTTAATTACTCCTTCTTGCCAATTCACATCTGGATTCCAGTAAACTAGGAAATCATGTCCTAGAATGGTATCATCTATTCCAGGTATAGCCAAGACAAATAAATCCCATTTGAAGCTGGGGAAATTGGAGAATGCAAAGGTCCATTTTGCCTTTTGGGAAACCCAATAAGACGGTTCAGTTGCACTACTTACTAAATAGATAGGAAATTTATCTATCTTGGAACGCGTAAGATTTTTGGAAGTGGCAAAAGATTCACTGATGAAGGAAACATTAGGGCTGGAATAAAGTAATACTTGATAAGGAGTGTTGTTGGAATGGAATAGGATAAATCTTGAACTCGGAGCACCTAGTGACTTGCAAGTGCAAAGATTTACTCGCCATGATTTAGATAATGTGTAGTTTTCCTTGCAAGTGTCAGAAAAACTACAAGCTAATTTTTTGACTGCTTAGCTGCTTCACGCCCAAACCGCTTTGCACAGCTGTTGACATCATGTTTTCCCCCACAATACATACACAGCCCGTTCTTTTCCCTTTGTAGCCTTTCCTTTTTTTGAAGCATCCTGGTTTCTTTGTCCAAGAACTTTGGAGTTTTGGCAACGGCTTTCCCTTTCAAGTTGGAGTTCAAAGTGGGGGTTGGTTTGGATGGTTTTGGGTTCCTTGTTTTTTGCTTTGAGGAGTCGTCCACCCTCGGATCCGAGGTGGACGGTCCATGGTCGTTTCTCCAAGAGCGATTCTTGTCATGATAGCCATTATCAAGCTCAATCACTTGATTGATTTGATGCTCAAGCGAGGTTGTCTTATGACCCCCAACTGCAAGCTGTTTGATTAAGCGTGCTGGTAGACCCTTTCCGAAATGGAATAGAAGAGCGGCCTTGTTCCACTGGATGCAAGATTTATGTCTATCGGAAGGGAAGTTTTTGGAGTTGTTTTAAAAGATGATTTTACAAGACTGTAGGTAGGATCTAAGCTTATGAGGGTGTTCTCCCGTAAAGTGATTGGGTTGTTTCATGCCCGGAGTGCGAAAGCTAGGAGTACTTGGACTAGATTGCTGGGCACCATGAGTGAGGTCCTGTATCAATGTCAAAAGCAGGGTTGGAGCATTGGGCTTGGGAGCAGTAGTGCGAACCCCTGGTCTACCATGAGTTGAGGTTTCATCGGAAGAATGGTTGGAGTCTGTGAATTCGGCAAGAGGGTCCGTTGGAGCATTCCATGGAGGAGCCCAAGGATCATCAAGAGGTTCAAGAGATAGTGATTTAGAAGGAGGAACGGGGTCTAAGGGTTGTTGGGCCCGAGGAGCGCTGGTTCTCCCTACCCAATGAATCTCATCATTGTAAGGGGCAAGGGAAGCATTCCCGGTTGAGCAAGTACGTGACATTGAGAAAAAGGAGTCTACTATAGGTTGGCAGGCTACAATAGATGAATTGAGTTAGTTAATTTACTGTCACACGACCACCCCACGTACTATAGGGCAATTCTTAGATGATCGTGAGCACAAAGGAATACCAAGTGCGAGGGCAAGTGCAAAATAGCAAGACTCAGTTGCAAAGTGCAAACTTGGTTATGCCACTCAACAAACGGCAAGAGGGATGGAATTTGTTCCAAAGAAGGAAACTCAACCTGAGTCGGATGTGATAACTAGGTTGTAGCAAAATGCAAGAATGTATGAAATTAACTAACTGAGGAGACAATCATCAGGCAAGGGGATAGCCCTTATAAGGTAATCCAAAGTGACTAGATACAACCTGGTGATGAGCTAACTACAGTTGAAGCGGTGAGGCAATGAATGACAGGAATGGGATAGGAAATGAAGCAGTAGTACGGATCCAAGGTCATAGCATAAGTGCGAGACAATAGAATCTGAGCGTACAATTGTATGACAAATTGGGACAGGAGTGAGTGACGTTGAAGGTAATGCAAATGAGAGGTAATAGTGTATGCAGGGTAGGGACTAGTCCAATTGCAAACTGTACAGTAATGATGGCTTAGTTAGACGTAGATGCGAACTAACAAACAATGCATGACCAAAGATGGAAGTCCAAGGCTGTTGATTGGCCAGGGAAGGAGATTGGATCTCATGATGGATGGCCGACCGGTATGGAGTTAACTGCAAAGTTTGCAAGTATATACTGAGTTGGTTGCCAAGATTGGAAGGTCAGCGCAAGCCAGAGTAAATAGCAGATTGCACCATTGATGTTGTGCTTTTATTTGTGTCACCCTTTTAGACTGAGGTAGATGGTACTGAGGAGAGGGCATGTCAAAGTGATGAAGACAATAATCCCTAAGTGTGAAGCGTGAAAGTTGGACAAATAAGCAAGAACTCCTAAATCTGAAGAGGGAATTTGGGAATAAAGGTCAGGATATTGAAATTTTCCTGGTGTAAAATTGTCATCCAACTCAATGACAGTTTCAGTTAGGCTGTTTAATTCCTGTTTTACAGAAACGTTAGCATCCTGGGGTTGCAAGGTTTGAAGGTTAATTACTCCTTCTTGCCATTTCAAATCCCAATTCCAGTAAAATATTAATTCATGACCTAAAATGGTTTCTTCCATTCTGGGGATATCCAAGACAGATAAATCCAATTCAAAGCTGGGGAAATTGGAAAATTCAAAGGTCCATTTTTACTTTTGGGAAACTCAATGAGAAAGTTTGGTTGCACTACTTACAAAATAGATGTGAAAATTATCTATCTTGGAATGCGTTAGATTTTTGGAATTGGAAAAAGATTAAGTTATAAAAGAAACATTAGTGCCAGAATTTAGTAAAAAACAATGAGGAGTATTATTGCATTGGAAGAGGAAAAATCTTGAACTCAGAGAACCAAGTGACTTTCAAATGCAAAGATTGACTTGCTGTAATTTAGATAATGTGTGGTATTCCTTGCGAGTATTATAAAAACTACAAGACAATTTCTTGAATTTCTAGCCACTTTACACAAGTATTGAAATCATTTCTCCTCCACAATAAATACAGAACCCCTCCTTTTCCCTCCTTTTCCATTCCTTGTTCCATAGCATCCTGGTTTCCTTGTCCAGGAATTTCGGAGTTTTGGCAATGGCTGTCCCCTTTGGGTTGGATTTTGAGGTTGGAATTGGTTTGGAGTGTTTTGGGTTCTTCATATGTTGCTTTTAAGAGTTTTCTGCCTTTGGAGCTCAGGTTGATGATCCATGGCTATTTTTCTGAGAGTGGTTCTTGTTGTGATAGCCATTATCAAGCTCAATCACCCAGTCAATTGACTGCTGAAGGGAGGTTGTCTTATGTCCCCCAACTGCAAGCTGTTCAATTAGGCGTGCTTGTAAAAATTTTCAAAAGTGAAATAAAAGTGCTGCCTTGTTCAATTGGATGCAAGAATGCAAGGTTTGGAAGTGGGAGATACAAATGGAAAATCAAATATTCTCTTGCATAACTAGATTATTAAGTTTGTATTTGGCATTTTGCACCTTGTTGGGGTTGCCAAACAGGGTCAAAAGTTGTTGCTCAAATTTTTCCCAATTTTTAAGGATACAAGTGGGACTGTTATTGGATAATAGTTTGGGATATGGCTTGAACCACTGCAAGGCTCTTCCCCCTACAAAGGAAGATGCATACATAATTTTATGCCTATTGGAAGGGAAGTTGTTGGTATTGTTTGAAAAGATTATTTTTCAGGAATGTAGGTAGGATCTAAGCTTATGGGAATGCTCCCCTGTGAAGTGATCAGGCTTCTTCACGCCTGCAGTACAGAAAATAGGACTGCTTGATTCAGATTGAAAGGTATTTTTATTGAGAGCCTGGATCAAGGTTCAAAGAAAGGTCAAGGATTTGGTCTTGGGAGCACTAGTGCAAGCCCTTGATCTACCTCAAGTCACAGTTTAATTGGAGGAATTTTTGGAACCTTTAATTTCTTTGAGAAGCTCCACCAGAGATTCATTTTGAGGAGAAAGGAGATTTTCAAGAGGTTCAACAAAAGAAGATTTGGAAGAAGCAATGGGATCTAAAGGTTGTCAGGCCTGTGAGGCGCTTGATCTCCCCACCCAATGAATATTATCATTAGGGAGTATCAAAGTTAACCAAACCTGCCATTTTTCAATGGTGGGTTTCAAACCAAATCTGCCATTTCAAACCCACCATTAAAAATCAAAAAAACCCACTTATTCCACATCAGACATGTCAAAGTTAACATGAAATAAGTGGGTTTTTTCAAATAAAGTATTTAAAGGCTTCCCCCACCTTTCCACATCATACACCCCTGCCTTCCCACCTCCTTCTACCTCCAACCTCCTTGCAAATTTTTTGACCTCCAGCCTCATCATAAAAAGATTCACCACTCTCATCATCACTCTCATCAATTTATCACATTCATCAGTTGATAACTCACCAATTTATTTCTCTCATTTCTTAATTGCTCTCATTGCTTCATTGGTCTCATTGCTTCATCACTCTCATCACTCTACCTCCAACAAGAACTTGTACCTCCAACCTCATCCAAAGAATACCATCATTTTTTTATTGCTCTTGTCACTTTATTGCTCTCATCACTTCATATCTCTCATCACTTTATCTTGCTTGTAACTTTACCACTCTCATCACCTTACCGCCCTTACACTTTTCAAATGGCCCCTCAGCAAACCTCCACCCGCAAGTCCACACAAAAGTCCAACACACCAAAGCAAACATTGCAAAGGAACTCCACAACAAAAAATCCTCCCCCATCAGCTTCCAAGGGCTCAAAAAATTCTCCCCCATCAGCTTCCAAGAGCTCAAGTCAGCTCAAGAGAGCTGATCACATCATACTGATCAACTGGCTCAAAGTTCCCTCAAACTATGATGCCTGCTTTGGATCCAACAATGAAACATGCATTGGCCAACCTTCATCCTCCAAGGTCAATGGTTATCTCCTGATGGCCAATGAACTCAAGAATAAAACAAAAGGTAGGCTGGATCTTTCATCCAAACAGATGAGGGAGAAATTCAAGAATTATCAAGCCAAGTACAAAAAGGCCCACTCCATGTTAATCTCCACCAGCTTTGGTATCACTAACTCTGACAAAGCCAAGGGAATCAACTCTGTGGTTGATAAGTTGGACTCAATTTGTCCTTTTTATTTTCAAATGGATGAAATCTTTGGAAAGAAGGCCAACATCACCCCCTTAGCCGCTTTTGATGCCCAAAAATCCAATTCAGTCCATGCTGAGGACTTGACTGGGGATGCTCAGCCTAGCTTTGGTGATCCTGAAGAAAACTATTCCTTGGAGTGACTCACATCTGATGCCAAGGAGAATATTCAAAAGCAATCAGCTCCAATCACGTCTACTTCTGCATTGATTGATGTGTCAAGCCATACCTTGGACCCCTTCTCTCCTTCTTTGGATTGCTCTCTTGCTGGGTTAGCAGATTTTATCAACCTTGGTGATGCGGAACAAGATAATCTTCAGTCTCCATTACCCTCAAAATCTGTTCAATTAAAGAACCAAGATCTTTTCTCTTCTTTCTTGTTAATCCTGACTGATTTAGATTGTAACAAAACAGGCTCATCCATTCCAGAATGTCCAAAAACTCAATCCAATGGGGCCTCCCACATTGCCTTTGAACACCAGTGACAACTTTCAGACTCAAACCTCCTCTGACAAGGGTAAGCAAAAGGCCTCCAATTCCATCAATATCAACCCCAAAAGTCCTCAAAAGAGGAGAAACACTTCTGGTTTTTTGGGCTTTGAAGAAATCATGGAGAAGAAAGATTCATGTAAGTCCATTGGTTGAATATCCTTGCTTTCAAAACCACGCGCATTGCTTTTCCCCTGCAAAAAACAGTCAAATCACAAATTGAATCCAAAAAAATAGAGTTTGAAAAGCAAAAGTTGGATTTTCAACTGGCCATGGATGTTCAAAAGCAGAAAGCCAAGAGTTTTGCTCATCAACAAAAATGGGATTCTGAGTTTAAGTTGAAACAGGCTGAGCTAGAGTTTCAAAAAGAGGAAAAGGAGAAGGATCAACAGAAAGCCCAACTGGAAAAGGAGAGGGAAGGAATTGCAACCAAAAACTGGGATAAGGTATCAGTAGCCTTGGCTTGCATTGGTAGCAGTAGAACAGTAGATGAGATAAAGCAGATAACTCAAATTCTGGGCTTGTAAATATATTTGCATGGTTGAAAGAAAAACAAAAAAAATATTTTTGATTACAACATTTGAGAGTATTCTTAACCCCACCAACATAAAAATCTTTTTTGTTTTTATTTATATTTTTTTTCTAGAGTAAATTTGGCCATTATTAAAGTCCCTATAATTGTTTCTAGTTTTTTTATTGATTTGAAGTGACATGGCCATTCTGGTATGGGTTACTGTGTCCACAGCAGGAAAGGTACAGTGCTTGTAATTATTAGCTGCCCAAACCATTTTTACTATACCTTTTTGCTTGAAATCAATTCCAAAGCCAAGTTCAAGAAAAACAAATTGGCCATCCAATACTTGATATTTGTCCATATTTTCAATAAGTCAACCATTTGATTTCTTGGTTGGAACCACAATTAAAAAGGAGTAGCCAGAGATTTTGCCTTTGTCAATATGACAAGAGTTTTAAAAAGAATTTGAGGTGAAAGTGATGTGTGGGGAGAAATCAAAAGGTGTATGCTTGGAACCAAATTCCAACAAAGAGAAAGAGGGGGTGTTGTGGTCCTTCATGGCATCACTGTTTGCTTCAAAGGAAGGTTTGGCCAACTTGCAAAACATTTGTCCTAGAATTTTGGATACTTTGTCAGCCTTAAGGTTGAGGAAAGCATACTCTTGAGGAGAATATCTAATGGATGATTTCTTCACATAATGTCCAAATAACTCTGAAGGGTGCATCTATTTTTGCCATCCAACTGCCAACATTTTTCCACCCCAAGATCTTGAAGGACCAACTGGGTTGACAAATTTTTTGACTGGTGAAGGAAAGTTGTCACAAAGTTGATTTCCTTCTTTTCTTGGTCAGAATGTTTCTCCAATGGGACAAATTTTATTATTGCAACCAGGGCTTGATGATCAGATCAATCAAGGACAATTACTTTTCCACAGTGGAAGAAATGGAACCATTTGATTGTTTGTTTTGCTTGCTCAAACTCTTCCTGGGTTGGTTTTCGACTATTCTTTTTATTTTTGGCAACAATTGAAGGGTACAGATCCAAAGGACGCGGTTTCCGACCAGACCAGACCACCTTTTCATTCATACCTTTCTCAGAAACCTCCAAAGATATTTTGGAATCTCTCATTTGATTCCTCTTTCAGCAAGCAGCCCTACTCTTCCCACCTCTATGTATTTTTTTCAAGCCATCTCCTTCCATCTTGTTCCCTCCTAATCCTATACTTAGATTGGGGTGAGTAACAAGAATAGATTCAAATTTTTGTGTAACATTTTGAGTGGGTGGGATAAGAATAGGATGTTCCCCACAAGCAGTCAAATGTTTTCCAAAAAAAAACAATTTCAGTCCAATAGAAATTCTTGGTGAAACATGATTGAATAAAAATATGAACCAAACCTGGAATTGAACCCAGGGACACCGGAAGCTGAATCCCCCCCAAAAAAAATTGGCATGAGTGACCCATGAAACACACCAACAAGCAAAGTTATCAAAACAAATTAAAAAAAAAAAACATAGCTTCCATGGCAAAGAACACCTGAAATAATCAAAAAAGACCCTGTTGGCTTCCGGTGCAGTCCAGAAACACCTAAAAAGAAAAAAAGGAAGAGGTCAGCACCAAAGAAAAATCCAAAAAATGGTGGAGGAGAAGACTTGATAGATAGCTCAATTGCTTGCCAAACAATTGATTGATCAATCAATCAATTGCAAATTGACTAAAACCAATTGATTGATTTGGTTTTGATTGATCGAAACCAAATTGATTGATCAATTTCTAATTGTTTGATTGATCAATCAGGATTCAATTTTTCAATTGATTCCTAACAACTCAATTGATTGGTCAATCAGTTCATAATCAATCAATCAATCAATCAGGATTCAATTGTTCAATCAAATCCTAATTGATTGGAGGGTGTTGGTTGACCAAGGCAGGAGGAGGAGGAGGAAGGGGAGGAGAACTAGAAGGGAGGGGCTTACCAGATGAGGAAGGGGATGCAATTGAGATGAGGTGGAGCTGAGAGAGAAGACCTGGGGGGAGCTCAAAGGAGAGGTAAGCAAGGGTGGATTGGTGAGTGGAAAGAAAGAGGGAAGGGGACTCACTGAGTTTTTTGGTGAGTTGGATGGTGGATGTTTTGGGGAGCTTGGTGAGGTTGATGAGGTTGGTGAGGTTGGAATGGTTGCTGAGGTGAAGGAGGTGATTTGATGAGGAGGAGGAAGGAAGGTGACTGGTGTGTGAGTGGGGTGAGGTGGAAGTTTTGGAGCGGTGAGGTGGAGGGGAGAGGTGGATGGGCTGGCAAGTGGTGGAGAATGAGGTGGAGGTGTTTTTTGATTTTTTCTAAGTCCACTAAGAAAAAAAAAACCCCCCGACTGAGCCTGGATACTTGGGTGTACAACCAAAAAAAAACTTACTGTGAAGTTATTTTTCACCTATTTAAAAATCAAACATTACTAATCAAATCAAGAAAGGGTGAGAGGAAGAATCCGCTCTCTCATAGAAGAAGATGAGGGACAAGATGAGACAGGGATGACTTCAGGTGGGTCAGGAATATCATCTTCAAATATTTTGTTCCATTCATCTTTGATGTCGGCCAAAAGATTGTGAATGATTACACAAGTGATAATCCAGTTGATGAGGATCTTCATGTCTTTGGGGTTTTGAAGCTGTTTTTTCATTTCCCTTAAGCTGGCCCATCTTCCTTTCAGGACTCCTATGGAATTCTCAATCCAAACACGTGATTGGGAAAGATGATAGTTGAAATATTTTTTCCTTGATTGTTAGATGAAACTTTCCAGTATGCTGGAACCACATATTTGTCACTAGCATAAGCTCAATTGGCCAGAAGGTATTGATTGTGGTCAAATTAGTTCTCTGGTTTTTGGGCAATCTGCATCTGATTGAACACATATGAATCATGACAAGAACCTGGAAGGCCAGCATGGAGGGATATGAACTTCTTGTTGTTATCACAAACAAGTTGTAGGGCCATGGAGGATCTAAACAATAAGATGAAACATATTTGGTCAGTTTTGTGATCAAAGGTGTTATCAAAGTCATTGGAAAAGAAATGAATCAGTTCCCTTTTTTTGCAATCAAAATAGTGGTTGCCATCTAGCTTGGGGTTTTGACTCAAGGGGATGGTGGTTCCATCAACAAACCCAATGCAACCAGGAAAGACTTTGGTCTCCATTACTTGAGATATCTCCTTGTGTTCTTCTTGGTTGGCCAAGAAAGGACTGAGCAATGGAAAGATAGGATAGCAATCATGACTCTTTTGGTGTATAAGTCAATGCTTCCAAAAATGACTGAGAATAGATTTTCCAATAAATGGATTTCTGCTCCATTTCCATTTGATCCCAATCTACAAAGAGAAACAGCAAGTTAGATGGCTGGATTGCATTGAGGATTCCAAGAATTGTTCTTGAAGATGTAGTGGTCTTCAATCATATCCAAAAGTTTTATGAATGAAGGGAACAAAGTTTGGAATAGTTTCTGGAAGCTTAATTTGGGGATGAGATGAATATTTTGCCTTTCATACATAGGTTTGTGGAGGGTGTGTATTCTTGGAACCATGTATTGCTTTTCCAACAGAGGATTCAAAGCTAACCAAGTTGATTCCAAATTGGAGTCTGAATCAGAGTCTGAATGGGAGTCAAACAGTAGAAAAAGTTCAGTCAGCTTTCTGGAATTTTCAACTTTCTGGCGGGAAGTTTGATTGGAAATTTTGAGAAAGATGGTAATGTGATGTGGGGTCATGAGATCATGGGATTTGTGTGAATATAGAGATGTGAAAATCAATAGAGATGTGAAGCAATGTAGACGGAACCGGTATGGATTTGCTGATGTGGATGATGTGGATGGGTGTTTTAGATTTGATGGATGGTGGATGGACGATGATGCATAAATGGCAGGTTTAATGGCGGGTTTGATGTTTGAAATCCGCAATTTTCATGAAACCCGCCATTTTGAAATACACCAGTTAGGGGGTATGGGTATTTCAGAAACCCGCAATTAAAAATGGTGGTTTTGGTCAAAAAAATGGCGGGTTTCTAATGGCGGTTTTGCTAAATTTGATACGCCCTATTGTAAGGGGTGAGGGAAGTGTTCCCAGTTGATCAAGTATGTGACATACTAAAAGAAGAATCTATTATAGGTTAGCAAGCTACAATAGAGGAGTTGAGTTAGTTAATTTACTGTCACACAACCACCCCACGTACTATAAGGCAATCTTAGATGATCATGAGAACAAAGGGAGAAGCTGAGTTCAAGGGAAAATGCAAGGTAGAAAGGATAACTGCAAAATGCAAAATTATGATTTGATGGCTCAACAGACAGCAAGAGGAAGGAAGTGTTCCAATGGAAGGAACTAAAGCTAAGCCCGATGTGATTACTAGTTTAAGCAAATGCAAGAATGTATGAAATTAGCTAACTGAGGAGACAATCTTCAGGCAGGCAACACAGCCTTTATAAGGTAATCCAAAGATGACTCGATACAACCCAATGGATGACCAACTACAGCTAGAGAGTGGTAAGGCAATGAATGACATGAGTGGAATAGGAAATGAAATAACAGTACAGTTGTTTCCAAGGATGTAGCATAGGTGTGAGACAATAGAATCTGAGAGTACAAGGACGTAATGGATGAGACAGGAATGAATGAAATGAGAAGAAAATGCAAATATGAAGATTTAGTTTATGAAGGGTAAGGGACTAGTCCATTTGCAAACTTTAAATTTTATGTGGCTTTCTAGGCGTGAGTTCAAACTAGTGTTAGTGCATGACCAAGGATGGAAGTCAAATAATTGATGATATCCAGGGTAGAGGGGCAAAGTTTGAATGGATGGTCAACTGGTATTTAGAGTTTACTGCAAGATTTGAAATTAGATACTGATTCACCAAGATTGGAAGGTTTTTATGCAAGCCAGAGGTAGTAAGCAGAAGGCACCATTGATTTTGTGCTTTGTTTTTGTCACGCTTATGTACTGAGGTAGATGGTACTGAGGAAAAGGATATGTCTAAGTGGGGAAGACAATAAACCTTAATCTTGGAGCATGACAGAGTCATAGCTCCCTTTAAGGGCCATTTCCTTGAATTTTGTTCCCCCTGGTCCTGATGATGGTGATTCCATGTTGGTGTTTTGGTAAATTTTCAGCTTTAAAAAATGATAAATAAATGAATTTCTATTAAAAAACAGGACCACTACCAGAAGAAGATCCACAGAATGAAAAAAATGAATGCATTGGCACAGGAAGGCAGAGACAGCTATGATGGAACAAAAAATGGTAAGCTTGGCAATGGTAAATATTATGAGGAGAAAGGAGAAAAATAGCTGGATGGTGAAAAGTTTACATCAGGTTAAAACAGGCTGCAGCAGAGACAAGGTGACTTCAATAAACATAAGGAAGAGCAAGAAATATTGCATGATCTTGAAGAGGTGATGTTCCTGAACTTTATTACCATGAGGCAGAGAGAAATTGTATGGAGAAGAAAACCAGAAATTTGAGTTGCTGGAAATTTAATCAAGAGGTCCTACCAGAAATCAATCATAAATTGGATGATACCTTTCTTAATTTGGCTAATAAGATTGATCTTGAGGGCAGTGGCAATTCAATTTTTGTGGAGTCAGCCAGGTTATTTTGCCAATGGAGGAGATGAGGAGTTCATTTTGGTCCCTTTGACTATGAGAAAGGCCTCCAGGTGATTAAGGAAAGAAGAGAGATGGCCCAAATGAGACCAGTTGTGGTGTTTCAGGATAAGTGCACCCCCACTGCACGGTGGAGACTCCTCATTAGAGAGAGAGAGAATTGGGGTCAGATTTTTGTACATTTAATATTCCTGTATTGATATGCAAAGAAAAAAACTTCTATCCTTTAGCTGCCAGAGGTGATAGAATAAATAATAAATATATTATTTAATAAATGCAGCAAAAATCCGTAAAATATTTGGATAAAGCTTATTGCAAGGTTAATTGGTTTGGTTATGGTTTATTGTTATAAATCAATATAGATAAATTGATTATTAAATATTTTTATAGAGGGGCCACAATTATATTGGGGATCTTTAACACCTCTCTTCTGGGAATTCAGTATGAAAACATGTAGGCCTGGTTACTTTGGGCCCTTTAGTTAAAAGGATATTTTGCCCAAAGATAATATGTATATAAAATACACGGTGGAGTGGAAGGGCTTTGTAACCAAGCTTCCACGACAGAGAAAGGATAATAAAACTCCATGGCATATTATTAAATCCTTTGGGTATCTGTTTGGGATGTGCACTGATGGTTTAAACCTGTATACTGGGGTTATAAGGTTTTTCAGCAGTTTAAATTGATAAAAGAGGGTTAAGGATGGATATTATTAATCAGACCAAAGCCATAAATCACTTACTTATCTCTTATAAGTATTTGATTACCTTGGCACGGTGTCTGGATATAAATATAACTGGGTCTCTGGGTATCAATATCCTCTAAAGAGCTCTCTATTTATAGCATTTGGAGTCCCAATATTGTCCTTCTGAGGGGTACAGGGGCTCAAAGGGACGGACACTGAGGCTAGCAGGGTAACCAGTGGTATCCTGTCACGTGTTTTTGGCGCTGTAACACAGGTAGCATCTAATTACACAGGTTATGGGAATAATTCTACTTTATAATTTATGTTTGGACCTGTGAATAACACTAATCTGTCCTTTTTATTCATTATTTAATTAATTATGCTTAGTAAACGTTCCCAGTAAGTTAATAACTATTTTAATAGACATTACTACGGATATTCTGATTTCAGGTGAGTTCTCATGATGTATTAAATATTTGGAGTAAAGTCATGATATTTATTTACTCCTTATTTTTAAAATTCAGTTGATTTACTAAAATAATTACTTAAAAATGTAAGTCATGGGTATTCATTTAATATTTTTACATAATGAGTTTTTCTTAGTATGTCACAAAAACTTTCATTTCTAGAAATTCTCATAATAGTATATTAAAGTATTTTAATATACTTTTAGAAGTATTCATTATCTTATTTCCAACATATTTGGTACTTTGAATTATATTTAATAAAAAATATGTATAAAGGTTATTTAAGTATTCTTATATAATTTTATGTATTTTTAGACTATCTACTATCCACGGGAACATTTATTATATATGTAGAATGTTACCATATAATTTGTAGCATGTTTACGCGGTACCTAGGTTTCTCAGGCCACCTATCACTTTGTCAAGCCGTAGTCCTGCAGCTGCGTACTTGTCAGAGGCCCGGGGCTGCGTACACATCTTTTAAAGAGTGACAGAGCTTTAGCTCAGCCGCGCGCGGGTGCATTGGCTGCCGCGGCTGCGTGTGGGAATTGTGACAAAACACATTTCCATCTGTAACTCCTAAAATATACACAACACCTCAATTCTGACTGAATTTTAGTTGTGAAACCTATAGGTGACAATACATGTGAAATTATTAATTGGCCAAAAAAGTTCAATAGTGGTGCCATGGTATTTTGGTCTTTCTTTCCTTAAATATTTAAAAATATAAGGAGTTGGATTTCAAGGGTGGGGTCAGTGAGTGACCCTACCTAATTTTGGGTGGAGAATTCATTTTTGCCATAATATTTATGGTTTTACTTCTCCTTATTAGGTTAATTTTATTATTATTATTTTTAGGTTATTTCTGTTACTTTTGCAGCTTGCTCTGCAATAGTAGCAAGCTGACAGGGAGCCAGTAAGCTAAAACCAAAGATATCTTCAAAATATTTTTTTTTCTGATATTCTAGTGCTCTTATACCATTGGAAAAAATTGATTTATTTGGAGAGATGGAGAGAGAATTGATTGATTTGGAGAATATGATATATTTCATTGTGTGCCTTACCTCCTTATCTCACTGGAGTTTCCTTGGCTTGGTAAATATTTATCATGGAGTAAAAATATTTTCTTGGGTTTTCTGCATTCCTGAGCATTCAATTTGTACCAAATAAACTATAAAATCTCTTGTACTGGGTTACTTTTGACTAAACTTTTGTTAAATTTATCAAAGAACATGTTTCACCATTCAACCATTTGAAATTTCTGGCTCCTTCCATCAAAAAAACCCTGGGCCATTTTTCAAAATGGTGAATGGTCTAGAATATTTCATTAGGTAAATAGGGCTGTTTTATTACAAAACTATAACTTTTCTGGAAATTCCTCTTGAGGTTTGTACATTTATAAGTATTTTAGACAAAAATGTTTCAGTTTTGCTCCTGAGAAAGGAGGGAAACAGATTCAAGATATTTTAAATTTTCAGGATTGTGTTTTATCCCCTTCAAAATATAATTAAAAACCTGTGTTTTATGGATTTATTCCTGTTGGCTGCATTAGAATTGTTCCAAAATTATTGGTTTGAAATATTTTTAACATGCATTGATGCCCAAAATTTTTTGAATTCAAGAATTAATATCCCCCAGGCTTTATCTGAGATTAATTTAGGATTGAAGTACATGATTTGAGCATAGATCCAAGAAATTTTTCCAACTTTTATTTAAATTATTTTATGAGGATAAATCATACTCCTGTACAAAAAATAATTATTGGAAAATACTGTGGCTTCTATAAATCCCAAAGGGTTTTGAAAAAATTAAAATTGAGAAATATAAAATCTAACAATTTTTTCTGGAATTGTAGGCTGAATGAATTTCAGTTGTTTTGAGAAAAGGACATTTTTTCTGCATTCAATTTTTGTATGTTGAGAGTTTTACATGATCTTGTTGGGCCAAGTTGTTTCAAAGATGAATTTCCCAATAACCCCCTATTTTTTTCATTAATCAGAATTTAGATTCTTCCTTTCCAACAAGAAATCCAAATGAATTTGATTTTTCTTTTTGGTTTAAAAGTTTTATCCAACCATGTTTTTGAGTTTTTTTCATCAATCTGGTGAAACTGTATCAAGTTTTTGATGTTTTATGAATCCTTGGAACACAGAATCCTGGATTTTAAGAAATCAATCAATTTTTTTAAAGATCTTTTTAGAGAAAATGGAAAATGAAAGAATTAAAATGTCTGGATAAGGAAACCAGGACCACTGTTTCATTTCAAGAGCAAACTGAAGTGATTGATTGAAACAAGAGGTTTTACAATGAACTGAGATAGGAAGAGATGAAACCAACAGAAGGGCTATGAGAGGTAGGCTCTATAGCTCCACATGAGACTCTCAACTACTGCAACTTGGACACATTTGCGGAAACTATGAAGAGGAATTTTTGTATTGAGAATTGTAGCAGACAGGGAGAAATTTGTAATTAGAATGGAGTTACAGCATACTGGTTAGTGCGGTCTGTGGAGTTGAACAACTGGTCTTGAGACCTTCTGGTAAGCGTGGTTTGGCCTGAATAATTGAGGTCATTTGATTAGTAAGAGTAGTTAGATTGGATTGTTGAATTAGAGTGCTTCATTACCAGCGTGGAGATAGTTGTAGGCTACATTGTGATTGAATAGAATTGAGATTGGTGAGATGAAGAGATTGCATTTTTGGAACGGAAAGGTAGGAATTAGTAACAAATGGGGATCCCTGGAGTCCCAGAGGTCCAGAGATGATTGGCTTGAGAAAACTTAGGAAAAGCTGGATTTGAAGTGTCTGAGTCAGTCCAATGAATGCAGGTGACAGAATCAGAGGTGATATTCAACATCCCCCCATAATTCATCACGGAGATCTCAGACACTAACGTGATGCACAAGTCTTGAGATAGAAGTTTGATTGGCACTTTTGGTAAGAGCTTTGGCAACCATGGGGTCAGCAGTCTCAAGTTGGATCTCAATCTGCTCTTCCTTAAGGTTGGAGCAAAGACTCTTGGTTCTCAGGTCAATAAATTTAGTTTTGGAGTTGGATCCAAAATGCAAAATCTTGTCAAGGAGCCCTTTGTTGTCAATGAGGTGAAAGCTGGAAAGTTGTTCAATCCACCAGAGCTTTCCTATCATGTAGTTGATCCATCTGGATTTGAGTTGCCCATTGCTTAAAGAATTTAATTTGGCCTTGGTGGAAGAGTGAGTAATTTTTTGTTGACAATGGATGGTCCAATAAATAGGATCCCCTCTGAAAAAGCAGATGAAACTGGTCTGCGACTTCCTGGTGTTGGGATTGTCCACCCAGGTTGCGTTTCTATAGACAGTCAGGCTGTTGCCATCACGTTCCTTTGAGATTTTCAAGCACAGGTCTTTGGTTCCTGCAAGGTATTTCCAAACCTTGACTACTTTGTTCCAGTGTTTGATACTGGGCTTTTTGGAAAAACAGGCAAGAGAGGAGACTGCAAAACCTATGTCAGGTCAATCCAGTTGAGCAATGAAGTTGAGCCTTCCAATTGGAGAGCAATATTTGACATTCAGGTGATTCAGCTCCTCCATTTCATCTTCCGTGGCCAGAGTTAGCTGAAGACCAGGAGTGCATGGAGTATTCAAAAAGTGGAAGTTTGTCATCTTCGTTTTGTCGAGACACTTCTCTATGTGTAAGGGTAGTGAGAGTTTAATGGAGTGAAGGTCTTTTTCAAATTTCATCCCAAGCAGAGTGTTAGGGGGATGGGCTGATGAGTCGGGAAATTTGTTGAGGAAGCTGGTTTTGAAAGTTTCAACATTGCCCACCATCAGCAGGTCATCCACATGTACAAAAATGGCTGATCTTTTGTTGTTTCCTATGGATAGACAGGGATTGGCATTGGACCGCATGAAACCATGGAGTTGAATCCACTTTCTCAGAGTACGGTACCAGTTCTTCAGAGCCTGTTTAAGTCCATAGAGGGATTTCTTCAGCTTGAGGATTGCGCTCTTGCGTTTGGAGCCCGTTGGTAGTCTGATGTACACATCTTAATCCAAGGCAGAATGTAGAAACGCTCCCTTCACGTCAAATTGAAAGACTGGGAGATCCTTTTCCACAGCTAACAGTAAGACCACTCTGAGAGAGGCAACCTTTCCCATTGGCGCATAAGTTTCAAGGTAGTCTACTCCATATCTTTGATTAAAGTCTTGGACACAAACCCTTGTTTTGAAGGTTTTGGGGCCGCGTGAGTGTTCTTCTTGATTTTGAAGGCATACGTCACATTCAGCACATTCTTGGGCTCTTCAGAAAAGTAGTCCTTGCACACACCAAGTTTGTTGCGGGTGTCAAGTTCCACGTCTAAGGATTTGTGCCAGGGTTTTGATTTAATTGCTTTGTGTATATTCTTGAACACAAAAGTTGATGAGTATCCATAGCGCTGGGGATTTTTGATGTGGTTACAATCACTTAGCACTTGGCTGGGGTTCTGATTAACGGTGAGTTGATGATTAAAAGTCTCCTTGTCACTTCTGGATTCTTCTGATTCTGGTTCAGATTTTACTTTGTTCTCTTCAACTGGTGTGGCTTGATCCTGAGGCTCAACTGGTTGTGGGTTCAAGTATTTATTGATAATTTCTGCATTTGTATGGTTGTTTACTTCTTCTGGCCAGTTGTCCTGCAAGGGGGACTTGATCTTATCAAACTTGATATGTTTGGTCTCTATCACGGCTCCCAACTCAGTGAGAACCCAGTAAGACAGGAGTTTTGGTTGGTAGACAATGAGCCTGCAAAAAGCTCCTTTTTCTTTGAATTTGTTGGGTTTCCAATTAGTGAGATTCAGGTAGGTCAGACTTTCACCAATGGGTTTGAGGTAGTCGCTGGGAAGTCTGGATCCATGCATGCATTCGCAGGGAGTCAATCCTGAGTTGTTGGGGATCTGGTTGAGTTACAGAGCACAGCTTCTGATTGTCTCATCCAGTATGACTGAGGAATCCATGACAAGGCATGGGTCAAGCGGACAGATTTGGCTATTGTTTGATTTGCTTGTTCTGCATGTCCATTGTGTTGAGGATGGTAGGGTTCTGAGACAACGCATCTAATTGATTTTTCTTCCAGAAATGTAGTGATTTTGTGGTTTATGAACTCACCTCCTCCGTCACTGCACAGTTCCATAGGGTAATATCCTAGTCAATGGTGTTTGTTCTCAATCAAAAACTGAATGACTTGGCTGGTCTCACTTTTGGTTTTTAAGTGAAAGCAACCTATGTAGCCGCTGAAATTGTCTACAAGGGTTAGGAAAAATTTATAACCGCCTCTTGCTGTTTGATTAATGGGACCCATGAGATCTACGTGAAGACGCTGAAAGAATTTGGAGGCTCAAGTTGAGACTTCCTTGAAAGACAATTGAGTGATTTTGGATCTGTTTCAGCTTTTGCATTTAAAAGTCTTCTTTATCTGACTGGTTATTGACAACCCTAGGTACTTCTGCATCCTTTGAAATCTTGCGTGTCCTAGATTTTGGTGAAGTTCTTCAATTTTGTGGGAGGATGCAATGTAGCCATGGTCATTGGGGGCTTCAATAATCAGCAAATTGTTGATAATTTGCCCTTTCAGAATGGTCAGTCCATCTCTGGTCAGCTTGAATCAAGGAGGTTGACAAGTATGATTACATTTTAAAACAGCTCCCTTGCTGAGGAAGGATCCCATTGATAAAAGATTCACGTTTGCTTCAAGAGTCCAGGCCGCTTCTTTCAGTTCAAGGTCTGATTTGTCAAACTTGAGTCTGGCAATTCCTTGTCCCATTGTGGGTATTCCAGCCCCTGGCTTGCTCGTTTTGATCATTTTGTTACCATCCTCATCTGACAATTGAGTGAATTGGCTTTTTTTGTTGATCATGTGTATCAAACAACCAGAATCAACAATGAATTGGTTGACATTTTTGTGCTGGCTATTTGTGAGACAGTGAAAGTACAAGAAGAAATTGGCTGATTCATTCTTCTTTTTCTTGCCTTTTCTGGGTTTGAATTCCTTGGGCTTGAGCTCTGGAAATTCTATCCAACAGTTCTTCCGGGAATGGTTCTTCATTAGGGGGTTGTGGATGCCGTTGGTGCACTGCGGATAGTCTTTGTAGAGACTGATGTTGGCTTTTGAGGATGAGGAAGTATCAATCACTTTGGCAACATTTTTTTTCTTGAATTGTATGAGATTATTCAAGACCAGGTCAACAGTGATTCCCTGCTTGGCATGAGTGATTTGAGAGGCAATGGCATTAAGATTAGGAGGGTATTTGAAAAGGAGTAAATAAGCCAGGATGTCCAATGGTAGGTCAATTCCAACTTCATTCAGCTTGTTGAGATGAACTAAAACGTTTTTGACAAATTTTTATATGTTTTCTTTGCTGAAGTGAAGATAAAGAAATATGTTGGAGACTCTTGCACTGTTTGCTGATTGCAAGGATGCAAAGTGATCTTTGGTGGCACAACAGATTCTCTTTGCATTGCAAAAGTTTGTCAAGTTGATGACGTTGGAGTGGGCAGATGGTTCTAGTTTGGCAATAATGAAGGGGGCCATGTTGCGGTTTATTTTGGTTTCAATTTGAGAGCTTTTGTCTGGATCCTCCATTATTTGCAGGATCCCCCTTAGGTTAAACAGACTTTCCATCTTGATCTTCCATATGGAGTAGTTGTCCTTGTTGAGTAGTGGGATGAATTTGATGAGGGTTTTAGTGGTTATTGCCCTCATGGGGCTATCCCCCCCTGGTCCTGGTGTGAATTCCATTGTGTTGGTTGTCTTGAGCAAAAGCTTTTAACTGTGAAAGAATTCAAATGTCTGGATACAAAAACCAGGACCACTGTTTCATTTCAAGAGAAAACTGAAATGAGTGATTGAAGCAAGAGGTTGTACAATGAACTGATATAGGAAGAGATGAAACCAACAAAAGGGCTATGAGAGGTAGACTCTAAAGCTCCACATGAGACTCTAAATTACTGCAACTCGGAAACATTTGCCAACACTATGAAGAGGACATTTTTTATTGAGAATTGTAGCAGACAGGGAGAAATTTTTAATGAGAATGGAGTGACAGAATACTGGTTAGTGCGGTCTGAGCTGTTGAACAACTAGTCCTGAGACCTTCTGGTAAACGTGGGTAGGCCTGAATAATTGAGGTCATTCAATTAGTAAGAGTAGTTAGATCAGAGTGTTGAATTAGAGGGCAACATTACCAGCGTAGAGATAGTTGTAGGCTCTGTTGTGATTGAATAGAATTGAGATTTGTGAGATGAAGAGATTGTGTTTTTGGAACAGAAAAGTAGGAATGAGTAACAAATGAGGATCCCTGGAGTCCCAGAGGTCCAGAGATGATTGGCTTGATAAAAATTATGAAAAGCTGGATTTGAAGTGTCTGCATCAGTCCAATGAACGCGGGTGACAGAATCAGAGGTGATATTCAGAAGAACAAACATAAAGATTGGAAACAAAATAAGCCAAGAAAATATGAAATAGGCTAATGATCATACTCCAAGTGGATCAATTTTTCACAAGCAATTAACAAGCATCCCAATTTTTTAAAAATGATTTTGCATGCTTTATTTTATTTATGGGAAATTATAAATTCATAAATCAAATGATTTGTGTACACAACTCATTTGAGCCTTGTTGCATGGCAACATGACTACACTGGAGCCTTTTAGGGCCCCAAACAACTTGAGTGTAGTTGTGCGGCCCCCACATGGCGGTCTGCTGCTGTGTGGCCTACAGCCCAACCACATTTGATTTTTGTGGGGCCCTACATGACTCTGATGTAGTCCTTTTGATGTGCCACACAACTACAAGTCTTGTGGGCCCAAAAAAAAAAACAAAAAAAATTATAATAATAATGATAATAAACTAAATAAAAATACAATAAAACCAGAAATCACCCTAAAAATTGAAAAAAATTCATTTTTTGGTTAAAAAAAAAAAAAAAGAAAAATAAGAAATAAAATAAAAATAAGTAAAAAAAAAAAAAAAAAAAAAAAAAAAAAAAGCAAACAAACAAAAAAACAAAAGAAAAAAACTGAAGACAACCAACCCAAAAAAATACAAGTTCAACATGACTAGCTCTAAAGTAAAAGCGCCAAAAAATACAACCTCAACTTGTGACTAGCCCTAAAGTAAAAGTGCCAAAAAATACAAGGTTTTATTCCAGCCCTAAAGTAAAAACACCAAAAAACAATTTGAAATTGTGTTAAGCTGATCCCATCACAAGAAGTAAAAATAATCCTTAGGATGGGATCAGCCAAACACAAGTTGAACTGACTTACTATTAAAATTGCATTCAAAACACTCATCAATGTGATGACCCTTTATGTTACAACTCAAGTTGATCTCTGAGTTGATCAACCCAACAAGCTGCTTTTTCAGAAATTGTGGGACATGGTTTGGAAACTATGGGCTGGATTGGAATAAAATCTCCCTTAAGTAAAAGCTAGAACCACTGGTTATTGATAAAAAAGCAAATGAAAATAGGATCTGATTGTTATTTTACACCCATTTTTGTAGGAGTGAAAGTACAACATGATTCCAATGAAATGAAACATATTGGTCTTCCATAAGTATCAGCTATCATTTGACCCATGTCAATCTTTGAAAGCAATTTTGAAGAGGGAATCTTTTCATTGATGTCATTAAAATCAAGTATTTTTTCTATCTTTTCAAAGTATTTAATGCTCCCAAGGATCTTAGAATAGCATGTCTTATTTTTCCTCAATGCTTCAAGCATTTATTTTTTTACTTGAAACCATTGAAGCTCATTGTACCCAATTATTTTAGCAATGAATCTAAATCCACAATATCAATCACCAACCGTATCCCAAACCTCACCCAAGAACTTATGAGAGTTCTCAAGTTTTTGATTGAGGTAATTCACTTCCTAAAACAAAAAATTGGTTAGCCACAATTATAATCTCATTAAAGGAATCACCACTCACCAAAGATGTGCTTCTTTTTGACTCCTCCATTGCGTCTACTTCATCCTTCAAAAGGGAATCTGATTCCAAGGGCACCAAACCCAATGAATATTCAGTCTCTCCCACTGGACTATGAAATTCAGATGAAGAGAAACCCTTTTACTAAATAAATAATTACCCCATTAGTTCATTAAACCGTAAAAATGAACATTTCTCAAAATCAAACACTTACTATCTTTGGTCTTTCTGATCCCCTGTTACTTTTTTCTTCAGTCTCATTCTCTGAACTATGAGATTCAGATGAAGAGCCATCCTTGCATGTCAGAAATCATTTTCCCATCAGTGGATTAAACCAAAAAAATGAACCTTTCAAAAAAGAAAAGACTTAAAATCTTTTGTCTTTCCTTCTTTGGTTCCCTTCTAATTTTATTTTCCCGCTTAAGTTCCTTTTCAACATGTTCAAATCAAGAATGATATTTTTGGGTATCTTTAAATTTTGGACGGCCTCTGCTTGATTGAAAAACTTTAGGTTCAAGTCTTGGCTTTGATCAATAATTTACTGTATCCTTCATCAAGTGCTTCAACAGCCCGTGATAATCTTTTTCAGGATGAGCCAAGATCATTTCATTGAGATTCTCATGTGACTGAGAATCATTGAGAAGTTCATCAAAATTGGCCTTAAAAAATTGAAAATTATCAAATATAAGTCAAGTAGCAATCATCATTCAAAAAGCATTAATCACAAAGTGATTTGAACAATTCAACAATAAAAATTAAACCAAATTACAGAACTAGAAACGCAAGGGTCATAATCCAAACTACACTGAGGATGAACATCTTCAGGCACAACAGAGCCTCTTGAAGCTAGTAGTTCACCTATTTGGTGGGAACAGGGAAAACCCATAGTCATCAAGTATGACTTGGTGTACACTTCTCCATCATGGTTCTGCTTTAATCTCTCTAATTGATCCACAACAATTTTTGATTTCCTGTAAAGACACCTTGTATCCAAATGTTAAAAGTTCAGTAGGAATAATTATTACAATCTTTATTCAAGAGTTGTAAAGGTGTCACAAGGCCTGCTGGCGTGGAAGCAGGGCTTGGAACAAGGGGTACTCCAAATCAAAGTAGGCTTGGGGGAAAGGTTACTGGAGGAGGCTAACAGGAGTGGAGTAAGATTGATAGGTAAAGGTGCTGAATGACACTTGCTTGGATGAGTTCCTAGTAAGAAGTAGTAAACTGATTTCTTGGGCAAAAATCAGGAAAGAGGAAAGGAAGGGCTGCTTAAATATACAGGAGGCTGGAACTTCAACAGAGGTACAAGTGATTTGGGATCAGACTACATATGTGATGACAAGGCAGCAGTCAAGGTAAAAGAGAGGGATGATCAGTTATGCTACTACATTGGGATAGGCTGCTTACTACATTGGGCCTAGGCTACAGGTCTGGATGGCTAAGTTTGGAATGTACAGTGAGAGGATGTACAGTGTACATGGAGGTCATGACACTATGTCCTAAGTAGAGAGAGTATGTAATACAATGTGCAAGAGGATTTACATAAGGATTCCCAAAGGATAAACCATAATGAAGTATGGGATAGACAGGGTGAAGAAGGTTAGAGGATATGCAGAACCTGAGAGATCAAGTATGTGCAAGCCTAAGGAGTCTATATGTATAATTCATGAAGTTAGAATATATGTAGATATGTAAGGCATCAAGATCCTGAGGATATGTTGTTGAAGGAGATATACTATTAAAGTCTCCAGATCCCTGAGGTTGAAGTTCCTGAGGCAAGTAGACTAGAACTGAGGTGAGACTGATTTAGGTGTCAGTATGACAAAAGCGCTGCCTGAACCAATTTAATTTGATTGGACACTGTTCCCCCTAGGCTTTGCCAAACATCCAACATGTTTCCCAAAGAGTTTGCAAGGAATCATTTGAGAGTAGCATGGGCCCCTTCAACCTAAGACTTTTTCTTATTTCCAAAGTCAGGTTTTTGCAATTACAATGCTTTACAAATGTATCTTTGATACAGAAGATATCATCATCCATATGCTTGAGCACATCCTCATGGTCTGCCAAGAAAAACTTTATACAAGTCATAATTTTAGCAACCCAAAACTAGGAAGATTAAAAGTAGACACATTGATTTGGCATGTACTCTAAGTTCTGCATCATTGACCTCTGCCTCCTCCTTGGTTTTTGAGGCCCCATACTTAGCCCACAGACACATAAAGCTTTTCCACCCTTCAACATCATTATTAAAGTGCACTTTACAGTTTGATTTTATGTTTTTAGACAAGTTCCATTGATAACACTGTCTTGTAGACTCAGGGAAAATTTTTTCTAGAGCACGGATCAAAGCTTTTTCACAGTCCATCACAAAGACTTTTGGAAGTCTCTCAGGATCATAAGCCAAATCCTTCAGCGCATTGAAAGACCAACTGTATAACTCAAATGTTTTTCTTGTTATAAAAACAAGGTCTTTTGTGAAATTTTTACAGTTGGCTTTAATTCCTATGAAGTGCAATAGGGGGATGTTGTACTTATTTGTTTTATAAGTACAATCCATCATAGCTATATGATGAAATTGTTTGCAAACCTTTAATGACTCTGGGTGAGCCAAGAATAGGGCCTCCAAGTGACCCTCTCCACTGAATTTTGCTTGATGAACCCAATCTGAATTACCAAGTTGTTCAAAGAGGACCTCCATAACATTTTTCCCCTTTAGTTCTTCAAGCACCACCCTACGCTTAGTGTTATAGATTTTTTGGTCATCAAAATATTTGCCACCATTGATCTTGCTCAATTTTCTTTTGAGTTGAATTTTGTTGAGCCCATCTTTCATGCCCTCTTTGAGATTGTCTAAGGCTACCCCAGAGATTATCCTCAGGTGAGGATGCACTGAGGGGTGTGGAGATGGTTCATGGTTATGTTGATCCTTTCTGTAGGAGATTTGCAAAAAGGGGTCTGCCTTTGCATAATTTGAATGGATTAAAAACTTTCACTCAATCTTCCTTGTGGGAGTTTGCCTTGACTGTTTGGTGAGCAATTTCCAAGAGTACAAACCATGTATATCACAGGCTAAATCCACATATTTATCACGCTTTGAGTTGAAAACTGTTGAAGCAAAACCATGCTTCATTGCCCATGTTTGAAAATATTATTGTGCCCCTTACCTAGTAGGGAAAGCTCTCACAGGAGGTGGGGCAAGTGGGTTTGTCATAGTTACATATTCATAGTTACATAGTCATAGTTCAGTTTCTATCTAATTAAACAAGGCAAATACCAGACTAACAAAAAATGTTACGCACCACAAGAGGTCATGTCTATTTGTGAAACATTTTGTTCCTCAATTGTTTCCCTTGATGAGGATGCTATTGGGGCTTCCAATGTTTCATTACCCAAATCCTTTTTTTCCTCAGCTTTGTTCATGGCACTATCAATGTAGTCCTTCAACGCGGCCATGTTACAAAAAGGGGGGGTTGCCACTGTTCCCATAATTCAAAACAAAATTCAATGCTACTTCAGTATTCAATCCAACTTTCAATTGAACAACTACCAAGTTTGCTCACTTTCAAGTTGAGAAAGATCAATTTTGTGGGAAGTTTTTTTGCAGTTTCCTATAGTGTCACTTTAATTTCACTTGAATTTCACTTGATTTCACATTATTTCACTTTAAAGTCACTTTAGTGTCACTTTATGATTGCTAGGTGTAGTCCAACAGTCCCACATAGTATGCGTTGACCCCAAATTTGGGTTGATGGAACCCAAATGTGGTCCAGGGGGTGCCAAAAATTTTGGCACAACCCCCAGGGGGTTTTATACCCCCAGCCACGCGTCAAAAGCGCCATGAATGGGGGTACATGGCCCAAAAATGGCGTTTATTGGGGGTATACAGCCCCCCAGGGGTGGCGTGTGTTTGAGACAACCCCTTGGACGCGTTTTTTGCCCCGCACGCGCGCTTTGGACGCGTTTATGGGCCCCCACGCGTCCATTGGGCCGTGTAGGGCCCCACACAACTGGGAGTTGTGAATTTATCATCACCCTTGATTTATTTTGGATCATTTCTGTCACCATTTTTCAAGATTGGCTAAATTTCTAATAATTGAGAAAGTGAAAACTCATTTCTGAATCATCTCAGATGGAAGTAATATTTAGAAATGGTAGTTTGAATTAACAATTTAGAATCAAAAAGCTCAGAATGATCTACCTTTGGAACAGTTTTATTATATCTAATTTCCTATCAGTGCCACCAATAAGGCTATGTGATATTGTCTTAGATAAAAAACCTTTTTTTTGGTTTCCATTCTGCATTTTTTTTTCAATCATCACAATTCAGATACCAATCAGTAGTATGGCACCATTAACCCTCAAATTGTAAGTGAACTTTGCCAATGGAGTCATCCCCAAGGTAATTTAAGAATCAAAATCATTGTTGAATCAACCAACCAGGAAACTGGATCATCTGCTAATTTTGCTTTGACAACTTAAAGGTTTTTTTCCCCAAAGGTTAAAAGTGAACCCATAAATTATGTGAATATTGTTGAATTTTGAGCTTATCATTGAGTTGTTGCAAATATCCAAAACTTACAATAGTATTTGTGTGTAGTAATAATTATTATTTTGTGTTCAATATTGTTTTCCAACTTGAAACACAAGTGGTACACCCTCATCTTGGTATTTAAGAGTAGTCTCCCAACCCATGGGATTCCAATCTTCTACTTAAAGTAGTGTTTTTTTCAAAGTATGAGATTGGCCCAGATTGTCATTGGAAATATCAAGGCAACCGTACTATAAAAAAAATGCGATCAATTTTTTCCTGTGTTATCAGAGGCCTAAGACGGTTTCTTTCTTGAAGTATAAAAGCCAACAAAAACGAAGTGACCAGAAACATTCAAATTGTTCTTCGCTAATTTACTTCAAAAATCATTTCAGGGCCGGAAGGTGCTGAATTTACATGTTTATCAATTCAGTTCTCAAATACTTCTACCAAGGAGGTGTTAATTACGAGGGTTTAATTACGTTATTCAAATTATTACACGGCGCTTTGCGACCAGATTACAGATATAACATGGACGATGACACAGATGCATTTGTGACTTTTTGAATAAGCCACAACCGAAAAAAAAACCAAACCGCTAGTTTGTAAGAAACTTCTGAATAAACAAGAATCGAAAATTACACAAAATTGGCACGTATAGAATTGTGTTGAGTGAACCTTTGATTGAATGATGTCTTAACTGAAAGAAACTTAAAATTCTGTATGTGGTCTAGGTTGATGCAGGTTTGCGGACTCGATTCCAATGATATTGCCGTGATTTGTCAAACTGGTCGCCAGAATTTATTGAAGAGCCTGAACTGGTTCGAATAAATATACTGGAGAAGTTGCCGTCGTCTTCGTCGCCTTCGTCATCACTCTCATCCAAGTAACCGCCGTTGTTTTTGAGGAATCCTGACAAAATATCATTGTCCTTGATAAGGTTTTCACCTTTGTAAGTGGTGCGCTTGGGCATGTACATTTGAACGCTAGATGAGCACCAGGATGCTGATAAATCGTATGGTCGCTTCTCCGCCTTGGCCCTGGGAGTGCTTTCACAAACAGTGGAGCATGGAATTTTGAGGAGAATTCTTTGAGAGCCCCCCGGACTTAGCTGCACGATTGAGGACAAAAGTTTTCCTGGGGATGATAAACACGGAGCAAGTGGCTGCCGCAGGTGACAGGGAACGTAGGGCACCACTTCTTTCCTTTTATGCTTCGGTTGGGGGGCTATATTTCGCTCAAGTTGAACAGTAGAAACCATGGGTGGAATGACAGACGATGCCTGACTTTGAGCTGAATCCCCAGGCTGGAATACTACACGCTTTTGAAATGTGGTAATTTTGGGAATGTGACGGCGAGGAGGCTGAGGCACCGAGATCTCACGTTGTGAGTACTGGGGACCCATTGAAAACTGTGATCGTTTAGGTTGGACCACCAGAGAGCACTGACGTCGACGGGAACGCAAAGCCACAGGAACCAAACCTCGGTCCATCAAAGAAAGCTGTCCGCGCTCAGCAGAGGCAGTCGTAGAAACATGACGCCCATCGGCCGGGGTGCGACCTGGACTGATAAGTGACCGATCTTTTTGTGCGCAATTATGGCCTTGAAGACGTGGCAGTTTACTCGGCAGATCGGAACTGGAGGCAGGACGATGATGGAAGGATGGGACTGATAGAGAGGAGGTTCGCTGAACTTGAGAGGGAGAATCATTTTGCTTTGAAGACATCTTGTTCTCAAATGTGATTTTGACCTGCCACGAATAAAGAGAGGGAGAGAGATATTGAGAGTTAGTATTCGACGTGGTTTAGGGTGGCGCTGTTGAAAATTCAGTGGAGAGGGTAAGGAGCGAGACGCACAGGGAGCGTAGCTCGAGTTGTGAAAAGTGCAACGTCTAGGAGAGAAGAAAGTCTGCTTGAGCCGTTCACAATCCGTGAAGAAATCTGATGGAGGGTTCCTAAAGCGAAGCAAGGTAGGATCGGAAAAAAAATATAGTATCTCAAGGTTATTCTGGTGGAGGGGTCGACGGTCCCGGCCACCCCCAAGATACGAGCTTGATTTATATACACTTCTTCCCCTGCCGCCCGGGCTGAAAGAACCCCACTCGGGATTCCTCGAATGGTTCGAGGGGTATCAACCTGAAAGAAAAACTTGAACCGTCTGACTACCTGGATTTGTAAGACGAATCAAAATTCCATTTCGTTTCGGACCGAGCTTTCCAATAAGTGATACCACTAAACAGCCCTGTCTCACACATGCGCGCTGCACAGGGTGTTGGTCTCTAATTAGTAGGCTGGATTGGCGACCTGATCTCGTGAAACCCCGCTGGCATTGAAATGACACCGGACGATTTGGGCATTTGACACAGCGGCGTTCTGTTTTTTTTTACACTTTTAATCGTTCCTTTTTTTGACACAACTCCTTTCAGGGGTACTGAGTCGAATAGCCCGGCCTGAACGATTAAAGTCAAATATCTGTTGGATTACTAATCTCGACACAGTTATGTCGTTCAATTTGTCATCCTGTAAGAAAATTTGGAACGTCGTTCGCGGGCGCCTGGCGCAGAGCATCCCCAACATTCAATGGAGGACGTCAATCGCGGCAAAGTGACACCTGAAGAGCTCAACTTTCATTGTACATAACAGGCAAGCAGAAAGCCGTGCAGTCCTCATGAGTAGGTTGAGCAGGGGCCTTCCGCAGTTGAACCTCAATAATGCTCTACTTCCAAGAGGTGCCCAGGTTATGAGCAGGGGTAGATTTTCAGTCGGCCCGCCAGCTTGACGGCTTGATTGTTGACGCCTCTAATGAGCGCTCGTACCTCTAAGTCAAGTCCAGCCACCTGATGATCACCAACTTCCAGTTTAGTGTTTTTTGGGCCATTAGGGATAGCTCATACCCTTCAGAGGATTCTACTCGGCTTGTGCTGGCTGCTCGGTCTTGTAAAACAGGGGGACGGTTGACACACCCCTTGGCCATCCACCTGTACTCCTCCTGATTCCTGATAGACCCTGGTCCGTAACAGGTTTGAGGCGGTGGCGGGAGCGGGGCGCCTCGTTACACTCCGCAAGCTCGGCTTAGGTCGGTTTTCTTCCACCAAAGCAAATCAAGAATCGAAGGAACCCTGGGATATTCAAGCTAATCCTTCTTGTGGAATATCTCTTGTCGGTCTTGGATTTGTCTGGAGGTGTGGGGGAGCCCTTGCTTACCTCTTCACGCTCGCACGACTACCGCAATCAGGCCAATCCGGTAGCGTCTCATACGTAACTTAACGTAGGTTCGCCGGGGTCAGAGTGATCAGGAACTGCCCCAAGATCGTCGAAAGGGCCGGCGCCGAAATAGTATCAAGTAAAAAATTGCAGAAGGAGATCTGCAGTAAAAGTTGTGGAAATGTCAAGAGGATTGTTTGAATGAATTTCAAATCTAATTGGGGCGTACCAAAGTTGACCAAACCTGCCACTTTTTATTGGTGGGCTTCAGTCATAAACCACCATTTCAATACCTCCGATTGAGGTGGGTAATTTGGTGTCAGAAAAAGCCAGGACTTCAAGGATCTGGTTGTCCTGCTGTTTGAAATTTTTTTCCATAGGGACTTCTCCCAGGCAGAGCTCAATGGAGCATACAGCTGGGTTGATGGTCCGAAAGAAGTTGAGGTTTAAACAACAGGCTTAGGGTGGGCGTCAGGGAAGTCTGCAATGTTGATGTAGAAAGGGGATTGGGATTGGTTTTCTCAGCATACATGGCCTTGGAAATCTTCTCAGTAACCAACAAAGACCATCTTCCTTGTGAAGTCATTGAGTTTTGGATGTTTCTGCCACATGCCCACCCCACATACCGAGAGGGTCAAAGGATTTAGGTAGAGGTGGTGCAAATGGGAGAATGATCAATGCTATGAGAAATCTAAAAGTTAGTAAGACTATCCTTCAAAGTTTTAATTTGAGGTTCAAATTCAGGTGCAAGGTGCAAGGAAATGGTTTGGAAGGAAACCGTGGCAAAGCTTGATGAAAAGAATTCAGTCTTGGAAAGATGCAAGAAGGTATGAAATTAACTAACTCAGGAAACAATCTGCAGGTAAAAGGCATCACCTTTTAAGGTAATCTACATTGCAGTGAGGACGGCTGGCTAGAACCTCAGATGTCTGCTCTGGTTAGGAATGAATGCGCCAAAATGTGGGACACTAAATGAAGTCACATCATCAAGGTACAGACTTGAATGGAAAATCATGCAACAACAGAAATGCAGATTCAAGGGAACAAGGAAAAATGAGATGACAATGCAATATATCAAAAAATGTAGTTAAGTAAGCTCAAGTGACCAATGTGGATTTAAATCCTGAGCATAATAGGGTTGGTTATTTGGGTGAGTAATTAAATGATGAAGTGGCTATACAAGGTTCAAAATCATTATTCAGCATCAACCAGAAATGGATTGAGATGGCAGTTATGTATGAAGTCCACAGCTAGCCATAAATTAAAAGTGCAAGGGAATGAACCAAAGTGCGGAGTTGATTTTTACTACTTTTAGATGATACTTCAAATTTCAAAATTGATTGCAAGAAAAAAATGAGTTATTGGAATTTGATGGTCCTTGTGTCAATGCCAAAAGTAGTAGGAAGACCACATTGAATGGTTAGTGTGCTTTGGGTGTCACACTATTAGACTCAGGTGGATGATACTGAGGAGAGGGTATATTTCAATATTTTGGGGTAATAATAACCCTTTATTTTGAATTTTGACAGTTTCCAGGTATAAAACTGGCAAGTTCATGCAAGCTTCTCAAAATATTTTATCATCAATCAGACCTCTTAGCTCCTACCAAATTACTACCTGATACCTGTTGAGATATGATACATGCTTTCATGCAGTCTTCAGGACCATAGTCCCTACCAGCCTGTAGTTGGTTACTCATTCATCATTCTTTCCTCAAAAGTGACATTATCATTCACCTCTAAAAGCATATCTTGAGCACTGGAAAGCAAGTTTCCTTAGTACAGTTGGTAGTACACTTGCCATGCACATGAGAGACATGGGCTAATTCCCAGAGGACACATTTTATTTTCATATGCTTACAATACCATTATTATACCATAGTAAATTTTAGTACTTGAGTTCAATCAAGTTGATCCCTACCCATTGTTGCAACCATTATATCAAGGAAAATGACCATTTCATTCTGAGTAATGTGGTTTGAGTTAACCAATTCAAGTGCTGGAAGGGTCAAATTTGCAAGGTAGCTTGTGCATTTACCTTATGGGAGCCTTGGATTGAAACAGAAGTTCCAGTGGCCTGAAATAATAAACTGAAGATACATTGTATTTACCATCCCTTGTGTTAATTATGAGATGCTGCCAGCTCCCAAAATAAAATTTATTAGAGAGCTTACTTCTGGTAAGTGAATAATAGATAGAATGAGAACAGAAAGGGAGAGAGAATAGAGCTACTAGAATGGCTCTTTGGTGAATGCCATGGTTTCAAAGCTATAAAAAAGCTACCCCACCACCACAACTGCCACCATAAATTGGACCACAAAATAAAAAAATTATGGAATTAATTGAGGAAGATTTTCAATGTTGTAATACTGAAGGTCTCAGGTTGGAGTCAGCAAACAATAATGAGACTGGAGGAATTGAAGAGACAAGAAAGGAATGAAATGGTGTAGGAAATGGAGGATAAATTATGGAGGAGATTTGATTTTTAGGCCAACTTGAAGAAAGTTGAGAAAATCCCAAGGATTTTGTGCTTGTGGAAAGAAGTCTAAGGATATTGAGAGGGGAAATTTTCAAGGGGTCTTCAAACCAAATTCAAAGAAAGAGGCCATACAAATCTGCAATGGAAGGAGATGCATGGAGTGTGAAGTAAAATCAGGCTCAAACTGCAAAGTGAAATTCTGCCTTCAAAAAGGTTTTCATAAAACAAACAAGTATTATGAAGAAAATGAATAGAATTTTTCAGATAATTTACAAACATGAAATTAATGATTTTATATTTTAGAGAAATCATAAAATAATTCAATGAAATTTGGAAGGAAGTTGAAAACAAATAATAAAACAAATACAAAGAATAGGAACATATTTGGCTTCTTTATTTATTTCATTTTTTTTTATTAGAAAATGTGATTAAGTTTTTTTTGGTTTTGCTTATGAATAAATTTGAAATAAAAAAAAATACAAAACAGAAATAAAAAAAAGGAAATATTGATATGAATATCAAATTGGATGGGATGGGATTAGGATGGGATGGGATGCAATTGGGATTGGGATGGGAGTGAATGGGATGGGTGTGATTAAGATGGGTGTGGTTTATGATGATATTTTCAATTGGAATTTCCAACCAGGTCAGGGGAGCTTCAGATATTGTGGGCTGGGTCCAAAGAGGTTTAATTCTTGTTGGACTGGTATCCAGCCCATTCAACAAGTTATTTTTTTTTGAAGAACCTTGAATAAAGGATATAACTTGTCAAAATTCAGCTATCATTGCAATTAATGGTCCTTAATATTAAACAAAAATTAGGTAGATGGTAAGTTGAGCCTGAGAATCAATATTAATTCATGAAAAGAATTAAAATACAATCAGCTGGTTTCAAAGGTGATGTGAAACTAGGTTTAGATCAAAAAACATGTATATAAAGAAAGAAAAACCAACAAGCTATTAGATCCATCATTACTTCCAAATCATCTTTGAGGGGATATAATACTGTGAGTGTCTTTCATTTCTTAAACAACTTTGGCATCAGTCTCAAAATACTTTTTATTAATATTTAGGAGACCATCTTGAGGGAGTGATCAATATCAGTCACATACTCAGATCAATAACCCTATTATTTTTTACTAGGTATCATTCAATGTTTTCTTCTAAAAAAATGGAGGAGTTAACTAATAATAAATCCCAAATCATCTTTTGGGGATCTAATACTTCAGGAGCCAATCTTGAGGTAGTTATCAATATCAGTCACATACTTTAATCAATCCCCAAATTGTTTTCAAATATTCACCACAAACCTTTATATGGTAGCAAGAGTCTCAATCCAGCATGTTTCCTATATTTTGCTCCAATACCTCCAGGCCAATATCCACTGCTAATCCAGCTGGACCATGCATCAGTCCAAACTTTCCCCCATTTGGGAATCAGCCCTATGTTAGGGATTCCACCACTGTATCCACCTCTGTGGACCTGAATCCAGTGGACCAAGATACACTATACAACAAGAATTAATTAATTAATTATTGAAAATATTAATATTAGTAAAAATTAATGAAAAAACTATAGCAAATAGCCTAATGCCATCACCACTAGAAGCTGTTGATTTTGATCAGTAATTGATTGAAAACATAGCTAGAAAATAACAAAAATTGCATTCTTAACCATGAATATACCAAGTTTTTACTGTGCTTGGGGCTAATCATACATATTGACAACCCCAACTCCATCTGCCTAAACTAGGAATTAAAAACATCATCTATAAGTACAAATTAAACCATCCTTACCTAAATTTGGGATTCTCTTAAATAGTTCCATCAGAAAAACTCAAGCCAAAACATCTTTGATTTAAAAAAATAACTACAAATCATAAAACAAGAATCGTCTGCATCGATTTTAGACCATCTGCATCAATTTTAGACCATCTGGAAAATTTTGAAACTATCAAGTTGTAGATGCTCAAATCAGGAGGAAGTATCAACATAAAAAGTATATTCTACATCCTTCTTGAATCTATCCACCCTAGTTAACCCAGAAATTTCAAGTCTATTTCCAGAGTTTTCAAAACCCACACCTATTTACAGGTGTTTGAAGAATTAGTTGAAAAACACAAATTTTCATCAAGCAGTCAAATTTCAGATCCAACAATTGAGCAAGCCAATTTAATTATTTCAAATAATCCTGACTTGCACACTCCAATAAAAAACTGTGAAAACAAATTATTTTTTCAAACTGCCCCAATTTTGAAAAAGACCACAAGCTAAAATATGAAAGATGCACTAAGTCCAAAACACATTTTCAAACCCAAAAAAAGGAAATTCAAAGAAGTGTTGATCCCTCAAAAGACTTCCATGTACATTGAAGTGGAATAATTTATCCGGTATCCCAATATGCCTACTATGCACTGTTCACCAATCATCACACAAATGGTTTTTAATGCCGGTTTGGGCGGCACATAAATTTATGCCATTTTTCTGTAAAGTGTGCATGGCTCTTTGGAAAGCTGACTCAATGCCTGGCTAAGTCATTGGGGCGCCTTTTCAAGTGTGCATTGGAACTTAGCCAAATTATTCTGGATCCTAGTAAATATTTACTTGGCAAAAATAAAAGCTGGTTGCAATGACCCAGTCATCCCCAATTTTTGGTTATTTTGATCTATAAAATTATCATTATTTACTTTGTTTTTTTATTTTTTAAGCATTGTAAGCCCCCATCAAAAGGAACCACCAGGAAAAAAAGACCCCTGGTGAGTCCTCTCCCCCTTCTTGTTGAGCCCCCCTGCCTTGGAAACCTTGCAAATTTGTTTGCAATTTGTTGATTCAGTTCCTCCATTCAGGAGAGATCTTGAGCTTGATCCTTTCTTGCTTCAATTTAAAGAACAACAGGATTGGTTCCTTTGACTACCCCCTCCCCTAACCCCCCCCCAAAAAAAAAAATAAAAAATAAAAAATCATAATTGTATGCCAATGTTAAATTTGAAACCTCAGGGTTGCAAAAAGGAGTGAATTGCTTTTCAAAACACATATGGGTTGGGAATGCAAAATCACAGCCCAAAAAGAACCAAGCCAAGTTGCTTGCAACTCACGCATCCCCCAGGGGGTTGCAAACCCCTTTTTGTGACCCATTTTGAGTCACAATTGGTGAGTTGCACCCTTTTTTGGTTTGCAATTGAGGGTTTGTGACCCCCTGGGGGATGCAAAAGTTACAAGCAGGGGTCCCGCATGTTTTCCTGACCCATTTTGGCTACCCCCCCCCCCAAATGGGCCATTTGAGGGGGGATTTGGGGTACCTAGACATCCCTGGTGCTTTCAACCCAAATTTGGGAATCTGGCATACTATGTGGGACTATTGGACCACAAAAAGAAACTTTTAAATCAAAATTCTGCCTATTGGCCAAAGCTTGTGACACAAAACAAGTACACACACATCACACGCCCGTTTCATGAATTAATTATTCTCAAAATTAATTTCTCTCAACCCAAAAGTGAGCAGAATTTTGGAGTTGTTGGATTTAAAATTGCATTGAATACTAAATTTACATTGATTTTTTTTGGTTTATGGGAACATTGGCAAGCCTAAGCCCTCCCAGATTAAACATTGCTACATTAAAGGACATTAAAAGTGTACTTAAGAAAGCTTTTGTGGAGTCTAGGGACTTGGGTAGGGAGTTGGAAACAAAAAAATTGGAATCCCCAATTGCATCCTCATCTAGAGTTAAAATTGAGGAACAAGATGTTTCTTAACAACTGGAACAAGATGTTCTGTCACAACTTGAATTGACTAAAGGTGGTGGCTCACATGTCATATATCATTGGACTTAGAAAGATTTGGCTTGACAAATGCTAATTTAAACAAGGGGTGCCAGAACTGCTTGAACTTCCTCATGTGAAACCATTTTCTAGTAGGAAAGAAGCCAAGATTTATTTTCAGAAATGGGCAGAAATTCATGGCTACGCATTGATTACTTTCAAGTTGAGGAAAGACCAATACATTGATCTAGCATGTGACAGATTCGGGGTTTTTGAAGGGCAATGTCTCACAAAACATCAAAGGCAAACTAACACTTGGAATTTCAGGTGTTCATTCATGATCCGTTGTGGTTTCAATTTATAGACACGGATTGGGGACTGCATTGCGGCTGCGCGCTCAGCATTGGAGGCAAGCGGGCTCAGCATTAGGGTATGCGGAGTGCTCAGCAGCAGCCACTGTTTGGCTCTGCACCTGGTGGACGGGTCGGGCTCAGCATTGAATGCGGCATGGGCGGCAATCCGCCCTGGAGATTGGATTTGGAAGGTAGTGCGCTTGACTAGGTTTGCAGGTGCGCTGGTTCGGATACGTAGGGGCGGAGCAATCTGTGGGCTATGAAGGAACGGATGGAGCGCGCGTGCAAGCGCGCGGATCATGCCAGATATTACCAAAAACCCACAACAGGCGTGGACAAACAGATACGGACAGGCGCGGGGGGCTCCAAGCAGGGCGCGGTGCAAGGATCGCGTCATGAGAAGGACAAACCGGATGAACGGAACGGCGTTTGGACAATGGGGGGAGTTTGGTACGGAGGAGGTGGGGAGAGGAGGCTAGGGTTTCTGTTTTGAGATCGTTTTCTGTTTCTTTTTCATACTGTCATTTGCGTGTGTACTTAGGTTAGGGTTGAGGGGGAGGACTTATCCTCACTCCCAACTCCAGGTTGGAGGAGGAAGAGGAATCATCACATCACATCATCAGATTGGATCACTCATCTCACCAGGAGATTAAAGGAACTCATACCGGATACACATCCAGGTGGAAAGTTCTTAGGATTGAAGGATTGGCGATTTCTCTCTCTCTCTACTTTTCTTTATCTCTTTATCTCCTTATTTCTATTTCTCATTTAAGTGCAACTTTGGAAATCCTCATCTCCTTTCAAACGCAGGGAACCGTTAACTTCCAAACCTGGGGACAATTATAGGGGGATAACCTTTATTCTTTCCACATCTGGGGGTCTGGCCGGGAAGTAATCTTCCGTTTCTTGTCTTTCAAAGGTAACTGGGCGTGATTTCCTATTCATACCTCCCTACAGTTGCTCCTTCTTCTTCTTCTCCTTCTCCTTCCGTCTCCGGGTCCGCTACTCCGACCCCACTCTTGTCTTCCATCCCTCCTCCTCCCCCTCCCTCCGCTTGACCCAGGACAAGCTACGCCATTCCCCCATTGGTCTCCAGTGACCATGAACCCACTCATCCGGTTCGCATCAGGCTGCACAACTACCCTCACATCCAATTCAACACCGCAGATGTGGAGCGATTCATCTTGAGATACAAAGGTATTGCAGATGCGGAAGGTGCGTCGGATGCCGATAAGGCCCGGCTTTTTGTCCTGTTCATTATGGACAAAGAGAAGCTCCGGGATGTGGAGGAAACAGAAGGCTACAAGAATCAAGATTGGCCAAAACTGAAGGCGGAGATCCTAACGCGGTGGGGTAGGCGCGAAACTTGATTCTGGGAAAGCAATTTCAACCACGTGGCCTCAGAGGCGAGCGCGCGCGGAGGAGTCAGAAAGCGGGTGGAGCTGGCGGAGTACACCTCAACATTTGATCAGATCTATTGGTACTTGTCAAAGAAAGAGGTGGTGGCGGGACAGACGGGGGCCATGAAACGCGCATTTCTGGGCGGTTTAGGTGCTCAACTCCGGGCAAGGGTGCAGCGGCATCTTTACAATCACAACTTGGTAAAGCGGTCACTGGACGGGAGCATCGTGCTTCTTCTGGAGTTGGCTGTCATTTGCCAGGCTGTGGAGAGTGAGCTTGACTTAGAAGAGCTTATTGAGGATACGGCTAAATCCTTCCAAGCGGGACCAAAGAAATCGGCCCCCCAAGTTTTGGCTCCGGCACAATTTTTGGCCCTGGTTCCACTTACTTCCATGGGTGTTCCGGTTCCTCAACCGGCGCCCGCCCGTCCGGTAAGCAAATTGACGGAACTGATGAAGGATTTGAAGATCTGCATGAGCTGTATGGGCCAGCAGCAGCCGCGAGGGCTTCCACCTCACATGGTGGAAGGGTTTTGACCGCCCGGTACCTTTGTGCCAAGGGGTTGCTTGTACTGCGGGGCAAACAGTCATTGGCAATTGGCGTGCGAGGAGCTTACGAAGGATCTCAGCGCGGGATTGGTTCAAACGGCGGGGATGGGGTACATGTTTCTGACGGGCTAACAGATTCCAATGCAGCCAAGCCAGCCAACCGCAATGCAGCAGGTGCCCACACGGGGTCAGGAGGCGGGAACAACGGCGCAAGCGTCACTGGGCATTGTTACCGGTCCTGGATTGTGGAAACCACCTTGGGTGGAAGCTGAGGTAAGGGTAGTGGCAACGGAAGAAAAGGTGGTGGTCTCCAATAAAATGGAGGTGGACACAAAGGAGCAACCCCCGTTGGCTGTTCCAAAACCGGCCGCGCGCGTGCCCGGAACCAAGGCGCCGGCAGCAAATCCTGTAGGGAAGAAGAAAGCGGCGGACATCATGCAAAGGGTGATGGGTAACAAGACTCCGGTCTTGCTGACCTTGCGGGAACTGGCGGCTGTGTCTCTGGTGGTGGTAGACAAGATGGTTCAGGCATTGCGGGATTGCGGTCAGGGCCAGGTACATCAGACGGTGCAGCGGGTTCATGTGGCACGGAAGGAGGAGGGGCGCGAGGAGTGTGAGTTGAAATTGGTTTTGACTCCGCTTGCTTATGTTCCAATGTTCATAGCAGGAAGGAAGGTGTGGGCTATGGTGGACAGCGGTTCAATGGTGAACCTGCTGCCATCGCGGATGGTGGATGATTTGGGGTTGGTTTGGCGGAAATGCGCAATGGGTCTCCGCGCACTTAACGGAGGGGAGTGTTGTGTGGATGGGGTAGTCAAGGAGGAGGAGGTCAAGGTTGCAAGGGTCCGTAGGCCTCTCTCTTTTCTTTTGGTTGATTGTGGGGATGTGATTTTGGGAAGGCCGTTCATGTTTGGGTTTTGAGCACAAATGGTTTTTGATCCGGAGGCGGGAACGGAGGCATTGATGGTGGATGATTTGTCCGGCGGAAGGTTTGAGACGACTATCTGCAATCACGGGCAAGGGAAGCGGAGGAGAGTTTTGGAGTATGAGGAGGAACCGGACGCGGAGTTGGTCTGCAACGGGCAACCTTCGGAGGATTTTTCCTAGTCGACCAAGGGGACCGCACGGAACAAGCTCCGGTTTTGCACGGGCGGTTGACTAATGAGGAGCAGGGAGGAGGAGGAAGGAAAGTGCAGGGCGCGCACGTTGCAGAAATAAGTCCCTTTTCCCAGTATGCATCAGCCAAGGGTACTACGCTTTGAAAACCCTATCATCGTGCCACACTCGTGAGCAAAGGCAAAAGCCGCGGTTCTGTTCTGCGCAGGACCTACAGCAAAGGAGGCGTGCAGATGATGTGGTGCAACGCTGGCAAGTACAAGCCGGTGTCCCGGAAGGTCCGACCGAGGAATGAGCCAATGCCCCAGGAACTGAACTGAACGCTTTGACCAATCACTTGGTTGCGGGACCCTTGGGTCACGCCAATTAACGCTTTGGGGTGGGATACTAGTTTGGCGCGGATCACGGAGGAGCAAATTTCAGCTTTCAATTTTGGCCCAACGGGATGGTTGAGTACGGAGGAGCGTGAGTTGCTGGTTTCGGTTCTGGTTCTTTGGGAAAGAGCGCTTGGGTTCGGAACTGAAGAGCGGGGGCTCCTGAAAAACAATATTGGCAACCCCTATGTCATCCCCACTGTTGATCACGAGCCGTGGCAGATCAAGCCAATTCCAATACCGTGGGCGGTCCAGGAGCAGTTTCTGGAGTTGGTGCGGGAGCGGGTGAAGACTGGCCTTTACGAACAGTCAACGTCTAGTTACTCCAGTCCGATCTTTGCAGTGGTTAAGCAGGAAGGAAAGTCGTTGAGGATTGTTCATGATCTACAGTGGCTCAACTCCTTTACGATCCGGGATGCAGGACGGCCCCCTTGCGCTGACAAGTTCCTTGAGTCAATGGCGGGGCGCGCTTATTACGGTTTAGTGGATGTGATGGGGGGATACAACCAGCGTGAGTTGGATCCTTGCTCTTGGCCTCTAACGGCATTTGAGACTGGGTTGGGAAGAATGCAGCTGACTCGGCTCCCGCAAGGCACGACCAATTCCGTGGCGGTGTACCAGGCGCAAATGGCTTGGATCCTGAAGGATGATCTTCCAGAGGGAGTCCAAATCTTCATCGACGACACGGGCATCAAAGGTCCGAAATCCGATTGCGGGGGAGCAGAGCTGGTTGAAGTTCCCGGCTTCCAATTTTTTGTGTGGGAATATGCGCAGACGTTGGAACGCATCCTGTTTCACATCAAGGAGGCAGGACTGACGGTGTCGGGGAAGAAGTTGGCGGTTTGTGTCCCGGCACTCGAAGTCCTTGGCCATGTTGTTGCTTCCGACGGCCGGCGCATTGCAGAGAAAAAGCGGAACAAGGTCCTTGAATGGCCGACCCCGCGGAAAGTGTCGCATATTCTTCAGTTCTTGGGATTATGTAGCTATGTCCGTATGTTCATTGAGAGGTTTGCAGAGGTGGCAAGCCCGCTCCAATCACTAACGCGGAAAGGCGCAGAGTGGAAGTGGGGGGAAGAATGCAATTGGGCGTTCCGGAAGCTCAAGGAGATTGTGGGACGTGACATTGTGCTCCGCCATCTCAACTACAACGCAGGAGGAATTAGGCTAGCGGTCAATTCCAGCAAATTCAGCGTGGGGGGGGGTTCTCACTCAAGAGGAAGATGGCAAGGATAGGCCGGTACTTTACAAGTTGGTCACCTTCACTCCAACGGAAAGCCGGTACTCCCAGCCAAAGTTGGAGTTGTGCGGGGTCACCAAGATCGTGCGGCGGCTCCAGTATCTTTTGTGGGGGGTTCACTTTGAGCTTTTGGTGGACGCAGACGCGCTGGCGCAGATGATCAATTCCCCGGCGTTGCCCAACGCTCCCATGACCAGGTGGGTGGTGTTTCTTCAACTTTTCTCCTTTGCTGTTGTTCATGTTCCGGGGAAAGCGTTTACTATGCCGGACGCGTTGTCGCAGTATCCGAGGGACGACCCGTTTGAGGACGCGGAAATGCTCAATGTGGAGACCCCGGTTGTCAAGGTAGGGGTTGTGGAGGCGGGCGTTCAGCTGCCGCTCCGGCAGACCGGGCGTTACGCGATTCTTTGCGGTTACTTGCGGGACTTTTGTTTCCCCGATGGAGCTACGGAGAAGGACATGCAATGGGCAAAGCGGCAAGCGGGGAATTTCTACGTACAGGAGGGGCAGCTTTGGCGGCGGAAGACTCTGGTTCCTCTTGTGGTTACCACTTGAAGGGTGGATCAGGAAGCTATCCTCCGGAGCCTTCACGACCATCTTGGTCATTGAGGGGGGGTAAAAACGCGGAGGCGGGTGAAGGAGCGGTTCTGGTGGCTGGGGGTAGTGCGTGCGGTGCGGGAATGGCTGGCGTCCTGCGAAGCCTGTCAACGGCAGAGCGCAAGATTGCCCAAGGAAATCAGAAACCCCACAGGGGAAGACGCCCTCTTTGGTCAATTCTTGCTTGATGTTGTCCACATCAAGGCCGGTAAGTTCGCCTATCTGCTCGTTGCGCGGAACAACCTGTCGGGTTGGGCGGAAGCGCGTCCGTTGGTCAAGCTCTTGGCAGACAAAGTTGCTCTATTTCTGGAGGAAGATTGGTTTGCGTGGTACAGGTTGCTTTGTCTGGTTACAGTGGACGGAGGGGCTGAGTTTCGCGGCCGTTTGGTTCAGTTGGTGAGGAGTTGCGTAGCCAAATTTGGCCGGGTAACAGAGTACTATCCCGAGGGGGCTGGCATGATTGAACGCGGGAATCAACCAATCAAGGACGCCCTGGTCAAGATGTGCGGGGAAGATGGGAAGCACTGGCAGGAGAACCTTCCAATGGTTCTGTTTTCAGATTGGATTTTGGTGAAGCGGTCAACAGGCTACTTGCCGTACAAGTTACTTTTTGGACAACACCCCGTGCTCCCGGTGGACATTGAGTTGGAGACGTTCCTGGGGGTTGACTGGTGGAAGGTGAAGACCTCCGCCAAATTGCTTGAGGCTCGCGCCAAACAGCTCCTTTGATGGGACGGAATGCTTGCAAAGGCCGCGGACCTGCTGAAGAAGACTTGGACGGCATTGGTGCGCTAATGGGACAAGCATTGCTTGCATTGTCTCCGGGATCCCTTGCGGAAGGGGGATTTGGTGCTCCTGTAAAACCAAAGTCTGGAGTCTCAGTGGGGGAAGTTGTTTGCTAACCGGTGGAATGGCCCGTTCCGCGTGTTGTCCAAGTTTGAGGGCGGCAGCTATCAGTTGGAGGAATTAGACGGTACTCCGCTGAAACCGAAGGCGGAGGCTTTGCATGTCAGGCGCTTGTTTGCGCGAGGATCTACCTTGTTTGACAAAACAGCGGAAGGGGGTGAATGATCTGACAAGGGGAGTGTGGAGCGCGGCAATGGTGTATGAATGCAATCCGGGGATTTTTCTTTGGGCGTAGAAGCAGAGACCGTGCCGTTGCAACGGAGTAGGCGGTTGCGACCAGCTAGGGACAGTGGCCAAGTTGGGGGGGGAGGTAGAGGGGGTAGGGGATAAGTTTTGATTTGGTGAGGGGGTGCTCTAGCCAGTTCACAGCCGGAACAACTAGACACCCCAGAATTTTCATTTCTCTATGTTTCTTTCTTATCTGGATTGTGGGGTCTTTGCTGGCTTGGGATTTTTGCAGGAAATGCGGGCGCGGCGCAAAGACGGGTCCGTAAACGCGAGGACAAGCCCCTCCAAACTGGGATGCGAGGGAAATCCTGCGGATGGGGGAAGCAGGACGAAGAGCAATTTGCGGGCAGTCTATGGGCTTTGCGCAAAAAAAAAAAAAAAAAAGAGTTCTTTTCTATTTTTCTTCTCTGTTGGTTTCTTTTTCTCTTTTTCTTTTCTCTCAGGATATCTTGAGGATGGGTGGTTGGTATGGGACTAAGCTTGATTTGGTGAGGGGGTGCTCTAGCCGGTTCACAGCCGGGACAACTAGACACCCCAGAATGTCCGTTCTCTTACTCTCTCTCTCTCTCTTCCCTTACGGTGGCACGCGCTGGTGTTTTGGTTGTTGTGTTGTTACAGGATGGGTACATGGAACTGTGTGGCAGTTTGTCTGGGGCGGTCCAGGTGCCTCTTTTGTAACGGCTAGTCACTTACGGTCGCTCACAAAGCAAGCGCGCGGGCGCGGACTCAATCTCTAGCTCACTCTCACAAAGTGTGGTTGCGCACTTTTTCTCAGAAGGTTAGGACCTCGCGCGGATACATGTATTTTCTTAATGGAAAGGGAAGCGCGGTACAAACAACAAGAAGAGAAGAAGTAGAGGAAGGAAGAAGGGGAAGGGGGGGCGATGCGCCTAAGCCATCTTCATCATTTCCTCCATTTCCACCCTTGAGGACGCCAGTAAAGCCCGGAAAGACGCCAGGAGTTCGCGCCGGGATTCCGAGGATTGTGCGCTGGGGATTGCGAGGAAATTCTGAAGCATTGTGGTTGACCTTTCCGCAAAAGCCTCAAAGCCGGCCGCCGGGAGAGCCATTATGATTGGAATCTCTGGGATCTCGGGAGGGCTGGAGGGAGGAGCAGCTGGTGAGAATGGGGCCCCCGGGGAACCAACAGGGGGGCTTGGTCCAGCTGGAGGCGATGAGGGGACAACTATAGGTGACGGAGGCGGAGGGACGTTGGGGGTTGTAGGCCTCTCATCCAAGGCCGCTGGTGGCGCGGGCGGTGTTGGTGGTCTTGGAGGAGGAGGAGGAGGTGCTGGCGCGGCCGCGGGCCTTCCAAAAAGTCTTGGTTCCGGTACCGTTTGGTTCACGCCAACAGCGGCGGCCCAAGCGCGGGTTGCCGCGCGCCATTCCTCTGAGGTTTTGTATTTGCCCCGTTGCGGAGGTCCGGCCCGGCGGAGTGGTGATGCCAAGTCACGGCTCACGTGCGAGGTGGTGGGTGACGGAGCTCGGGGGCGGCAGGATGGAGGTGAACCGGGGGTGTCCACAAGCCTTCCAGGATTGACTTGTTGTCCAAAACCACAAACGGGTCCGGATGAGCCCTCTTGCGCGGCCTGGGGCAAGAGCTGGATTGGGGGGGAGCTCGAGGGATGCTGTCGCTAAGCAAGCAGCAACAATGGCCGCGACGGCAAGCAAAACAGGCGTGTTGACCGGGGACAATTGAACACGCGTGCCCCTTCTGGGCGCAGAACTCGCATGGGAGCGTATTGGTTATGATGCAGAAGGAGGACGGGGAAGGTGGTAGTGGGGGTGGTGGGGGTGGAGTGGAAGTAGCGGAGGTGGTGGTATGGTGAAGCAATGGGAAACTTCTGGGGACAGAACTCAAGTTGGGGGGGATGTGGTGTCAATTTATAGACACGGATTGGGGACTGCATCGCGGCTGCGCGCTCAGCATTGGATGCAAGCAGGCTCAGCATTAGGGTATGCGGAGTGCTCAGCAGCGGCAGCTGCTGTTTGGCTCCGCAGCTGGTGGACGGGTTGGGCTCAGAATTGAATGCAGCATGGGCGGCAATGCGCCCCAGAGATTGGATTCGGAAGGTAGTGCGCTTGACTAGGTTTGCGGGCGCGCCGGTTTGGATACGTAGGGGCGGAGCAATCCGCGGGCTATGAAGGAACGGATGGAGCCCGCGGATCATGCAGGATATTACCAAACACCCACAATGGGCACGGACAAACGGATACGGACAGGCACGGGGGGCTCTGAGTAGGGCGCGGTGCAAGGACCGCGTCATGAGAAGGACGTACCGGATGGACGGAACGGCATACGGACAACGGGGGGAGTTTGGTATGGAGGAGGTGGGGAGAGGAGGCTAGGGTTTCTGTTTTGAGATTGTTTTCTGTTTCTTTGTCATACTGTCATTTGAGCGTGTACTTAGGTTAGAGTTGAGGGGGAGGACTTATCCTCACTCCCAACTCCGGGTTGGAGGAGGGGATGCATGGGAGGAGGAAGAGGAATCATCACATCACATCATTGGATTGGATCACTCATCTCACCAGGAGATTAAAGGAACTCATACCGGATACACATCCAGGTGGAAAGTTCTTAGGATTGAAGGATTGGTGATTTCTCTCTCTCTCTAATTTTCCTTATCTCTTTATCTCCTTATTTCTATTTCTCATTTAAGTGCAACTTTGGACATCATCATCTCCTTTCAAACGCAAGGAACCGTTAACTTCCAAACCTGGGGACAATCATAGGGGGATAACCTTTATTCTTTTCACACTGTGCAAGTTGGAAAGTAGCAGATCCCACATGGCACCCTTCCTTCAGAAATGGCCTACAAAATCATCAACCATCTAAAAGCCCTTCATTCCATCCTCAACAAAGCCAGAGAATCTCTGGGAAAGCATTGGATATAATTAAGGAAGGCATGAAAGATGGGCTCAATACGGTTAAAATTAGAAGGAAATAGAGCAAAATTGATGAAAATTCTAAAACACTAAGTGGAAGGTAAAACAAGCATAACTGCATGGGAAAGTTGTTATTGGCATTCTATTGGAAATGATCCAGGAATCCCAGTGGGTTTCCAGGTTTGAATTTTGTGGAGAGGATCACTTAGAGGCCCTTTTCTTAGCTCATCCTGAGTCTATAAAATTTTTTGAAAAATTCTCTCATATTGCTATGTTGCATTGTACCTATAAAAGAAATAGGTACAAAATAATTCTATTGCATGTTGTAGAAATGACTGCCAACAAAAAGACTTTTACAAAGGCTTTTATTTTTATAACAAAAGACATGTATAAGTTGTACAGTTGTGCGTTGAACACATTAAACAAGTTGGCTTATGATCTTGAGAGTCTTCCAATAGTCTTTGTGACCGCAAGTGAAAAAGTGACTATTTGTGCTATTAAACACAGTTTCCCTGAGTCATCCAGAAATCTGTGCTCCTGGCACTTTTCTAAAAACATTCATGCAAACTGAAAGTGTTCTTCAGTCATAAAAATGAAGGATGGAAACATTTAATGACTCTTTGGGCCAAGTATGGGGCCTCTAAAGCCAAGGGGGAGGCAGAAGTCAATGATGCGGAAATCAGAGTACGCCCATTTATTTCTTCTTTTGTTGATCTCTTCTAGGAGTGCTTACTTTGAAACTTGCATACAGTGTTTCTTTAAATACCGCAAGGATGTACTAAAGTATATGGAAAAGGATATTTTCCCTATCAAAGAGATGTTTGTGATGGCTTGGACTTTTGTCTACCCAGACTTTGGAAATAAAAAAACAGCTTGGGTAGAAGAGGCCCATTCTACTTTAAAACAATTACTTTTGGGATATTTGGGTAACATTTTGGATGTGTGGAAACACCTTTATGGAACTATTTAAATTCAAATCAAATCAGTCCATGCAGCACTTGAAAACTCTCAAATAAAGTTGGGAAAAGGTGTTCCAACAGAACTATTACCTTTGGGTTACAAATTTTTGATTGAGGCAATTAAACTAATTGGGGAACAATTTGAGAAGTTAAAGCGCAACCATGATGACAAGGTGTGCTCCCAGTCACATTCAAAAATGATTAGCTTGCCTTTTTCCCGCATTTTAGATGAAATACTAGCATCAAGAGGATCCATTGTGCCTGAGGATGTTCATCCGCAGTGGCAGTTAGAATATGACCTTTCCAATGAAGTAAGTGGGTTTTTGAAGGGTACCAATTATTGGATTGAAAGATTCATTATTGGATTGACAGATTAATTATCGGATTGACAGATTAATTATTTGAATGAAAGATCAATTATTGGATTGAAAGATTAATAATTGGATTGACAAATTAATTATTGGATTGACAGATTAGTTATTGGATTGAAAGATTAACTATTGGATTGACAGATTAATTATTGGATTGAAAGATTAATTATGGCATTGAAAAATTGATAATTCTTTTTGTTTTTGAAAGTTTGAAACATATCCAGGGCTTGATGAAGAATCTCAAATGTTTAGCAGGTTGAATTCCATTTATAGGGAACAACCTGAATTAGTTAGGTTGGAGATTCTGAGGTCAATGCTCAAGAATACAGCTGCTTTGATTTCCAAGCCAAGGCTTGAGCCAAAGGTGTTAAGGTCAAGCCCTGGTCAACAAAAGTTGAAAACAACCCATTGTGAGCTTTCAAAATTCAAAAATTTTGAAAGAGCAATTAAGAGGGAATAAAGGGTTAAAAGGGGACCAAAAAGACCTAAAACAGTAAATATTTTATTTTGACTGAAAAATTTTCATTTTTATGGTTTAATGAACTGATGGGAAAATGATTTCTGTAGTGCAAGTATGGCTATTTATCTGAATCTCATAGTTCAGAGGTCAAGACTGAAGAAACAGTTAAAAGGGGACCAAAAAGACCAAAGATAGTAAGTGTTTTATTTTTAGAAATTTTCATTTTTATGGTTTAAAGAACTGATGGGAAAATTATTTCTGTAGTGCAAGGATGGCTCTTCATCTGAATTTCATAGTTTGGTGGAAGAGACTGAAAATTGATTGGTTCTGGTGCCGTTGGAATCAGATTCCTTTTTGAAGGATGAAGCAGAAGAAATGGAGGAGTAAAACAGAAGTTTGTCTTTGGTGAGTGTTTATTCATTCCTTTAATCAGATTAGAATTCTGGCTAACCAATTTTTTATTTTAGGAAGTGAATTAACTCAGTCAAATACCTGAGAACTTACATAAGATCTTGGGGGAGGTTTGGGATCTGGTTGTTGATGTAAATTGTGGATTTATAGTAATTGCTAAATCACTTGGGTATGATGAGCATGGATTTTTTTAAGTAAGAAAGGAAATGCTTCAAATATTGAGGTAAAATAAGACATGCTATGCTAAGATCCTTGGTGGAGGTAAACACATTGAAAAGAAAGAAAAAAGACTTAATTTTAATGAAATCAATGAAATATTCCATCTTCAAAATGGATTTCAAATGTAGACATGGGTCAAATAATAGCACATACTTATGGAAGATCAATATTTTTCATTTCATTGGATTCATGCTGTACTTATATTCCTATGAAAATGGGGTTAAAAGAAGCATCAGACCCAATATTCATCTCATTTTTTAATAATAATTGTCAGCTTGCTACTATGTACAGAGCAACCTGTCATAGTAATACAAAAAAATAAAAAATAAGAATATTTAAATTAACAAAAGAAGAAGTGAGAAATCCATAAATATTATTGAAGAAATGGATTCCTCACCCAAAATTAGGTAGGGTCACTCACTGACCCCACCCTTGAAATCCCAGTCCTTACATTTTTAAAATAATTAAAAATAAAAGTACTAAAAATTACGAGACCAGTATGGAACCTTTTTTCCATTTTAACATTTCACACTTGTTGTCACGTATAGGGTTTACACCTAAAATTCACTCGGAATTGAGGTGTTGTGTATATTTTAGGAGTTACATGCAGATATGTGTTATGTCACAATTCCCATGCGCAGCCCTGCATCATAACATACCCCTACGTACTCATAGTAGCAGTTTCCCGCGTACTAGAGACCCGCGCGCAGCTAATTTTGCCACGCACGCAGCGGATCCCACCCTGCGCGCATATGAACTGACTGATCCCCGCGTCTGGATCCGTCGTGACTAATCTGACAACCAGGTACCGCTCAAAAGAGCTACAACCTAATCAGGTTTGCCTGGCATATGTAACAAGTTGAAATATGCATTAGTAATAATCTAAAAAGATCAAAACTTAATTAGAATTAATAAAAATTAAGTTTAGTAAATTTTTTAATAATAAATTAAAGATCAAGGATTACCATGTAAATCATTGACTCTGATCTTTAAAGACCGCAAAACACTACAAGGAGTGTTCATAAAAATTATTAAAAATTATCTAAGTAATCAGCAGATGATGGAAAATTAGTAAAATTCCACATCTTTTCACTTTAAAGCAATACTAATAGTACAAATGAAGGATGAGTGCAGAATGATCAAATTTACGCCATAATAGATTAACAGATCCTGTGGCTAAAATAGTACAGAAATCCAGCAGATCTAAGGTAAGCTGATTAACAGCACCAAGTGGACGTGCTAATTTTGCTCTGAATGGCTTGCAAGCCTCAGCCCATGAGCAGAACTCTCTCTACGCGCCCTGAGAAGCTCAAAATCATCCCAAAAAGGTATTTATGCAGACCTCTTTGGATCCATTATTTCATTATCAGTTTACCAGGAATTATTATTATCAATCATACACCGTGTCATTGTTAGTAAAGTGCTTATGAAGAATCCAAGCAAGTGATTTATGACCAAGTCTGTAGTATTATTATTTATTTCTTAAAACCAATCAACCCTTGAAGTTTAGTCAAGCAATCCACCCCATTTGCTCTGAAACCCTTCCTATTATTGCGGGATTTTCGTGGTAAAGTGCTCATAGTGAGTGTTTCCCTTCCTTTCTTGGCCATTGTGCTGTTGTTCCTGGCCAATAGTGGAATAAGCTCTTTCTAAGGCACCCATCTTCATTCCAAGGTTCTTAAACTGCCTAAGGAGGCCCCTTGAAGAGAGGTTGCTTTTTCTGTAAAGACCCCCAGTAGTATAATACTGTGGCCCCTCTTTTATATACATATTGAAAACCTTTTATTACCAAACCAATTAAACCTTGCAACTGCTCTTATTATATTATTCATTTGAGCCTCTAAGCGTTTATTTTTGGAATAATTATTATTATTATTATTCCAGTATTTTTATCACTCTCTGTAGCTAAAGGACTGCAAGGTTCCTGGTATCAGATAGCTGACAACAATTATTGGTTCCAGCTTGTACTTAAGGGAGATTTAATTCCAATCCTGCCCATAGTTTCCAAACCATGTTCCATGATTTCCAAAAAAGCCTCTTGTTGGGTTGATCACCTCATAGATAAACTTGAGTTGTATTCTAATTCATAGAAATCATTTTCATTTCATCATTTCATTTGGGTTTGGTTTCTGATGCTGATATTTTAATTCTATTAATATAAAGGGTTATCACATTTTGAAAATCATTATTTTGAGTGTTTTGAGTTAACATCATTATGATGAGTTTTTTGAATGAGATTTTATTGGAAATTCAGTTCAAATTGTGTTGGGATGATCCCATCATAAGGAGTATTTTTACTTCTTGTGATGAGATCAAATTAACACAGGTTTAAGTTGTTTCTTTTTTTGGTGTTTTAACTCTAGGGCTTTTTAAGTGATTGAATGTGCCTTTTGATTCTGAAGATAACCAATTTTTGAAAGTATTGATATGGAAAATTGATTGAAGATGGTGATAACTGCATGATTCCATTGAAATGAAATAGGATTGATATTTTATTTATTCAACTAAAGTTGAAATAGCTTCCGGTATACCTTTGGGATTTCTTCTCTTTTTCCAATGTTTGTGCTTTTTTCAGTTGATAAGGTTTTGAGTATTTGCTTTTCAAGTGGTTTTTGAATAATTTCCAAAGCATAATATTTGGTTTCAATAATACCTGGTGGTTTTAAATCTTTGAGATATTCTTTTTTTGCATTTATCAGTAATAGTATAAAAAAAAAGTAATTGACATATTGGGTTATGATGAGATGGGATGAGCTGAGAAACTGGGTTTTTTGTGGCTTTGATTTATTTTGGGGTGAAATGCCTTGGCATGATGATGTTGGAAGTAATCTGAGAGGGGATTGGTTGAATTAAATGATTAGTGAATTTTCAATTGGATTGTGTATGTATTGAAGATTAGGTGTTTTTTAGTTTTGATTTTAGAATGTTTTCAGTTGTATATTGCTCATGAAATTTTATTTTAAAGAAACAAATAAAATTGGTCACTGAAAAATCTTGGTGGAGCTTGGGTCAGAAGGTGTGATGTTGGATATTCATTATGATAAGAGAGGACTTCGATTTCTATTTTTAAATCTGAGATATTATTCCAGCCCAGTTTTTTTTCAAAAAAATTATGAATATTTTTTTTCAAATCAAATAAAAAAAGAAATAAAAAACTATATAAAACACCTATACAATCAAGCAGAAGAATTTGAATCCCCCTCCAATACCTTGGATCAATCAATAAGCTTTCCAAATCAGATTGGATCAACCCTGCTATGGTTTTCACAGTATAAAGTTGGGTAAGTTCAGTTGTTATTCTATCCGAGCACAGCCCATCATGAGTTGCATTATATGGGTCCAGTTTATAGGAGCCCTTCTCATCGAGGAATTTAGAAGAATATTTCTGGTGTGATGAAGAGCAGAAGGAGTTAACTTTTCCTCAGGAAATCTTCAATTTCATCCTGCAATAACTTTGAAATTCCAGAAATAGATGCCTCTCCAAGCTGGAATTGCATTCAAATTGATGGTTGATGTAAAAATCAAGGCTGGACCCAAGGTTCAACAATTGCCTGAAATGCAAAGCTTCCTGCAAAAGTTGCAAGATTTCAACTTGTCCACTTTCCTTTTGGGTATTTTTCTGGGTCTCCTTGATTCAAATAACCCTTCCAATGCTTCCATTGCACCAATTAGATGAAGCTGGACCATTCTCATTCCACCTCCACAAGGAACAGCTGTGGAATTGCTGTAAAAATTTATATTGAGGGCATTGAAGTTTTCTTGAAGATAGTCAGATGCCAGGTGAATGTGGTTGGCCTTTTTGGGGGTGTTTTCAAAAACTTCAGTGAACCTGAAAAGATTAAGCTTTTTCCACACCATTTGAATATCAGATAGTATCTCCCTGAGCCTAGAGTAAGCAAGCCTGGATGGTATGAAGATTCTGGAGTGAAGGGGAGCCAGGGGATAGGAATCTTTTTTGAATAAATTGGAATCTTATGGCTTGAGAGTATCCAAACTCAGGTTTTTTCTTTTTAGGATTGAATTCTGGTCCAATCTTTCAAGAATATTGTCTAAAATTGAAGCCCCTATGATATAATTTCTCAGCCTGTATTATATTATTTTTTTCTTACTTTCTGTGCATTCCTTCAAAATTCTTTTCACATGAAATGGACTACTTTTTTCAAAAGTATGGATGAAGTTTTCCTTCCTCTCAATCATACTTTGTAGATTTTTGATGATATAGAAGGTATTGGAAAGTCCCTCAAACAGCCTTGAAGGGTTTGATTGCTTGACCAAAATCCATCTGTTTAATTTTATGACCAAGTGATGTGGAAAGGGAAGGGAGAATCTCCCCTCATTGAATCCAGAGAAACTTAATGCCAAAATTCATTACTCATGCATAAAAAATAAAAATAAAAATAAAATTACTATTTTTTTGTTATCCACAAAGATTTCTGCTTGCTACTTACCCCTGTCAAATTTCATCTTGCTCAGCTGAAGGGGCCTCAAGGCAATATTCCCACGGAAGAATAGGTTTCCAAGGATTGAGGGTGATGTTTTTAGGGTCCCCATCATTTCCACTATGGTTGAACTTGATTTTAATTAGTGTTGGTTGAGTGGAAAAGAATTGATTGATTTCTGCCTGGGTTTCTGGTGTCATTGTTGAGGAAAGTGCAGGAAAAACAATTCTTGAGTGGCAGGAAAGAGGCTGTTGAGTTTTTTTATTTTCTATGAGAGATTTTTCCTCTTGTTCATCTTCATCAGAGCCTCCAGCATCATCATCTTCTTCTCTTGACAAGTTTCCATCACTTTCCAAAATTGCCTTGTTTCCAGAATTTGCCTGTTGTTTAATTGGTTGGAATTTTCCAGTAAATTGAAAATCTTCATGTCTGGGTCTTCTGGCTCCATTTCAACTGGTATATAAGGACAAAAAAAAAGAGAATTATATAAACTGCATATTCACGTTTTCTGAGATACAGATGATCTTACCATCAGTAGTTAATCTCTTGTCTGAAACAATATCAAGTAGTTGCTTCACAGCAGAAATACCACCCAAGATTTCTTTTACAGAAACAAGTTGATCTCCAGATTGGTTGCAGAAATTCTTTTTGGTCAAATTGGTGGTATCAGTTGGCAGGTTTCTGGGCTGAGAGGTTTCCAAGACAAGTGATATATAGTTGTTGTTGGCTATCAATTTTGGATTCTGGAGGGTGATGTTGAGTGTTTTCTTGGGGGCCAGGGACATTTTGACTTTAACAAGGTGATTTCTGAGTGGGGTTGGTGGGCTTCTGAGTAATTTTGATTGCTTGTGGTTCACCTTCATCCTCAGAATTTTCCATCTTTTTCTTTTAATATTGAAAAATTGATTAGATGGTTTTTTGGTGAGTATTGAGATTGGGATGATTTAAAAGGTAATAAAACAGTCAAATGAACTATAAATCTTTGTGGGAAACAATTCCTTGTATTTTAAAAAAGGATAAATCAAGAAAAGACTGACCACAAGGGATCTCAGAGGACCATTGCATGCAAAAATTTCAAAATTCCATATTTTGTGTTGAATTTGAGCAGTAATCTAGGGGTGTGGAATCAAAATAAGGTAAAAAAAATAGAAAAATTAGTTTTTGGTTGAGTTTTTAATGAATTTTAAATTGTAATTTGAGTGTATTTTTCTGGAAATATTTTTATAAAAAGCCAAATTGAAGTGAAAAAAGAAAACCAGAAAAATAATCACCAAGCTATAAGAGTAACCTTCACTCAGTCCCTTGAGTAACCCAGGAAAGGTATGTTTAAGTCCCTTGAATGGGGGGTTGGTCTGTGCTGGGTCTCAGGCCCCCCAGGCGGGGGAATAATGCCTGAGAGTTGTCCCAATTGGAATAATTCCCAGGCCAGGGAGCAGGCCCCTCTCAGCCCCCCCCTTTCTTGGGATTTGTCCCAATTGGAAAAACTCCCAGGACACAGAAGGCCTCCCTAGGTCCCTGCTTCCTACTGGGGAGGGAGGGGCCCCTCCAAGGCCCCCCTGGAATGGGAGTAATTACAATTGGGACAACTCTCAGGAATGGGAAGGCCCCTCTTATCTCTGTATATTCAAAAGAGAGTTGTCCAAATTGGGACAACTCCCATGTTGGGGGGGGGCTCCTGAGAGGGGCCTTCCCCCTCCTGAGATTTTCCTCAATTGGGACAACTCCCAGGAAAGGGGGGCCTGCAAACCAGCACCTCCCAACACCTGTCACATGACCACCCCACGTACTATAAGGAAATCTTAGATGATTGTGAGCGCAAAAGGAAAGCTGAGTGCAAAGGCAAGTGCGAGATAGAAAGGGCTAACTTCAAAGTGCAATCTTATGGTGGATTAACTTAACAAACAGCAAGAGGAATGAAGGTTCCAATGGAAGGAAACCAAACCCAAGCCCAATGTGATGAGAGGATTTAGCAAATGCAAGAACGTATGAAATTAACTAACTGAGGAGACAATCCTCAGGCAAATGGAGTTGCCTTTACAAGGTTATCCAAGATGAATAGAGAAAACCTGATGCATGGTCAACTACAGTTTTGATAAATGAGGCAATGAATGACATGGACAGATTACAAAATGAAATGACAGTATAAATTGTTTCCAAGGTCTTAGCATAAGTGGAAGACAATAGGGGATGAATGTATTGGGATGTAACAGTTGAGAAATGAGGGAATGACGTCAGAAGCAAGTAAATATGAAGGTATAGTTTATGCAGGGTAAGGGACTAGTCCATTTGCTAACTATAAAGTTGAGATAGCTTGACTAGCGTGAGTTCAAACTAGCAATAGCATGTGACCTGAAATGGGAACCCAAGGGTTATTGATACCCAGGGTGAAAAGGGCAGAACCCAAATGGATGGTTGACCAAGGTAGAGTTGACTGCAAGGTTTGAAAGTGGATGCTGAGTCAGTCACCAAGAATGGAAGGTTGTTATGCAAGCCAGAGTTGATAAGCAGAAGGCACCATTGATGTTGTGCTTCTAGTTTGTCACGCTTATGAACTGAGGTAGAAGTTACTTGAAGAAAAGAGTTTTTCAAAGTGGGAGGACAATAACCCTTAGGCTCAAAGCATGACAGTTTCCCAGGTATAAATTTGCAAGCTCCTGCAAGCATTCAGAAAGTTTTCCCATCAATTCTAAAGTCGTTAAAATTACTGTATACCCATTAATGATTACTTCTTTCCTTCCAATAGATTCATAAGTAATTATGTTGTCATTGTCATTCCGCTGTTGCAAAAACTGCATTCAACAAAACAAGAGATGTGTCCCTAGTACAGCCACACAAGGTATTCAAGACAAGTGCAAACAATGTTGCTTGCGCAAGGTTGCTTGTACATTCCCTATAAGTAGCAAGCCAGTCGTAGATGTCCCAGCGGCATCCGGAAGGGAGGTGCAAAGTCAAAGGTTTGCGCTGAGAGTTAATTATCATATACCGCCAGTGCCAGAGATCAAGCTCTTAGTTATTCAGAACCCTGGTAATTCAAGGCTTGGAGACTAACAATAAGTAAAAAATAAAGAAAGAGAGAAATGGAACTAATATATTCCTCATTGATGTAGTACTGCCACAATTTTGACAATACACCACCAATAGGCCTCTGCCGCCACTGCCATATACTTGATTGATTGGGTTGGAAGTGCAAAGTGAAGTACAAGCCAAGGAAACGCAGACAATTGAAGAAGCAAGAGAAGAAAGAAAGACTGAAGGGGAGGTGGAACCCGAGCAAAGGGAGGAAAATGAGGAAGAAGGAAACGGAATAGAAGGAAGGAGTGGAATGGAAGGGGAGGTGGAGGAACGGGGTGGAATGGAAAGAAATGAGACGGAAAGCCAAAATTAGGGGAGACAAGTGCAAGTCAAAGAACCAATTGAAACCAATTCAAGGAAATTGACTGGCAATGTTGGAGAAGGTTCTTCAAGGGGCCAATGGAAGAGAGCTTACGACGAACTCATGGAGGAGGGTGGATGTAATACCCAAAAAACAAGGGTTTGGACTGCAAAGTGCAAGGAAATCTTCAAGAGACATCTAGTGACACAAGTGATGATCTTGCAAAGATTGTCTTCTTTGGTGTATGACAAAGACTTGGAAGAATTTAGGTCAATGGTAGAAGAATTGAATGAGAATTGGGAGGAAGAGGAAAGAGAAATAAAGGATAATCTATAGAAATGTATATTATTTTTATTATTTTATTATTTTATTATCATATATATATTATTTTTTTTGTTTAGGGAAAGTAGGATTTTGATTTCAAGATTAAACATGAAAGGATAAAGTTTGGGAAAAGAAAAAAGGGGATGGTTATGAGAAAGGGAAAGGAAATGAAGTGAGGAAATGGGATGAGATTAATGGGAAGGAATGGGATGGAAGTGTGGAATGGGATAGAAGTAATGGAATGGAATGGAAGCTACAATTGGCAAGGTTTGCAAGGGTAACTTCCATGGAAGTCTCAACCCAAATTGGGAGAGTTGCAAAGGTGATAGGCTGGTTCCCACAAGGTGTGATCTTCATTGGAATGTAAGCCAGTCCATTCAACAAGGTATTGAAGCTTTCCTTTGCGTAACCTGGAATCCAGGATATGGCTTACTTCCCACTCTAGCTGATTGTGGACTTGGACTGGTTCAGGAGGGGGATGACTCTTGCCTGGGTATAGGACTTGAGCTGGCTCTAGGAGAGACATGTGAAAGACCAGGTGGATAACTTTCCATTTTTCAGGTAAGGTAAGTTTGAAGGTGTTAGGGGAGACTATTTATTTGACTTTGAAGGGGCCAAGCTTTCTTTCAGAGAGTTTACAAGTTGGGTAAGTACTGCAAATATTGCAAGCATCAAGCCATACCCAATCTCCTACTGCAAAGGTTGGGGCCAAAGTGCAAAGTCAATCTGCTTGTTCCTTGTAGCGCTGGTTTGCTTCTTTGAGGTTGGTTCAAAGTTGCAATTGAAGGGATTGGATGTGGTTAAGGTAATCAGTAGCAGGTTGAGAAGGTGTTACGTGAAGGGAAGAGAATGTTGGAAATCTACCATAAAGAGTATGGAAGGGAAACTGTTTGGTGGAGGAATGAGTGGAGTTGTTTTAGGCAAATTAGGCTGATGGGAGCCATTTTGACCAGTTGTCCTGTTGGGAGGAGACATACATTCAAAGATACTGTTTGAGGAACTGATTTATCCGCTTGGTTTGCCCATCTGTTTCCAGGTGGTAAGCTGTTGATAGATCCCAATTGATCTTCAAATTTTGACACAGCAAGGTCCAGAAGCTAGAGAAAAACAAAGATCCACAATCACTAATTATATTATCAGGTAGACCATGTTTCAAGAATACATATTCTATAAATAAATTAGCTAAGTCTTCAGAAGAGGCCGTCACATTCCTGCAAAGAAATAAATCCATCTTTGGGAAGCAATCTACTACTACTAAAATAGCATCATAACCACTAGAAATAGGTAATTGCAAAATGAAATCCATGGAAAGCAAACGCCAAGGAATCGACGGAATGGGAAGTGGCTGGAGAAGCCCATACTTCCAGTGTTTTGAGGACTTGTTCCAATTGCAATCATAGCACGCATCAACATATTCTTTTACTTCATTGGTCATACAAGGCCAATAGAAGTCTTGTGTGATCAATTGGTAGGTTTTATCCTGCCCATAATGACCAGCAAGCGGGGAATCATGCCTTGACTCAAAGATATCTAACTTAATGCAAGGATTATCTGGTACTACAATACAATTCTTATAAACTAAATAATCATTTTTGTCAATACTATAATCACTATCTAATAAGTTTGCATGATTGCAAATTTTGCTACACTTGAGGTTGTCAAGTTGAGCTTGTTGTAGTTTGGAAGCCAGATTTTGAAGGTGAGGGATGATTAAACTGAGTTTGGCAGACTGGGTTGAGAAAATTGTCCCAGCGTTTTCAGGATTGTTGTTGGCAAAGGTGCTGCCCCCTGCTGGGTAAAAGTTGTCCCAACATGACAAAGTATCAGCGCTTGTTTTCCAGGAAATTATGTGATTGTAAAGTTGAACTTGGAGAGGTATTTGGCCCAACGTGCCTGTCTGCGTGTAAGGACTTTTGAGCTCATGAAATATTTCAAACAACTGTGATCAGTTAAGACATCAAAAGGTTCCATAATTCTCAAAAGGTATGAACGCCATTTTTTCAAGCAAAAAACAATTTCAAGAAGTTCCTTGTCATGAAGCTCATAATTAAGCTCTGCAGCAAGCAATTTGCAAGACTCAAAAGCTATGGGATGAAAAAGAGAAGAATAGGAGGGAAACTGCAAGATCACTCCTGAAATTGCATAGTTGCTTGCATCTGTTTTGAAAATAGTGCAAGCTAGGTTGTTAAAGTGAGAAAGTATTGGAGCAGTGGTAAAGGCTTTATTCAGAGCTTTGAACTCCAAAGCAGCTTTTTCTGTGAAAACAAGATGAGTGTCCTTTTGAAGAAGGTTAGTGATGTTCACAATTTTCTTGGCATAATGCTCAATAAACCTCCTGTAAAAATTTCTGAAACCAAGGAAAACTTGAAGGGATTTAACAGAGGAAGGTGAGGGCCAGTACAATATGCGTTGCCTTTTGGCTGGATCCATTGATAGTCCTTGCTGCAAGACTATGACACCTAAAAATTGAAGAGAAGGAGTATGAAATTTGCACTTAGAGACTTTTGCAAACAGGTCATTCTTGTAAAGTCACTGCAGCACCTCTTGCACATGTGCAATGTGATCCTCAAGATTTTTTGAGTTTACTAGTATATTTTCAAGATACACTAAAAGATATTTCTCTACAAGGTCAGAAAAAATGTCATTAAAAAAATGTTGAAAATTGGAAGGAGCATTGCAGAGGCCAAAGGGCATGCTGGTATACTCATAACTGCCAAACTGTTTTCTCATTGCAGTCAAATACTCATGGCCTTTTGCAATGCAAACTAGGTTATAGGCACCTTGAAGGTCTAACTTTGAGAAATAAGCAGCTCCATGAAAGAGAGTGCCAAGGTGCAACATAGGTGGTACTGGGTAGGCATTCTTCTGGGTTACCTGGTTCAGTTTCCTATAGTTGAAAAAAAGGAAAAGTCCATCATCTTTCTTTGGAAAAAATAAGACGGGTGAACCGGTGTTAAAATTTCTTGGTTGAAGAAATCCTTTCCATACATTTTCCAAAATTTATTCTTGAAGCGCGGTCAATTCATGCTTTGAGAGACAGTAGACTGGTCTGGATGCCGGTGGTGGGCCAGTAAGTTTGATCTTATGATCAAAAGAACAGAATGGAGGAAGTTTATCTGCCTTCACAGCTGAAAAGATGTCAGCAAAGTCATGATAAACAGAAGTTAAAGACTCTTGAATGATTTCTAAATCTTCAATCTTGTCATCTTTGAGCACAGGATTCAAAGTGCCGGCATGATGCGAGAGGATTAGGGAGCTCAAAATACACTGTTTGGTTGGTGCCTGTTTCTCTTTGAAGAAACAAGGAAGAGGTAAGTTGGAAAAATAAGCAATAACTCCTAAATCTGAAGAGGTAACTTGGGAATGAAGGTCAGGATATTGAAAATCTCCTGGCAGAAAAGTGTCATCCAACTCAATGACAGTGTCAGGTATGCTGTTCAATTCCTGTTTGACGGAAGGGTTAGTCTCCTGGGTTTGCAAGGTTTGAAGGTTAATTACTCCTTCTTGCCAATTCACATCAGGATCCCAGTGGACTAGGAAATCATGCCCTAGAATGGTATCATCCATTCTGGGAATATCCAAGACAAAAAAATCCCATTTGAAGCTGGGAAATTGCAAAATGCAAAGGTCCATTTTTCCTTTTGGGAAACCCAATGAGACAGCTCAGTTGCACTACTTACTAAATAGATAGGGAACTTATCTATCTTGGAATGCGTAAGGTTTTTGGAAGTGGCAAAAGATTCACTTATAAAAGAAACATTAGCGCCAGAATCGAGTAAAACTTGATAAGGAGAGTTTTCAGAATGGAAAACTACAAATCTCAAACTTGGAGCACCTAGTGACTCCCAAGTGCAAAGATTGACTCACTGTAATTTAGATAATGTGTAGCCTTCCTTGCAAGTTTCAGGAAAACTACAAGCTAATTTTTTGACTGTTTAGACGCTTCACTTGCTAGCCGCTTTTAACAACTATTTACATCATTTTTACCCCCACAATACATACATAACCCATTCTTTTCCCTCCTTAGACATTCCTCATTCCCAAGCATCCCAGTTTATTTATCCAGGAACTTTGGAGTTTTTTCAACGGATTTTCCTTTTGGGTTGGAGTGCAAGGTTGGATTTTTTCTGGATTTCTTTTGGTTCTTAAAAGATTATTTTGAGGATTTGTCCCTCTTTGGAGTTGAAGTTGACAGTCCATGGTTGTTTTTTTGAGAGCGGTTCTTGTTGTGATAACCATTATTAAGCTCAATCACCCAGTCAATTAACTTTTGAAGGGAGGTTGTCTTATGTCCCCCAACTGCAAGTTTTTTGATTAGGCGTGCCAGTAAACCTTTTCCAAAATGAAATAAAAGGGCTGCCTTGTTTCATTGGATGCAAGACTGCAGAGTTCAAAAAAATTGGAAATATAAATGGAGCTCTACTATTCTCCTTCATGACTATATTATTGAGTTAGTATTTGGTGTTTCAAACTTCATTAGGTTTTCCAAACAGGGTGAACAGCTTTTGCTCAAACTTTTCCCAATTGTTGAGAATACAAGTGGGGCTAGTGTTATCTAATACTTTGAGGTAAGGTTTGAACCACTGCAAGGCTCTTCCACCAAGGAAGGAAGATGCAAACATAACTCTAATTCTATCAGTAGGGAAATTTTGAGGATTGTTTGAGAAGATGATTTTGCAGGACTGTAGGTAGGATCTAAGCTTATGAGGGTGTTCCCCAGTAAAGTGATCAGGCTGCTTCATTCCCAGGGTGCAAAAAATAGGACCACTTGGGCCAGATTGAAAAGCAGTTTGATCAAGTGCCTGGATCAGATTTGTGAGTAAGATTGAGGCACCGGGTTTGGGAGCATTAGTGCAATCCCACGATCTACCACAAGTCAAGGTTTCATTGCAAGAGTCTTTGATTTCTTTGAGAGGGTCCACTTCCTCCCACAAGGGAGCAAGGGGATCATCAAGAGGTTGAGCCAAAGGAGATTTAGAAGAAGGGAAAGGATCTAAAGGTTGTCTGGCCCAAGAAACGCTGGATCTCCCTACCCAATGGATATCATCATTGTAAGGGGTGGGTGAAGCGTTCCCAGTTGAGCGTGTACATGAAATTTTAAAGAAATCTATTATAGGTTGGAAAGCTACAATAGATGAGTTGAGTTAGTTAATTTACTGTAACACGACCACCCCACGTACTATAGGGCAATCTTAGATGATTGTGAGTGCAAAAGGAAAACTGAGTGCAAAGGAAAGTGTGAGGTAGCAAGGGCTAACTGCAAAGTGAGAACTTATGGTGGAGTAACTTAACACACAGCAAGAGGGATGAAGGTTCAAATGGAAGGAAACCAAAACCAAGCCCAATGTGATGAATAGATTTAGCAAATGCAAGAACGTATGAAATTAACTAACTGAGGAGACAATCCTCAGGCAAATGTAGTAGCCTTTATAAGGTAATCCAAGATGACTAGGTACAACCTGATGGATGGTCAACTACAGTTTTGAGAAATGAGGCAATGAATAACATAGACAGAGTACAAAATGAAATGACAGTATGAATTGTTTCCAAGGTCTTAGCATAAGTGCAAGACAATAGGGGATGAATGTATTGGATGTAATGGTTGAGACATAAGGGAATGAAGTCAGAAGCAATGCAAATATGAAGGTGTAGTTTATGCAGGGTAAGGGACTAGTCCATTTTCAAAGTATACAGTTGAGATGGCTTGACTAGCCTGAGTGCAAACTAGAAATAGCATTTTACCGGAAATGGGAACCCAAGAGTTATTGATACCCAGGGTGAAAAGGGAGGAACCCAAATGGATGGTCAACCAAGGTAGAGTTGACTGCAAGGTTTGCAAGTGGATTCTGATTCAGTCACCAAGAATGGAAGGTCTTTATGCAAGCTAGAGTTGATAAGCGGAAGGCACCATTGATTTTGTGCTTCTAGTTTTTCATGCTTATGGACTGATGTAGATGGTACTTGAAGAAAAGAGTGTGTCAAAGTCACAACATCAATGGTGCCTTCCCCTTATCAAATCTGGCTTGCATAAAAACCTTCCATTCTCGGCAACTGACTCAGCATCCACTTTCCAACCTTGCAGTCAACTCTACCTTGGTCAACCATCCATTTGGGTTCTGCCCTTTTCACCCTGAGTATCAATAACCCTTGGGTTCCCATTTCAGGTCACATGCTATTGCTAGTTTGCACTCATGCTAGTCAAGCCATCTCAACTGTATAGTTTGCAAATGGACTAGTCCCTTACCCTGCATAAACTACACCTTCATATTGGCATTGCTTCTGACCTCATTCCCTCATGTCACAACTGTTACATCCCAATACATTTGTCCCCTATTGTCTTGCACTTACGCTAAGACCTTGGAAACAATTCATACTGTCATTTCATTTTGTACTCTGTCCATGTCATTCATTGCCTCATTTCTCAAAACTGTAGTTGACCATCCATCAGGTTGTACCTAGTCATCTTGGATTACCTTATAAAGGCTACTCCGTTTTCCTGAGGATTGTCTCCTCAGTTAGTTAATTTCATATGTTCTTGCATTTGCTAAATCCTGTCATCACATTGGGCTTGGGTTTGGTTTCCTTCCATTAGAGCCTTCATTCCTCTTGCTGTGTGTTAAATTACTCCACCATAAGTTTGCACTTTTCAGTTAGCCCTTGCTACCTTGCACTTGCCTTTGCACTCATCTTTCCATTGCTCTCACAATCATCTAAGATTGCCCTATAGTATGTGGGGTGGTTGTGTGACAAAACCCCAGGAAAGGAATAAAGACTGACAATTGTCCCAATTGGGAAATCTCACAGGAGAGGTCAGGCACCTCCCAGAACCCAGTCCCTTGCCTGAGGGGTTGGATAGTGCTGGGTCCCAGCCCATTTTAGAAAGTTTTTTTTTTCAAAAAAAAGTAAGTATTTTATTTCTTGGAAAAATATTCATCTTCTTAATGAAGTTTGATTTTTTCCTTGATTAATTTTTCAACATTAATAAAAAAACATTTAAAAAACAATAAAAAACACAAATAAACACAATCAAACATCAATAAAAAGCATAAATAGAAATTAACAAAAAACATAAATGAACTTTAATAAAAAACATGGATTATAATTAATACATAACATGAATAAAAATTAATGACTCATTCTGAATTTCTATTTTCATAAAAGAAAGTTAATCCCAGTTACATCTCATCTCATCTGATTTGAATTATTTTTGTTATCCATGAAAATATATTGTCTGGAGAAATTATTTGATTTGTTGCAGTAGCTAAAATTAACTCCATCAATTTCAAGATTTTTTCCCTGGTTTTACCAATTTGGTCACAGTTGGGTAATTCTGTTATTCATTTTGGACAAATCAAGATTTCCCCAAATTTCCTTTGTGGGGGGCAATATTAGGGGCCTTCCCCCACCTGAGGAGGGGGGGGCCCCTCCAAGGCGGGTCAACTACCAAGGCCAGGCAAGTTTATGAGCAGGGCTTTCCCCTCCTTGGGAGCTTTCCCAATTTTTAAAACTCTCTTTTTCATATCCAAAGGTCCTTGAGAGCTTTCAATTTGAAATTTTTTAACCAATGAAAATATTGTAATAAAAATGATAACATCATATTTTAAGAATTCAAATAAAAATATCCTAACTGAACCAATCTAGTCTACTTACCAGTTTAAAAAAAACTAAAATCACCTTATCTTAAAATATTTCTAGTTCATCAAGGCAACCATCAAACACCCATCAGACTGTGAGTGAAAACTCAATAAAATTTCATTCCAAAAAAATCAAAAGAATAGCTGATCTCTTGGTTGGAAAATAAACAAACCTTTTCATTTGCATATAATTTGTATTTAAACTTTATGAAAGATTAAAATCTGGAGATCAAACACTTTGGCCTCCAAGAGGGAACCAACACTCCCCAAGGGACCAAAAATGAACCAAAAAAACACTTTTCTCATTATTTCATTTTTTTCAAAAAGAAAATAAACCATATTCATATGTTACTCCTATCAATAATTTCAATTGAAATCATGCCCTTGCATGTTTTATTCAAGGGAAATGTTAAATTTTCAACCCTACGCAACCCTTTGACAACTCAAAACTGGTTGTGTGGGATGGTTTGCAAACCATCTGATCCACAAATGGCCATTTGAAACCTGCATAGTTGTGAATGGATGTTCACAACCCATTCACAACTTTAGGGTTGTGATCTTTGTGAGCAAAAAAAAAATTAAAATAAAGGCCAGTGTTGAAATTGCAACCTCAGGGTTGCAAATGGGCGTAAATTGCCATTCAAAACCAAAATGGGTCGCAAACAGCAATTCACACCCATTTGCAGCCCAAGCCACATCAATTTCAACTCAGGCATCCACCGGGGGGTCGCGATTGGGGGTGCGCAACCCCCAAATGATGCGTTAGTTGTGTTTGAGGGTTGCATGTCTTTTCCAGGCCCATTTGGGGACAAATAGCACCAAATGGGCCAATCAAGGGGGTATTTGGGGTACCTAGGCACCCTGGGACCACATTTGAGTGCTGTGAACCCAAATTTGGGGATCTGGCATACTATGTGGGACAATTATTGGACCCCAAAAGAAACTTGGGAATCAAAAATTCTGCCTATTGGCAAAAAAACTCTTGAATGAAACTGCCTACACACAGAACACACACCCATTGGAGAAATTAATTTTTCTCAACCCAAAAGTGAGAAAATTTTTGGATTTTTTGGATTGAAAATTTTATTGAATGCTAAATTACTGTTAAATTTTATTGGTTTATTGGAACAGTGGCAAGCCCAAGCCCTCCCAGATTAAACATGGCTATTTTAAAGGACTTAATTAAAATTTTACTTGACAAATCTATTGTGGAATCTAGGGATTTGGGTAGGGAATTGGAAAAGAAAATATTTGAAGCCCCAATTGCATCCTCATTGAGGGTTACAATTGAGAATCAAGGTGTTTCTTCACAACTGGAATTGACTAAAGGTGGTGGGTCAAATTTTGTATGTCATTTGACTGAGAAGGATTTGGCTTGATCAATACTAATGTAACCATGCGGGGAATAACTATGTAACTGACAGGTTCCTGAAATGCTTGACCCTCCTCCTGTGAGAGCCTTTTCTAGTAAGAAATAAGACAAGATTTATTTTCATAAATGTGCAGCCATGCATGGCTACGCAGTGAGAGCTTTCAAGTCAAGGAAAGGCAAATACATGGATCTAGCATGTGACAGAGTTGGGGTATATGAAGATCCATGCCTCACAAAATGTAAAAGGCAAACTCACACAAGGAAGTTCATGTGTCAATTCATGATCAATGCAAGTTAGAAAGTAGAAGATCCCACATTGCATCTCTCCATTGGAAATGGCCTACACAATCATCAACAAACTGAAAGACCTTCAGTGCATCCTCAACTGAGGAGAATCTCTGGGCAAGCCTTGGATTTACTTAAGGAAGGCATGAAAGATGGGCTCAATATGGTTCAACTTAAAATGAAACTTGAGAAAGATTGATGATGGAGAATGCATTGAAAATAGAAAAATTTATAACACCAAGCAGAAGGTAAGGCAAGCAGGACTGGATTGGAAAGGTGTTATGGACATTCTACTTGAAATGCTCCAGGGATCCCAGTGGGTTTCCTGGTCCAAATTTAATGGAGAGGGTCACTTAAAGGCCCTTTTCTTGGCTCATCCTTATTAAATAGAACTTTGAAAAAAATTACATCCATGCATTGTTGGATTTTACCTATAAAACAAATAGGTACAACATTTCTCTATTGCATGTTGTAGGAATGACTGCAAACAAGAAAAAGTTTACAAAGGCTTTTGATTTTATAACAAGAGAAATGTATGATATCTACAGTTGATTTTTGAATGCATTAAAGGAGTTGGCTTATGATTTTGAGAGGCTTCCCAAAGTCTTTGTGACTGACCCTGAAAAAGCTCTTATTTGTGCTACCAAACACATTTTCCCTGAGTCATCCAGACAGTTGTGCTCCTGGCACTTGTATAAAAACATTCAAGAAAACTGTAAAGTGTGCTTCAGTTATGAAAATGAAGGATTACAACATTTTATGAATCTGTGGGAAAAGTATGGGGCCTCTAAAACCAAGGGGGATTCAGAAGTTAATGATGCAGAACTCAGAGTATGACAATTTATTGATTCTTCTGTTGATCTCTGCTGGGATTGCTTACTTTGAGACTTGTATACAGTGTTTCTTGAAATAACGCAAGGATTTACTTGAGTATATGGAAAAGAATATTTTCCCTATCAGAGAGACATTTTTAATGGTGTGGACTTGTGTCAGCCTATACTTTGTAAATAAAACAACATCTTGGGTAGAAGGGGCCATGATTCTTTCAAACAATTACTCTTCAGATCTTTGGGGAACATTTTGGATGTGTTTAAACACCTTGAAGTAACTATTCAAAGCCAAATCTCATCAGTCCATGCTGCAATCAAAAAATCCTGAATAAATTTTGGAACAGGTCTTCCAACAGAACTTCACATTTGGGTTACAAATTGTCTATTGAGGCAATTAAACTCATTGTGGAACAATGTGATAAGTTAAGGCACAACCCTGATGGCAAGGTATGCTCAAAGTCATATTTAAAAACAATGGGCTGGCCTTGTTCCCACATTTTAAGTGAAATACTAGCATCAAGGGGATCCATTTCGCTGAGGATGTTCATCCTCAGTGGCAGTTAGACTATGACCCTTCCAATGAAGTAAGTGGGGTTTTATTTAGGGTAGCTATTCTTGGATTGAAAGATTCATGATTGGATTTACAAATTGATTATTTTTTTTTTGAAAGTTTGATACAGATCCAGGGCTTGATGAAGAATCTCAAATGTTAAACAAGTGGAATTCCATGTATAGTAAAACACCTAAAGAATTTAGGTTAAAGATTCTAGTTTCAATGCTTGAGTGTACAGCCACTTTGATTTCCATGCCAAGGCTTGATCCAAAGGTGTGAAGTTCAAGCCATGGGCAACCCAGATTGAAAGCAACCCATTGTGAAATTTACAAATTTGAACATTTTGAAAGATAAATTAAGAGGGAAATAGGGTTAAAAGGGAACCAAAAAGACCAAAGATATTAAGTCTTATATTTTGATAAATGTTCATTTTAAGGGTTCAATTAAATTATGGGAAACTTTTTTCTGTAGGGAAAGGAAGGCTTCTCATCTGAATTTCATAGCTCAGTGGAAGACACTGAAGGTTCATTAGGGTTCCTTCTGTTGAAATATGATTCCTTTTTAAAGGAGGACAAAGAATAAATTGAGGATTCAAACAGAAGCTCATCTTTGGTGAGTGTTATTTCCTGTAATGAGATTAGAATTTTGGCTAACTAATTTTTGATTTTAGGAACCAAAATTGAATTATCTCAATCAAATACCTGAGAACTTACATAATTTCTTAGGGGAGTTATGGGATCCAGTTGGTGATGGAAATTCTGGATTTAGATTCATTGATAAATCTTTTGAGTATGATGAGCATGGATGGTTTCAAGTACAAAGAGAAATGCTTGGAACATTTAGCAAAAATAAGATGTGCTATTCTAAGATCCTTGGTGGCAGTAAAGATGTTGAAAAGATATAAAAATGACTTGATGTTAATGACATGGATGAAAACATTCCATTTTCAAAAAGGCTTTCAAAGTTTTATATGGTTCAAATAATAGCAGAGAAATATGGAAGAGAAATATGTTTCATTTCATTGGATTCATGATGTACTTATACTCCTATGAGAATGGGGGTAAAAGAAGCATCAGACCTAATATTCATTTCATTTTTCATAATAACCATTGGGTTCAGCTTGTACTTAAGGGAGATGTGATTCCAATCCTGCCAATAGTTTCCAAAAAACATTCCATGATTTCTATTAAAGCCTCTTGTTGGGTTGATCACCTCAAAGATCATTTTTAGTTGTATTCTAATTCATAGAAATAATTTTAATTTGATCATTTGGGTTTGGGTTCTGATGCTGATCTTTTAATTCTATTAATATAAAGGCTCATAAAATATTGAACATCATTACCTTGAGTGTTTTGAGTTAACATCATCATTCTGAGAAATTTGGATTAAATTTAATTTGTAAGTTGGTTCAAATGGTGTTGGGCTGATCCCATCATAAGGATTATCATTACTTCTTGTGATGGGATCAGCTCAGCACAAGTTGAACCTGTTTTTTTGGTATTTTTACCTGAGGGCATTTCAACTTATTTTTTTGATTTTTTTTTTTTGATTTAGGGGTTTTCAAGTTATTTTTTTTTTTTGATTTTTTACTTTGGGGCTAGTAAAGTGGAACTTACTTGTACATTTTCATTTTTTCCCTTTTTTGGTGTTTTTCTTAATAAATTAAAATATTTATTTGTTTTAATTTTTGTTTTTGTTTTTTATTTTATTTATTTTTATTTGTTTATTCTTATATAATTCAATTTATTTTGATTTATTTATTTATTTTAGTTACTTTATTTGTTTATTTTATTTATTTATTTATTTACTTATTTATCTATTTATTTATTATCTATTTATTTATTATCTATTTATTTATTATCTATATATTTATTTATCTATTTATTTATTTATTTAGTTATTTTTTTAAGATCTCTCAGTCCTCAAGCAAAAGAGATACATATGGTTTTTAATATTTAGAAGAACGAAAGAGGGAAGGAAGGCCAAAGAAGAAATTCATATTCAAAGGTCATTCAGCATTTTTTTGGACAAAAAAATATATCAACTTTCATAATTAATTATTTTTCTGATGTTTTCAGGTTTCAAGAAGTTGGAAAGCCATTCAAGGGAAGGGGAAGGGAAAAAAGAAGGAGTAATCAGAGGAAGAGGTGATTTTCTAACTATACCTATTTTTTCTCCAATGGGTGTTTTTTTTAATTAGTCCTTGTGATTTTGTTAACATAGAGTGAATTTCAGACTGAAGATGAATATTCAGAAGACCATGGGGTGCCTGATTTGGATGACGGGGAAGATTCAGAAGATGAAAAAATTCCAGATGTAGATTTAATTAAGATGGTGAGTTTTCATTTTCTTTTATTTTTTTCTAATTTGTTGGATATTATTTTTCATTAATTTTTTCATTCAAACCTTTATCAGAGGTCTGGAACAATTGTGAATAAGCAAGTTTCTTCTCCTGAATACAATCCTGGGACAAGAATCAAGAGACTGAAGATGTTAAATGAAGATGGTGATGCTCCTTACCATCCTCCTGGGAGGAAGGTATTAGCAGCCCCAACAATCACTGAGAAAGTAAGTACATCTGGTATTTTCTCATTTTTGGATTGGGTAGTGCTAAATTCACAACTCTTTGAGTCGTGTACACGCCTCATTGGGACGTGTGGCACCCTACACGACTCAATTGAGCCTTTTGGCATGCTACACGACTCAAATGGGCCGTGTGGCATGCTACACGACTCAAATGGGTCGTGTGGCATGCTACACAACTCAAATGGGCCGTGTGGCAAGCTAAATGGCTCAAATGGGCCATGTGGCATGCTACACGTCCCATTTGAGTTGTGTGGGGGCTAAAGAACTAAAATAAAGTTGTGTAGCCTCCACTAAATAATAAATAATGAATAATAAACAATTAATAATAGATGATAGATAATAAATTATAAATTATAAAGCATAAATTATAAATAATAAATAATAAATTATATATAATAAATAATAAATAATAAATAATAAATAATAAATGATAAATGATAAATGATAAATAATAAATAATAAACAATAAATAATGAATAATGAATAATGAATAATGAATAATGAATAATAAACAATAAACAATAAACAATAAAGAATAAAGAATAAATAATGAATAATGAATAATGAATAATAAACAATAAACAATAAACAATAAACAATAAACAATAAACAATAAATAATAAATAATAAATAATAAATAATAAATAATAAATAATAAATAATAAATAATAAATAATAAATAATAAATAATAAATAATAAATAATAAATAATAAATAATAAATAATAAATAATAAATAATAAATAATAAATAATAAATAATAAATAATAAATAATAAATAATAAATAATAAATAATAAATAATAAATAATAAATAATAAATAATAAATAATAAATAATAAATAATAAATAATAAATAATAAATAATAAATAATAAATAATGAATAATGAATAATGAATAATGAATAATGAATAATGAATAATGAATAATAAAGAAAAAGAAAAGATAATAAATAATATGGTTGTTTACAGGGGTAAAAAAATCAAAAATGCCCATCATGGGTGGTATATGCCCCCCCAGGGGTTGCACATGTTTATAACAACCGTTTGGAGTAGTGTATGGGCCCCCACGCGTTCAGGGGCCCTAAACAACTCCCACAGGTTTTCTGGGGCCCTACAGGACTCCCACAGGTCTTGTGGGGCCATACACGACTCCCACACGACTGGATCCATAAATTGAACATTACCCTTTTTAATTTTGTCTGATTTATTTTTGGTTTTTCCTCTAGGTTTCCTGCACATCATCTTATTCTTAATCTGGAATCTTTGACCAAGTATTAGCTGAAGAAGTGATTTTTATCTTGAGTAAATGAATTTGTATGTTGGTAATGAGTTTTTTTTCCATCCACAAAAATCAATTAGAAAAATAAAACCAATTATAGTTGAATAAATTTTAATACTTGTATCCATATTTGTGCTTTATTTTTGATTTTTTGAATGTAGTTTGTAAGGTGTATCCAAGAATGCAGATGATCTTCAAAAAGTATTGATGAACTGGTTGCTTGTTTTTTTAAAATCCTGAAAGCTTTAATCACCCAAAAAACTCAATTATAAAGGCCAACAAAAGGATTCAAAAATCCAGTAAGAAAAGTGAATTTTTTGAATTCTTTTTTTTTTGATGAAATTTTTAAAGGTCAAAAATGACATCCAACAATTCTGAGAGAAATTTTAGGAAGCTCTTTAATATTTGTTTTGATCTATAACAGCTAGAAACACAAAAACAAATCATTTAAACTGGAAGACATAAGGATCCAAAAGTTCAATCAGAAAATTGTATTTTTTGGAATTTTTTGCTTTTTTAAAGGAATTTTTTCAGGTAAAATAATACATCCAAAAAATCTGAAGAAAATATTCACATTCTATTTAACTTATTTTTAAATTTACAATACATTGAATCACCCAAAAAAAGAAATCAAGGTAAAATAAAAGGATTGTAATGTCCCAAGCGAAATTTGATTTTTTTGATTTTCTTTTTTTTTTTGAAGGAATTTTTCAGGTGAAAGGATGCATCCAAAAAATATGAAGCAAATATTTGAAAGCTCTTCCAATGGTTTTCATAATTTCTTGCAGCGAAAATAACCAAAAAAATAAAATAGCCAAAATGAGGGTCCAAAAACCCTGGCAAAAATTTGTTTTTATGGAAATTTTTCATTTTTTGATTGCATTTTTGAAGGGGTTCTAATGCCTCCAAAATTACCAAATATTTTTCCAAGGGGTTTAAGAATTCCCGCTATGGGGCTGCACAGGCAGAATTCAAAAAAATGAATTCTTGAAACATGCATGGGATAAAGTTTTTTGTGTCAAATACCAGAGGGGAGCAACCGCGCAACAACATTAAAATGTGTTAAATAAAGGGTTAGATGAGCAAGAAAAATAATGCTCTTAAAATAAAAATAAAAATAAAAATAAAAATAAAAATAAAAATAAAAATAAAGATAAAAATAAAGATAAAAATAAAAATAAAAATAAAAATAAAAATAAAAATAAAAATAAAAATAAAAATAAAAATAAAAATAAAAATAAAAATAAAAATAAAAATAAAAATAAAAATAAAAATAAAAATAAAAATAAAAATAAAAATAAAAATAAAAATAAAAATGAAAATAAAAATAAAAATAAAAATAAAAATAAAAATAAAAATAAAAATAAAAATAAAAATAAAAATAAAAATAAAAATAAAAATAAAAATAAAAATAAAAATAAAAATAAAAATAAAAATAAAAATAAAAATAAAAATAAAAATAAAAATAAAAATAAAAATAAAAATAAAAATAAAAATAAAAATAAAAATAAAAATAAAAATAAAAATAAAAATAAAAATAAAAATAAAAATAAAAATAAAAATAAAAATAAAAAAAAAATAAAAATAAAAATAAAAATAAAAATAAAAATAAAAATAAGAATTAAAATAAAAATAAAAATAAAAATAAAAATAAAAATAAAAATAAAAATAAAAATAAAAATAAAAATAAAAATAAAAATAAAAATAAAAATAAAAATAAAAATAAAAATAAAAATAAAAATAAAAATAAAAATAAAAATAAAAATAAAAATAAAAATAAAAATAAAAATAAAAATAAAAATAAAAATAAAAATAAAAATAAAAATAAAAATAAAAATAAAAATAAAAATAAAAATAAAAATAAAAATAAAAATAAAAATAAAAATAAAAATAAAAATAAAAATAAAAATAAAAATAAAAATAAAAATAAAAATAAAAATAAAAATAAAAATAAATAAAATAAAATAAAAATAAAATAAAAATAAAAATAAAAATAAAAATAAAAATAAAAATAAAAATAAAAATAAAAATAAAAATAAAAATAAAAATAAAAATAAAAATAAAAATAAAAATAAAAATAAAAATAAAAATGAAAATAAAAATAAAAATAAAAATAAAAATAAAATAAAAAATAAAAATAAAAATAAAAATAAATAAAAATAAAAATCAAAATCAAAATCAAAATCAAAATCAAAATCAAAATCAAAATCAAAATCAAAATCAAAATCAAAATCAAAATCAAAATCAAAATCAAAATCAAAATCAAAATCAAAATCAAAATAAAAATAAAAATAAAAATAAAAATAAAAATAAAAATCAAAATCAAAATCAAAATTCAAAATGAAAATTAAAATTAAAATTAAAATGAGCATGAAAATTAATTTGAGAATTTTCATCACAATTTAAACAAATCTGAACAAATAAAAGGAATTCTTGAGGCTCCCTTGGTCAACTGGGGTGTAACTTGTGCCGCAGCACAAAAAAAAGTCTCACCCTGTATGTCCCAGACATGACATACAGGGTGGTCCAACAACGTGGATGTGTGCATGTCCATTGCCATGCCATGCACACTGTATGCTGCGGCCCACATTTCAAGTGGGGCTGGAAATACAGGGTTGAAACTGTATATCTTGCCCTCCCCCACAACCCAATATTGTTGAAAGTTTTTTTTTCTCAATTTTTTTTTCTGATTTTCTTTTTATTTCTTATCATCATTGTTCACTTCAATTCATATGGTGGAACCGCCATCATCAACAAGGCCACTGTTATCTCATTTGAAATGGAATAAATCAAACAACCACAACCTCCTGCAAGCTTAAAAGAAGCATTGCAGCTTGTATCCAAGTACCCTCATTGGTTGCAAGGATTTGGTTTGGAGGGTCATTGCAAAGGATCTTGGAGGGACCAAGGAAAATGGAATGGATTGGCCTGTTGATTTTCCTTCAACACCCTCAAGGCTCAGTTCAGTGAGTTTGGGCAATTATGAAACCTTGGTGGGGCTGGGTGCGATAAACTCAATCAAATAATTGAGCTTGCAGATGAGTAATAGGCCCATCTGGAAAAAAGAAACATTTGTATTTATTTTTTTATCTCCTCTTAATTGATTTTTGAATTCTTTTTTTATATTAAGAGGGAAAATAGAAGCTTTTTAAATGGAGAGGTAATCCATTCCCCATTTAGAATAAAATGGATTGTTTCCTGGATGGAAATCAAGCCATGGGTTTTGCAAGTACCAATTCAGCTGTACCCTCAAGCCTATTTCCAGAAAATGCCTCAATTCAATCATTGGGGAAACTGCTGTCATCCAACAGTGAAGGTTCATTTTTCAGCACCCAAGGGCAATTTCTAAGAAAAAAAAGGACTCACCTGGAGATGGCCAACAAGACAACCCAGATTATCAACAGCATCCTCAAATTAATCCAAAAAAAATTATCCAGAACAACAGGATTTTCCAATGCAATCCAGGCCCTTCAAAACAATTCAAGGCCAACCCCATACAAAGTAATTGGTGCCAGAAAGTTATTTTCATTGAATTGAGACTAGGCAAAGGTTAACCTAGCCTTTGCCCCTGATATTAAAAGAATGTGGGTCAGGGAATTTGTTCTCCATAATTAAAATAATTACATTTTTCTTTTTAAATGCTGATCTAAATTTTTTAAAAAACAACATTTTTTTGTCTCAGATAGATTTTTGAATTGTTTTCTTCTAAAAAAAATCTTTTTTCTTTTCTTTTCTTTTTTTTGGTGGGGGGAGTATTTTTTTGGTTCTTTTTTTTTGTTGGTTTTTTTTTGGTTCTTTTATTTCAAGTTAATATGAGCTAAAAAAATTTAGGAATTAAGTGAGTTAACTGTTGGGTTAGGACCTTAGTATCTAGTATTCCACACACATTTGAAGCCCATGTCACACATGTTGTAGTATACATGGGGAAGCTCAGGATTGTGGAAGGACTCTCTCCTCATCCTTTCACATCCATCTCACTCTGTCTCAGGTATGTTTCCACTCTTTCTTTCCTCCTCTTTGTTTTTCTCTCTTTCTATCTCCTGCTCTTGTGTGACTGATGTCTCTCTCATTCATGCAATTCATATAATCCTTCCACATCCATCTCACTCTGCCCCAGTCAACCTCATCAGTTTATGAGCCCAGATTTCTGCTACCTTCTGTGCCTGAGCTTTCTTAAGGATCCATATTCTTAGCAATAAAGCAACTTTTAATTAGATGACCACTCCCCCATCTCCATCCTTGAAACCCAAATAGTCCAATATGATCAACATTGGCTCTGATGTGTTTATCTCATCTCCAAAAAAGCTCTCAAGCGCCAAACTACCCATTCTCAAGTCCCCAGGCCCAGACTCCAATTATTTGGACTGGAAATTTGTTGTAAAATTGTACTTTGAGGTTGCTGGACTAGAGTGTATCATTGACAATCCTTGGCTGGACAATCCCTTGACTGCCTTGACAAATGAAAACAAAGTTGCCTGCGCTCTGATCACACAAGCAATAGACACCCCCAATCTCAGATATGTGCAAGAACATTGTAGGTATTCTTGTGGCATGTGGGTTGCCCTAAATTTAGCTCATCAATACCAGACAATGGGTGCTTGGGTCTACTTGCTCAGAAATCTCCTCCTCACAAAAATGGACGGAGACAATATCAACACCCACATCAAAACCATGGCCAATTACCACAAACATCTCAACTCACTTATCACCCGCAAAAACCCCCTTACTGCCAATGACGTGCGCATCACTGCCCTTCTCAGCTCCATCCGGCAAGATTGGCTACACTTTGTATCATTGCTCATGAACTAGGAAGGCATCAAATCCAAAATGGTAGTTACTGCTTTGAAAAACATTTCCACTTGTCATCAGTCTCAAACCAACATCAAGGCATCTGTCTTATCAGCAAAATCAAAGCAAACACACTCCAGAAAAAGCTCCAACAAACACTGCTACTTCTGTAACCTAGGCGTCCACAACTTGAACAATTTCCATAATACTCCCCAAGTGTTAAACAAAATCAAAGTTTCTCAGAAATCAAATCCAAATCAGCAGCAACAAAAGAAGCCTGTGGAGAAAAAAAAGCAGCCCACAGGGGCAGGACGCACCACCACAGCTCCAATCACCAACCCAACAAATCAACCACCTTGTGAAGAGGAGTTGGACTACTTGGCATTGAAGTATGAGGTAACTGCCGGTCTAGCTATTGCTCATCAATTGTGCCTTTTGACCACATCCCAAGTAGAGGCCAATATGGATTCTGGATTTTCCATCTTCATGGCCCCCCACATATAGTTGGTCAAGAATCCAAAGCTTGATAACACACCAGTACAAATGGCGGATCACTTGGTTGTTAAATCAACCTACTGCGGTTGTATACAACTGCCCTATGCCAAGGGTCAAAATATTCAAACTCTGGTTGTTCCCTCCTTATGTGAGCCTCTGCTATTGGTTGCAGTTCTATGTGACCTAGGTTTTTCTCTGATCATTATGTCAAAAGGGTGAAACATTCAACCTTACAAGGAAATCAGTTTCAGAAATGCACCCGCAGGAGTAGGATATCAGAGAGGAAATCTCTACTAACTTCCCTCAGAACCTGTGGGTTCTCCATCTGCTGAAGAATCTCAAAGTTTCCATGCTAAACTTTCTCTGTTTGACTACCACCTGAAATTATCTCACCTGGGCCTCAAGCCACTGAAGAAAATTCTCCGGCTGAATAACATCATCATTTTAAATGCAAACAAGATAGAAGTTCAAAAATGTCCCATCTTTATCCAGTGCAAAATGACTTGTTCCTCTTTCAAATCTTGCCATCCCTACCGTTCAACCCACCTGGGGTAACTTATTCACTCAGATGCAGGCTCCTTTGAAGTAGTCTTGAAGGAGGGATAAAAATACTTTGTCACATTTGTTCATGACTTCTCCAAATTCACCGCTGTCTTTCCCATAAAGCTCAAGAGAAATTTATTCAACTGCTTCAAGCTTTTTTGGTTGTCTTTTGAGGTTCCCAACAAGATAAAAATCCTCTCCCTCAGTTCCAATAACAGAGGAGAATACATGCCTTCATCTTTTGAATTTTATCTCAGAAATCTTGGCATATCCCATGAGCCAGGCCCGCCGCATTCACCTGAACTCAATGGGGTGGTGGAAAAAACCAACAGGAAACCTGGGAATGCCATTTGGTGCTCACTCCTACAAGTTTCTGTTCCAAAATAATTCTAGGCAGATGCCCTTTGACACATCTTCTCCTATCATAACCATATCCCTTCCTAACCCCAGCCGGCTTCAAAAGCGCTCTCTCAATCCTCAGATGTGGTACAGTCTCTCCTCTGAACACACATTCATTTGGCTTTCATGTGTGGTTCAAAGTGCCTGAGGCCAACAGAAGAAAGCTTGAAAACAAGGCAACATCTTCCATGCTGCTATTGCCTCTTGGCAATGGGAACAGTTATAGACTATGGGATCTTGAAACTTGCACCTTTTTCAAGATTTTTGATTTAATTTTTGAAGATCTCTCATTCCCATATCCCTCCAAGCTCACCCCCCTTTGCAACATTTTCTTGTAGAATTTCTGTGGCCAAAATCCCCCAGGAATCCCAAAAGCAATCTCCCTGCTGATCAATCATCCCCTCCTCCAACAGTAACACCAATCACTCTCCCGCTGTCCTCCCCTGTCAACAATCCTCCTCTAGATATAGGTCTCAGAGAGGGTGTTGACTGCCGTTTGTCTACTTCCATCCACACTCCTGCAAACCACCTATAATTTCCTTCCTTGTCTTCTGACACCACCAACAGCCCAGTAGATCAATCTGATTCCCTTCACTCAATCACCTCTCCAGCCCCAGACCCTTCCTCCATAACAAGCTATCAAGACAACACTGTTGTCCATATTCAACTCCCACCTGCCCCTCCACTGTTCCCTTGCTTGGCGGCGCCTTCTTGCTGGTCAACTCACACTAGGCAACCTCCAGATTGATACAGCCATTGGTCTAAGTCTTTCCGCAATCCCTTGGAGGTTGACACCCCAAAGACGTGGAGTCAACTTCTCCAATCCCCCAAAAAGCATTGTTGGCTGAAGGAAGCAGAAAATGAATTTGCCCCACTTCTTGGGGTTCAAACCTGGAAACTAGTTCCACACCCTCAAAAATAGAAAATTATCAGATTGAGGTGGGTATTTAAAGTAAAAAAAAAGAGTTTATTGGTCAATCCAAAAGTTGAAGCCAAGGCTGGTGGCAATGGGGTACTCCCAAACTTGTGGGATTGACTATCAAGAGGTATTTTCCCCCACCTTATAGCTTGAAACCCTTCAACTCATACTCAGACTGATGGCTTCTAATGACTGGAAAGGGCAACAGGTTGACTTCAAGACTGCATTCCTCAATGGAAGCTTGAACACAAGGCTTTCATGGAACAACCACCAGGCTTTGTGGATCCACAAAACCCAGATTGGGTTTTTCAACTTGACCAAATGCTTTAGAGCCTCAAAAAATCTCCTAGGCAATTGAATTGAGAACTTCATCAGTGCCTAGTAAATCTCAAATTTGAGAATTCAAAGTACAATCCTACTCTTTACTTCAATATTGACTAGGGAAAGCTTTTGTGTGCTCCCAAAAAACACATAGAAAACCTGTAAATAGTAGGTGAACTGGCATATGTTGAGAACCTCATCATTTCCCTAGGAAAAGATTTTCAAATAGGGGCCAACAAGGACTTACACCACTTTTTCTCCCTTCAGATTAATTGCAACCGTTCCAATTTTCTGATATACCTAAACCAATCCCACTAAATCAATTCTCTCCTCAAACTCTTTCTTGACCACAAAACAATCTTGGCTCCTACTCCCACAGACTCCTACTTCAAAAACATCTGTTGCCTCTCTCCAGATGAACCCTCTTCCTCCAGGCCATACAATCATTTCATTGGCTTGCTTCTGTGGGTGGCACAATGCACTTGACCTGAAATTTTTTTTGTCATCAATTGCTTTTGGAACACCTCCGCAACCCATCTGAAGCACACTGGCAAGCGGCGCTACAGGTGCTTCACTATCTGGCCTCCACCAAGGAAATGCGTCTCAAAATTGGTGGATTGCTGAACGTTGCTGGTTTCTCTGATTCTGATTGGGAAGAAGACCGCAAAAATAAAAAATCAACCTCTGTCTATGTGTATTTTGTTGAAGAAGGAGCTATCTCATGGAAGTCTTGTAAGCAGGCAACTGTTTCACTCTTTAGCACAGAGGCCAAATACAAAGAGCTTTCCAACTCATGTAAATAAGGCCTCTGGATCAAACATCTCCTTTCAAAGATTTCTGTCTGCACACCCAATCCAATTGGCCTCCATGTTGATAAAAAGGGTGCCAAGGCTCTTCCAAAGAACCTCAAAACACCACACTTGCAACCAAACACATCCATGCAAGATACAATTTCATCCTTGAATATGTGCAAGACGCCTCCATCAACCTTGTCCATATGTCAACCAAATACATGTTGGCCAATATGCTCACCAAACCCCTGAAAAGGGTTCTGCTTGAAAAGCACCATAAAATGTTTGGAGTGGTTTTCTGATTATCTTTTTCTCTTCTTCTCTTCCCTTTGTTTCATATCTGCTTTTAGATTCTCTTTTCCATTTATGCATCAAGGGGGGGTGATGGGTGAGTACCCTTGTTTCAATTATGCCAGACACATTTCAAGCCCATGTCACACATGTTGTAGTATACCTGGGGCAGCTCAGGATTGTGGAAGGACTCTTTCCTCATCCTTCCACATCCATCTTACTCTTCCCCAGGTATTTTTCCTCTCTTTCTTTCCTTCTCTTGGTTTTTATCTCTTTCTATCTACTTCTCTTGTGTGACTGATGTCTCTCTCATTCATGCAATTAATATAATCCTTCCACATCCACCTCACTCTTCCCCAGTCAACCTCATCATTAACATGAGGTACAAAAATCAGAAATAACTGGGGAATTCAAGAAATAATTGAACAATACTGAGTCAAAAAATTTAATTTATAATTTCTATTGAAAATTTGAGAATCAATTGAGTAATATTGATTAATTAAAAAAATTGTGTCATTTTATTTTCATTGAAAATTTGAGAAATAATTAATTGAGTAATATTTTAAGTCATTTTAATTTCTAATTTCTGTTTTTGAGTCATTTTAATTTCTAATTTCTGTTTTGCTTGAGGAATGAAACAGTAAAATAATTTAAATTTCTTTTGTAACTTTTCTACTTTTTTGATGCAATGAAATCTCTCTTTTGGGATGCCCCTTGGTTTCTTCATTTGAAAATCCTAAACTAAATCCTTAATTATCTTGAGTTAAATTATATTGATTCATTGGCTCTTGATTCATTGGTTCAAAAGATTGATCTTCTGGACTTTCTTCATCTTTGTGAAATTCTGGGAAATTTTTTCTTGATAAAATTGTGGAAGAGCATCATACTAGTGACCATTTTGGATGGGAACTCAGCAGGATATTCAATTCCTATGGACATAACTGTAAAAAGTAAAGAGAGCTTGAGCTCTAGTGAGAAGAAAGGATTAAAGAATGAGTGAAAGGAGCTTATAACGTCAAGCGTAACGGACCTGAGATCAGGAGGAAAAGGACACTCCGGTTAATGTGTTGGCTGAACAGATGATTGAATTCCACTTGAGAGCACCATGGTTTAAATAGACTAAATACATGATTGGCCAACAAGTGGTTGAGTACAAAATCAATAAGGTAAAATTAGCATAAGCAGTTTAAGTGACATGGTAAGTGAAATGCTATGACTAAAGAGTCTGATAGCCATGACTAAACAGTCTGATAATCACAATACTACAACACAGCCCAGTTACATTTTACCTGTTGTTTTAGTACTTGAAGGTTAACAATAATAAGATCAAATCAATCAAATCAATGGTACTCTGAACTCCAGTGAAAGTAACATAAGAGAAAACTCAAACTCTAACAATAACCTTGAATTTCCTTTTGATGAAACCAAAGATCCCCTCAATCACATTTTGTGCTGAACAATTGTGCAGGTTAAAAAATTCTTCTTTCTTTTTGGGTCTAAAGCAAAATCAAAATTGAATGAAAATCCATGGTTGAATTGAGAAACAAAAAAAGATTCAAAAAAAAATTGAAACTCACTTGTTTCCCACATGATCCCAATCATTCAAATGATACCTTATCAATCTTTATGGAACCAGAAAATCATCACACAAAGCAAAACCAGCATCACCCAAGAGGTATCTTCCTTCAGGTATTTTGAGTGAGCTTTCTCTTGCAATTTTCCAAAGTCTTCCATCTGAAGCACTTCCTTTACATCCAGCTAAAGCATAGGTGAATTCCATTTCAAAATTTCAAACTCCCAGACAATTTTGTGAACTATTTCCTTTGCATTCTATGAACGTGTCTCTTTTTGAAGCTGGAACCATGATTGGAATGCGAGTGACATATATTTCCCCAATACAGTCTTTGAAAAAGGATCTGAATTTTGTATTTTTTGAGATGAAGGTTGAAACTTGAGTGTTCTCAGTGGGAAGTTTAATAAATTTTCCAATCAATTGCTGTGTGGTGACCAGGTTGGTGAAAAATTTGTTTATTATTCTCAACATGTTGAATCAGTTGAAAAATGGTTAAAAAAATTTACTTATTTCTTTTTTTTATTATGATTAAAAAAATTAGAATTAATGGAAAAAAAATTTAAATTTTTTTATTATGATTATAAATGATTAGAATAAATAGAAAAAAAATTGAACAAAGTCTTACTTTGAGATGGTGGAGGCTGATCTTTGGAATCTTTGCTGAATTTTTCCATTGGAATTCCCATTCACCAAAAATTAAAGAAAAATTCCAAGTTTCTCTAAGGGAGAAACATATCTAGAAGGGCAGATTAAATTTTTTTATACCAGTAAGTTTAGATGTGATAGAAAACACTCTTTGTTCATTCCAAAATTTTGATAAATTGGCAGGGGATTTTCATTTTCAATCATTCTTGAATCCATTGAGAGCCAGAAAGGGAGGATAAATTCTTGTTAATTCTTCAGGATGCCTTCTTCATCATGGTTTTAATTTATAGATTAGCTACATTAAAAGCCATGAGGCTGTGAATTTAGATTTTTCAACAAAATTTTTGATGTTGCAGCTGGGTGTTTTGATTGATGTGATTGGTGATGAGAGACAAGGGCATGCTGGAAAAAGAGGGGGATTGGTGGAGATTTGACTGTAATCAAGTTGTTTTTTATGAGGCAGAGGTGGAGATTTGACTGAAATTGAGGTGGTTTCAATGAGGTGGAGGTGGGATGGAGTTTCTGGAGGGTTTGAGTTTGTCATGTTGAGGGATTAGGTTCAATGTGGGGTGAGTTTGTAAATTTTGTTAGGGTTGCATAAAAATTTCCAAATGGGGGTGTATATTGAAACCCCAAGGTGTATATTATTTTGTAAAAATCTTTTTTTGGGCCTCTTCCATGCCCATATGCACTTACAGATACATGTGTGTGGTTTCCAAAAGAAAAATTAGAAAAATAGAGTGAACTGGAACAAAAAATAAAAATAAAAAAAATTAGCAGGGGTTTCTTCCATAAAGATACATTCATCCCAGACAGAATTTGTTTTCCTCAAATTTTTAAAATATTTCAAAAGTTTTTGGATTATTATTTTAAAATCTTTGAAGCCTTCAAAACAGCAGGGATCTGAAATTCTCTCAATCTCCTGGTCAACCCCTGCATTTTTCATGACACCAAAGTTATCCAAACAGTGGGGGCTCAATCCTTTATGGTTTCAATTGTTGGGGAGGGGGGGTTCAAATTTCCAACCCATGGAACATTGTGAAAATTTTGTTTTAATTGAAGTAAATTTTTCAATAATTTTCTGTAAAAAGTACCAGTTCATACTTCAGTTGCAAAAACGCCACCACAGGTCTGAATCTAGATGAAAATGTGAAAATTTATACAAACATTTTTGAATATAGACAACAAGTCATTGATTTAGAGCATCCCCAATTGTTGGAGAGTGCGGCTTGTTAGGTAGCGAATTGCTAGCCAAAAAAATAGCTAGAAAGTGTTTTAACACTTGCGTTTCACAACTGTCTGCTCCCCAAGGCCACGGTAGCTAGCTAACAACCCAAAGCGCACAATTGTCTGCCACATCAGCAGCTCTTTAGCTAGGCCCCCGCTTTGTAGCAACTTGCAACTTGTTGTTGCAACCCAATGTCACAAGTCATCATCACCAATCATCCTCCAAAATCCACTCAACAAATCCCAACCTTTCAGCCTTTAAACACCTACATACCACCTACCACCTCTCCAAAAAGAAGATGGCCCCCTTCCTCACCCTCAAGAAGTAATTCCCTTTTTCCAGCTCCCACTTAAAACATCAACAAATTTTCCTTGAAATTGAAGAAGAACTTCATAAAATGCAATTTTGTCAAAGAAGGAACAAATCAAGAAGAACCATGATCAATTTTAACCAAGTTGAAGGCCATTGCAATCTCATGGCTGATTATTTTAATCAAGATGCAAGATACACAAACCAGATGTTTGAGAGGCAATTAAGAATGAGCAAGGTTACCTTCCAAAGGCTAGTAATGGATTTGGGGGCTCATCACCCCTATTGGACCCAAGAAATGGTAATTAAATCAACCCCACTTACCAAGAAATCCCTTCCATTGTTTCAAAATGTAATCAATATTGACATATATTTTTTAAAAACTTTTTCAGGACTGTTGCGGAAAAATTGGTCTTTCTCCTCATCAGAAAATGACTGCTGCAATTCCTCAATTGGCCTATGGATATTCCGCTTACTGCACCAAAAAATATGTTAGAATTGGCAAATCAACTGCAATGGAAACTTTGAAGAGATTTGTGAATGATATTGTCATTTTATTTGAGGGGGAATACCTGAGAGGTCCAACAGATGAAGAGCTCTCAGTTATAATGAAAGAATATGAAGCACATGGTCTCCCAGGATTTTGTGTTACCATTGATGGAATGCATTGGGTCTGGAAGAATTGCCCCAAAGCTTGGGCTGGTCTGTTTCAAGGAAAAGAAGGATTTCCAACAATTGTTTCAGAAGCAGTAGCATCATTAAATTTAAGAATATGGCACTGTTTCTTTGGCTCACCTGGGACTCACAATTACATCAATGTACTCAACAGTAGTCACATATTTGATGAATCTATCACAGTTATTGTTTTTCATTATTTTATTTGCCTTGTTTCATGTTTTTTTGACTTATTGACAGATTTTATGGGTATTTTTTTTCAGGCACTGCATCAGATGTATCTTTTGAGATCAAAAATCATCAATATACCTATGAATACTATTTGGCTGATGGAATATATCCCAACTGGCATTTTTTTGTCAAATCTTACAGAAGTCCTCAATATCCTTCAAGTAAAAATTTCAATCAACTTCAAGAAGGAGCCAGAAAGGACATAGAAAGAGCATTTGGAGTTTTTCAAGGTTGATTTGGAATAATTTCTCAACCCAGTAGACTTTGGTTCAAAGAAGATATAGTTAAGATTATGAAGTTCTGCATAATTCTTCATAATATTATTGTGGAGGAGAAATCTCCCTGTGATCCTTTTCTTAATCACAATATTTCCAGTTCTACCACCACTAAAATCTCCTCAAATTTTCATGATCCTGCTTTATTTCATACTTTTCAATCTCTCAGTGAAAATACTTCTAGGCTTCATGATTCAACTCTTCATTACCAGCTCATCAATGATTTAAAGATTCAAAATTGGATGAAGAGGTGAATTGAGGGTTGATTTTTTTAAATCTCTCAACATTTCTTTGCCCTTTTATTTTTTTAATTCTTTCCAATCATGAAAAAAACTAATATTTCAAGTTCCCTCACAATATTTCCTTGCCATTTTATTCTTTTGTTTCAAATCATAAGTAAATATATATATTTCTCAATCTTCCATTTCATGTTTTCAAAGATTATTCATTTGAAATCAATCAGAGTCCAAAGAAAATAATGCAAAACAAAAAGAGGTACAGGCCAATTTGAGGAGTAAAAGTAGTCATATATGTGGTACTTTGATACAGATACTTGTGTTTATTGAATTGCCCTTCTAGTTTATCTCAGATTTTTTTCTTAAACATCCTCAACATCTCTTTACTGTCCTCATCAGGACACCCTTCTTCATATTTTAAAATGACCCTCAACTTCCCCATTGCAACCTTGAAGTCTGCTTTCTTGCATTCCAAATTGTACATCTTCTCTGCAAGGTTGTTCTGCTGCTCACCAATTTTGTTTTTCTTCATCAGGATGTTGATTTGTGAACCACAATCATTGCCATATTTGGAATTGGGCTCTGAGTTCAAGCAACGTTGCTTTGCGGCCTTAAAACCCTCTGGTCAAGCCAAGAAATTGGCAATGGAGGGCAATGATGGGAGTTGCCTTGCAGGGGTGTTTGGCTTGCTGAGGCCATATCTGGAGGCCAGTTTGCCAATCCATTTTGGGTGGTTTCAAAGGATTTACAAAGCGCCTTCAACTTTGAATTGTTGGAACTTGGTTTGTTGGTGGTATAGCTCCTTTGCATGGTGCATCCAGTCCATTGGACTTGAGACGCTTGGTGGTGATTGTTCAATTGAACAATAGATGGCCAAAAACTTCAAGGTGGCGGTGTTGAGGTTGGCCCATCTATAGAATAGAGAGAATGACAAGTTTTAGTTTGTGTACCACCAAGAGAAGTGAGAGATAAAGAGAAAAATCAAATCCTACCTGGTCCAGATACCCTCCAAATCATGGTAAACACCTTTTCTGTGGATTTTGAAGTCTTCCTCAACCCGCTTGAAGAAGTTGATGCCAGTTTGGTTTGTTGCAAATTCTGGATGTTTGCTTACATGGACCCACAATTGAGCAAGCTGCTCCTCTTCTTGAGGGTTCCAGTTTGGCGCTTTTTTCTTCTTAGCTTTGTGAGTCTTTGTTGGCATGCTAGATGGGAGGCTGGTGGGGTCCATATTGGGTGATGAAGATGGTGGCGGGTTTGGATTGGCAGTGTGGAAAGTAAGAGACAGCTACTCTCCTAGTTATCCTTGAGTTTGGAAGCAATGGTCTCAGTCTCTGTAAGGTTAAGGATGCTCCTTTACTTTTAAGAAAGAGAGAGAGAGAGTAAAAAAAAATGATGAATTCCTTCCCTTACTTTTCCTTTCCCTGCCCCAGATCCAATATATGATAAGATATATGATAAGAGCTGGGGTTGAGAGCGCAAACTTTATGCCCACACTCTCAACCCTGACCTAAGTACAAGCGCAATGACAGCCCAACAAAAAATCTAAAAGAAACCCTAGGCACAGAACCCTAGCCTAACCCTAATCTGTTCCCTGCCTGCTTACTGTTACTTACAACCAGTTTGTCCTTCTCATGACGCGTCCCTCCGCCGCGCCCTACTTGGAGCACCTTGCTTGTCCCTATCCGCCTAGCGTGCCGCGTGATTTCCTGCCCCATGGGTCCGCCCACGCTTGGGGGCTCCCAACCCGGGCCTATAGCCCCAATTGCCCCGCCCTACCTTCCCAAACTAGCTTCCCACAAACCTGGTTGGGCCAGCTTCATTCTTGGGTCTGTAATGTCCAAGCGGGCCGCAGTCCGCCACATCCAATCAAGCACAACCCATGCCTGGTATGCCAAGCCCCGTGGTGCCTACTGCTGAGACCACGTGCATCCAAGTGCTGAGCCTGACCTACCAAATGCTGACCACGCCAACCATGGCGCGGTTCCCAATCCAAGGCTATATAAAAACACCACAGCAGTGATATGCTTCAAGGAGGGAGGGAGTGGAGGGAGGGGGGAGGGGGGGAGGGGGAGGGGGGAGGGGGAGGGGGAGGTAGGAGGGGGGAGGGGGGAGGGGGGAGGTCAGAGGGGGGAGGTGGGAGGGGGGAGAGGGGAGGTGGGAGGGGGATATGTGGGGAGGATATTGCTGGGGAGGATATCAAAGTTAGGATGGATGGAGGGTATCTACATATGAGGGTGGCAGGGTATGGCGGGGTATTGGCATATAGGGTATGCAAGAGATGTCAAGCAGGGGAGCTGGCAAGCTTGCTAAATTCCAATAAGTTTATGGAAATCTTGGCAGACTTATGGAGCTTGCTTGCTAGCAAGCCCTTATTTTTGCATGATTGTGAAAATCTCTTGGTAAACTTAGCTAAAGAGTGGGTTTAACAAGACAATTGGGGATGCCCTTAGACACAAAATTCCAACTGCATGCCTTTCTTTCTCATTGCAGACCTTTTATGCTTCTTTTTTTTCTTCTCTTTTTTTTTTGAATCAATAAGTGGTGCCTTTATTAATTACCAAGGCATGAATATAGCCTGAGTCATTGAGGTTTGATTTCAATGAAAAAAACCTTCAAGTCCCCTTGTTTTGTCCATTCATGGATTCATACATCCTCAACTGATTCCTTCGAGGAGCAGTTTTCATTCGTCCTTCCCATTCCCACGACCGGTTAAGTAATTATGACCAGCCACAAGCAACACAGTCGGCTTTTCTGGAGACTTAGTTCATAACAAAGCTCTTGAATTATTCAATATTGTATACTTTTTTTTTAGTAAAATACAATCCCTTAGTTTGAAAGTTGCAACTTCTAATAGTATTTTTTTCACATGACCAGCATCGTAGGATTAAATCTACAACTCGAATTATTTATCTGCTAGATTGAATTCACAGAAAAACTTCGCCTCACGTTTCAGACTGCTTCGATCGAAAGTTTTAAGTTCTAAACTCCCTGACCTATAAATATAAAGAGAGACGGAAAAATGAGAATTATTGACCAGCTTGTCGAGCAATGGACCAAACAAAACGATTCAAGCACAAATTTTTCAATATGTTGATCGTATGCAGATACGGGGGCCAATTTTTCTACAATTATTCTTAGTCAAAAGATAGTCTTCAGCATGAATCTTGAATATAACAACGGAGCTAGCACCTAAGTTAGCACTTTCCGATAAATAGCCCTAGGGATGATCTCACGTTGAAAGTAGATTCAGGAGAGAAAATTTCTTCACGAAACAAGTTTGTTTTAGTTCTTAATTCTAAGCCGCTATCGAAACCAAAGGACTGCTAGATTCGGTAGCTTATCCTTTCGCCCGTCCCGAGGGGGAAGCAAAACCAGGTTATCGCTTTTCATCGTTACATTGGTCCATTCGCGACATTTCGATTGATATGTAATCGACTTTTAGTAAATCCAATCCTGAAAGCGGTAATGGCGACCTTATCGGCTTGCTTGGATCGGTTGGCCAAGGATCGGCGGGATTGCTAGAGACACCATGGTAGGCTGTTGCCTGCGACGCGTTGGGCCCCGTCGTCGCCTTTTTCTCATCAAGACAAACGTTGAAATTGGCGGCGTCTGAACCAGGCTCATCCCGATTTGAGCTGAAGAAGTTTCGGACGCGGATTCCGGGGGTCGATGCTGAGATGTGGGTCGTATCACGCTCGGTGAAAATTCGCCACTGGCGCGGGAGTTTGGAGAAGAAATATTCGTCAACCATCGCGCTTGAGCAAAAATTATCGGTTAATTGGCTCTGATCAAAAGAAAATTTTTACACTTTGGAAAATCATGGCCAACGATGCCAGGGTAGAGCCGAGTAACACAAGCCATGTGGTCCTTGATCTCCATCGCTTGCTAATTTGATAGTCATGGGGCCCGACCAAAGCCATCGTCAGTCAACGTGCGAGCAAGCTTGATCTCAGTACTTGTACTAACTCTGCGACGGCCTGGTCAGCGTGCACTGTTCTTATGATGGCACAAATGGTATGAATCAACAAGTTTAGCAGCATGATTGAGCAATGCACGATTAAATAAACTATAAAGGAAGAGAAGCAGGGGGAATTTTTGATGGGTCAAAATATCTTTGAATCTTTTGGTATGGAAACGCATGCAAATGAGCTCACTATATCCATTACGAAGTTCTTTAAACGAGGGTGGGGCTTGGACTGAAGGCGAATAATTTTTCATGCCCCCAGCGGTGGCTTGTGGCTCAGTAATCTGCTCGTGCGGAGATTCCGGCGACCAGGCTTTCCCCCGAACAGAAGAGGGAAACAGTTGCTGATCGGTAACTGCCCGCAAGTTACCGCGAGGCTTCATTGGATTCCGTGAAGCTTTCAAAGATTGTCTCAATAGTTGGAGTAAACGAGCGACATTAACGGCATAAAACTAATCACTTCATCAGCTTATTTGTAAATTTTCCAGCAACTTTTACTCAAAATGTTAGGCGAGACGCCGAGTGAACAAACGTCAAGGATGATTACAACAGAAGGCTTACGACAGCAAGGGCAAGACCTATTGATGACCACGTCCTAGAAGACCAGACCCAGCAAATCATAAAGTATTTCCCCCTTCTGACGTACGCTCGTAACAACTGCGTCGTGAGTCGATGTACAGGATTATTCAGATCTTGACCCGGAAACCAATCAGCTGCAGCATATTCCAAATACGAAACTAAGCTGTTATAGGCATCTGATTCGTCTTCAACACCTAAGGCAAGCACGACCGACCATGCTACGGTTTGGATTGTAACGATTACCGGCAGTACATAAAATAGTATGTTGAGGAAGAGAGGGTGAGAAAACAAGTTCCTCGGCTTTCCCGAATACCTTGGTGAGCACAGACTGGAAATTCTAGATGAGAATGCTGTGAATTGCTGACGATCAAGCTCGCTGGTCAGAATGAGCTTACCAAGTGTATAAAGAGCTGAAGGCTGTAACATGAAACCCAAAATATCCGGGAAGCCTAACAGTAAACCCCTACCAATTAGCATTCTTCTCAAGGCGCAATAGTGGGGTATTTTATCTACCGACAGGCATAACTCCCAACTAGGGATTCAGAAAAAATGAAAGACAATTAGCTCTTGTCTTGAGCGCAATATTTTAAACTCACTCACCAAACGTGCAAATAGGCCCTGAGGATAAACGAAGTCGAATTCAGACTCCAATAATCAAGAAGAATATAGGTCACAAACACAAGACTGGATGCAAGCTGGGATATTACTACAACCTTCGGGGGAAGATTGTAAGGTTGAGCTCTTCACTGATTTGGCGGACTTAGGGTGACCAAAAATTACTAACAAGGCCGCTGTTCATAACATGATAAGGCGTTGAAACTGTACAGAAGTATCAAAATTATCCATTGGTCAGGATGAAGAAGAGGCTTCTGTTTGATCATGAGTTCGAGGGAGTTCACGGCTTAACTGGAGGGGACGTATTGTTTTCGTAGCAGCCAAGTGTGCTTAATGCGGGCCTCGGGACCACGCCGGAGCGGGACCCACAGTACAAAGATGCAGACAAGCACAGTTATAGCGTGAATGCAGCCGAAGGCGATTAAGACCTTACGAACCATCTCCGAGTATTCCGGGAAAGCAACCTGGTTGATCTGGTTCAACAAATTGGAGTACGGGTTCCGCTCAGCTGTTCCTCCGAGAGTATCTGTCCATTGCGCGCTAGGCCCGATAGACGTCATGTGGTGGAATTGAAGCAACCAATCTGTTGTCCGGGTAGATCCAGGTCTGGCCGGGTACGAACTCGGATTTCCTTGTCGAATATACAGCTAGATCGGGAAGACGAGCGAGCCAAGGGGGATAAAAATTCAATTCGCTAACTCTGTGGATCTCGTTGATTCAGATTAGCCTCTTGAAATAAAACGCAGGTTCATCAGACCACGAAGTTTTGACAAGAAATTTTTGCTTATAACTGGGAGGTCTATGGAGTCTACCAGATATGAATATGGCTTCGCTTTCCAACGATGGAAACTAAGCTAACAAACAAGCAGAATACCCGGGTTTCAAATGATTGAAAGCCTTTAGAGCCATGCGGAAGCGTTGAAAGGCTCGATATAAATGCGTAAGCTGTCCCACAAGGCCGGGCCCTCCACCCAATGAGCTATGGGGAGGCACTTTAACTGTCGTTCGAAATCAACTTCATCTGAATTTCTCTCTCGCTAATAGACCAGCGGTTGTTGAGTGATCCACTGTATCGCACTTCGATTCCATTGGGAAAACGCCACAACCACTAACTAGGTTGAGTGATATTAATTCTTGTTATTCTAGATAATTAAGGCACCACGATAATGTGGCCTCTCGTGTACTCTACATCCACTTTTTCCCAATCAAACCACATCATGACATTCTCTGTGTATGTATTGCAATATCATGTAAACGAAGTCACGGAATATTGTCCAGTGACAATACTACATACGTACATTCTGCAGCCTTGGTTTCAGTGAAAACAAGTTGTCGTTGCTGCTTCTTATCGCAGCGGCCGGAAGCCGAGGTATCGTGGCTTTTTGTACCTGGTTGTGTAATACGGAATGTCCTCATTTTACCTGTGCACAAGTTAGGTCAACACCCAGCCGCCTGCGCTTCATTCTTTGCGAGCCCGCTTGATCAAGCCTTCGCATTTCGGCCAGTGTTCGAACAATCATCGCCAGGGGGGTACATATGAGCAAGACTGAACACCTTTAAACCAAAAGAGTTCGATCTCTCGTCCGATGCGTTTGGGTAAGAGCGCTTCGTCCGGCTACGGCCCCGATCCTCTTCGCTATGCCTAGTACCACACTCGCATGGTGAGAATGCTGTATGTACATACATATGCATATAGATACATATGTATGTAGATACACACATACAAGGGGGACGTTGGACAATTTAAAGTCTCCGCAGAGATGTGATAAGTGCCAACACCCAGGCAATTCAATTGATGTACTTAAAGTGCGTTCGGCTGCCGCGTGTAACTGTAGCTGTAGGTTACGAGTTACATATCCGCCCATGGGCGGGCTTGTAGCTGTAACTTTGGACAAGTCCCCGGGGCCCCGCAGCCAACCACCCTGCCCATTTGTAACTGTAAACTTCAAGAATGGGCGGGAAAGGCAAAGGTTACAGCTAGTTACAAGGTCAAAGCCTTGTAACTTGCCATTACCTTTTTTTGCAGGGGAAATGTGGGAGTGTAAATTTGGTAGAAGTTACACTTGATGGGTTACAGTGCTTGCCAAACACCCAAAATTGTGTAACTTTAACTCCATGTGACTTCAATTTGGCAGGCGGTGTGGTGCTCTTTTATGGACGCTAGTCAGGAAAGGGCTGCAGGCTCAGCAGCAGTCAGGTAGGCCCAGCAGCAGTCAGGTAGGCCCAGCAGCGGTCGGGTTGGGCTCAGCACCTGGAGACAGGAGACAGACGGATTGCGCGGATTGCGGATTGGAAGGCTCACGCCAATCGGAAAGCTTGCGCAGATCGGACGGCTTGCGCGGACCAAGCGGATCGCACATTGCAAGACGCGCAGATTGGGTCACACGGGTACGCCCCAGATACCTGGAGCGGGTTGTTGGGCGGATGCGCGTGGGCGGGCAAACCAGGCGTATGTTGATAACAAGGGGCATGGGTTGGAGGGGTAGGGTTGGGCTAGGGTTCTGTGCTTAGGGGTTGTATTTCATCATTCTTGCTTACTTGTGGTTGTACTTAGGTTAGGGTTGAGAGGGAGGACTTAAATACTTCACTCTCAACCCTGGGTTGTAGGGGGGGATCATTGGATCATCACTTTATCACTTTATCACATCAGATTGGATTGGATTGGAAAGGAAGGAACCCATCTTATTATCACTCTATCACTCTCTCTCTCTCTCACTCACTCACTCTCTCTCACTCACTCTCTCTCTCTCTCTTGACTGGCTGCATCCAATCTCCTTACAGAAGCTTTGATCAATAACTTCCGGAACTCAAGGACAACTTCAGGGGTGTTGCCCCTTTGGTTTCCACATCTGGGGGTCTGGCCGGGAAAAATCTTTTGTCAAAGTCTCTCAAAGGTACTCACGGATGCTACCAACAGCTGCTTCTCTTCCGTCCTCCTCCCACAGCCTCTGCGCTACCCCATGGATTTACCCGCATATTTGACTCAACATTGCGGAAGTGGAGCAATTCATCTCACGGTATGAAATGATTGCTGACTCTGAAGGTGTTTTGGATTTTGAGAAGGCGCGCCATGTTGTCCTGTTCATTGAGGATGCGGAAGCGCGTCGGGACGTAGAGGAGATGGGAGGCTACCTGAACCTGGATTGGCCGGCACTGAAGGAGGACATGCTGGCAAGATGGGGGAGGCGCGGCTCCCGCTTTTGGAAGGAAAATCTCAAGCCATCCGTGGAATTGGATTACAAGGCAGGCGCGCGCGGCGGGATCCGGTTGCAAGCGGAATTGGATTACGCAGAGATGTATTACAGAGCAGTGTGCAATCCAGCCCCACCACCAGCAACTATCCCTTGGGCTAGCAAACTCGCGGAGGTGGCAAGGGGCCTTGAGGCCTACCTGGAGAGTATTCAGTCTCTCAGCGCGTGTGCGCAAATGGGGAGGACGACAACTGTTGGCAGACAAGACAGAGGGACCGGACAGCGGATTTGAACGCGGAATTGGTTTCCCCAGTGGGGGCTAAGTACGTGTTGGGGAAGCGGGACTCAACAGGACTGGTGCTGCCTACTGATAGGAAGCGGGCAAGGACGACGGAACGGGAAATGGATGCTCTGTGTGGTTTGGGAATTGGCAAGCGGCGGACAGATCTCACAAAAGGGGAAGACGCGGCAATGGAAGAGACGGGCCACGTGTCGGAGGATTGCGACCAGAGCCGGACTTCTTCGACGGCGGGGAGCGCGCATTTGGAAAGGGTAGGGGCAGCGGCGGAAGGGACAAACCATGCGCCGAAGGATGGCGACCAGAGCCGGACCCCTTCAATGGTGGGGAGAATGAGGATGGGGCATAAGATGTGGCAGCAACGGAAAGGACGGGCGTGGAATGGACGGACGGGGGTCGGAGTGCAGGATGGATGGTCCCAGAACGGGCGCGCAGCCATCACAGCTAGCAAGAGCCTTGGGATTGGTGCAGCGGATGCTTGCGGCAGGGCTTCAGGGCTGGAACGGGGAGGGATATGATGCCAACGGCACAACTGGGGAAAAGGATGACGGATTGGCGGGGACGCTGGCAACAGAAGGTTGAGGAATTGGCTGGCAAACAAGGCCCCTGCGGGATTGGTTGAGGCAACGCGCCGCAGATCTGGTGATGAGTATAGGGGGCGCGGTTGGTCAAGGACAGCGGCAAAGTTGGGGGGGAAGCTAGCGCAGATGTGGAAGGTTGGAGTTGGGACGCAGGACGCAGGCTCAAAAAAAAAAAAAAAAAACTGTTTTTTTTCTTGTTCTGTCTTATCTATTCATTCTTCCTTTTCCTTTTTTTTTCTCTTCCTGTCTCTCTCAAGGATTGCCTACGCACGCTGGCGCGCCAAGGTCTCCCCATGTACTCTTGCGGATACTCTCACTGGCACGGATTCCTCACTTTCAGACTCACTGGCGTGGATTTCTCGCCTTTGCCAATTTCTCTCACTGGCGCGGATCTTCTGTCTCCAAGGCGCGGATCTTGCGCGCAGTTCTTATTCTCTCTCAGGGACTCACAAGCCTGAAGGCTACTCAATTGCGCACAACGTGTGTCTTTTTGTGTATAGGCGCTAAATACAAAGGAGAAAGGATAAGGAAAGGAAATGAGGGGGGGGGCAATCTGTTTAAGTTGGTCCAGCTCTCATCATCCTCACTGCATCCAAGCAAGCCGCAGCAACCAAGTTGCGGAATGAGGCCAGAAGTTTGGACTGGGAGTTGGCGTTGTGACCATGCGGCGCGGCTAGGAACCTCCGGAGGAGTCCATCCACGTTGAACCTTGCAAGTGGGACGGCCCGAACAATTGGAATAAAGTCCGGGATCTTGGGAGTACCGGCCGGGGGAGTGGGGTCCGGGCCTGGAGCGGCGTCAGGGACAGGAGCCGGTTTGGGCGATGAAGGGACCACAAGAGGGGACCGTTGACGGGCCGGCTTGGGTGAGGAACGCGGAGCTGGGGATGGTGACAGCAGTGGCGGGGCAGGACATGGAGCCGGGGCTGGTTGCAGAGGAGGTGGAGGAGGAGCAGCTGGACGAGTGAAGAATTGCCGGTCCATTGTGGGCTGGTTGATGCAGACCCGGGCCGCCCAGGTTTGAGCCACGTTCTGATACGCCGCAAAGTTTGGGAATTCCGCGCGTCTTGGAGGCCCAGCACAACGGTACGGTGAGCCTGAGTCATGGCTTTTGCGCAAGGATGGGCCAGGAGGAGCGTGGGGGAGCTGGCTGGGGTCCACTTGTGGCTTGAAATTTCCTTGTTGCTCAAAACCACAAACAAGTCGCAACGGGCCCTCTTGCGCGGTCAGGGTTGGGGTTGGGCATGCGGACAAGCAGGCGGCATATCATCACTCAGCAAGCAACGGCGGTGGCTGGCGCGGCAAGGGATGCATGCGCGACGGCCAGGATTGATTGGGAAGGCAAGGCTGTTCTGGCTGCAATAGGTGCAGGACGCCATGGGGGAGAGCAAGGGAGAAGGGAGGGTAGTGTACTCGCTGGCGAGGAGTGGGGTAGTTGCGACAAGTGGGAAAGGGGGGTGCAACTACGGAAGGTGAGATGGTGGGAGATCTCTGGGGACAGAACTCAAGTTGGGGGGGATGTGGTGCTCTTTTATGGACGCGAGTTGGGAAAGGGCTGCGGGCGGCGCGTTCAGCAATAGTGGCGGGCTCAGCAGCGGCGGCGCGCTCAGCAATAGCGGCGGGCTCAGCAGCGGCGGCACGCTCAGCAATGGGCAGGGCCTTGCTGCAGCTAGCCGCGCTGCGGGCTCAGCAGCAGTCAGGTAAGCCCAGCAGCAGTCGGGTTGGGCTCAGCACCTGGAGACGGGAGACGGACGGATCACATGGATTGTGGACCGGACAGACTGCGCATATCAGAAAGCTTGCGCAGATCGGACGGCTTGCATGGACCAAGCGGATTGCGCGGATTGGGTCACGCGGGTACGCCCCAGATACCTGGAACGGGTTGTTGGGCGGACGGGCGCGGGCAGGAAAACCGGGCGTATGTTGATAACAAGGGGCATGGGTTGGAGGGGTAGGGTTGGGCTAGGGTTCTGTGCTTAGGAGTTGTATTTCATTATTCTTGCTTACTTGTGGTTGTACTTAGGTTAGGGTTGAGAGGGAGGACTTAAATAATTCACTCTCAACCCCAGGTTGTAGGGGGGGATCATCCAATCATCCCTTTATCACTTTATCACATCAGATTGGATTGGATTGGAAAGGAAGGAACCCATCTTATTATCACTCTATCACTCTCTCTCTCTCTCACTCACTCACTCTCTCTCACTCACTCTCTCTCTCTCTCTTGACTGGCTGCATCCAATCTCCTTACAGAAGCTTTGATCAATAACTTCCGGAACTCAAGGACAACTTCAGGGGTATTGCCCCTTTGATTTCCAGTTAGGGTTGAAGGGGGGGATCCAATTCCTCACCCTCAACTCCGGGTTGGGCTATAATGAATCAATCAATCCATCTATTGGAGAAGGAAAGGAAAGGAAGAGGAAGGTTTGGAGGAAGAAGAATACATCTCATCATCTCTCTTTTATCTCACTACACTTAAGAAATCATTGCATCCAACCTCCTTACAGACGCCTAGATCAATAACTTCCGGACTTGCGGACAACTTAGGAGCGTAACTCTCCTTTACCTTCCACATCTGGGGGTCTGGCTGGGAAATAATCTTTTGTCTAGGTCTCTTGAAGCTATTGGGTGCAATGCTGCCCACAACTACCCCAGGATCAAATGTTCCACCCTTGTGCCCTCTCCGTCCAGGAGCTGATGGGCCAACACCTCCACCACCGCCAACTACTTGGTCCGGCAATTTCACTCCTCCTTGGTTGGAGCCTTTGGAGGTGGCTGAAGTTCCGCAACGGGTCTGGCTTAGGCCGCAGAACTTCCCCCACCTCTGATTCAACACTGCGGACATTGGGTGCTTTCTGGCAAGATTTGAGGATATTGCAGACTCCGAAAACGCGACAGGTGAGGACAAGGTCCGCACTGTTGTTCTCTTCATTGCAGACAAGAATACGCTCCGGGACGTGGAGCATATGGCAGGGTACGAGGCTTGCAACTGGGGAAGACTCTGGGGCGAGATGATGGCAAGGTGGGGGAAGCGCAAGCCCAGCTTTTGGGAGACGGACTTCAAGCAAGTGGCTGGTGAGGCAATTTCCCAAGGTGGGGTGCAGACGCGGAGCAATCTGTCCGATTACAAGTCCCAGTTTGACCAAATTTATATTTACCTAGAAAAGAACCAGGTGGTGGCGGGTCAGACGGGGGCCATGAAGTGGGCGTTCCTAGGCGGGCTTGCGCCACAACTTCGCGCGCGGGTCCAGCGTTACCTATTCAAGCGCGGGTTGGTAACACGGTCAGTGGATGGGAGCGTCGCTCTCCTTCCAAGCCTGGGCGTAATCAACCAGGCGGTCAAGAGTGAGATCGACTTGGAAGAGCTGATTGAGGATACAGCCCTGTTGTTCCCGGAAAGCTCAAGGAAGCCAACGGCCTTTTCCACCCCGGCCCCGACGCCGGTACCGCTTGCGGATCCGCCAGCAACGGAACGGCCCGTGGCCCCTTCGCAGTCAATGGGAGTACTGGTGAACAAGGTAACAGACATGCTACGGGACTTGCGGATACTCATGAATTGGATGGCAGCCCAGCCAACAGCTCCGCCTCCCGCTTTCTTGTGCAATCTGCTGCCCCATGCAAGAGGGGGCTTTCGGCCCAGTAGCGGACCGACAGGGGGGTTTTTGGTTTGTCAGTGCACATATTGCGGCAATAAAAGTCATTGGAAGTCTGGTTGCGTGGATCTGACCAAGGAAATGAACAAGGGGTTGGTTTGCACGTCCGGGGGGACCTACATATTGCCGTTGGGCAAACCAGTGGACCTGGGGGCCGGTCAGCCACCGCTGGTGGAGCAGGTTAGGGCAAGGGCCCAACCCGCAGGGACCGCTCAGGTGTCCCTCGGGATTGTCCGTGGGCCCAAAACATGGCGGGCACCGCGTGTGGAGGCGGAAGTAAGGACGCTGGCGGAAAACAAGTGGATTGTGTTGGAAAGGATGGACGTGGATGCCAAGGAGCGGCCGTTAAATCAAGCTCCAAGGGTTGGGGGGCAACGCGCCGGCAATCAGCTCCGGAGGAAGAAGGAAGGCCGCAGAAATCGTTTGGCAAGTGATGGGGAGTGAGGTACCGATACCTCTCACGCTATGGGAGCTGGTCGCAGTCTCTCCGGTGGTTGTTGAGGAAATGGTCCAGGCAATGAAGGAGCACAGGGGAGGCAGGATCCCGGCAACAGTGCAGTGCGTGAATGCAGCAACGGAGGAAATGGAACGGGAGTTGTGCCAATCCAAAGCCGTGTCAGTGCCGCTTTCCTATGTCTCACTGAAGATTGCGGGAAGGAAAGTGTGGGCAATGGTGGACAGCGGGTGGATGGTAAACCTGCTCCCGTCAAAACTGGTGGATGAGTTGGGCTTGGTGCGGAGGAAGTGTGCTATGGGCTTGCGGGCGCTCAATGGGGGGGAATGTTGGGTAGATGGGGTGGTGGAGGAAGAAGAGGTAGAGGTTGCAAAGGTTTGGAAGCTTCTGTTGTTCCTCTTGGTCAAGTGCGGTGACGTGATTTTGGGTTGGCCGTTCATGTTTGGATTCCGGGCCCCAATGACTTTCAACGCGGAGGAAGGGACAGAGGTGCTGACGGTGGAGGACACGTCCGGGGCAAGGTTTGAGACAACAATCTCCAACCATGGGAAGGGGAAATGGGTGCCATTGGCGGCGGTCGGCAAAGAGGCAGGGTCCAACGGTGAGGACAACCACAAGGGCCGCCCTGCGGAGGGTTTTCCCTAGTTGACCGTGGGTACCGCGTGGGGCAGGCTCCGGCCTTGTGCGGACGGTTGACTAGGGAGGAGCAAAAGGCGGAAGGAAGTGCGCGGAGGGCACAAGCGGCAGAAGTAAGTCCTCTTCCTCAGTATGCACCACCGGGAGGTACTGCGTTTCAAAAACCCTACCATAGTGCCACGCTTGTGAGCAAAGGCAAGAGCCGCGGGTTGATTGTTGCCAGGATTCACGACGACAACGGCAGGCGCGTAAGGATGGTTAGGTGCAACGCGGGGCGATACAAGCCTGTGGCGCAAAAGTTCTGGCCCCAGAACAAGCCCATGCCGCAGGGGCTGAACCGGCCTCTGAGGCCAATCTCCTGGTCTTGGGATCCCTGGGTGAGTCCGTTGAGGAAGTTTGGGTGGGTAACACGGTTGGCGCGGATCACAGACGAGCAAATCGAGGCGCTGAATTTTGGGCAGGCGGGGTGGTTAAGTACGGAGGAGAAGGATTTGTTAGCATTGGTGTTGGTGCTCTGAAAGAAGGCCCTTGCCTTCAGGCCCAACAAGCGCCGATTGCTGAAGGGTGAGGTTGGCGACCCCTATGTAATCCCCACGGTGCTGCACAAGCCCTGGCAAATCAAGCCAATTCCAATCCCTCGGACCATGCGGGAACCCTTCTTGGAACTGGTACGGGAGCGTGTGAGGACGGGGTTGTACAAGCAGTCAACATCAAGCTACTCTAGCCCAATTTTTGCAGCTGTTAAACAGGACGGGAAGTCGCTTAGGATTGTTCACGACCTGCAGCGGCTTAACTCATTCACTATCCAGGACGCGGGATTGCCTCCGCGCGTGGAGGAGTTCCTGGAATTGATGGCGGGGCGCGCCTGTTACGGTTTGGTCAATGTAATGGGGGGTATGATCAGCGTGAGCTTCATGCCGACTCGCGGCCGCTGACCGCGTTTGAGACAGGATTGGGAAGGATGCAGTTGACGCAGTTGCCGCAGGGGGAGACAAACTCGGTGGCAGTCTATCAAGCCCAGATGACGTGGCTCCTGCGGGAAAACATACCGGAAGCGGTTCTGATCTTCATCGACGACACCGGTATCAAAGGACCAAGGACGGATTACGGGGGTGCGGTGCTAGAGGAGGCCCCAAAGATCCGCCGCTTCATCTGGGAGAACGCGCAGACATTAGAGCGGGTCTTGTTTTGGATTGAGGAGGCAGGGCTTACGGTATCGGGGGGTAAGTTGGCAGTTTGTGTTCCGGCATTGGAAGTGCTAGGCCATGTGGTGGCTTTTGATGGCAGGAGGATCAAGGCAAAGAAACAAAACAAAGTTCTCAAATGGCCAACCCCGCAGACGCCCTTGCATATTCTCCAATTTCTGGGACTGTGCAGCTATGTTTGCATGTTCATCAAACGGTTCGCGGAAGTTGCAAGTCGGCTGCGGGCGCTGACCCGGAGAGGCGCGGCATGGGAATGGACGGCGCAGTGTGAAACTGCCTTCGCGAAGCTCAAGGAGATTGTGGGCCGCAACATTGTCCTCTGCAACCTTGACTACAACGCAGGAGGGATCCGCTTGGCCGTTGACTCTAGCAAGTTTGGCGTGGGCGGTGTCCTGACGCAGGAGGAGGATGGTAAGGATAGGCCGGTTCTCCACAAGTCCGTTACTTTTACAGCAACGGAGAGTTGGTACTTTCAGCCAAAGTTAGAATTATGCGGAGTCACCAAAATTGTGCGGAGGCTTCAGCACCTGCTCTGGGGGGTGCACTTTGAGCTTCTGGTCAACGCAGAGGCCCTGGCAAGGATGATCAATTCTCCAACGCTGCCAAACGCTCCTATGACTAGGTGGGTGGTGTTTCTCCAGCTCTTCACTTTTGGCGTGGTTCATGTTCCAGGGAAGGCGTTCACAATGCCCAAAGCGCTGTTGCGGTATCTGCGGGAGGATCCGTTTGAGGGGGCAGAGCCCTTGGATGTGGAGTCTTTGGTTATTTGCGTTGGTATGATGGAGACAGAGGTCACCCTTCTGCTGCAGCAGTCCGGGCGCTATGCAATCTTATGCTCCTTCTTGCGGGATCTCCGGTTTCCCGAGGAAGCGTCAGGAAAAGAAATTTGGTGGGCAAAGCGGCGGACGACTAACTTCTACATGCAGGACAGGCAACTGTGGCAACAAAGTACCCCGGTGCCTTTGGTGGTTGCAACATCAAGGAGGGACCAGGAAATGATTCTGAGGTGTCTCCATGACAACCTTGGGCACTGGGGCAAGATCAAAACACAGAGGCGGGTGAAGGCAAGGTTCTGGTGGCCGGGTGTGGTGCGCGCGGTACATGAATGGGTGAAGTCTTGCAAACCGTGTTAACGGCGGAGTTCTAGGCTGCCCAGGGAGGTGGGTCACCCTACGGGGGAAGATGCGTTGTTTGGGCGGGTCTCCCTTGACGTGGTCCACATAAAGGCAGGGAAGTTTGCATACCTGCTGGTTGCGCGGGACGATCTGTCAGGTTGGGTCAAGGCTTGTCCTCTGGTGAAGATGTTGGCGGAGAAGGTTTCTCAGTTCTTGGAGGAAGATTGGTTTGCGCGGTACGGTTTGCTTTGCTTGGTCAATGTTGACGGAGCCGCGGAGTTCTGGGGGCGCTTGATGGCACTGGTCCAGAGTTGCGGAGCTAAGCTTGGGCGGGTCACGGAATACTATCCGGAGGGTGCTGGAATGATTGAAAGCAGCCATCAGCCCATTAAGGACGCTCTGGTAAAGATGTGTGGGGAGGCCGGTAAACAGTGGCAGGAGGCCCTTCCGGCCGTCCTCTTTGCGGACAGGATCTTGGTCAAACGCTTGACGAGCTACTCGCCTTACGAAATTCTCTACAGACAACGTCCGGTGCTTCCGGTGGACATCAAGCTCAAAACCTTCTTGGGCATAGACTGGTGGAAGGTGAAGACCTCCGCGGAACTTGTGGAAGCGCGCACCAAACAGCTTCTCCGACGGGACGAGACCCTGGCAAAGGCCGCTGAAAGGTTGCGGAAGACAAGGATGGCTTCGGTCCGCTATTGGGACAAGCGCTGTTCCCACCGCCTCCGGATCCGCTGCGGAAGGGTGACTTGGTTTTGTTGTACAACCGGAGTCTGGAATCTCAGTGGGGAAAGCTTTTTGCCAACTGATGGAACGGCCCCTTCCGTGTTTCATCCAAGTTTGAGGGCGGGAGCTACCAGCTCGAGGAATTGGACGGGGCGCCGCTCAAACGGAAGGCCGCGGCCTTGCACGTGAAGCGCTTCTTTGCGCGCGGCTCCACCTCCTTTGACAAGACGGCAGGGGATGGCGCAAACGCGGGGGACGGCATCGGAAGCTCAGAATCAGCGGATGGGCCGGACTCTTTGTCTGAGGAGGAACCTGTGAATGACTCACCACCTTGGAGGAATGAAAGGCTACAAACCGCTGGGGACAGCCGTCAATTTGGGGGGGGACGCGAGTAGGGTAAAGATCTGATTTGGTAAGGGGGTGTCCTAGCCGGTTCACAGCCGGAATAACTAGACACCCCAGAATGTCCATTCTCCTACTTCTTTTATATTTGATTGGCTCTTGGATTGGTACTGGTTTTGGTTATAATTGATCACAGGGATGCGGGCACAGCGCTAGCCGGGTCTGTAAACGCAAGGACAAGCCCCGCAGATTGGGCAATGCGGGACAAGGAGCGGAGGCCCTATGGAGGCCCTAAAAAAAAAAAAAAAAAATTCTCTTTTCTTGGGGTTTTGGTTTCTTTTTTTTATGGGCTTGGTTCTTTTCCTTGTTTCCTCTTGGCGCGGGACACGTACGGGACAGGTCTGATTTGGTAAGGGGGTGTCCTAGCCAGTTCACAGCTGGAATAACTAGACACCCCAGAATGTTTGTTTTCTCAACTTCCTTCTTTGCCTCTCTTGGATGACTGTGCGTGTGCTGGTGTAGGATTTTTGCATTTGTTGCAGGATTGGGTACGGGGAACTGTGTGGCAGTTCAGCTGGGGCGGTCCAGGTACCTTCCGGGGAACTTTTTTGGCTCAGGACGCGGACGTGGACTTTGATTTCACTCATTCTCACTCAGGACGCGGGTGCGGACCTCTTTCTCACTTACTCTTGCCCTCACTTGCGCGGATCGCTTTCAAGACGCGGATCTCATGCTCAAAGGTTCTCACAAGCCCAGAGGCTACTCAAGACGGCGCGGCAAAGGTTTATTTCTTTTCAAAGAGGCGCGGAAAAGGATACAAGATGAAAAGGAAGAAAAGGGGGGGGCGATCCGTCTACATTGGACAAGTCCTCATCACCTCCTCCGCGTCCGTGCAATCCACCGCGGCTAAAGTCCAGAAAGGCGCCAAGAGTTCCTGTTGGTTGCCGGTGGTGTGGGCGCGAGGGGCCGCCAGGAATTGCCAAAGGAGTCTGTCCGCGTTGTCCACCATTGCATCAAACCTTGCAAGTGGAACAGCCAGGAAAAGGGGGATATCCGGAATCTTGGGTGGGCTGCGAGGAGGGGTTACTGGTGAAGAAGGGGTCCCCGGCGGACCATAGGGGGGGCTTGGTCCAGCGGGAGGCGACGACGAGATAACAACTGGCAACGCGGGTGGCGGAGGGGTGCCCCGCGGGGTTGGGGGCCTCTTGTCCAAGTCCGACAAGTACGGAGGAGCCAGAGTTGGAGGAGGAGCTGGAGTTGGGGGAGGAGCCGGGGCTGAGGTAGAGACCAGAGGAGGGCCAGCGCGGCATTGGAGGATTTCATCAATGCGTGGGTCCCTCGCGCCTTGCGTGACCCAAACGCAGTCCGCCCAGAGCCGTAAGGCGGACCAATAAGCCGCAAAGTTTGGGTAGTCCTCCTTCTGTGGGGGCCCTGCGCGGCGGAATGGGGAGGCGGAGTGGCAAATTGGTCCTGGGGGGGGCGGGCACAAGGCAATCCGGGCAGAGTCCATGAGTCCTTGGAGATTGTTTCATTGTCTGAAACCACAAACGGGTCCGGACGGGCCCTCTTGCGCGGCCAGGGACGGGAACCGGACTGAGGAGGAGGGCGCGGCATTCCCTTGCCAAGCAAGCAGTGGCAATGGCCACAACGGCAGGAAGTGCAGGCGTGTTGACCAGGAACGATCAAGCACGCAAGCCCGTTCCGGGCGCAGAATTCGCAGGGAACCATGATGGCAACGGAGTGGAAGGGGAGGAGGGGCTGGGGTAAGCTGGGGTGGGTGGGGGGAGAGGTGGATTGGTAGGGTGATGGAGGCAAGGTAGCAATGGGAGACCTCTGGGGACAGAACTCAACTTGGGGGGGGATGTGGTGTTGTATTTATAACCTTGGGTCAAGAGCTGCGTTGCGGGCTGTGCGCTCAGCAGTTGGGTAGGTCGGGCTCAGCATTTGGGTGCGCGCGGTCTCAGCAGTGCCTACTGAGGGCTCAGCAGCAGCCGCTGCGGGCTCAGCAGTAGGAATTGCAGGGCTCAGCACCAGGTGCGGGTCAGGTCTACTCCAAGGGTGCCAGGCCGCAACCTGCCCAGGAAACGCAGACCAAGTGATGGAGCCGGCCCAACCAAGCTCGCGGGTGGCTAGTCCGGAAAGCAAGGGCGGGGCAATTGGGGGTTAGGCGCGCGCAGGCTGACTTGCGGACCGCAAGGTCCGCGGACGCGCCCGGGCAGGCAAACCGGGGGGCTCCAAGGAGGGCGCGGCGGAGGGCTGCGCCATGAGAACGACAAACCGGGCGTACACTGATATCAAGGGGCACGGGGTATGGGGCAAGGAATGGAGGGGTAGGGTTGGGCTAGGGTTCTGTGCTTAGGGGTTGTGTTTCATTGTTCTTTTGCGTTTGTGGTTGTACTTAAGTTAGGGTTGAAGGGTGGGATCCAAGTCCCCCCCCTCAACTCTGGGTCGGGCTATAATGAATCAATCAATCCATCTATTGGAGAAGGAAAGGAAAGGAAGAGGAAGGATTGGAGGAAGAAGAATACATCTCATCATCTCTCTTTTATCTCACTACACTTAAGAACTCATTGCATCCAACCTCCTTACAGACACCTAGATCAATAACTTCCGGACTTGCGGAAAACTTAGGAGCGTAAATCTCCTTTATCTTCCACAGAAGGGGAGAGTTACAGTTACAAATACACCTGGCAGCCAAATGGAACCTTAATGAAGCATGTGCAGCATCTTTTTTATTTTTTTGGGCAATGTTAAATTCACAACCCTGTGGTTGTAAGCAGTTGCAAAAAACCATTTGCAACCCATCTGAGTTGTGAATGGTGGTTGGTGACCTTTCTTCATATTATATATTTGACATTTTTTTTACTTTTTTTTTTACTTTTTTTATGAATTATTTCTTTTTTTTATGTTAATGAAAAAGTAAAAAATAAAAAAACCAATAAAAAATAAAGGGTAATGTTAAATTCACGGCTCATTGAGCCATGCACATGGTTTAAAAAGGGCCGTGTGGCAGGCCACACAGTCCAATTTGGGCCGTGTACAACCCCCCACGGCTCATGGAGTTCTGCAGCCCACCCAGCCCGGTCTGCCGCTGTGTGGACTTCCACACAACTAGATTCAAGCCATGTGGAGTTTTACACCGCTGAAGTGTAGTTGTGTGGCATCCCACACGGCACCGGACCGCTTTGAGCAAAGAAAAAAAGAAGGAAAATGAATGAAAGGGTACTAACACAACCGTTAAACTAAATGAACTTTCCAAAAAAACAGAAATCAACCAAAAAATCAAAGAATGTTCACTTTTTGGTTAAAAAACAAAAACATAAATAAATAAATCAAAATAAAAAAAATGGTACTATCCAATGGACTAGCCCTAAAGTAAAAAGACCCAAAAAAACACAAGTAACTGGACTTGACCTGAAGTAAAAACACCAAAAAAAAAGACAAGTAACTTTAAAAGCCCTAATGTAAAAACACAAAAAAAATACAACTAACTTGACAATCCCTGAATCAATTTTAACCTGACTAGCCCTAAAGTAAAAGGGCCAAAAAATTGAAATAGTCTTTTGACCAGCCCTAAAGTAAAAGTGCCCAAAAAAATACAAGTCTTTTGATCAGCCCTAAAGTAAAAACATCAAAAAAATACAAGTCTTTTGACAAGCCCTAAAGTAAAAACACCAGAACAAAACAAGTTCAACTTGTGTTAAGCTGATCCCATCCCAAGCTTAACATAAGTTAAGCTTGTGATGGAATCAGCACTACACAAGTTGACCTGACTTAGCATTAAACTCTCATTCAAAACACTCAATATAATGATTTTAACTCAAAATACTCAACATAATGATGTTAAAAATGTGATAACCCTTTATATTAATAGAACTTGTTAGCTGCATTAGAATTACAATTTATATGAAAACCAATGATGAAATGAAGTCAAAGTCTACTACAATCTAGAATACATTTGCAGTTGATTTTTGAGATGATCAAACTAACCAGAGGCTTTTTTAGAAATCAAGGAACGTGGTTTTGCTACAATGGGCAGGATTGGAATCATTTCTCCCTCAAGTACTAATAGAAGCCAGCGGTTATTATTTACAAAGGAAATGAAAATTGGATCTGATTGATAAGTAACACCATTTTTCATTGGAGTATAAGTATCACATGACTCCAATGAAATAAAATGTATAGGTTTGGAAGATGTGTCTGATATAATTTGACCCATGTCTAATTTAGCCAGCCATTTTGAGGAGGGAATCTTTTCATTGATGTCTTCAACATCAAGTCTTTGTTTAATCTTTTCAACTTCCTTTGCTCCACCAAGGATCTTAATGTAGCATGGTTTATGTTCCTCTAATGTTTCAATCATTTCCTTCCTAACTTTAAAACAACCATGTTCTTCATAACCAAGAGATTTAGCAATGACTCTAAATCTGCAATTCCCATCTCCAATGGGATCCCAAACCTCACCCAAGAACTTATGGAATTTCTTGGGTATTTGATTGAGGTATTTCAAATTTGGTTCCTATCATTAAAACTAACTTATTATTCAATTCTTTAATTGGATCAATGAAATGAGAACTCACCAAAGATGAGCTTCTGGTTGAGCTTTGCTGCATGTTATCTTCCTCTGAAGAGGATTCTAATTCCAAATTATCTGATCCTTATTCAATTTCAGTCTATTCCTCTGAAATATGAAATTCAGATCCAGATTATGCCCAATTTGACTAACAATTCATCATAAGTTAGCAACTAAGTTCATTAAACCAAAAAAATGAACATATCCCAAAAGAAAAGACTTACAATCTTTTGTCTTTTCTTGTTTGGAGCCCTTCTAGTTATTTTTCCCCCCTTGAGTTGTTTTTCAACAAGCTCAAACTGAGATGGTTCTTGCCACGTATCTGTCAATTTTGGCCAGCCCCTACTTGATTGTAAGACCTTAGGTTCAAGTCTTGGCTTCAATCAATATTTTGTAATCTTCTAAATGATATACTTTAATAGGCTGCTTTGCTCATGATCTGGAGATTCCAAGATCATTGCATTGACTTTTTCACGTAACTAAGTAATGCTGAGCATTTAATCAACATTGCACTGGAAAAATTCAAAAGGATCAACCATTAGTGAATTAGGATTCATTAATCAAAAAGCATTAATCACATAGTAATTTGAACAATCCAACTTAAGCCAACTTACAGAACAAGAACTGCAAGGGTCATAGTCCAACCTCCACTGAGAATGAACATCTTTGGGTACCACAGATCCTCTGAATGCTAGACAGTCACCTATTTGGTGGGAACAGGACAAACCCATAGTCTTGAAATATGACTTGGTGCAGAATTTGCCATCATGATCACATTTGAACTTCTCAAATTTTTCCCAAACAAGATGGATTGCCTCTAAAGACAATTTGGAACCCAATGGTAACAGTTGAGGTGGAAGAACTGTCCCTAACCTAATTTGAGAGTTATAAAGTGATGCATGAACTGATTTAATTTGATTCAAAACTTTTCCTTCAAGGATTTTCCAAACATCCAACAGGTTTCCCAAAGAGTTTGCAAGGAATCATTTGAGAGTTTCATGGGCCCCTTCAACCCAAGATGTTGTTTTGTTTCCAAAATCTGGTTTGATACAAGTCCACGCTGTTACAAAAGTCTCTTTGATAGGGAAAATGTTATTTTCCATATACTCAAGTACATCCTCATATTCTTTCAAGAAACACTACACAAGTCAAAAGGTCAGAACCCAAAACTAGGAAGAATAAGAATCAGTTATTTGGAACTACTCTGAGTTCTGCATCATTGATCTCTGCCTCCTCCTTTGTCTTTGAGGCCCCATACTTTGCCCACAGATTCATTAAGCTTTTCCATCCTTCAAATTCATTAACAAAGCGCACTTTAAAGTTTGCTTGTATTTTTTTAGACAAGTTCCAAGTGCAACATTGTCTTGATGATTCTGGGAAACTAGTTTCAATTTCACAAATCAGAGCTTTTTCACGGTCCATCACAAAGACTTTTGGAAGTCTTTCAGGATCATAAGCCAACTCCTTTAATGCATTTACAGACCAACTGTAGAACTCAAACCTTTCTTTTGTTAGAAAAAAAAGAGCTTTTGCAAAATTTTTGCTATTGGCTGTCATTCCTACAACCTGCAACAGTGGGGTTTTGTACTTATTTGTTTTATAAGTACAATCCAACATAGCAATATGATGGAATTTTTTTGAAAGCTTTACTGCCTCTGGATGTGCTAAGTACAGGGCCTCCAAGGGACCCTCTCCACTGAAATTTGAATGGTGAATCCAACTTGTTTCTTCAAGCTGTTCATAGAGTACCTCCATTACACTTTTTCCCTTTAGTTCTGCAAGCATTACCTTCTGCTTAGTGTTATAGATTGTTTGGTTGTCAACATAATCCCCCCCATCAATCTTGCTCAATTTTCTCCTCATTTGTATTTTATTTAGCCCATCATTCATGCCTTCTACTAGATTTTCTAAGGCCACCCCCAAGTTTCTCCTCAGTTGAGGATGCACAGAGGGATGTTCAGATGGTTGATGGTTATGTTGGGTTTCTTTTTAGGAGAAACACCACAAGGGGTCTGCCTTTGTGCGACTTGCATGGATTAAAAACTTGCACCCAACCTTCCTTGTGTGAGTTTTTCTGGACCATTTGGTAAGAAGATTTACTGAATAGGAATCATTTCTATCACAGGCTAAATTCACATATTGGTCATGCTTTGAGTTAAAAACTGTTGAAGCGTAATCATGCTTCATTGCCCATGTTTGAAAATATTTTTGTTCCTCTTCCCTAGTAGGAAAAGCTCTCAACGGAGGTGGGTCAAGTGGATCTGCCATAGTTACATAGTTATATTGATGGCATACACTCCATAAGTTTCAATCAAATTAAATACAGCAAAGACCAGTAACATAACATGTCACTCACCACCAGTGGTCATGTCCATTTTTGAATCATTTTGTTCCTCAATTTTCACCCTTGATGAGGATGCAATTGGGGCTTCCAATGTTTCATTACCCAAATCCTTTTTTATCTTTTTCCAAGGCTTTGTTGATGGCACTATCAATGTAGACCTTCCATGCAGCCATGTCAGAAGAAGGAGGGCTTGTCACTGTTCCCATGCAAGAAAATTCAATGGTATAATTCAGTTTTCAATCCAACTTTCAATTGATCAAACAAAGTTTGCTCACTTTTGAGTTGAGAAAGAATTTTTTTCAGGTTTTTATATGATTTATGATTTGAGTTTTCACTTTAATTTCACTTGGGTTTCACTTTAATGTCTATTTGAGATTGCTAGGTGTGGAACAACAGTCCCAAAAAGTATGCGTTAATCCCAAATTTGGGTTGACAGAACCCAAGTGTGGTCCAGGGGGTGCCCAAAATTCTGGCACAACTTCTGGGGGTTACACCTCTCCTACATGACCCCCTGGGGGTTGCCCCCGTTTGAAATGGCTCTTTGTAGTCTTCTTGGGGCCCCCACAGCTCATTTGAGCTGTGTAGGGCCCTACACAACTACCACATGGTTGGAGCCGTGAATTTAACATCACCCAAAAACAAATTAATCAATTGAATTGAAAATATAAATATTCAGAAAAATATAAAGAGGGCATCATTTTTCTCACGCATCCAAACCTTTATTTCACACATTTTGACTTGTTGCACAGTTGCGCCCCTCTGATATTTCATGCAAAAAAAACTTTATTTCATGCAAGTTTGAAGAATTCAATTTTTTTGAATTCTGACTCTTCAGAACTGTAGCAGGGGTTCTTAAACCCTTAAGCAAGGTCTTTGTTAACTTTGGAGCCATTAGAACCCCTTCAAAAATGAAATCAAAAAATGAAAAAATTCCGTAAAACCAAATGTTTGCATGGGTTTTTGGATCATTATTTTGGCTATTTTAATTGTTTTTTATTTTTTTTTTGGTAATTTCAGCTGCCATAAATTTCAGAAAAAATTCAAAGAGCTTTCAAAAAAAATTTATTATATTTTTTGGATGTATCCTTTCACTTTAAAAAGTTCAATCAGAAAACACAAAAATTAAAATAAATCAAATTTCTCTTTGGAAACTTGAATCCTTTTATTTTCCTTTTTATTTAATTTTTTGGGGTGATTTGAGCTTTCACAAAGTTAAAACAACAGTTAAAGAGCATTCAAATATTTTTTTATATTTTTTGGATGTATTATTTAACCTTAAAAATTTACATCAAAAAGCAAAGATTTTGAAAAATTCAATTTTCTCATTAGACTTTTGGATCCTTATGTTTGCCATTTTGACTAACTTTTTTAGGTATTTCAAGCATGGAGAATTTTAAAGGATATATTAAAGAGCTTTTTAAGTTTTTTTTTCCAAATTTTTGAATGTCATTTTTTACCTCAAAAAAATCCATCAAAAACCAGGAAAATTCACAATATTCAATTTTCTCACTGGATTTTTGAATCCTTTTGTTGGCCTTTATTAATTTGGAGCTGTAGTTTTAAAATAATTATGTGAAGCCTTTCAAAATTTTTTTTTTTGTTAATTTTTGAGGCACTATTAGTGTCTCAAAAACTAAACCAAACAAGTGTCATATCACTCTTCTTTGAGCCCTTCACATGCATATATTCAATATGACTGAAATTTTTTTCCTGGGACCACCACCCATCCTGGATTGCTTGAATTATCTTTTAAACCAACCTCTTTACCTGTTCCATCCTCCCATCACCCCCCATCACACCACACCACACCACACCACACCACACCACACCACACCACACCACACCACACCACACCACACCACACCACACCACACCACACCACACCACACCACACCACACCACACCACACCACACCACACCACACCACACCACACCACACCACACCACACCACACCACACCACACCACACCACACCACACCACACCACACCACACCACACCACACCACACCACACCACACCACACCACACCACACCACACCACACCACACCACACCACACCACAGCACAGAACCAACCACTCATCAAAACAACTCAACACTCCAGATAATTTGATAAATCTGTTTTCCCTCTTATATAAAGTCTCTGAATACCTTCTTGACTCAATTTCTTCTCAAAATATTTCTCAACTATCAAATCTTATCTTCAATTTTTTTTTTACCAAGAACATTGCTTTTTCCAATGGCTCAAGAAAAAATCCACCCAATTTTCAGAACTGTTTCAAATGTTTCACCAGGCCCATCCTCCCTCATCTCATCTAATCAAACTAGTGATTCAACTCCTCTTTCTCTTTCTTCATACAATCAAACTCTTGATTCCACCCCTCTGTCCCCTCCTGCTGAGCTATCATATAATCAAAAGAAGGAGCTTGTTGAGGCTATCTAATCTTGGGAAAAGTCCATGAATATGCCGTATCTACCAGAGTATCAAATTTCAAGAATCCGGTTTACACCTATCAATGTGATAAATCAGGGGAATATCAATCCAGCAAAGATACCTTCTAATTAAAAATATCAAGAAAGACCATTTTTCCTTTCAGGTTATCAGGGAAGTTTTCAAAAAGATTGGGTATTTGGGTGGTGAAGGTTATATGTCCAGAGTAAAACCCTCCACCTTCCAATTATCCTTCAACTCATCCCATCCGCAGGAGAATCCAAGGGAAGCAAAAGGAGGTGGTTGAAAATTTATGCAAAGCTGGAGTTCCCCCTAAAAATTCTCAACTCTCTTATACAAAACTCATCATCACCTATCCATACAACTCTCCCTACAATTTACAAACAAAGATCCCAAATACAAAAAGATGCCCTTGATTGAAAAAATCCTGTGGAAGCACTCATACTGGAACTCCATAATTCTTCTTTTGACTAAAAAATGAAAAATGTGGATGGTAAAATTACTTCATTATTCATTTCACACCCTGATTCCATGAAACCTCTTGAACTTTTCCCTACTCTAATTATGATGGACTGTACATATAAAACCAAAAAATTTGGAATTCCCCTTCTTCATATTCTTGGGGTAAAAAATTCTTCTAGAAGCTTCTCAGTTGACTTCTGTTTTTTATCTCAAGAGAAAAAACAGAACTATGATTGGGACCTGACTCAACTTCAGGAAATATTTGAAGATAAAGAATGTAGTTTGATTGTGACAGACAAGGAACAAGTACTTACTAGTTAAATTGAATCAGTTTTCCCTTCCTCTCATAATATTCTCTGTGCCTGTAAAATTTCCATGAATATTCAAACTTATTGCAAGAAGCACTATAAATTTGAATATTAATGCAAGGTATTCCAGAAAAAACAGCATAATTTTTTCTATTCAAAATCTGAATCAAGCTATCAGGAAAACTTCACAAAACTTTCTCTGGTCTGGAATCCTCACACTTCAGACTACCTTCTTGAAAACTGGATTCCTCTAAAAAGAAAATTTGTCTCCTATTTGGCAAAAATAGATATTCACTTTGGAAACACAAGTACATCAAGAATAGAAGGTTCTCACTCCTACATTAAAATATTCATCAATTCTTCTATTGGCTCTTTCTATAATTTAGTTCAAAAAATTTACAGTTCCATCACCATTCAAAACCATGATAGATTCATTGAAGCCTCTCAGCAAGAATTCAAGCATCTCATTGGTTTCCCTCACTGTTTGGATCATCTTTCTGGAAAGATCAGCCACTTTGCACTCAAAATCATTCATTCATATAATCAAGTCCCTGATTCTTCCATCAATTTCAACAAATTTGATTATTCTTCTTACATGGGTATCCTATGTGTTCACAAAGTCAAATTGGCCATCAGAAAGGATGAACTCTTCCAACTTGATGATTTTCATTTTTGATGGCATTTCAAATCTCCCTTCTCAGTAAGTTTTTCTCTTTTTTTTTGATTCAAGCTTGAATGAATAATTTCCTGATTGATTTGTATTTTACTTTTTCCAGTTGACTGTGAACCCTGAATCAACTGAAAATTTGGAAAAACTTGAAGTGCCAACCAAAGACAGTAATGAAAACCTATATTTGACTAAACTGTCTGAAGAATTCAGCAAGTTCCCACATGGTGGAAAGCTATATTATCTGGGTGAAAGCATGAAGCTGTAAAGTGGCAGATATAAACTTGCCCTGATTGAAGAGCCAAAGTAAGGGGAAGACCCAAAGGAGAAGCCAATAAGTTCAAGAAGATCTCTCAGTCCTCAAGAAAAAGAGATCCATTTGGTTTTGAATATTTAGAAGAACCCAAGAGGAGATGAAGGCCAAAGAAGAAATTCTTAGCAAATTCAAAGGTCAGTCACCATTTTTTTTGGAAAAAAACTGGGTGATGATAAATTAATGGCTCAAATGAGCCATTTAAACAACTCATTTGAGCTGTGTGGCACAACTAAACGACTACATTTGAGATGTGCAGAACCCCACAAGACTTGAGTGTGGTTGGGCTGTACTCCACATGGCACCAGACCACTGTGTGGGGGACCCACGGCTACATTCAAGCCGTGTAGAGCCCCACACAACTTGCATGTTGTCCTGTTGCCCTTCCACATGGCCAGCACAAAAACATTTTAGTTGTGTGGGGCTCTGCACAGCTTGAATGTAGTCTTGTAGCCGTGCCACATGGCTTAAAGTCTGGTGGGCCAAAAAGAAAAACAAAACTCAAATAAAATAAAATAAACTACATTAAAATACCAAAAAAAAACAGCAATCAACCAAAAGATCAAAAAAGGTTGATTTTTTGGTTAAAAAAAACAAAAAAATAAGAAATAGAGTAAAAATAAGTAAAAAGAAATAAAAAGAAATAAAAAAAAAAAAATTGAAGAAAACCAACTGGTTGTCTTCAGATTCAAGTAAAAAATTCAAGTTCAACTTGACTAGCCCTAAAGTAAAAGGGCCAAAAAATACAAGAAGTCTTTTGACCAGCCCTAAAGTAAAAGTGCCCAAAAAATACCAGTATTTTGAACAGCCCTAAAGTAAAAACACCAAAATAAAAACAAGTTCAACTTGTGTTAAGCTGATCACATCACAAGCGTAACACAATTTAAGCTTTTGATGGGATCAGCCCAAAACAAGTTGAACCAACTTACCATTAAAATCTCATTCAAAACACTCATTATAATGATGTTAACTCAAAACACTCAACATAATGATGTTAAAAATGTTATAACCATTTATATTAATAGTATTACAATATCAGCATGTTAGACCAAACCCAAATGATGAAATTAATCAATAAGTTAGAATAAAATTAAAGTTTATCTTTGAGGTGATCAACCCAACAAGCTGCTTTTTTAGAAATTGTGGAAAGTGGTTTGGAAAATATGGGCAGGATTGGAATCACATCTCCCTTAAGTACAACCTTGAACCAATTGTTATTGTTAACAAAGAAAATTAACATAGGATCTGATTGTTCTTTTACACCCATTTTCATAGGAGTGAAAGTACAACATAATTCCAATGAAATGAAACATATTGGTCTTGCATAAGTATCAGCTATTATTTGACCCATTTCAAGCTTTGAAAGCCATTTTGAAGGGCAATCTTTTCATTGATTTCATTATTATCAAGTCTTTGTTCTATCTTTTCAACATCTTTACAGCCGCCAAGGATCTTAGAATAGCACCCCTTATTTTCCCTCAATTTTTCAAGAATTTCTTTCCAAACTTTAAACCATCCATTTTATTCATACCCAAGTGTTTGAGAAATGAATCTAAAACCACAATTTCCATCACCAACTGGGTCCCAAACCTCACCCAAGAACTTATGTAAGTTCTCAGATATTTAATTGAGGTAATTTACTTCCTAAAATCAAAAAGTAGTTATCTAAAATTCTAATCTCATTAAAGGAATCACCACTAACCAAAGATGAACTTCTGTTTGACTCCTCCATTGCGTCTGCTTCATCTTTTGAAAAGGAATTGGATTCCAAAGGCACCAAACTCAATGAAATTTCAGTCTCTTCCACTGAACGTTGAAATTCAGACAAAGAGCCTTACTTGGACTATAAACATTTCTCAATCAGTTCATTAAATGCAAAAAATGAATCTTTCACAAATGAAAAGACTTACAATAATTCTTCTTTTCTTCTTTGGTGCCCTTCCACTTCTCTTTTCCCGCTTAAGTTCCTTTTCAAAACGTTCAAATCAAGAAGGATCTCATGGGGTATCTTTCAATTTTGGATGGCCTCTGCTTGATTGCAAGACTTCAGGTTCAAGTCTTGGCTTTTATAAATAATTGGCCGTCTCCTTCATCAATTGCTTCAATAGCCTGCAATAAGTTTGTTCAGGATGACTCAAGATCATTGCATTAAGCTTCTCATGTAACTGAGAATTGTTGAGCAGTTCATCAACATTGAACTTTAAATATTCAAAAGGGTCAAATATTAGTAAAGTAGGAATAATCATTTTAGTCAAGTAGGAATCATCATACAAGAAGAATTTATCAAAAAGCATTAATCACAAAGTGATTTGAACAATCCAAATTAAATCAACTTCCAGAATTAGAACTGCAAGGGTCGTAATCCAACCTCAACTGAGGATGAAAATGTTCAGGCAAAAAGGAGCCTCTTGATGCTAATAGGTGACCTATTTGGTGGAAACAGGGCAAACCCATAGTCATTGAGTATGACTTGGTGCACACTTCCCTATCATGGTTCCACTTTAACCTCTCTAATTGATACCCAAAAAGTTTGATTGCTTTCAAAGACACCTTGTATCCCAATGGTAAAATTTCAGTAGGAAGAACTATTCAATCTTTATTTGAGAGTTGTAAAGGGCAGCCTGAATAAATTCAATTTGATTGGAAACTGTGCCATCTAGTTTTTTCCAAAAATCCAAAATTTTTCCCAAAACGTTTTCAAGGAATTGTTTGAGAGTAGCATTGGCTCCTGAAACCAGAGAAATTTGTTTATTTACAAAGTCTGGGTTTTTGCAATTCCAAGCCATTACAAACCTCTATTTGATATGGAAGATATTATGATCCATATAATCAAGTACATCCTCAATTTATGCCAAAAAGCACTTTATACAAGTCATAATGTAAGCAACCCCAAACTAGGAAGATTAACAGTAGAGGCAGTTATTTGGCACTTACTCTAAGTTCTGCATCATTGACATCTGCCTCCTCCTTAGTTTTTGAGGCCCCATACTTAGCACACAGAGACATAAAGCTTTTCCACCCTTCAACGTCATAATTGAAGCGCACTTTACAGTTTGGTTGTATGTTTTTAGACAAGTGCAATTGACAGCACTGTCTTGTTGACTCAGGGAATATTTGTTCTAGAGAACGGATCAAAGCTTTTTCATGGTCTGTCACAAAGACTTTAAGAAGTATCTCAGGATCATAAGCCAACTCCTTTAGCACATTTAAAGACAAACTGTAGAACTAAAATGGTTCTCTTGTTATAAAAATAAGAGCTTTTTTGAAAGTTTTCTGGTTGGAAGTAATTCCTACAACCTGAAATATGTGGATGTTGTACTTATTTTTCTTATAAGTACAATCAATCAAAGCTATATGATGGAATTTCTTGCAAAGCTTTAATGACTTGGGGTGAGCCAAGAATAGGGACTTCAAGTGACCCTCTCCACTGAATTTTGCTTGATGAACCCAACATGAATCACCAAGTTGTTCAAAGAGGACATCTATAAAACTTTTTACCTTTAGTTCTGCCAGTGCTACCTTAAGCTTAGTGTTATAGATTGTTTGGTCATAAACATATTTGCCACCATCAATTTTGCTCAATTTTCTTTGAGTTGAAGTCTGTTGAGCCCATCATTGGTGCATTCTTTTATATTTTCTAAGGCTACCCCAGATATTCTCCTCATATGAGGATGCACTGAGGGTTGTGGAGATGGTTCATGGCTATGTCAATAATTCTTGTAGAAGATTTGCCACAAAGGATCTGCCTTTGTGTGACTAGCACAGATTAAAAACTTGCACCCAACCTTCCTTGTGTGAGTTTGACTTTACCATTTGGTGAGCAATTGCCCTGAGTAAAAACCATGTCTATCACAGGCTAAATCCACATATTTATAACGCTCTGATTTGAAAACAGTTGAAGCATAACCATGCTTCATTACCCATGTTTAAAAATAGTATTTTCCCTCTTCCCTAGTAGGAAAAGCTCTCACAGGAGGTGGGAAAAGTGGTTCTTTCATAGTTACATAGTCATAGTTACAGTTTCATGGTTATATTGATGGCATGCACTCCCTTGGTTTCAATCAAATTAAATCAGCCAAAGACCAGAGTAACATAAAATGTTACTCACCACCAGAGGTAGTGTCCATTTGTGACAAATTTTGTTCCTCAATTGTCACCCTCAATGAGGATGCAATTGGGGATTCCAATTTTTAATTAACCAAATCCTTCTTTTCTGAAGCTTTTTTCATTTCACTAATGTAGCCCTTGAACCTGGCCATTTTAGAAGGAGGGCTTTCCAATTTTCCCATAATGAAAAATAAAAATGCAATGTTAGTACAGTATTCAATCCAACTTTCAATTGAACAAATACCAAGTTTGCTCACTTTCAAGTTGAGAAAGATTAATTTTTTGGGATTTATGTTTGCATTTTACCTTTATTTTCAATGATTTAGTTTACAGATTCACTTTATTTCAATTTATTTCACTTTGGTATCACTTTGGGATTGCTAGATGTGGAAAAAAGTCCCACATAGTAAGCATTGATCCCAAATTTGGGTTGATGGAACCCAAATGTGCTCCAGGGGGAGCCAAAAAGTTTGGCACAACCCCTGGGGGGCTGCACACCCCCAAACACGGCTTGTAACCACCATTTAACGGGTGAAATAACCCAAATACACCATTTATGGGGGGTATATGGCCCCCGGGGTTTGCGTTTGTTTGAGAACACCCCTTGGGCGCGTGTAGACGCGTATTTTTGCGCTCACACGCACTTTGAACGCTTTTATGGGGCCGCACGCGTCAATTGGGCTGCGTAGGGCCGCATAAAACTCCCACATGTCTGGGAGTTGTGAATTCAACATCACTCAAAAAAAATATCAACTTTCATAATTAATTTTTTTCCTATGTGTTCAGGTTTAAAGAAGGTGGAGAGTCATCCAAGTGAAGGGGAAGGGATGAAAGAAGAAGGAATCAGAGTAAGAGGTGATTTTATAAATATACTTATTTTTTCTCCAATGGCTTTTTTTTAATGAGTTCTTGTCATTTTTTTATCATGGAGTGAATTTCAGACTGAAGATGAATATTCAGAAGATGGAGGGGTGCTTTATTTGGATGAAGGGGAAGATTCAGCAGTTGAAGAGCTTCCAGATGTGGATTTAATTAAGATGGTGAGCTTTAATTTTTGTTTACTTATTTCTAATTTGTTGGATATTATTTTTCATTGATATTTTCATTCAAACTTTGATCAGAGGTCTGGAACCATTGTGAATAATCAAATTTGTTCTCCTGAATACAATCCCGGGACAAGAATCAAGAGGAAAAAGGTTTCCTATGAAGATGGTTATGCCCCTTAAAATCCTCCTGGAAGGCAATTATTAGCACAAACAGCCCAAAAAATCAGTGAGAAGGTGAGTAAATTTGATATTTTCTCATTTATCCATTTTTTCTGATTTTTTTGGGGGTTCTTCTCTAGGTTTCCTGTACATTATCCTATTCTTCTTCTGGAATCTTTGACCAAGTCTCAATTGAAGAAGTGATTTTTCTGTTTAGAAAATATTTCCTTTTATAAAAAAAAATCTCATTTTTGGTTTTAGTTCCAATTTAAAGATTTTATTTCCCCCAAAACAGGAATTCCACATATATCTCATTTTCAAGATGTCATAGGGGATGGGGACTGTGGATTTAGAGCAGAAGCCATGTTTTTGAGGAGGAACTCAGAAGACTGCATTGAAGTCAAGAAATAAATAATGAAAGGGCTTGATTCCAACCCAATCTTCAAGGACCCAAGATTAATGTGTGATATCTGGGGTGAAACTTTCCAAGAAGCAAGAAGGAAACTTAACCACTTTTATGGCCCACATGGCATAAATATGTGGATGAAATTTCCATGCCATGGTTTCCTTCTGGCTGAAACATTTAAGTGCCCAGTGGTTCTGTTTTCTTCTTTAATGCCTTTAAATTATATTCCTCTGAATTCTCCTTCCACTCAAAATTCCAAAACCTCTTCTATTTTCTTCATTCATTTAGAGGAATCCAAAAATATAGTCTCATTCAAGTTAAAGTCTGATCATTGGCCTGCTCCCAGGTTTGATCCACTTTGGAAAAGCTTTGTGATAGAGGATTCCAAATCTTGGAAAACCATTATTCAGATAAATTGAGATCCTGTTAAGAGGTTTTATTCCTTCCAATAAAATCAAGTAGAAACATAAAACTAATCATAGTCAAAAAAATTTTAATATTTGTGTCCATATTTGTTCTTTATTTTTAATTTTTTGAATGAAGTTTGTAAGGTGTATGCATACATGCAGATGATCTTTGAAAATTATTAATTGAATTTTTTGTTGTTTTTTTAAACTTTTTAAATTTTGAATCACCAAAAAAAAAGATCAATTATAAAGGCCAGCAAAAGGATCCAAAAATCCAGTGAGAAAAGAGAATTTTTCAAATTTTTTTATTTTTTGATGAAATTTTGAAAGGTAAAAAATGACATCCAAAAATTACAAAACAAATGATAAGAATCTATTGAATATTCTTTATAACTTCATAAAAGCTGGAAAAACCCAAAAAAATTAATCAAAAAAGCAAAAAAAAAAAGGATCCAAAAGTCAAATGAGAAAATTGAATTTTTTGACAAGTTTTCTTTTTTGATGTAAATGTGTGAGGTAAAATAACACTTCCTAAAAATCTGAAAAAAATATTTAAATCCTCTTTCACTGGTTTTTCAAAGTTTTGATAGCTTGAAACAGCCAAAAAATGAAGTAAAAAAATGAAATAACAGGATTCAAATATGCAAAGAGAAATTTGATTTTTTTTGATTTTTTGAGTTTTTTGAAGGAATTTTTTAAGGTGAAAGGATGCATCAAAAAAAAAACATGGAAAAAATATTTGAAAGATCTTTGATTGTTGTTTGAAATTTGTGGCAGCCAAATTTACCAAACAAAAAAATTAAAATATTCAAAATAAGGATCCAAAAAACCATGCAAAAATTTGTTTTTAGGGAATTTTTTTATTTTTTGATTGTATTTTTGAAGGGGTTCTAATGGCTCAAAATTTACAAGAGATTCTGGTTACGGTTTCAAGAGCCTCTGACATGGTTCCTCAGAGTCAGAATTCAAAAAAAAAAAATTCTTGAAGCTTGTGTGAAATAAAGTGTTTTTGCCTAAATATCAGAGGGGCCCAACCGCGCAACAATGTCAAAATGCATGAAATAAAGGGTTGCATGCGTGAGAAGAATAATTACCTATAAATAAATAAATAAAGAATAAATGGAATTAATTTCCTCACGCCCCAAATCCTTTATTTCATGGTTTTTTATGTCTTTGTGACATCACCCTCACATGGACAAATCCTTTATTTCATGGGTTATCAAGAATTCATTTCTTTGGAAATTAGATGCTGCATCCCTGTATCTAGGTATCTGAAACCCTTATGAATGATATTTGGGAATTTTGGAAGCATTGAATCACCTTAAAAAATTTAATCAAAAATCAAAAAAAAAATCAAATTTCTCATTTCATTGTTGAATCCTTCTCTTTGCCTTTTAAATTGCTTTTGTTGGTGATTCAACCTCTAACAAAGCTACCAAAAAAAAAAAGGGATTTTTTAAATTTCTTTGGGATCTTTTGGATGTGTCCTTGGCCTCCAAAAATTAATTTTAACTTTGAAACACTTCAAAATAGCCCATTATTTGATTTTTTTCACATCTGGCACAGTCAAATTTTTTTGCCTCATTGAATGCTTTTCTGAAGTTCTTTAAATGAAACTGGAGGGAAACTTTGGTTCCAGATGTGAAAAAAACCATGTAAATGCATTTGTTATTTTGAAGTTTTTAAATTCTGGATTCAATTTTTGGAGGCCAAGAATGCATCCTAAAAATCCCAATTAATTTAAAAATATTTTTTATTTTTTTATAGCTATTCTGGAGCTTCAATCCCGCCCAAACAAAAAATTGAATTGGAAAACAAAAGGATCAAAAAATGCAATGAGAAATTGAATTGGTTTAAATCTTTGGAATCAATTATTTAAGGTGTAAGAAACAATCCAAAAGAGCCCAAATAAATGATACAAACCTAAGTCATTCTTTTATTAAATTTCTAAGAGACTAATTTGCCCTAAAAGTTCAATTGACAATTAAAAGGAAATGATCCAAAGATACAATGAGAAATTTGATTTTCTTTTGACTTTTTTAATTTGATAATTTGATAATTTTTGGTTTTGAATTAATTATTTATGGTTTGATATGCAATCTGAAAAATCCCCAAAATCATAATAAAGAGCCCTTTCATTGATTTTTGAACATTCTGAAAGTTTGAATCACCAAAAGAAAATTAATTAAACATGAAATTGTTAATTTTGTTTTTCAAATGAAACTTTAAAGGTTTTATAATGCTTCAAAAATTACCAAAGATTTTCATAAGGGTTTCAGATACCTAGCTACGGGGCTGCGGCATCAAATTTACAAAAAAATAAATTCTTGAAGATCCATGAAATAAAGGATTTGTCCATGGGATGGTGATGTTGCAAAGACATAAAAATTTGTGAAATAAAGGATTTGGGGCATGAGAAAATTAATTCCCAAAATAAATTCATTGATTAAATTAAAAATATGAATATAAAAAATATAAATATAAATATAAAAAAATATTAATATATAAAGTAAAACAAAATAAAAATAAATCAATAAGTAAAAAATAAATTAATTAATTAAATTAAAAAGAAAAATCCAAAAAAAAAATATAAACAAATGAAATGAAATAAATCAAGATAATGTTGAATTCAAAGCTCATGAAATTTGTGCAAACAAATCAAATGATTTTTTTGGCCTCCACACAACTTAACTGTAGTTGTGTAGCACCCACACAGCAGTTGGGTTTTTTTGGCACCACACACGACTACTTTCAAGTTGTGTGGGGTTGTACAAAACTCAAATGTAGTCCTGTTCCATGCCACACCACTACAAGCTTTTGGGGCCAAGAAAAATAAAAAAAGAATAAAAAACTAAAATAAACTCAATCAAAGTACAAAAAAAACATAAATTAACCAAAAAATCAAGGAATCGGGCAAATCAAAGTTATTCAAACCCGCCATTTGTTAATGGCGGGTTTCAGCCCAAATCCATCATTTCAAACCTTCAATTAAAAATCAAAAAAAAAAACTTATTTCAAATCAGACATTTCAAAGTTACCTGTGAATAAATGGGTTTTTTCAAATAAATTATTTAAAGGCTTCCACTGCCCCAACCCATCATTCCATGTCATCACCCCTGGTTTCAACCTCCAACCTCATTGGAAAAATTCTAACTCCAACCTCATCCAAAAAATTGATTCATTGCTCTTCATCTCTTCATTGATATCCTCATCACTTCATCAATCTCATTGCTTGACCACTCTTATCACTTCATAACTCTCATTGCTTCATCACTCTCATCACTTTCTCACACATTATTGCTTTCATCACATCCATCCTCTCATTAAATCATTTCTTCATCCCTTACTCTTTTTGAATGGCCACTCAGCAATCCTCCCCCCGCAAGTCCACTAAAAAATCCAATGGACCAAAGTAAAAATCCCCCAGGAACTCAAAATCCAAGAATCCTCCCCCATCAGATTCCAAAGGCTTAAGTCATCTCAAGAGAGCTGATCACATCATCCTTTTAAACTGGCTCAAAATCCTGTCAAAATAAAATTCTTGATTTGTATCCAACAATGAAACACAAGTTGGCCAACCTCCTTCCTCTAAGGTTATTGGTTATCTCCTGATGGCAAATGAACTGAAGAATAAAACCAAAGGTAGGTTGGATCTTTCATCCAAGCAGATGCGGGAGCAATCCAAGAACTATAAAAACAAGTACAAAATAGCCCACTCAATGTCAATCTCCACTGGATTTGGTATCACCAACTCCAATAAAGCAAGTGAATCAACTTGGTTGTTCATAATTTGGACTCCTTTTTCCTTTTTATCTTCAACTGGATGAAATCTTTGGAAAGAAATCCAATATCACCCCTTTAGTGGCTTTTGATGCCCAACAATCAGATTCAGTTGATGCTGAGGACCTGGCTGTGGATGCTCAGCCTAGAAATGATGATCCCAATGAAACCTATGAGTGGCCCCAATCTGATTTGGAAGAGGATATTCAAACAGAACCAACTCCAATTACGTCTAAATCACCATTTATCAATGATTCAAACCCTTCCTTGGACCCCTCAATTCCTTCTTTCAATTGCTCTGTTACTGGGGTGGAAGAAATTAATGACTTGGCCAATGAGGAGAAAGTTATTCCTGTATTGCCACTACCATCAACATCTGCTCAATTAAGGGACCAAGTTCTTTTCTCTTCTTTTTGGTTAATGCTGACTGATTTGGATTGTAAAAAAACAGGCTCATACATTCCTGAATGGCCAAATACTCAAGCCAATGGGGCCTCACACATCCCCTTCAAATGAGAGAAATGACATTCCCACATAAAACTCCTCGGCAAAGGGAAATCAAAAGGCCTCCAATTCCATCATAATCAATTTCAATAGCTGTCAAAAGAGGAGAAAAACTTAAAATTTTCCTGGCTTTGAGGATATCATGGAGAAGCAAGACTCAAGTAATTGAATTGATTGATTCTCCTTGCTTTCAAAATCAAGCTCATTCCTATTCCCCTCCAAAAACAGTGAAATCACAAATTGAATCTGAAAAACTTCAATTTGAAAAGGTTAAGTGGGATTTTCAACCGGCTATTGATTGTCAAAAGCAGAAAGCTGAGAGTTTGGCTCATCAACAAAATTTAGATGCTGAGGGGAAAATGAAACAGGATGAGCTGTAGTTTCAAAAAGACAAAGAGGAGAAGGATCAAGAGGAAGACTGACTCCAAAAGGAGAGGGAAAGGCTAGCCATGGAAAAAAAGATAGGTTATTGGCAGCCATGGCATGTATTGGTAGCAGTAGAACTTTCCACAAAATAAAGGAAATAAATTAATTGCTTGGCTTGTAAAATATTTGCTTTGATAAAAATTTTAAAAATAAAAACAAAAAAATTATTTTCAAATACAACAATGTTTCAGCCTATTTTTAACCCCACTAATGAATTTTTTTTATTTGTATTTTTTTATGTAGAATATATTTGACCATTTTTCAAGTCTTTGCAAGTGTTGAGAGTTGTCTTGTTAATTTGCAAATACATAGCCATCCTAGTATGGGTGGCAGTATCCATGGCAGGGAAACCATTTTAACAATACATTTTTCTTGGAAATATAGGGTTTTGGAGTTTTCTTTTTCAAAGAAATAGCAGGGCACAAATCCAAAGGTTGTAGTTTTTTTCAAGGCAAAACCACCTTTTTGTTAAACCCATCTTCATTTTCTTCCAGAGATATTTTAGAATCTCTCATTTGAGCCCTCTGCTTGCCACCTCTCTTTATGTTTTTCAATCCATCTCCTTCCATCTGCTCCCTCCCATGCACCTGCTGCACTTGGGTTGACAACCAAGAAGGAAAAGATCCGGTTGTATAACATTTTGAGTGGGGTGGGAGAAGCATTGGAAGTCCAGAAAGGGGGAGGAGTTGAAAGAACAAGGGGAGAAAAGGTGTTTGTATTGCATGGCATCCAAAAAAAATAAATAAATAAATAAATATTAGTATTATATAATCAACGTAGATGATCAAAAAAAGAAACAAAATATACTGGAAGTGGGGGGGGCTTGGTCTTCCAGGCTGAAGGTGGGGCAGATTTGGTCAGCCAGGCAGGAGGGAGAGGAGGGGTCCCTTGGTTGGCCGGGCTTGGTTGGTAGGGCAGGAGGTGTGAAGGGCTTGGTTGGCTGGGCAGGTGGTGGGGAGGGCTTGGTTGGCTGGGCAGGAGGTGGGGAGGGCTTGATTGGCTGGGCAGGAGGTGGGAGGGCTTGGCTGGCCAGGAAGGAGGTGGGGGGGCTTGGTTGGCCGGGCAGGAGGTGGGGGGGCTTGGTTGGCCGGGCAGGAGGTGGGGGGGCTTGGTTGGCCGGGCAGGAGGTGGGGGGGCTTGGTTGGCCAGGCAGGAGGTAGGGGCAGGCGCTTGGTTGGCCAGGAAGGAGGGAGAGGAGGGCTTGCTTGGTTGGCCTGACAGGAGGGAGAGGGGGGGCGGGAAGCAACCAAGAGGGTGGGGTGGGCATTGAACAAGCAAGATGGGGGGGCCGACAGCAAGAAAGAGGGGAGGGGGGGCAGGGAGAAAGCAAGGGAAGCAAGGGGGGAGACAAAGAGGAGGGAGGGGCCAAGTCAGCAAGAGAGGGAGGTAAAAGGAGGATGAGGAGGGAGGGGAGCTTACCTGGGGTGCCAACCAAAGGGAGAGGGGAGTTGATTGGTGAGGAGGAGGAGGGAAGGTGGGTGGGTAGTTTGGAAGTTTTTTTTTGTTTTTTTCTAAGTCCACCCAAAAAAAAAAAAAAAAGAAAAAAAAAAAACAAGTCCGCCTAGGATTCTTGGTTGAACAAACAAAACCAAAAAAAAAATGATTTTGAAAAAGATGATGATAAGATTTGTGTGAAGCAATGGAGATGTGGAGTAATGGAGATTTGAAGTGATGGAGATAAGATGTGTGTGATTCAATGGAAACGGGACCGGTATGGATTTGCTGAAGTGCATATGTGGATGGGTGTATTTCATGCAAGGATTTGTGTGATGTGATGGAGATGTGAAGCAATGGAGATGTGAATTGATTGAGATGTAAAGCAATGGAGATGAGATGTGTGTGATGCAATGGAGATGGTATTTGTATTTATTTGCTGAGTTGGAGGTTTGGATGGGTGTTTTGCATGCAATGGATGGTGGATGGATGATAATGGCGGGTTTTATGTTTGAAACCCACTGTTTTCATGAAACCCACCGTTTTGAAAGAAACCAGTTAGGGGGTATGTGTATTTTAGCAGGCAATCAAAGGGGGGAGGGGAGGGGGCAAGCAAAGGGGATGGGGGGCCGGCAATCAAGGGGGGGGGCAGGGCTGGCAATCCAAACAAAGGGGGGGGCAGTCTGATCAAAGGGGGGGGAAGGGAGCAGAGGGGCCAGGAAAGCAAGGGAGCAGGGGGCAGTATGGTGAGGGAGAAAGCAAGAGGGAGAAGAGATGAGGGAGCAAGCAAGAGGAAGAAGAGGTCAGGAACAATGGAGGGAAGAGGAGGATGAGGAGGAGGGGGGGAACTTACCTGAGGAAAGAAGAAGTAAGGAGGTGGGGGGTCCTAAGGTGGATGGATCAAAGGATCAGTATCCATTGATGGGGATGGAAGAGGAGGAGGAAGGAGGGGGAGCTTTCCAGGGGTGTAAACCAAAGGAGGAGGGGAGGTGAGGGGTGAGGAGGAGGTGGTGGGTGAGGAGGAGGTGGTGGGTGAGGAGAAGTGGTGAGGTGGAGGTGGTGTGAGGTGGAGGTGTTTGGTGAGGAGGAGGAAGGAGTAGACCAACTGGTGGTTTGGTGGGGTGAGTTAGGTGGTTTGCAGGTTTTGAGTCTGTTTTGTCTAATTCCACCCCACAAAAGGATATAAAAAAAACCAACTCAGCCTAGGAAGCTTGGGTGAACAACCAAAACCAACAAAATATGGTTAATCAATTTTTTACCTAATTCAAAATCAAACATTACTCATAAAAGCAAGAAAGGATGAAAGGAAGAATCTGTTCTCTCATAGAGAAAGATGAGGGACAAGATGAGACAGGGATAAATTGTGGCAGATCCAGAACATTATCTTCAAATATTTCTTCCAATTCATCTTTGTTTTTGGCCAGAAGATTGTGACGGATTACACAAGTAATAATCCAGTTGATGAGGAACTTCATGTCTTTGGGCTTTTGAAGCTGGTTTTCCATTTTCCTTAAGCTGGCCCATCTTCCTTTCAGTAATACTATGGCATGCTAAATCCAAAATTGTGATTGGGAAAGGTGATAGTTGAAATTGGTTTTTCCTTGATTGTTGGACAAAATATTCCGGTATGCTGGAACCGTATATTTCCTGCTAGCATGAACTGAATTGGCCAGAAGGTATTGATCTTGGTCAAAGTAGTTCTCTGGTTTTTGGGAAATCAACATCCAATTGAAAACATATGAATAATGACAAGAACCCCAGGTGCCCAGCGTGGAGGGATATGAAATTCTTGTTGTTATCACAAAAAATTTGTAGGTCCACGGAGTATCTAAATGAATTGTTTGAAGATGGAGATGTGAAGAAATAGAGATGTGAAGGGATAGAGATGTGAAACAATGGAGATGTGAAGCAATGGAGATGAGATGTGTGTGATGCAATGGAGATGGGATTGGTATGGATTTACTGAGGTGGAGGTGTGGATGGGTGTTTTGGATGTGATGGATGGTGGATGGATGATGATGCATAAATGGAGGGTTCAATGGCGGTTTTGATGTATGAAATCCGCCATTTTCATGAAAAAAGCCATTTTTAAATACACCAGCTAGGGGGTATGTGTATTTCAGAAACCTGACTTTAAAAATGGCGGGTTTGGTAAAAACAATTGCGGTTTTCTAATGGCGGGTCTGCTAACTCTGATATGTCCTATTAATCAATTAGTAAATAAATAAATAAATAGATAAATAAATAAAAGATAAATAGGTAAATAAATAAATAAATAAGATAAATAAATAAATAAGATAAATAATTAAATAAGATAAATAAATAAATAAATAAATAAGATAAATAATTAAATAAGATAAATAAATAAATAAGATAAATAAATAAATAAGATAAATAAATAAATAAGATAAATAAATAAATAAGATAAATAAATAAATAAGATAAATAAATAAATAAGATAAATAAATAAATAAGATAAATAAATAAGATAAATAAATAAATAAATAAATTTTGTTTGGAACAAGCCATTCAACACGTGTATGGGCCCCCATGCATTGATTGGGTTGTGTTGGGCCCTACACAACTCCCACACAACTGGGAGTCATGAATTTATTATCACCCTTTTTAATTTATATATTTATTTTATTTTTTTTAAAAACAAAAAATTAAACATTAGGACATATCAAAGCTAGAAAAAACACCATTAGAAACCCACCATTTGTTTGACCAAACCTTCCATTTTTAATGTCAGGTTTCTGAAATACACAAACCCCCTAACTGGTGTATCTCAAAATGGCAGTGTGGAAAGAAATTGTGTGTTTGGTAAATTCCCCACAACAATGCCTCTCCAAGTTCTCAAAAGCCCACTAGCCCTTGAGTCACACTCCTGTACCTCTGCAATTCCTAATCAAACTCTGCTTTGGAAACCAAGCTGGAAACCACTAAAGCTAACTTGTTATGAAATAATAGTAAATAAACAAGTCAGACTCCCCAAAAAGCTCGGCACTTGAACTATTTCCCTACATATGACCTCCAAGAACTCTTGCTGCTTATTAAACTCCAAAGTAACGGAAGAAAAAGAATAAAGATAAAATCCGCCGTGATATTCTCCAATGAAGGTAAACTCCGATACAACTAAAGAAAAGCTTACTTATATATACAACAAAAGAATGCAAGCTGCAAATGAAAGACCCAACTTGTCTCCGTGCATTCCGCACTGACCTGCCTTTGCTACTCCAAAAAAGGAATGTGAACTGTTAATGAAAGAACCCTTTTCCCACTGCCTCCGTGCGTTTTCACTGGTCCTCCTTACCAAAAGTCTGATCCTTACCCAATCCAATGATCTGCAGCAGATTTTATGATCCTGTTGCCAATTTAACCTAACATTTGGGTTGCACCAATGCATAACTAAAAACAGATCCCTGTTGATCTTCCCTAGACAATCACTCCCAATCCCGCATGCTGCATAATTAGAAATCCTCAACAATCCACACGCCGCCTCCTCAACTTAAGCTTTCATCACCACACAGCGCTCCACAATCTCAGTGCTTATCCCATAATTGACCTAATCCATACTTCTTAGCTTCAATCACTTGCTTCCGCATTAGTAAACCCACTGCTGCAGAGGGAAAGTTATGTTTGACCTTGCAATTTCCGCAAAAGGCAAAACTCTGGCCCATTCTTTTCATTTTTACGGAAAAAGACACACGCCGCACCAATGCCAAGCTCTAAGCTATTGTAATCTGGGATAGACAGCCCGCCAACCCGCTTCTCTGAGCCTATTGTACTGCAGACTTCTACCCACAGCTGAGCTGCTCCAAGTCAAATTTTCAGTGGTGAGCCCACTTTCCTCAATGTCTATAAATAACCACCACAGTGGTTTTCATGAAAATGACGTATTTCAAACATCAAAACCGTCATCAAACCCGCCATTTATGCATCATCATCCATCCACCATCCATCACATCCAAAACACCCATCCACAACTCTACCTCAGTAGATCCATACCAATCCCATCTCCATTTAATCACACACATATCATCTCCATTGCTTAACATCTCTATCCCTTCACATCTCTATTTCTTCACATCTCCATCTTCCCACAAGTCATTTAGATACTCCGTGGACCTACAACTTTTTTGTGATAACAACAAGAATTTCATATCCCTCCATGCTGGCCATCTAGGGTTCTTGTCATGATTCATATGTTTTCAATTGGATGTGGATCTCCCAAAAACAAGAGAACTACTTTGACCAAGATAAATACCTTCTGGCCAATTCAGTTTATGCTAGCAGGAAATATATGGTTCCAGCATACCGGAATATTTTGTCCAACAATCAAGGGAAAACCAATTTCAACTATCACCTTTCCCAATCACAATTTTGGGTTGAGAATGCCATGGGAGTCCTGAAAGGAAGATGGGCCAGCTTAAGGGAAATTCAAAACCAGCTTCAAAATCTCAAAGACATGAAGTTCCTCATCAACTCAATTATTACTTGTGTAATCCTTCACAATCTTTTGGCAGACATCAAAGATGAATTGGAAGAAATATTTGAAGATGATATTCTGGATCTGCCACAAGTCATCCCTGTTTCATCTTTTCCCTCATCTTTCTCTATGAGAGAAAAGATTCTTCCTGTCACCCTTGCTTGCTTTTATGAGTAATGTTTGATTTTAAATTAGGTAAAAAATTGGTTCACCATATTTTTTTGGTTTTGGTTGTTCACCCAAGATTGCTAGGCTGAGTCGGGGGGGGGGGGGTTTCTCTTTTGGTGGGGTTGAATTAGAAAAAGCAGACTCAAAACTACCAAACCACCCACCTCACCCCACCAAACCAACAATTGGTCCACTCCTTCCTCCTCCTCACCAACCACCTCCACCTCACCCCTCCACCTCACCCACCACCTCTGCCTCACCCACCACCTCCCCTCCTCCTTTGGTTGGCACCCTTGGTAAGTTCTCCCCCTCCCCCTCATCCTCCTCCTCATCCATTGCCATCAACAGATACTGATCCTTTGATCCATCCACCTTAGGCCCCCCCCACCTCCTTACTTCTTCTTTCCTCAGTTAAGTTCCCCCACCTCCTCCTCATCCTCCTCTTCCCTCCATCCTTGCTGAACTCCTCTCCCTCTTTCTTGCTTCTTCACCTCCTTTCCCTCTTGCTTGCTCCCTCATCATACCCCTCCCTGCTCCCTTGCTTGCCCCGCCCCTCTGCTCCCTTTCCCACCCCCTTTGCTTGCTCCCTCACTCCCCCCTTCAATTACCCCCCCTCCCCCTTTGTTTGGATTGCCATCCCCCCCCCTCATCCCCTTTGCTTGCTCCCTTTCCCCCCCCCTCAATTTCCGGCCCGTCCCCCCCCCCTTCAAGGGAACTCCCCCCCCCCTCAATTGCCGGCCCGTCCCCCCCCCCTTTATCCGGCCCCACCCCTCCCATCAATTGCCGGCACTGCCCCCACCTCCCCCATTGCTGCTCCAGCCCCCCCCCTTGATTGCTGGCCCCCCAACCGTCTTTTTCCAGCCCCTCCCCCCTGCTTTGTTTTCTCTTGCTGACCCCGCGCCAGATTGCCTCTCCGCCCAACCCTTTGAACAGCCCCCCCAGTTGCCACTGGCCCCCTCCCTCCCTCTCAGTTGCTGCTGCACCCCCCCCCCCCCCATGCCCTCCTTCCCAGCAAACCAAGCCACCCTCCCTCTCCTGCAGCCAGGCCCCATCCTCCCTGGCCCCCTTAGCCCAACCTGGAGCCCGGCACAATTTGGTTGCACCCAGGTATTTTTTTTTTTTTTTTTTTTTGTGATGAATTGACTGATTTTTTTTTTTGCTAATAAGCCTAACCCAATTTGTTCATGTTGGATTCACTAAGGATACGCAGAGGTGAGAGCAGAAAGAATGATGAGATTTCAAGAACATTCACAATTGAAAAAAAAAAATAGACAGAGAAAGTTATATTGGATAGAAAGTAGAGAACAGATTTACCTGAGGATACGCAGAGATGAGAGCAGAAAGAAGGATGAGAGAAAAAACCATCTATCTGAATTGACCTCTGTCCTCAGGTATTAGCCGATGGATGAGTGTCACAGACAGTGTGACATGATCCTTGAAAGTGATAGATGAGCGCAAGTGACATATAGATGAAAATAGGAGATGGAAATGAGGTTGTGCCAAATGTGAGAAGCATACATGGACTTATGTATCTGATGGTAGAGTGATATGAATATCTATTCTGAGAGATAGGAAAGAAGAGATAGATTAAAAAGAGAGAAGAAGAGACACAGGATTGAATATAGGAAAAGAACAAAATTACAGTGGCATAAGGTAGGGATACTCCAACAGTTCATGCCCAGTAATTTTTAGTTTTGTGATCACGTGACTGATGTTTTTTCTTTTTTGTAATCCTTTTTTGATGGCTTTTCCTTTAATTCCATTGCTTTTACACTGCACTCACAATTTTATACTCTAAATTGAATCCCTTCTTGATCATCACCCCAAGCAGAGCATTTGCCTGGGAGGGAACAAGATGCAAGGAGATGAGGTGACAAACATAAAGAGAGGTGTCAAGCAGAGGACTTTGAAGCAAAAGAATGATAAAATGAAGGCATCTGAAATCTCTTTGGAACTTGAAGAGGGGGGCATCAACAGAAATTTTGTATGGTCTGGATGGAAACTAAGACCTAAAATTTTTTTATTGGTTGGATTGAGAATATTCTTAAGCATTTTTGTAATCAATAATCATTTTTTTTCTTTTTGAGTTTTTCATCAAAGCAAATATATTTACAGGCCCAGCATTTGAGTAATCTGCTTTAATTCATCTACTGTTCTACTGCTACCAATTTATTCCGCAGCCATTGACCACTTATCCTTTTTTTATTTTACCAGTTGTTTCCTCTCCATTTCCAGTTGTGCTTGCTGTCAATCCTTCTCCTTTTCCTCTTTTTGAAATTCTATCCCAGCCTGTTTCAACTTCCACTCAGCATCCCATTTTTTTTGATGAGCCAGACTCTAAGCTTTCTGCTTTTGAAAATCAATAGCCAGTTGACAATCACACTTCTCCTTTTCAAACTGAAGTTTTTCAGATTAAATTTGCAATTTCACTGTTTTCAGAGGGGGATAGGAATGATCTTGATTTCAAAAGCAAGGATATTCCAATGGGATTACTTGAATCTTGCTTTTCCATGATCTCCTCAAGGCCCAAAAAATTTGAAGTGTTTCTCCTCTTTTGAATGCTATTGGGGTTGATGTTGATGGAATTGGAGGCCTTTTGCTTTCTCTTTGCAGAGGAGGTTTGTGGGGGAAAATCATTGCTCTCATTTGAAGTGGATGTGGGAGGCCCCGTTGGCTTGAGTTTTTGGCCATTCAGATATGGATGAGCCTGTTTTTTTACTATCTAAATCAGTCAGGATTAACCAGAAAGAAGAGAAAAGAGCTTGGTTTTTTACTTGAGCAGATCTTGATCGCAATGGTGATGTGGGAATGACATCCTCCTCATCAGCCAAGTTCTCCAGTTCTTCCACCCCAGGAAGAGAGCAATTGAAAGAAGTAAGTCAGGGGCCCAAGGTTGGGCTTGACTCATCAATCAATGCGGAATTAGATGTGATTGGAGCTGATTGTGTTTGAATATCCTCCAAGGCAATGGATGGGGGCCACTCAAAGGCAAAGGTTCCAACAAGGTCCTCATTTCAAGGCTGATAATACTCAGAAATGTCCTTAGCATCAACTGAATTAGTTTTTTGGGCATCAAAAGCAGCTAGAGGGGTCATTTTGGCCTTCTTTCCTAAGACTTCATCCATTTGAATATAAAAAGGACAAATTGGGTCCAACTTATCATCCACCAAGTTGATTCCCTTGGCTTTGTTGGAATTGGTGATACCAAACCTGTTGGAGATAGATATGGATTGGGCCTTTTGGTCCTTGGCTTGATAATTCTTCAATTTCTCCCTCATCTGTTTGGATGGCAGATCCAGCCTACCTTTTGTTTTATTATTGAGTTCATTTCCCATCAGGAGATAACCATTGACCTTAGAGGATGGAGGTTTGCCAACATGTGTTTCATTTTTGGATCCAAAGCAAGCATTGTAGTTTTACATAATTTTGAGCCAGTTTACCAGGATGATGTGATCAGCTCTCTTGAGCTGACTTGAGCCTTTGGAAGCTGATGGGGAAGGATTTTTGGATGTTGAGTTCCAGGGGGATGTTTGCTTTGGTCCATTGGATTTTTTAGTGGAATTGTGGGGGGAGGATTGCTGAGGGGCCATTTAAAAAAAGTAAGAGGGATGAAGGGGTTAAGGGCCATGAGAGCATTTAAGTGGTGAAATTGAAGAATCAATGAGAGGATGAGAGTGATGAAGCAAAGAGGATAGGAAGAGATGAAGTGAAAAGAGGAATAAAGCAATGAGATTTAGGATGTGATGAAAGCAATAAAGTGATGAGATTGATGAAGTGATGAGGATAGTGATGCAATGAGAGTTAGATGAATGCAATGAGAGTAATAAAGTGATGAGAGTGATGAATTTAAGAGGAAAGTGATGCAGAGATGAAGAGCAATGAATCAATTTTTTTTGCAGATGAGGTTGGAGGTAGAATGTTTTGGAGCTCAGAGGTGGAAAACCAGGGGTGTATGAAGGGGATGGGTGGTGGAAGCCTTCATATAATTTACTTGAAAAAGCCCACCCATTTCCAGGTAACTCTGACACTTCTGATGTGAAATAAGTGTTTTTTTATTTTTAATGGTGGTTTTGAAATGGCCAATTTGGTTTGAAACCCGCCATCAAAAAATGGTGGTTTTTCTTAACTCTGATACGCGCTAATTCATTCATTCATTATTCATTCATTTATTTATTTATTTATTTATTTGTTTGTTTGTTTATTTATTTATTTATTTATTTATTTTTTCTATTTATTTATTTATTTGTTTATGTATGTATGTATGTATTTACTTACTTATTTATTCATTCTTTCATTTATGTATTTATTGATTTATTCATTTATTTGTTGATTTATTGATTTATTGATTTATTTATTTATTCATTGAGTGATTTATTTATTTTAGGTTGATGTTAAATTCATGACTCCCACTTGTGTGGGAGTTTTATAGGGCCCTTCACGGCCCAATGGACGCATAGGGGCCCATAAACGCGTCCAAGACGCGCGTGCGGCAAAAAACGCATCTAGACGCGCCCAAGGGGTCGTCTCAAACACGCGCAACCCGCAGGGGGCTGTATACACCCCATACATGGGGTATTTGAGACGTGTACCACCGTACACAGCGGTTTTGAGCCGTGTTTGTGGGTACAAGGGCCCCTGGGGGTCATGCCAAGCTTTTTGAGTCCCCCTGGACCACATTTGGGTTCCATAAACCCAAATTAGGGATCAAAACTTACTGTGTGGGACTGTTGTTCCTCATCTAGAAATCATAAAGTGACACTAAAGTAAAATTAAAGTGAAATCAAGTGAAATTGAAGTGAAATTAAAGTGAAAATGTAGGAAACTGCAAATAAAACATCATACAAAATTGATCTTTCTAAACTTGAAATTTGTCAAACTTGGTAGTTGTAAAATTGAAATTTGGATTAAATAATGAAGTAGCATTGCATTTTTTTTTGAATTATGGGAACTTTGGCAAGCCCTCCTTTTAACATGGCCATGTTCAAGGAATACATTAATGAAATGAACAAAGCTGTGTAAAAGAAGGATTCAGGTAATGAATCACTGGAAGCACCAATTGCATCCTTATCAAGGGTGACAATTGAGGAATTAAATGTTTCAAAAATGGACATGACCTCTGGTGGTGAGTAACATCTTATGTTACTGGTGTTTTCCGTATTTAATTTCATTGAAACTAATGGAGTGCATGCCATTAATGTGAAAATGAAACTGTAACTATGACTATGTAAATATGACAGATCCACTTATCCCACCTCCTGTGCAATCTTTTCCTACTAGGGAAGAGGCACAAACATATTTTCAAACATGGGCAATGAAGCATGTTTACGTTTTAACAGTTTTCAACTCAAAGCATGATAAATATGTGGATTTAGCCTGTGATAGACATGGTTTGTACTCTGGTAAATATCTCACCAAACGGTCAAGGCAAACTCACCACCATGAAAAATCAGGCATCTCTGACTGACCAGAGACTTCACTTCACCATGATGGTTTCCCTAATTGCTTCACAGTTTATAATCAATTTACAGAGGAAATCACCATGAAATCTGTTTTTTTTCTGGTAGAGTTCACAAAAATGGAAACACAGTTGATCTATGATTGCTTCTGAGACTCCTCTTAAATTCTCCAAAAGTGAACAATAAATTATCATTTGATTCTTGAAGTTTTCCACTGTGTTTCTAATTGGTTTCTGCAGGACTTATCAAAAGTGTCTTTTGCTTTTCCATTATTTTTCCCCCATGAATCCCCTTGATTTCTCCCTTGTTTCTATTTGATTTTCCTCAGATTAATGTTTGATCTCTTTAAGAGCTGTATGATGTTGAAATAATTTAACCACATTTGATCACTTCCAAGTATTTACTTCTTCAATTCACCTTTTTTCCTCTTATGGTTTATCAGCTGAGTTTGGTTGGGTGGTCAACTGGGTGGATTTTTTTCAAACCAATTTTGGAAGTTTCTCAAAGCGGTGTGGCAGTTAATCAACCGCCGCTTGTCAGGTGGTCACCCAATGGGGGTGTGCCATCAACTGGGGCGTGGTGGCTTTCAACTGAAGCTTCCAAGAGTTTGGAATTGACGGGAGGCCATCCTATTGGTCATGATGGTCATGAGCATCAAAAATGAAGCTAAATGGCTTCTTGTTGCTTTCAGTTGATCAACAACTAGGTCAGGTTGATGACCTGACAAGATTGGGATACCTTCAATTTTTGCCCCATCAACCCATTTTGTTGGGTGGTAAACCCCAGCTTGTTGCATGACCAGCAGGAGTTTACCACTCAACCAGAATCAGTGGATAAACCATATTTGATTCATAAATTGTCAAAAAAATTACCTACCATTGGATATGGTCCAGAAACCAGGAAAGTGATGGTTGCAATGGATCATCTAATATTGAAGAAAAAATAGTTGAGATGAATGTTTTCTTGAATAAGGATAATGTGAAAAAGCTGAAATGATCTCCCATGACCATTTTTAAAAAAATGTTTTAGATTCTGCATACTGCTTTCCAAAAATTCAGTAATAAACAGCTGTTTGATTTCCAAAAAGATCACCATTCATTTATTTCAAAACAAATTGAAAATACACATTTTCAAAAGCATACTTTCACCATTTTTGTGTGGAAAATCGGCCAGAATTTGGGTTACAAATAGATGAGGTTTTGGCTTCCATTACAATAAATAATTTACTCCACCAAGCAATGGCAAGAAGCAGCTTAATTTCAGCAAGAATCTGAGTGATTATCAAGTTTATTTTTTGAATGTGCTAAGATTTAGAATTCTCAAAAAAATTGAAGAGCTTGGCTCTGTTCATGATAGAAGAACTGAAATTAAACAGATCTTAGATGATGATAGATTCCTTCAAAATTTAGAGAATCAATGGCAGGCTTGGATTTTTCAAAAAGTTTCCATGGGAAAGAATGAAACCCAAATCCCTAACTTTTACAAACTCTGGACCAAGCATTGTGAGGGCCCCTTTGGCAGACCACTTTTAACTGTAACTGCTGGTTAAAAGTTACAAATCTGCCCATGGGTGGATTTGTAACTGTAAGTAACTGCTCATATCAGGGTCCCACAGCCAAAAACTTTCTGGGGATTGGGGCCTGTTAGCTCTCATTTTTAGCACATAAACAGCAAGTTAAAGCAATTTACAAGGGGAAAAGCTTGTAAATTTCTGTAACCTTTTTTTGCGGAGGACACCATGGGAGTGTAACTTTGTAACTTCAATTTTGCAAGCAGGGGGGGGGTTACAGTTGCAGATATGGTGTGTCCACTGAGTTTGGTTTGCTCATCAACTCAGTGGTTTTTTTTTTAAAAACCACAGTTGGAAGGTGCTCAAATCTGTGTGTTGTTTATTCAACCACCCCTTGTCAGGTGGTCAACCAATGGAGGTGTGCAATCAACTGGGCCGTGGTGGCTTTCAACTGAAGCAACCAAGAGTCCAGCATTGACTTGAGGCCACCCTGTTGGTTGTAACAGTCATGAGGAGCACAGCAGCAGAAAAAATACTTCTTTTTTCGCTGAGTTGATCAGCAACTTTTTCAAGTTGATGACCCAAAAAGATGGGGCCCCCTTGGCTATTGCCCCATCAAGCTATTTGGTCCGGCAATCAACCATGTCTTGTCACATGACCAGGGGGAGTTGACCACCTGACCAAACTCACTGGATACACTACACATTGTGCAGCTGAACAGCACCTAAATGGCTTGGAGAAGGTCAGTGCTATGTTCATGTGTGATCATATATCTAAGTCAGATAATGAATTGGAATCTTGGCAAGTCCACCAATCAAGAAGGAATGCTATTTGAAACAAATGATTCATTTTTACAAGGAAGGAATACGCCATGCCAAAGCTTAGGTGCTGACTTGCTCAACCATGATACATTTTTGGAATATTGGTCTTTTAAAGAATCCCAGGGTAATATAGGCGGAAGTAAATTTGTCTGCAGGATGATAAGCTCTTTTGTTTAGGATATCAAAACTAAAACGTGAAAGGTGCATAGGGATGATATCAATGTGCTTTTATTGCTGTGTGATTTAATCTGAGAAAAACAAAATCACTACTTTAAATTGAGAATATTTGAGAGATATTATGTGGAATTTTATGTAGAGTGTCTTACCAGAGAGTGTTAAATTTTCTCTCTCTATGATTGGATTTTTTTGATCAAATGAGTATTGAGTATAGAAGGGGGAATCAAATGATTTGCATCCAATGTTCAATCAGAAAAACAATCAAGACACATTTAAACGTTTTGAGGATGTTTAATTTTTTCAATTAATTGAATTATAAGTCATATTTCTGATATTATCAAGCAGTAATATTGCTGATATTTTCAAGCTGAGAAGTAAGAAGGATATCTTAACTGATTACTTGACTATTTTTAAGTGAATCCAAGCGCATGAGCACTCCAAAGTTTATCTCAGGAATTCAGGGGGAATATATAATCCCCAGACTTCTCACCAATACTTTCACTTTCCCAGAAAATTCATCCATTTATCCCCTGATCCTGAACAAAGTGAAAGAGTACTGATCCTGAACAAAGTAAAAATATGGAACATGTTGTTGATTGTAAGTTAAACTTCAATTGAAAATTTATTGCTATATATAGATGCTTTAAACTGGTACTCACCCAGTGCGTAATGAAAATCACCAGTGATCTCCCCCTATGGCCGATTAGTTTGTGTGTATTTGAGTGATGGATTGACGCATTTGTTTTTTATTCATAAAACCCCTGTTTATTTCTGAAGATGATACTGAGAAAAATTGATATATTGAGAAAGATGATTTGGTTACTCCTACTCAAGCTTTGATTACTGTTGGAAGTTCTGTTCAAAAACCAGGTAATGTTGTGTATTCATCATAGAGAGTTGGATTTGTGTTGATGGATGAAATACTGACCATTTTTTTGCTTCATTAATTTATTTTTTCTTGGATGAACAGCAGAACCAACCCCAGGTGATCAGATTCAGCACAGTCAAAATGATGAAGAAAACCTGGGTCCAAGAATGGGGAAACATTCTCAGCATGAGAATATTTAATCTGAAAATACTGGTGAGTGAAGGGTTGAAACTCTGTATGTTTAATTTTCTTCATTTATTAATGTGGGGTGATTTAACAGGAAATGGTACGTAGTGTGGGGATAATTCTTCATAAATATGAACTATTTCAATCATCATATATTAAAATTTAATTTTTTTTTCATAAAAGAAAAAGGAAAGAAAGGTTTAGTCAAAAAGAAAAATAAAAAGGAGAAATTGGCATCTGCTAGACGCAGTGATAATTCAGATTTCTCATGGTCTGAAAGTTCAAGCTCATTGGTCCAAAATATTTTGACCAAAAGAGTTGAGCAAAAAAATGCATCTCCAACCATGTCTCCTTGAGAAGAAGGTGAGGGGTTTTACTAATGGTTAATGTTAAATTCATGGCTCATTGAGCCGTGGACACGTCTCAAATTAGGCCATGTGGCACTTTTCAAAGTGGCCTGTGTAGCATGCCACATGTTCCAATCCAAGGCGTGTACAATCCCCCATGGCTCAAAGAGTTGCACGGCCCACCCAGCCTGGTCCAAAAGCGTGTTGGATTCCACACAACTACATTTGAGTCATGTGGAGTTGTACATGGCTCAAATGTAGTTGTGTGGCATCCATCATGCCACCAAACCGCGGTGAGCCAAAAAAAATGGAATGAAAGGGAACTAACATAACCCATTAATCAAATGAACCTTCCAAAAAACAGGAATCAACCAAAAAATCAAACAAATCAAAAAAATGTTGATTTTTTGGTTAAAAAAAAACAAAAAAATAAATAAATAACAAAAAAACTGGGACTATCCAATGGACTAGCCCTCAAGTAAAAAGACCAAAAACAAAAAAAAGTAACTGGACTAGACACTGGACTAGCCCTAAATTAAAAACACCAAAAAAAAGACAAGTAACTGGACTAGCCCTAAACTAAAAACAAAAAAAAACAAGTTCAACTTGTGTTAAGCTGATACCATCATAAGGAGTAAAATACTCCTTATGATGGAATCAGCCCAACACAAGTTGAACTGACTTACAATTAAACTCTCATTCAAAAAACTCATTATAATGATAAAACAAAAAAACTGGTACTATCCAATTGACTAGCCCTAAAGTAAAAAGACCCAAAAAACACAAGTAACTGGACTAGCCCTAAACTAAAAACACCAAAAAATAAATACAAGTAACTTTAAAAGCACTGAAGTAAAAACACCAAAAAAAAATACAAGTAACTGGACTAGCCCTATATTAAAAACACCAAAACAAATACAAGTAACTGGGCTAGCCCTAAACTAAAAACACACAAAAAAACAAGTTCAACTTGTGTTAAGCTGATAAAATCATAAGGATTAAAATACTCCTTATGATGGAATCATCCCAACACAAGTTGAACTGACTTACCATTAAAATCTCATTCAAGAAAATCAATATAATGAGGTTAACTCAAAACACTCCACATAATGATGTTCAAAATGTGATAATCCTTTATATTAATAGAACTTGTTAGCTGCATTAGAATTACAATTTATATGAAACCCACTGATGAAATGAAGTCAATGTCTATAATATGTATAATCTACAATACATTTGCAGTTGATCTTTGAGATGATCAAACCAACCAGAAGCTTTTTTAGAAATCAAGGAACGCGGTATTGCTACAATGGGCAGGATTGGAATCATTTCTCCCTCAAGTACTAATAGAACCCAGGGGCTATTGTTTACAAAGGAAATAAACATTGGATATGATTGATCAGTAAAACCATTTTTTATTGGAGTATAAGTATCAAATGACACCAATGAAATGAAACATAAAGGTCTGGAATATGTGTCTGCTATGATTTGACCCATATCTAATCTAGCCAGCCATTTTGAGGAGGGATTTTTTTTTTTGATGTCTTCAACATCAAGTCTTTTTTTAATCTTTTCAACCTTGTTTTCACCACCAAGCATTGTAATGGAGCATTCTTTGTGTTTATCCAATGATTGTATCATTTCTTTTCTCACTTTAAACCAACCATGTTCTTCATAACCAAGAGATTGAGCAATGACTCTAAATCCGCAATTTCCATCTCCAGTTGGATCCCAAACCTCACCCAAGAACTTATGGAATTTCTTTGTTATTTGATTGAGGTATTTCATGTTTGGTTCCTATCATCAAAAAAAAACTTAGTATTAATTTTTTTAATCACATCATCCAAATGAATACTCACCAAAGATGAGCTTCTGGTTGAGCTTTGATGCACATTGTCTTCCTCTGCAGCAGATTCTGATTCCAAATTAAGTGATCCCAATAAGTCTCTTCCTCTGAAATATGAAATTCAGATTCAGATTCTGCCAATTTTGACTAACAATTCATCATTAGTTAGTAACTAAGTTCATTAAACCAAAAAAATAAACATATCTCAAAAGAAAAGACTTATAATCTTTCATCTTTTCTTATTTGGAGCCTTTCTATTCCTTTTTTCCCCCTTGAGTTTTTTTTCAACATACTGAAACCAAGATAGTTCTTTCCGCGTATCTGTCAATTTTGGCTGGCCCCTACTTGATTGTAAGACTTTAGGTTCAAGACTTGGCTTCAATTGATACTTTGTAATCTTCCAAATGATATACTTCAATAGGCCACTTTGCTCATGATCTGGAGATTCCAAGATCATTGCATTCACTTTTTCATGTAACTGAGGAATGCTTAGCATGTTGTAATTATTTCACTTGAAAAATTTGAAGGGATCAACCATTAGTGAATTAGGAATCATTGATAAAAAAGCATTAATTACATAGTGATTGGAACAATCACACTTAAGCCAACTTACAGAACTAGAACTCCAAGGTTCATAGTCCAACCTCCACTGAGGATGAACATCTTTGGGTACCACGGATCCTCTGAATGCTATACAGTCACCTATTTGGTGGGAACAAGGAAAACCCATTGTCTTGGATTATGACTTGGTGCACAATTTGCCATCATGATCACGTTTGAACTTTTCAAAGTTGTTCCCTAATAAGCTGAATTCCCTTTAAAGACAATTTGTATCCCAATGGTAACAATTCAGGTGGGAGAACTGTCCCTAACTTAATTTGAGAGTTGTGTAGTGATGCATGAACCAATTTAATTTTATTTGAAAATTTTCTGTCAAGTTTTTTCCAAACATCCAACATGTTTCCCAAAGATTTTGCAAGGAATCATTTTACAGTTGCATGGGCCCTTTCAACCCAAGATGTTATTTTTTTCCAAAATCTGGGTTTATAAAAGTCCACACTGTTACAAAAGTCTCATTGATAGGGAAAATGTTATTTTCCATATACTTGAGTACATCCTCATAGTCTTTCAAGAAACACTATAAAATTCAAAAGGTCAGAACCCAAAACTAGGAAGAATAAGAAGCAGTTATTTGGACCTACTCTGAGTTCTGCATCATTGAACTCTGCCTCCTCCTTGGTCTTTGAGGCCCCATACTTTTCCCACAGAGTCATACATCTTTTCCATCCTTCAAGGTCATTAAAAAAGCGCGCTTTACAGTTTGCTTGTATTTTTTTAGACAATTTCCAAGTGCAACATTATCTTGATGACTCAGGGAAACTAGATTCAATAGTAAAAATCAGAGATTTTTCACAGTACGTCACAAAGACTTTTGGGATTCTCTCAGGATCATAAGCCAACTCCTTTAATGCGTTTCCAGACCAACTGTAGAACTCAAAAGTTTCTTTTGTTAAAAAAACAAGATCTTTTGTGAAATTTTTCCAATTGGCTGTCATTCCTACAATATGCAATAGCGGTATTTTGTACTTATTTGTCTTATAAGTACAATCCAACATAGCAATATGATGGAATTGTTTTGAAAGCTTTACTGCCTCAGGATGTGCTAAGTACAGGGCCTCAAAGTGACCCTCTCCACTGAACTTTGACCGGTGAATCCAACTTGTTTATTCAAGCTGTTCATAGATTACCTCCATAACACTTTTCCCCTTTAGTTCTGAAAGCGTTACCTTCCGCTTAGTGTTATAGATTGTTTGGAAATCAACATAATTCCCTCCATCAATCTTGCTCAATTTCCTCTTAAGCTGCAACGTATTGAGCCCATCATTCATGCCTTCTATTAGATTGTCTAAGGCCACCCCCAAAATTCTCCTCAGTTGAGGATGCACAGAGGGATGTTGAGATAGTTGATGGTTATGTTGGGTTTCTTTGTAGGAGAGTTGCCACAAGGGGTCTTCCCTTGTGCAACTTGCACGGATTAAAAACTTGCACCCAACCTTCCTTGTGTGAGTTTGTCTAGACTTTTGGGTAAGAATTTGTCCCAAATAGGAACCATGGAAATCACAGGCCAAATCCACATATTTTTCTTTCTTTGAGTTAAAAACCGTCAGAGTGTAACCATGCTTCATAGCCCATTTTTGAAAATATTTTTGGGCCTCTTCCCTAGTGGGAAAAGTTCTCACAGGAGGTGGGTCAAGTGGATCTGGCACCAATTCAATGGTTAGGTTTTGTATTTTCATAGTTACAGGCACCCCATAAATTAGTTTGAATCAAATTTAATACGGCAAAGACCTCTGTAAAATTAAATTTTACTCATGACCAGAGGTTGCATCCCACTATGAAACATTTTGTTCCTCAATTTTCACCTTTGATGGGGATGCAATTGGGGCTTCCAATGTTTCATTAGCCAAATCCTTTTTTTTCTTTTTCCAAAGCTTTGTTGATGGCACTATCAATGTAGACCTTCCATGCAGCCATGTCAGAAGAAGTAGGGATTTCCACTGCTCTCATGCAAAAAAATTCAATGTTAAACTTCAGTATTCAATCCAACTTTCAATTGAACAAACAAAGTTTGCTCACTTTTGAGTTGAGAAAGAATTGTTTGCAGGTTTTTATATGATTTCAATTTTCACTTTACTTTCACTTTGGAATCACTAGGTGTTGAACAACAGTCCCAAAAATTATGCATTGATCCTAAATTTGGGTTGAGGGAACCCAAGTGTGGTCAAGGGGGTGCCCAAAATTCTGGCACAACTTCCGGGGGGTTGCGCACCCCCAAAAATGGCTCCTATACAACCCCCCCCCCCGGGTTGTGTGTGTTTGGAATGGCCCTTTCTAGTCGTCTATGGGCCCCCACGGCTCATTTGAGCCTTTTAGGGCCCTACGCAACTCCCACACAACTGGAGTTGTGAATTCATCATCACGCAAAAAAAAAAAATTAATGTCATCACCAAAAAAAAAATTACCAGGGTGCAAGCGAATTGGGCCGGGCTTTGGGGCCAGCCTCTGGTTGGGCTTTGTGCCGGGCTAGGTGGGCCAGGGGGGATGGCACCCGGGGGCAAGGCAAGGGAGGGGGGTGGCTTGCAGGGGATCAAGGGGGGAGGGCGGGGCCGGCAAGCCAAGGGAGACCAGGGGGGGGTGGGGGGGCAGCAAGCTGAGCAGGGAGGGGGGAAAGGGCGGGAAGGTCCAGGGAGAGTATGGAGACCAAGGGGGGGGCGGGGGCGGTGAGCCAAGCAAGGAGGGGGTTGGCAGACTGGAGAAAGCGGGGGCGGGGCCAGCAAGGCAAGGGGAGGGGGGGTGGCAAGCCAAGCAAGGAGGGGGTAGGTGGACCGGAGCAAGGAGGGGTAGGTGGACTGGAGCAAGTAGGATGTGGGTGGACCAGAGCAAGGGGGGCGGGGCCGGCAAGACCAGAGCAAGGAGCAAGAAATGAGGGGGTGGGCGGAAAGGAGCAAGGAGGGGGTGGGCAGACCGGAGAAAGGGGGGCAGGGAAGGCAAGACTGGAGAAAGGAGGGGGTGGGTGGACCAGAGTGAGGGGGGGGGGCAGAAAGACCGGAGCAAGGAGCAAGCAAGGAGGGGGTGGGCAGACCGGAGCAAGGGGGGGTGGGGCCAGCAAGACCGGAGCAAGGAGAAAGCAAGGAGGGGGGTGGGCAGAATGGAGAAAGGAGGGGGTGGACGGACTGGAGCAAGGGGGGGCGGGGCCGGCAAGAAGGGAGCAAGGAGCATGCAAGGATGGGGTGTGTGGACTGGAGCCAGGGGGGGAGGGGCCGGCAAGCCAAGGGGAGGGGGTTTTGGCAAGCCAAGAAATGAGGGGGTGGGCGGACCAGAGCAAGGAGGGGGTGGGCCAACCAGAGCAAGGGAGGGCGGGGCTGGAAAGACCAGAGCAAGGAGGGGGTGGGCAGACCGGAGCAAGGGTGGGCAGGGCCGGCAAGCCAAGCAAGATGGGAGGGAGACCAAGCGAGGGGGGAGAGGGGGGGTGTTGGTGAGTGAGTGGGAGTGAGTGAGAAGGGGTGAGAGGGAGTGAAAAGGGGAATGAGGAGGAGGGAGGGGGGGGCTTACCTGGGAATCAACCAAGGGGGTGTGGGGGCCTGAAGGGGGATGGAGGTGGATGAATCAAAGGATGAGCATTGGATGATGGGGAGGATGAGGTGGAGGGGGGGAAGCTTACCAGAGGTTCCAACAAAAGGAGGAGGGGAGGTGGTGGGTGAGGTGGAGGTGATGGGTGAGGTGGAGGTGGTTGGTGAGGAGGAGGAAGGAGTGGACTGGACGGTGGTTTGGTGGGGTGAGGTGGGTGGTTTGACCAGTGTTTTGGTGGGGTGAGTTGGGGCTTGTGAAGTTTTGAGTCTGTTTTGCCTGAGTCCACCCCACCAAATGAGAAAAAAAAAAACTTAGCCTAGGAAGTTTGGGGTGAACAACCAAAACCACAAAAATTTTGTGAAGGGATTTTTTATCTAATTCAAAATCAAACATTACTCATCAAAACAAGAAAGGGTGAGAGGAAGAATCTGTTCTCTCATAGCAGAAGATGAGGGACAAGATGAGACAGGGATGACTTGAGGCGGATCAGGAATATCATCATCAAATATTTCTTCCCATTCATCTTTGATTTCAGCCAAAAGATTGTGAAGGAGTACACAATTGATAATCCAGTTGATGAGGAACTTCATGTCATTAAGGTTTTGAAGCTTGTTTTGAATTTCCCTTAAGCTGGCCCATCTTCCTTTCTGGACTCCTATGGCATGCTCAATCTAAACTTGTGATTTGTCAACATGATAGTTGAAATTGGTTTTTCCTTGATTGTTGGACAAAACATTTGGGTATGCTGGAACCACATATTTCCCACTAGCATAAGCTGAATTGGCAAGAAGGTATTTATCTTGGTCAAAGTAGTTCTATTGTTGTTGTGAAATCCGCATCTGATTGGAAACATATGAATCATGACAAGAATCCAGAAGGCCAGCATGGAGGGATATGAGCTTTTTGTGGTATCACAAACAATTTTTAGTTCCATGGAGTATCTATATAAACCAATAAAACAAATTTGGTCAGTTTATTATCAAAGGCTTTGGAAAGTAAATCAATCACTTGCCTTTTTTTCCAATCAATATAGTGGTTCCCATCTAGCTTGGTTTTTTGACTCAAGGGGATGGTGGTTCTGTCAACAAACCCAATGAAACCAAGAAAGCCTTCAGTCTCCATTACTTGAGATATCTCCTTGTGTTCTTCTTGGATTGGCCAAGAAAGGATTGATCAATGGAAAGATAGAATAGCAATCATGAATCTTCTGGTGTATGAGTCAATTGTTCCATAACGACCTGAGAATAGATTTTCTAATTGATGAATTGCTGCCCCATTTTCATTTGATCCCAATCTACAAAGAGCAACAGCCAGTTGGATATCTTGATTGCGTTGAGGATTCCAAGAATTGTTCTGGAAGATGTGGTGGTCTTCAATTGTCTCAAAACGTTTTATGAATGAAGGCAATAGAGTTTGGAACAGTTTCTGGAAGCTTAAGTTTGGGAGGAGATGAAGCTTTTGCCTTTCATACATAGGTTTGTGGAGAGTATGTTTTCTTGGAACCATGTATTGCTTTTTTAATAGAGAATTCAAAGCCAACCAAGTTTAATCCAAATCAGAGTCTGAATTGGAGTCTGAATGGCAGTCAAATACTAAAAAAAGTTTAGTCAGCTTCTTTGCATTTTCAACTTGCTGCCAGGACATTTGATGGGACATTATGAGAAAGATGGTAATTTGATGTGGGTTGATGAGATGATGATGGTGTTTGTGTGAAGATGGAGATTTGAAGCAATAGAGATGTGTAGAAATGGAGATTTGAAGCAATGGAGATGAGATGTGTGTGATGTGATGGAGATGGGATTTGTATGGATTTTCTGAAATGGATGGGTGTTTTGGATGTGATGGATTGTGGATGGATTATGATGTGATGAATGGTGGATGTATTATGATTTGATGAATGGTGGATGGATTATGATGCATAAATGGCAGGTTTAATGGTGGTTTTGATGTTTGAAATCTTCCATTTTCATGAAAACCCCCATTTTGAAATACACCAGTTAGGGGGTATGTGTCTTTCAGAAACCTGCCATTCAAAATGCTGGTTTTTTTCAAGAAAAATTGCGGGTTTCCAATGGCAGGTTTACTAACTCTGATATGCCCTATTTTTTGTTTTTTTTTTCTGTTCATATTTTGTAACTGAAAAATTTAGTCAGCCTCACTTCTATCTTACTGATTTTATTATCCTATTATTATTGTCTCAGGCCCCCTCTGGGGGCTCTCTAGTTGTTTTAACCCTGCTTACTTAGGCCCTCTTTGGGGTTCTCCAGTTGTGATTAAATACTGGTCCTCCCCTTGGACCAGGAATGAGATTCATCTGATTACCAGACAATCAAACTGGAGTGCCCCTTCCTCCTCTTCAGATCAGTTCCACTTGACTATACAAGTATTTTCCCCTTTCCCTTGGCTCTTTGAAGCCTTTTCATTACTTCTCATTTGGCTCTTCAGTAGCGCACTGTACTCCCTCCTTCTCCAAAATAACCTTTCTCTGCATCCTAAATCCTTCGCTATTAAGGATGTAAATCCTCTGGAATATTTCACCCTTTATGATAACTAATTTGAATTTTTTAATACATGGTTTTCTCATAGAATACAATTTATTGCAGTTGCTGAAAGAGGTTGAATATTATGGTACTTGATGAAATTAATGAATCATTTTGATGTAAAACTGGCTTATTTTCCTAGAGAGACAATTCAAAAAGTGGGTTCAACCAATTAAATGCTTTAAACCTTGCTGAAAGGCTTCAATAGCTCTCACAGGTATTTGAATAGTGATTTAATTGTAAATATTATGAAATAAATTAGAAAAAGAGCCATTAGATGCAATGATGAAACATTTCATGTATGATTTTAGTGCTTCTATTCTTGAGATACTTGTATTTCCAAATAAAAAGTGTTTTTTGGCCAAGGAAGATTCAGTTTTATTTTTTTTTTAGGATCCTTTTTTCAACCAGGTAGTAAGATTTAGGAGGATTCTAAAATCAAGAACATGCCCCCAATACTTAGATTCAGGCTTTCTTCATGTCCCTGTGACATCCTGAGTCCAAACATTTTCCTTGAATTCACACTGTTTTTTGAATTTTCCTTTTTGAAAATCTAATGTAATAGTTAGGTAGAGTGTTTGAATTCTCTCAAAAAATATTTTAATTATTTTTTGAATTTTTTTAAACCCTTCAAAAATTTGTGCAAAGTTTTAAAAAAATAAAATTGAAAGCTTTTTGTGCTAATTTTTCACCTCTTTTTTGAGATTTTTTAATTAGATATTTTTTTGATTTTTAAATTGTTAGAAATTTTTTGAATCCATTTGAGATCACATAAATGAATTTTTAGAGTTTTTAAAATTTATTTTTTCACTAAGAAATTGGCATCAATTCAAAAATAATGAAATAAAGTCAATACTTTTCAATATTTTTTGAGGGGGTGTATCTCCAATATTTTTAGGATTTGGAGCCTGAAAAAAAAAAGAAATCCTTTTGGACTAAAAAAGTAAAAATTGCAGGAATTATTTGGACATATTCATGACCCTAAAGTTACAAACTTAAAATAAAATAGACCAAATTTTACATGATTTTGGGGAACCTTTTGTAGAAATTGATGAATCATTGTATATTTTTTTATTTGAGATTAACTCTGAATAAATTAAATCATTGATCATGATAACAAGCAAACTGAACATAAATTTAGATTAATCATTTTTTAGTAGATTTGACAGACCATTCTTTATTAATCATTGATAATCAACAATTAATTCTTGATTCATATTCATTATTTTATTTTCATTCTTGTTTGTTATTCATTATTTACTCTTCATTATTTTTCATTTTTTGGTATTTCTGATTATGATTTTTATTTGCCAATGTTAAATTTGTTATTGGCCAATGTTAAATTTGTGACCTCAGGGTTTCAAATTTGCATGAAGCGCCTATCACAATCAATATGGGTTGCAAATGGCAATTTACCGCCCAACAAGGAGCAAGAACAGTTTCTCCCATCTCACAAATTCCCTTTGGGGGTTGCATACCCCCAATTGAAACACATTTTAAGTTGCAATTGGGGAATCACAACCTAGAAAGGGTTGCAATTGGGGGTTTTGCAACCCCCCAGGGAGATGCACAAGTTGTGATCAGGGTTTGTGCATGTTTTCCTGACCCATTTGTGGCAAAATATCCCCAAATGGGCCATTTGAGGGGGTATTTGGGGTACCTGGGCACCCCTGGACAAAATTTGAGTGCTTTCAACCCAAATTTGAGAGCCGTCATACTATTTGGGACTAGAATTGTACCAAAAAAAAAAAATTGAACTTTTGAATCAAACACACTTCCTATTTGCACCCCTTACACACAAAACACACTCCCATTGGATAAACTTATTTTTTTCAACCCAAAAGTGAGAAAGATTTTGGAGTTTTTGGATTTAAAATTGAATTGAATACTAAATTTCCATTGAATTTTGTTGGTTTATGGGAACATTGGCAAGCCCAAGCCCTTCCAGTTTAAATATGGTTAAATTAATGGAATTGATTAAAAGTGTGCTTAACAAAGCTTTGGTTGAATCTGGGGATTCAGGTAGGAAGTTGCATTGGATAGGGAGTTGGAAAAGAAAAAAATGGAAGCCCCAATTGCATCCTAATCTAGGGTTACAATTGAGTAACAAGATGTTTCTTCACAACTGAAATTAAAAGATTTTCATTCACAACTGTAGTTGACTTAAGTTGGTGGGTCACATTTCATTGTCATTTAACTGAGAAGGATTTGGCTTGACAAAGATTAATGTAACTAAGGGGTGCCAGACCCGCTTGACCCTCCTCCTGTGAGAGCCTTTGCTAGTAGAAAAGAAGCCAAGATTTATTGTCAAAAATGGGCAGGCATGTATGGCTACGCATTGACAACATTCAAGTTGAATAAGGATAAATACGTAGATCTAGCATGTGGCAGATTTGGTGTATATGAAGGGCCATGCCTCACCAACCAGCAAAGGAAAATTCACACAAAGAAGTTTGGGTGTAAGTTCATGATTTGTGCAAGTTGGAAATTAGCAGATCCCAACTGGCATCTCTCCATCAGAAATGGCCTACACAATCATCAACCATCTGAAAGCCCTTCAGTGCATCCTTAACTGAGGATAATCTCTGGGCGAGCCTTGGATCTACTTAAGGAAGGCATGAAAGATGGGCTCAATATGGTTCAGCTTAAAAGAAAATTGAGCAATATTGATGGTTGAGAATGAATTGATGATAGAAAAATCTATAGCACTAAGCAGAGGATAAAGATAGAAGAATTGGAAGGGAAAGGTGTTATGGATGTTGTATTGGAAATGCTCCTGGAATCCCAGTGGGTTCCCAGGTGAAAATTTGGTGGAGAGGGTCACTTAGAGGCTCTTTTCTTGGCTCATCCTGAGTCTATAAAAATTTGAAAAAAATACCATCACATTGCTTTGTTGTATTGTACTTATAAAACAAATAGGTAAAACATCCCTCTATTGCATGTTGTAGGAATGACAGCCAACAGGAAAAGTTTTACAAAGGATTTTTCTTTTATAAAAAAATAAATGTATGAGTTCTAAAGTGGGCTTTTAATGCATTCAATGAGTTGGCTTATGATCCCAAGAGGCTCACCAAATTCTTTGTGGCAGACCTTGAAAAAGCTCTGATTGGTTCTATAGAAAATAGTTTCCCTGAGTCATCCAGACAGTTGTGCTCCTGGCCCTTGTCTAAAAATATTCAAGCAAACTGTAAAGTATGCTTCAGTAATGAAAAAGAATGATGGCAAAGTTTTATGAATCTTTGGTAAAATTATGGGGCCTCTAAAACCAAGGGGGAGGAAGAATTCAATGATGCAGAACTCATAGTATGACAAATTCTTGCTTCTTCTGTTTTTCTCTTCTGGGAAAGCGGATTATGAAACTTTTTTATTGTGATTTTTGAAAGGCCGCAAGGATTTTCTTGAGTATATGGAAAAGAACATTTTCCCTATCAAATAGATGTTTGTACCAGTGTGGACTTGTGTCAACCATGACTTTGGAAATAAAAAAACGTCTTGGGTAGAAGGGGCTCATGCTACTTTCAAACAATTACTTGTGGGATCTTTGGGGAAGATTTTGGATGTGTGGAAACACCTTGAAGGAAACATTGAAAGCTAGATACAATCAGTGCATGGGTCACTTAAAAACTCTCAAATAAAGTTAAGAACTGTTTTTCCAAAAGAAATTTCACATTTGGATTACAAATTGTCAATTGAGGCAATTAAACTCATTGGGGAACAATTTGAGAAGTTAAAGCGTGACCATGATGGCAAGGTGTTCTCAAATTCATATTCAAAAATGATGGGCTTTCCTTGTTCCCACATTTTAGGTTAAATACTAGCATCAAGAGGATCTTTTTTTCCTGAATATTTTCATCCTCAATGGAGGCTAGACTATGAACCTTCCAGTGAATTAAGTTCTCTTTTTGGGTTTTTGGAAGGTTACTAATTATAGGATTGACAGATTAATTAATTATTTTTGTCTTGATTTATGAAAGATTGACACAGATCCAGTGCTTGAAGAAACCCAATTGTTCAACAAGTTGAACTCCATGCTTATGGGACAACCTCAACATTCTAGATTGGAGATTTTAAATCGTGTGGTTGATTATAAAGCAAATCTGATTGCCAAGTCAAGGCTTGAGCTAAATTTGTTAAGGTCCAGCCGCAGAAAACCCAAATTGAAATTAAATCCTTGGTAACTTTCAGACCTTGGGAACTTTCCAAATTTCAACCCGTTGAAAGAGAAATTAAGAGGGAAAAAAGGGTTAAAAGGTGACCATAAAGAACAAAGATAGGAAGTCTTTTATTTTGAGAAATGTTCATTTTTATGTTTTAATTAACTGATGGGAAAATGATTTCTGTAGTGCAAGGAAGGCTCTTCATCTGAATTTCATAGTTTGGAGAAAGAGACTGAAAGTGAATTAGGTTCCAATCATTATTCTAGGATTCTTGGAGGCAGTAAAGATTTTGAAAAGATAGAAAAAAGACTTTATTTTAATGAAATCAATGAAAAGATTCCCTCTTCAAAATGGCTTTCAAATTTTGATATGGGTCAAATAATAGCTGATACTTATGGAAGACCAATATTTTTCATTTCATTGGATTCATGTTGTACTTATACTCCTGTGAAAATGAGTGTAAAAGAAAAATCAGATCCTACCTTCATTTGCTTTGTTAGCAATAATCACTGGGTTCATCTTGTACTTGAGGGAGAAATGATTCCAATCCCACCCATTGTTCCCAAACCTGCTTCCTTGAATCCTAAAAAAGCTTATGTTTGGGTTGACAATTTAAAAGAAAAATTAGGATGTATTCTAATTTAGAAACATCATTTTAATTTCATCATTTGGTTTTGGTTTCTGATGCTGATATTTTAATAATATAAAGGCTCATCAAATTTTGAACATCATCATCTTGAGTGGTTTGATTTAACATCATCTTGTTGAGTGTTTTGAAAGAGATTTTATTGGTAAGTGAGTTCCACTTGTGTTGGGCTGATCCCATCATTAGGAGTATTTTTAATTCTTGTGATGGGATCAGCTTAAAACAAGTTGAACTTTTTTTGGGTTTTTTTTACTTTACTTGTATTTTTTGGCACTTTTACCTTAGGGCTTCTCCATAGACTCTTTCATTGTTCATTTAATTTTTGGTGTTTTTACTTTACAACTAGTCATGTTGAACTTCTTGTATTTTTTCATTTTTTTCCTTTTTTGGTTTTTTTGTTAATGAATGATTTTTTTATTTATTTATTTTTATTTATGGGCCCTTTATTGATTTTTATTTATTTTATTTTCAATTTCTTTTATTTTTTGTCCGCAAATAGGTTGTGAACAGCTTTTCACAACCCCAAAATGGGTCATGAGCGGCCATTCATGGCTAAAATGAGTTGTGAGTGGCCATTCACAACTGAAATGGTTTGCAAGGGGCCGTTCACAACTACAACCAGTTGAAAACCGCGCCACACAAACCTTTTTAGGTTATGAAGGGAGTTTGTGAGGTTGCAAATTTAACATTGCCCATTTTTATTTTGTTTTTCTCTTTTTATATTCTATGTTGAATGTGTTTTTTTGGCATTTAGTTTTTTTGATTGATTATCTCTTATTTGTAATTTTTTTATTATCATTGATCAATTATTTTGGAAAATTCATTGATTTTTATTTCTTGTATTCAAGAATATAGAATGAATAAAACAAAAAAAAAAATAAAGGATAAAAGTGATAAAAATGAATAAAGAAGTGATTGCTTATGATACAAAATAATAATAAATAGTACATCAACTTTACCACAAAATGATTCACCTGAATCATTTTTTTGTAAACATTCATAGTTATAAATGTTTTTTTGGAGGCTGATGATACACCCAAAAACCCAAAAACAATTAAAATCTCCTCAATTTAATTTCTAACCTTCTGAGAGCTTAAATCACCAAAAGAAAATTGATTCAAAGGGAAAAGAAAAGGTACCAAAAATTTGATGAGGATTTCTTTTTTTTTAATTTCTTAATTTTTGAATCAATCTTTGAAAGTTTTCCAATGCTTCAAAAATTTTCAAAGATTTTTTCAAGTGTTTCAGAGAACCAGCTACAGGGCTGCAGAATCAAATTTTTGAAAAATTAAATTTTTGAAACATCTGTGTAAGAAATGAGTTCTCCATGTGTGACTAACAGTGCAGGGACATACAATTTTCGTGAGTTCAAGGATAGGGCCCATGATAAAATTACTGCCCCATTTTTGATCGAGTTATTTAAAGTTTCTGTATTTTCCAATATAAATTGTTCTAGGATTTTGAGAATGTGTTTGGTTTGATTAACACAGAAATCTTCATTTCAGTAACATGATCAAAAACTAATTGTTTTAAGGGACCTTCATTGTATAAAACAAATTGGATTTTTGTTTTTGAAAGAAGATATTAAAATTTTAAATATTGATTAGATTTTATAAATTAAAGAATCAAAGATTTAGTTGGATCATTTTTCATAAATCTATTAATATAAAAAGATTGAAACCCTTCACACATGCCACCCGGCTTCAAGGTCCTGAGGCTGGTATTCATTTACCAATTTGTTTATGGACCTCTTTCATTGACACTGGGAAAACACAATGATGCACTGGCAAACTCAATGCTTCACCAGGAAAAGTCAATAACTCACCAGGTAAAGTAAATCCTGCACCAGGCAAAGCCCATACTGCACCAGGAAAATTCCATGCCTCCCCAAATTTTGGGGGCATACACTAGTAAAGCAATAATTTTTTTATTTTAATTTATGTTTTGATGAGCCAGGATTTCAGATTTTCCTTCCATTTCTTGGAGCTTTTTTAAAACAGAGAAACTCTTTTTTACAAATTGATTGATTTCAATTATTTCTATAAAAATATATTCTAATTATTTTAAATTCTTATTTCACAGTAGAATATTGTAAGGTAAAATTTATTTTTAGCTTCTTTAGGTTTATCTTTTTGTGGAGAGGATTGGCTACAATTTTGCTGAGATTATTTTTAATCTTTTGGGTTCATATTTTTCTCCAAATTCAATTAATTGATTCTTTTGAGATCCCTGAAAGGAAAAATTATATTTTAATATGAATTCATCTACATTTCTTTCTGGTTCATCAAAATGCAACCACAAAGCAGAAACATACATTTTCTATAAAAGTCTTGGAGGAAACTTTCCAATAATATTACTTAGAATGCAGTATATTTCATTTCACATAGATATGATCCAGTTATTAAATTTTTCGAGATTTTTACTTCAAAATGAATTAAAAAAGAAATCCCTAGTAAAAAAAATCAAAATATTTAGATTCTTTGAATATTTTTCATTTAAAAGTTTGAAAATTCCTTCCTCAAAAACAATCATTTGGACTCATTTTTGGGACATAATCAGTCATCAGGGGAGTTCTCAATTCAAAAAAGGTAGATTGGAGGGTTTTCTCAAAGAGGGGAAAGCAAAATTAGACCAAGATGAGACAGAGGATAAAATGGGATTATTTTTGGAGGCAGAGACAGGACAAATATTGGATTTTAATAGATTAAAGAAAAATTTTACAGAATTAACATAAGAATCCCAGGAAGAATTGGGAGATTTCTTTTAATTATCTATTTATTTTATCTCAAACATTTTAATATCATCAATTCTAATAATGATACTCATTTTTGGAAAAAAGATAATATATGATCTCAAGTATCACACACATACTACTGGAATCATCTCCATTTCTTCTTTGGAGATGTTTTGAGAATCTTTCATTTTTTTTTTACATATTTTTGAAACCAAAAGAGAAAATTTGCTGAAAGTTTAGTCCTTTTGAGTCAAAATAATCTTAGGTGAAAGAAATTATTTTGATATTGGAATCCAGTTAGGATAAATACAGAATATTATTAAAAATTAATCAAATCAATATTTATGTATGGCCCTTTTTCCAATTCAGTTTTCTAGTGATTCAATCAAATTTTGAATGCCCTTTTCAGTAATTTCATTATGACTCTGATTTAATGACCTGAAGGTATTCTTTTTGATCCCATATTTTGATAACAAATGCTTTTTTTATGAGATATTCCATATTTTCAGAATTGAAAAACTTCATTCCAGATGAATTTTCTTTGATTTAAGCCCCAAAATTTTAAATATACTTTTGCTTGAGTCATATTTCAATCAAATATTCAAAAAACATTTTGGCTTGGATTATTGGTTGATAATTAATAAGGAATATTATAATCAACTTTTCTTATGATACTTATGGGTCCTCAGATGTTGTAATAAGTATGGGAAGATTTCTTATTATTTTTTGAGATTTTCTATCTGAATGTAAAGGTGAGAATCTTTTCTATTTTATGTTAATTCAATTTGATCTATTTCCAATGAGTTCCAAAAATTTCTTGGAAGAAAATTGGCTTCTTTCAGAAAGAAAATATTTTTGTCTATTCTCCTTCAATTAAAAGATGTTCTAAAAATTCAACCTTTGATAGATTGGAGCCACTTCAGACAAGGTAGAATCTTTTTCAGAATTAGTTTCCCAATATTTTCTTCTTTGAAATACAAATTTATTTTCCACTCCTAGACTCACCTTTAAATTCCTTCTATATCCTCATTAGATTCATATTTGATGGTTTTCTTGTATTTCATTGATGCTTTCCAGACATTTTTGGTTCAATTTTTTGATTTTAACCTCCTCAGTGCTCTATTTTGGAAGGTTTTTCTCTTTTTCCTTCATCTATTAATCCATTTTCTTTTGATAACAATCTCTCCATCTTTATCAGAAATTTTCTATTCAATATTTTTCAACTCAGATTCCCTTTTTCCATTATTTTTCTGTGTGCTATTGCCTTCTCATTCCTATGGAATTTTTAAACTCATTCTTGGGCTTTATTCTGAACCCCTTTTCCTATTCAGTTATTTTCAAAAACTTTGGGGTTTACTTTTTTTTTCTAAAACCAATGGTATGAACCTTGATTTTTCTTATTTCAAATTTCATTTGACTAGTTTGAGTAATTTTCCTCATGCAGAATATTCCCTATTAATTCTCCCCATCCCAGTTTGATTCCTGCATAATCAATTTCTTCTTGAGCTTTTTGCTTCATCTTACCTTGATAATAATTTAATTATAAATAAATTATTGTATCATTATTTTCAAAACCTATCAATTGGAAAATTTAGATATTCAAATAAGGAAAATAATTTATTGTACAAAATTTTCAGTGGAAGTGGGTGTAGAAATATATCTAGTCTTGTTCCTCCAGATTCAAAGAAATATTTTATTTTTCTGGTAAGGGAATCAGATTTAAGCCTGATTGTAAAAAAAAAAGAATAATAAGCCTGAGAAAATGTGCTAATTTCTTAATGCTTGCTTGCAACCAACATTGGATCACACTGCCACCTCACTTAATCTTTTCCATCTGTTTCCCCAAAATTCTATGGTATTATCAAATTCAAATTTTAAATGGTCAAATCATATTCTATAAATAAAAATGAATTAATTTCAAAATCTCGATTTTGGATAAACCTTTTTAACAATTCCTCCTACTTCAACTAAATACTACCTGAGAAAAACCAAATTAGGGGGTGGCTATTTTGATGCCACTAAATTACTAATGGCAAACCCCTCTTTTGGCATGTGAGCCCCAAACGCCACCAACTTCGGAATACACAGGTCCAAAATCAATTATTATGGCTTGAAAAGGTCCACATGCCACCTTTCTTGGCATATAGTGGCATTGAAACGTCCAAATACCACCATTTTTGGCATGTAGATGCCCACACGCCACTAAATTGTGCATGATTTGGAATGAACAGTTGTGCATGCAGCGTTTGATGGGGTTTGGGTGCATATGCCAAAAATTGGTGTGTCACTAAAAAAAAACTGAAAGTTCTCAAAAATTATTAAAAAATACTCACAATACTGTTGGAGTGAAAAAAAAAATTATAATTTTTTCCTTGATGATTGTAAAAATTCATTGTTTTCCTCCATTAAATTGAAAAAATTAATGAAGGAATGAACAAAAAAATATTTATAAACTAACCAAAAATAAAATATTCCTCATTAATAAAAATCTAGGTGTTAAATCCTTTTTGGAACAAAATTTTGACATGTATAGAAAAGAAAAATATTGAAACTGTCATATTAGGGTATTTTATTTTGAAATTTTTCTTTATGAAACTAATTAAACTTCAGGAATTTCTTACCACAAATAAAACTGATAAATTATTTGAAGAAAAATTCATTGAAAGCTTTTTCTGTTATTTTATTTTATAATTCTTTCAAATATTTTTTTGAATTTCTTAAAGGAAAAGAATGAATTATTAAAATCATTAAGTAAAAAATAACAAAGAATGCCCCCTATTATATCCATTTTATTACAGTATTTTAGATCTCATAAATAGTTTTTTTTTAATTTTCAATTTTTATTTTAACATCATTCTTAGGATTCTTAATATTTTTTTGAAACTTTTTGGTTATTTCTTGTTGAGTAAAATACTCATTTTTGGTTTCTATAGGTCCATGTGCAATAAATTTTGGTGTGCATTCCTCTAAATTCCAAATCATAGACCATTAAGTGGATTTTGGAGTTCCACACACCAACAATGGTGGTTTGTGGACCTTTTCAAGCGAGTACATGCCAAACAAGGTGGAATGTGACATTTGTGGGCCACAATGATTGTTTTTTGGACCTGTGAATTCAATAATTGGTGGAATCTGGGGTTTACATTCCAAAAGAGGGGTGTGCCATTATTAATGTAGTGGCATCAAAATAGCCACCCCCCAATTTTATTTTTCTATGATTTTATTTTGTTGAAGTAGGAAGAATTGTTGAAAATTTTTATCAAAAATCATGAGTTCAACATTGCTTCATTTTCATTTATAGGAGATGATTTGACCATTTCCAATTTGAATTTGATAATAACAGAGAATTTTGTGGAAATAGATGGAAAAAATTAAGTTAGTTTGAAGGTTGATCTAATTTTGGTTGCAAGAAAGGATGAAGCCATTGGCACATTTCCTTATGCTCATTGTTCTTGCTTTTTTTCAATCAATCTTAAACCTAATTCCCTCATCTTAAGGTACAGAATCAGTACCAGAAGCAGATTTTTTCATCAACTCAATTTATATCTCAAGGGATGAGATTTAGATTGATTTTTGAACCTCCAAAATAACAATTGATTTTTCATTTTTTGGGATTTATTTGTGGTAGAATCTATTATAGATCATAATGAAAAAATTCTAAATTTTTCCATATGAATACAAAATTTTTTGATTTCTATGAGTCAGCCTTTTACCCCAGTAATAATGGTTTCCATCAAGGGGATAATAGATAATTACTGATTTAGATTGATTGAGGAAGGTTCATGAATATAAGAGTGATAGCTTAATATTATTGATTTGAATATAGGATGATTTATTATTAAATAAAGATATAGCAGAAAACTACATGAATTAAGATTAAAAGGCAGTAAAAGGAGAAGATATTATGAGTGATTACAAGTTTGAAAGACATATTCCAATTGAGGGAGAAAAGGGATATTATAAAAGAGAGCTCCTCAAGAGAAATTAAGTTAAAAAACACACTTCACACTAAATGGGATTTGAGAACTCATTGGAAATCAAATAAAATAATTCATTGGCTCAATACTCATCAATTTTATTACTAGCAATCCAAATCCAAATGAAGAAGAAGTTATAACCCTATATAAACCTGAATAAAAACAAATTTCTATAAATCAATTTACTTTTAATTAATGAGAATGTATAATCAATAAATTATTTCAAATAAAATGAAGAAATAAAAGAGCATCTGAAAATTCATGATATACATATTTCATGAAAATAATAATAATCTATTTTAAGTTAATGTGAATCATTTTCAACAATAATCAAATGGAATTAGAAAATTTTGGGCTGATTGAGGCTTTCAAGAGTTAGATAATCTGGTAATTTCAAATGGAATTTTTAAACCCAAAACCACCGTTTCAAACCTGCCATTATAAAATCAAGAAACCCACTTATTTCACAACAGGGGTGTTAGAGTTAGCTGAAAATAAGTGGATTTTTGAAGTATAGTATATAATTTCTTTCAGTAAAATCTATTATTCTGATGGTTTTTCCATCAAATTTTGCAAATGATATTTTTTTCTTCAAAAATTTAAAAAACTCCAATATATTGAGAGAAATATAAAGCTTATTTAATGTGTATCAAAATATAAAAATACTATATAAAATCACTCAACCACACATAAGATTGTTTCAAAATTAAAATGAAGTGAATCATGAACAAAAAACTCAATTGGTGTGGAATAATCTGAAAAATTGCAAGAGCATCTCCAATAATTGGAGAGTTTATTTTTCCAGGTATCACCTTTCTAGCAAAAAAAATAATATTTTCAAAGAAATTTTACAGCTGTAATCCCCAGCCCTCCATTTCATAAGGCCCAGGAAGCTAGATAGAAGCTCAAAAGCGCTAGTTGTGTACCATGTTGCAATTTTCTATCCAATTTTCATTGGTTCTGAAAACATCTTTGTGAGTATTTCTTTCTCTTTTCATCATCACAAACTTTACAGAAATTGTGGGGGGCATGAAATCTCACCCATATTGGAACTATTTCAATATAACCAATTGTTGGGGTACATGATGTATGGTGGATTAGCTGGTTCTTTGATTGGGAATGGATGCTAGAGTGAGATGTGAGGGGGAATGGCTGTTGCTGTTGGTGAACAGTTGCATGATGAAATGGATACCTGGGATGGAGGAAATCAAGCATTGGGCTCAAGAAGCTTACTGAAAATTCTGTAACTTTGTGCACAACTAACTGCAGTTGTGGAGCTTTCTAACACAATCACCCTTTTTGAAGATTTGTAAAATTTTCTTGGTGAACTTATCTGATAAGCAGGTTGATCATGGAAATTCAAGATGCTTCATGATAAAAAAAATCCTGGTATCAGAAAGTCATTTATTTAGCCCAGGCCTCAAGTAGATTCATTTTAAAAAAACAATGGTTCTAGGCCCTCATTAGTTCTCTCTCAAATGAGACTCCTCTGAACATCTCTTTTATGGAAAACAATGGTTTTTCCTTGAACCACTCATGAGATACCCATCAAATAATGATTCATTAAAAAAATTTGAGTGGTTTTTTATGTTAAGATTTGATCCCAATTTTGGGGTAAGATTAAAAGGACTGGTGGTGGTACTTATAAAATAAAGTGCTTAACAGGCTTTTTTGAGGAATCACAGGGGAAATCCAATTCTAATCAAGGGAGAACTAGTGGGTTGATTTCCACAAGGACAACCCCTGAATTCAAGTAAACCAAGTACTAGAGGGCTGAACTGTGGTTAGCATAAATCATGGTAATGAATAGAGAAATTCAATGTGCACTAAATGGATCCATACTATCAGCAGAATCACAGATTCACAAGACACAGTCAGGCACAGGAAGTAAGTGTAGACTACATGTGAAGGATATAAAGAATCAGTAGGAGATAAAGCTCTAACAGCTTCTTATCATAATGTGATCACTAGACTCCAAGTTCTCATCAGAATGATAAATAGTAATACCTAATTTTTTTTTGAAGGCAATAATAAGCTCACAATTATAAGCTTAAGGCAAAAATTCCAACAGTTTAAACACAATGACAGATGGTGAAACTACACCAAAATTCTTTAGAATTCAAAACCTCCTTCCCCTCCCCACCCTTCTAGGTACCCGGTTTTCCCAGCCATTTTGTGATTCAGCTTGGCCTGCGGGTGACCGTTGTATCTGCCTACATGTGTGAATGACTGGGGTCTCCAAAAAAGATCTGTAGGCAGGTGTGGATTGTTAGTAATTGGAATGGTACATTGGTACCATTCTATTGCTATGGGATATGGAGCAGTTATAAGTACCCTGCTCCGGGTCCCTGTCAACCTGTGGGTAAAATTGTTGCGGCCAAGTAGGCTACAGGACCTTAGGTCACAACATCTACCCCCTTGGCAAGACACTGGCACCCGTACAACCATAGGGGAAAGAGAAACAAAGGAACTAGTAATAGCTGTAATCAAAACTGCTGTTGCCATGATTGTACCCGCCATTATAATCATCATAGTTTTTTCCACCTCCCCCATCATCATACCCACCCCCACCATAATAATAATAGCCCCCACTGCTGTCATTTTCATATCCTAAAGTATTGTTATAATCACCCATGCTATCATTGTAAGATTCAAACCAGTCCATGATGGGAGATGGTGATTGTTCATATTTTGGGCCTAGGCATGGGTACTGGGCCCTGAGAGGTGAGAATGGTGATGATGGATCATTGAAGTATGTTGACGCGGCCAGGAGAGGAGGAGGAAATTCTAGCAGACTATTGGAGTAGCAAGTCAAGTACTGGTCTTGATGTTACAGAGGTGGTGGTGACACTGGTGGATCATTGGAGTAGCAACTCCAGGTTCTGAGAGGAGGTGCAGGCTCTTCCTCTTCATCCAAGTAGAGTTATGGTGGTCTGAGGGGTTTCAGCTCTTGCTTGTCATCCAAGTAGAGGTATGGCTGTTGGGTGGGAAGTGGCTCTTGCTCATCATCCAAGTAGAGGGATAGTTGTTGGATGGGTTGCAGCTGATGCTCATCAAAGTAGGGCAATTTATGGTGACAGGGTGGTGATGCTGGTGGAGTGTTGTAGCAGGAAGCAATTTTCCGGAGAGGTGGTTCTGATTCTTCCACTGCCTGTTCATTGGAGTGGGGCATTGAGCAAGTTACTGAAGGCAGTTCATATTCAAGACTTTAATATGTCTGGGGCTTGTCATGTTCTTGTAATGGATCATTGGGATTCTGATTTTCATCATCATCAAGGATGAATTCCACAGAATACTTTTGATTTTCAGAAAATTCTGACCTGTAATCTTGGGTTATTCCAGACTCATCATTGGGGGCAAGTTTGCAATCATGGCCCATTGGATTTTGGTTGCTTGGGTCTGGAGTGTAATTATCAGTTGCTGAGTGTCTCTGCTCCAACGCAGGGCCACCAGTTTTTTTTAGTAACTCCAGTGATTTTTTATCTCTTGAAGCATACTGCTTTGGATGCTGTCCTCTCCAGGCTGAGGAACAAGCATTAGGGCCTCTCCTTCAGTGTCCATTGACATTAGCATACAAAAGATTAAAATGACCAGGGGAACTTCCATATTGCTTAAAAGGACCTTTATGAATTCTCAGAGGTTCCTGGGGTGACTTGATTTTGAGGAACACTTCAAGGTTTCTGAGAAAATCAAAGACCCAGTTGACAGCTGCATAGTGGTTGGTTGACATTGTAATGTTTCCAGATAAAGTGTAAGGGGAGAGAAAAAGAATTTTGGGGAGGAGTTTGGAATGGTTCTTGGAAGATCATTCTACAGCCAAGATGGAATATGCACAGAGAGCTCATAACCTTTCAGGACTCAAAATGGTACATTGTTACCATTCTATTACTACGGGATTTGGAGCAGGTATAAGTACCCTGCTCCAGGTCCCTGTAAACCTGTGGTTAACGGTGACACAGCAAGTAGGCTATGGGAGCTTAGTACTTGGATTGATGCTACTGGTACTTTGGGTACTTCCAAACAATCAAGGTCCCAGGGCCTGTCCTCTAAGCTGGAGTACTCTTTTTCCAAACCATAGCATTGGGGAAGGAAGGGGTGAATTTTTGAGGAAGCTGGGTCAGGGGAAGAGGCCTGTGAGTTGTTGATTAAGGCAACAGGGATGCATGGGACATATTTCTGGTGTTCCTTTGGTTAACTGGACTTATTGTTGAAGACAAATTTTAGCCTCAACTTGGTTGAAATCGGCGGGTTGGGGCAGTTCAGGCTCCCCATATGACCCAGGGAAACCTGATGCAAAGATTGGAAACACAGGCCCTTTTTCCTGCAAAGGCTTTTGGACAAGTCCAAAATCAATGGGGCCTTCCCCTATTTAGCCAAAACCACATTGATTTCCATGGCGTCCAGGTTGCATGGAGGAGGCTGAGCTTGGAGTGGTTGTTGGAGGTGGGGGGCAATAGAGGGGCATTGGTGTTTTCACCTTGGGGTTTGGGGAAGATCAGATTCTGATCTGACTTATCCAATTGAATTGTTGGGCCGCGTCAACTACCATCTTCATCTTTTTGTCAAGAGAGGAGCACAGAATCCAGTCATTGGAAACTTCATGTTCCACAACACAGGGGTTGACACCTTTTTTTTAGAGATTGATCCAAGTGTTTTTGTGCATTTCCACCAAGTAGCAGAGAGAACCAAATTGGGAGTTATATTTAGTAATAGAGAGGGAGCCCTTCTTGCAGGCTTCCAGATATTTCTCCGCATTTTCATGCTGAAACTTGTTGCCAAATTTGGCCATGAGTTTGCCATAGAATGCCAATACAGTTGAAAGGGCTGGGATTTCAAAAGGAAGACCATCAAGATTGACATAATCCTCCAATACCCCATGCTGCCAAGCATTGATGATAATTGGACTACAATACTGTCAAAATGGATGCTCCAGTGCTTTGGTGCTCCTTGCCGCCAAGCCAGAGAGAAAACCCAAGCAGAAGTTTGAGAGCACTAACCCCTATTACTGGGTAAGTCACTGAAGCAACAAAACATTCCCTCTGGCTTGACCAGTAATGCGTACCGCAGAACTGACCAGACATACTCACTCCAGGAAAATAAGCAATTAAGCAGCTGAGTATGGACAAACCATCCCAGCACAATGCAGCAATCCAGCTGGTTGTGATCCAAACCAAGATGGCAGGGCTCAGCAGTATATGTAACCCGGCTGAGTTGGTTGCAACAATTCAGTTGGCCTGGTCAGGACCAGGCTACAACCCACCGCAGCTAGCCTGGAGAATTTTTACTTCATTGCTCAATGTCCAAGCAAAACCTTTCAATCTATCATGTTGTTCTCTATTTAAGACAATCCAATCTTGTAACTAGTTAACATTTTTTGTCCACCCATCTGCATTCTTTCCCTCATCACTTTTTATCATCACTCACAAAGCAAATCCTGTCTCACAAGCCAATTATTATCATCTATTACCAACAGCAAATCTTGCCTCTTGCAACTCAGAAATCCTTCATCATTCTTGAAACTCAAAAATTCCTTCAAATACCAGTTCTCTGCCGGCAAGGGACCCTTCCAGTTTTCAGCTGGCTTCCAGCCAAAATGACAGGAGATCCAGACAATCTTGGAAGATTCCAACTGAAAATTTGATCCCCTGGGGCAAAGATAGAGCTGGGTGATGCAGAGGAAGGTATCCAACTGCATGGTTTTTCTGGAGAACCATAGGTCAGGGATCTTGAGGGGCTCCAGAAGACTCTGGAAATTTTTGGTTGGGTTAAGCCAGCAGGCCTGATGAGGGGGGGTGGTTGTGCCAAGGCTGGAGGAGATGGTCCAGGAGGATGCATGCAATCTACAAGGGGGGGGTTGGAGGGCAAGCACAGAGTCAACAGTAAGCAGTGGATTTTCCCTACCTGCATAGCAAGAGAGTGAACAGACTGCATTTGTAAGCCCAAGTTGTGGAGAGTGGTACTCATCTGGGTTACTTCCTTGGAGAGTTGGTCCAGTTGGGAATTGCCCTTGCTAGCATCAAGGTAGGATGTATCATTTCCAGGGCCCAATCATCTTCTGGGAGGCCAGCTTTCTGCAAGCAGTTGGCCAGAGGGGACAAGGAGGGAGTGTGCAGGGGCCTGCAGGGATGGAGTGGCAGTAGGGGCTGGGGTTGGCCAAGTGGAAGATCAAAATGGCAGGCGGGGTGGGTTGGCGGGGAGGCCTGCATGTGGTTGGGAGAATTCTAATGTAATTAATTTGAGTATGAGTTTTTTTTTCAGGGGAAGTAAGTTTATCCTTTGGGAATCAGGCTGGCGGAGGGGGGGGGCAGATGCAGGTGTTTCCGGGGCAGGTAAAGTGGGGCAGGCTTTTGATTAAGTCAGATGTAACAGGGGAGGCATGTGTGGCAGGCAAGAATAACAGGGTTGGGTAGAATTTTCTTATAATGTCAGAAACAAAAGAATTCTCCTGAGGAGAGAGAGTACTACAGGGAGTTGGGTAGGAGTCTTTAAATAGTGAAAATGAAAGGGAAGAAATGAAAGGAAAGGAAAGCGAACCCGAGAAAGGAATGTGTCATTATAGACAACGTGAGAGGGATGTGTCGTGTAAAGGTGTTTAGAAAAGTCTTGTTCGAGGATCTGTAAAGATTTGGAACAAAAGGATGACAATGAAAGGAAAAGAAACGATTGGATAGAAACGTCGTAAATAACAGGGACAGAATGTGGTTGAAAGATAATTTGAATTTGTTGGAAAATTTGGGGCCGGCGTTGACACTTAGGTCACAACACGGATATCCCCGATGCAAGTGACGGGGTTCAACCCTAGACCAAGGCACCAGCGACAACACCTAGGCATGGGCGAATTTTCGGCGGCTGCAACAGGAGCGCTTGGATGTCCAAGTCACAAGTAAATTTCCAAGCTATCTTCCGTATTTTGTACCACTGGGATATCTAGTTAGACATGTCCCCCAATCAGTTATCAATCTTGTCCAAACTCGTACTCGTTATCTATCCCACACACTCGAAATCTCTCCCAAGCCCATTACTACTGTACTCCTCAGTGATTAGAGATGAGATTTGGCATCTCAGCTTGATCGGCCCTTCCACTGCTGAGACTCATGATGTCCGGGAAGTTTGGTGGGAATCTCAATGGTGGGTATGTTCGGTTCACCATGTGGTCATAAGTCAAGAACTCTAACCCAGCCTACGCGTTTCTTTGGCTTGCGGATTTCCCGGGATTGGCCCACGGAAACGTGCAGGTGCACAAAGGACCTGGAGGAACTGAATCCTGCGCAGTCGGTTGATCAGTTGATACATAACATTCACTTGTCTTTCTGTAATGATGATATTGCCTTGAAGGGATACAGAACGGGGGATGAAGCGCAAGTGCGAGTAAGACCTACTTTAGTGCTGCTTTCCTTTTACCTCATGACTGCAGCTGTCGCTGACCTTAACAGGACTTTAGTTGACGATGCGCTATTCAATTCCCGAGCTTGCGTTTACTGTCTCGTTGAGTCAGCTGGACTTAAGCACCACGAAATCACCCGGAACGTTTAAACCAAGACCATTTCTCAACCTCTTGGAAATTGCTTGTGAGGTTGGCAGCAGACCGGGGCCTCTCAAATCTCCCACGAAAACTATTGTGTTGTTCTCGTGATTGGGTTCTAACATTTGCTCTGGGTCGAATCGTTTACAGGCCTATCAAAGATTAAAGAGGATAGACCGTGTGGAAAATAGCCAACAGTCTCGCGGGAATAGTATCTTGGAATATGGAATCAGCAACAGCTCGCTCAGAGTCTCATCTGATCATCAAGTAACTAGGAGCAGTCATGTTTCCAATCAAACTAAGCAGAAACAGGTTGCTTCCACGTCATCACAAGACTTGTTGGCTCGCAACCTCGCAAATCCGTGCAAGAAAGCGGTGAGTAATCGGCTGGATTCAGATTTTGGGAATCAAAATCAACGCCAAATAAGGCGGCCATAGTATTATTGCCTTTATGTTATTTACTTTTTCTTTTAATACAGAGAACTGTGGCCGTCGATGGATTCCTTCCTTCAGATGACTCAGATTGATGTCGTGATCAAGAAGGTATAGCGTTTCACCCCTCGTCTTCAACTTGGAAGCCAACAACCTTGAAGTATTTTGGAAGGTTTCCGGTATTGATTTTTCATCCCAAGGATTCCTTTTAAGAGGACGATTGATTTGGGGAGGTATCTGGTCTGAAGGCTTCTGGCATGTTCAGTCCGACTCGGTTGACGGTTCTAAAATTAATCATATGTATAGATACATATATATTTGTGAAACAAAAGTGGATGAAGATCAGATCGTGGTACGAAATGCCTTTTTGAGAGGACAAGGTTGAAAGAGCATTCCAGTCTTACGCTTTCAAGCGCTCGGCGCCAGTTAAATCATCAGCGGGATTGTACCGCCGAACGAGTTCCTAAGGGTTGGCAAGGCGAAGGTCAAGATCTGAGGGCGTGGGGGAGGAAAGGGGGGACAGAAGAATAAGCAAAGTAGTTCTAATTACTTGATGGAGATGAGTTGAGGTGAGATAGTTGACGATCGAGTCGAGCTGAAGTTGCGAAAGTTCGCCATTGGCAATTGACCTCAACTGAAAACTTATCGCTGGGGGGATGGGCGGTCGAGGGTGACGTGATGTTCGTCGGTAGGTCCGATAGAGTAGCCGATAACTGCTGAGCTTCGTCATTTCGATTTCTAAACCTCAGCCGCTGGTCAATGAGCGCACTCACCGGTGGGAAAGCCAGCAGCCAGCAAGGGGTACAACAACCCGGGGCCACTTTCGGGCCCGAGCCCACCCCGGAGACCCGACCAGCAGCTACCCGGAGATCCGACACTATCAAAGCATATGTAGAGCCCCACTCAGGGTCTTTTTCACTTGGTGACTCTAATGCTCATAATAAATTGATAAATTGATAGCTTCTAATCCATAAAAATTCACATTCTTTTTTGATCATTGGGGCGTATCAGAGTTAAAATTTTGAAAAATTTGAATAGCTTATTTCAGGAAAAATATCAATTTTTCAAAAAATACTTTTTTATCAAAACAAACAATGAATCAATGGTTTTAACTGAAGAAAATAAAATTTTGAAAAAAGATAGATTAGCCTGAAATCAGCCATTTATTTTTTTGAAAATTTTGACTCTGATACGCCCTATTGTTTCCTCTTGGAAATTTGAACCAATCACCCATCATGAGCAATGTTCAAATGAACAGATATTCCTTCTCTGCTTCACTCTCAGATGGGTTGAAAATTGAAAAAGAAAGCAAATCCAGAGATGAAGAATCAACTGAGAAGATTTTAATTTTAAACCAATTAATTTTGATGTATATTGACTAAAGTTAATCTAATCATAAGGAATTTTCCAACTATTCTGCTTTTTTTTTTTTTGTTTCTCAACACCATCATGGTTGCTTGAGGATCCGTGGGTGGAATTAAAATTTAGATGATCATGATAGTTTTTCTGAATATTGCGCATGCAATTTTTCTTAAAGAGAAAAAATTCAAGAGACTCGTGTAGATGATATCTTATTGGAACTTTTAAAATGTTTCCTTGGTAAAATAATTCATTTCCATCTACCAAACCCACACCTTTCCGATTCAAAAACAATAATGATAAAAGGCTTGAATTGACCAAATCCATACCATTGATTGTGTTTTCCCACCCTAGGAGTTCATGAAAATATTAGAATTTAATTCAAAATCGCAAAAGATATTGATCTTTTAATTTTGTTTCCATATAGATTTGGTTCAAATTTTAAAGGATTCAACACCTCCATGGGGTAGGAAAACATGCCATTTCACAGCATGCAATAAATTTCTGGGAATTTCAATAATGAAACAGGCCTAAAGGGAATTTATATTTAACTTCAATACCAGTCAAGTATTTAAATGGTAAATTTCTTTTTGGATTATTTGAATTCAGTAATTAAATGGGAAATTTTGAAAAGTGTTGAATCTTATGTTATTTTATGTATATTAGTTTTTTAATTTTTCACACACCAAAACTGAAGCCTGATTGTTTGCCGTCACTTCAACATATTCCCCTCTGCTCAGTCCAAAGTCTTGACTCAAAAGCATGCTGACAATCAAATACAATCCACTACTACTCTCAAAAAAAACAAGGGACCTTCTATCTTTGCCAACTTGGTCATCACTTACAATCACACTTGCACTCCAATGTACCATCTACAACTATTTCCAATCCACCTTTCTATTGGTGTTTCCCCCTTGCACTTCCATCTCCAAACTGCCATGGGCATTGCACAAGCCTAGGTGCCATTTTTAAACATTCTGTTCACACCTTGTATATTCAATGATATAATTACTTGAAGAATGTCCCAATACCTTCCCCATAACCAGGAAGCATTCCACTTTTTTCACCTTCATTACATTCATCAATCTTTTGCTTGCATTTCATTGTCATTTGCATCAAATTTTGTCATCTCTTGCTTGTACCTTAAATTTTTCCATTTCATTCAAACTTGCATATCCATACATTGATTGCATCATTTCTATTCCTAGCTAGGGAGAAAATCTATCAGGTTTTATCTAGTCATCCCCATCAAAATTTAGATTACCTTAAAACTCAAAGACTGTCACCTGTTGATTGTTTTCTCAGTTAGTTAGTTTCATAAATTCTTCCATTCTTGCTGAGTCTGGATCTTTACATCAAGCTTTGCCTCAGTTTCCTCTTTGAAACATTTTCCTTGTACACTTCACTTTACTTTGAGCATAAAATTTTAAATTTGAATGATATCCTTACTAAATGCAAGATTTTTTGCAGCTTTGGTCATTCTCATTTTTACCATGTCCATCTAATCCATTCTTATCTTGGGATGTAGAGTTTTCCTGTGACAGAAAGTTGACTAAATCCCACCAACTAATCTGAATAGCTTTCCAAAACCTTATAGTTGTTTTAATTTATGAATTTAACTTACTTGCTTGAATGCATTCACTTCCATTTCCCCTTAAAATTAAAATATTGATAGGATGGGGAGACAAAGTGGCTCATGGGAACAAAAAACCTTATATCCAGTTCCTTCTTCTTGTCACCCATCTTGTGGACCCCTCAAAAACCCTTTGGCTCTTGAGGATAATCTTGAATCCTTTGTATATCCCCTCATAAAGTTTCTGAGCTCCCCAGATTCTTCCATAGGTTCTCCAATCCAAGGTGTATCAACGGCTTGTAGAGATATAAATTCTGAGCTGGAATCTCAGATTCTCTTTACAAATCTCATTGAATATCTTAAAAAAAAGCTTTGATTTCTTGGAGTAGAAACATGAGTTTTAAAACTACTTGAATGGAGAAGCCTCATCACTTCACAAGGGAGCATCCTCATAAACTCAGATTTTATTTTTGATTTTGTAAAATTATCTTCTCTTTAAATAAAAAAACTTCTGAGAAAACCAAAACAAATTCATGCATTCCTCTTCCTTCTTGGAAGGTAGGGCTGATAAATTTTTTTAATCAGGCCTTGAAGTAATGGAAAACACATTTCCAAGCTGTATTCACAAAAGTTGGAATCACTAAAAATAGAAAATATTCATCTTATTTGGAAAGCCCAAAAAATTGCGAAATTACAAGTACAACTTGAATAACGTGTTAATAAAATATTTTAGTAGGGCTTCAATTTGCATATTGACTTTTAGAACCTTGGATTCTTGCATCCAATGTAAAAAGGCCACACTTTTATTTCATTTCCAAAAATGGTGACCTGCACAACCAACCAATAAGCTTGCTTTTGTGGGATGGAAGATCACAAAGCTCCAGAATTTAATAAACCAGATGATTGAGCTTTATAATTTCTATCACAAAAAAAAGCATTTTAAAAGAAAAAATCACGCGTTTTTGGCAGAAAATTGATAAAAAATGATTCTTTGAATCAAAATTTGAACCATAAAAATCAGAAAAAATCAACCTCAAATTTGAACTCCAGATCTAACAAGGGAAAAGCCCCCAAAAAATCAAGACTCCTGGAAAAAAAACAGGGTTGCTTTAGAATGAGGAATGGGAGAGAGGGTAGAAAAAAGTTTTGTTTGTTTATTTTGGAGGAAAACATGATGTTAATAATGTTTCTTAATGGATAGCTTGTAAAGTGGCCAAAACTTCAAAAAAATGGCTTTTATTTTTATTGATAATTGAAAAGGGAACAAAAAATTATAAAAATGTATACAATTAAATCTCCAAATATTCACTACCATTCATACTCCTATATCAATATTTTTCTTCTTCCATTCCAACAATATGCCTTACAGCATATTCCTTGACTTGAATTCTAACATCTCTTTCATAATTCTAGAATTTCCTCTCTCCAAAATTCTTACACATTTCAAGATGAAAATTTTTCTTGTCTATTCAGTAATTAGTGAAACAGAACTTTCTCATTGGTTCACCCATAAGGCAAAATGGAATTTTGTATGTTCCAGGTTCCCCAGATTTAAATTGGAATTATTTGTTCTGGATTTCCCTGGAATTGAAAACAAAATTCTAGGCCACAAATTTGTAGTATGATGGATTCATGATTCAAATTGGCAAGAAGGATTAATTAAAATTTGAACCTTTCATCCCCAGTTTACTCTTTCTTCCATCAACAAGAAATTAAACAGCCTACCTGAAACTTTCATTAATTTGGATGACCCTTTTCCACAAGGAGATTTGAAATATCCTGAATTCCAATCTCAAAATCCTTCTTCATATCTTTGCGTGATTGCTTACATATCTAATTTGCCTCTTTCTTTCTTCTTTGAAGAGAAGCAGGCACCTAATAAAAGGTTTATTTTGATCTCCTTGATCCTCTTGAATAATTCCAATAATTTAAATTCAATACTTTAAGATGATTACAAGATTGAAGATTTAGAAATCATTTTAAATTCTTTGATTCCTGTTTATCATGAATATGATAAACTTTTATCAGCTTTTAAAGCTGATAAAGCTCCTCTATCCTGTCCCTATGATCATAACATCAAAATTACTGGTCTACTTGCAGCTTCAGGTCCTTTTAACTCTCTCTTAATACAAGAATTTTGCATTCTTAAAGAACAAATTTCAGAAAATTTATGAAAAGAATTTATTCAAACAAAAAATTCAAAAACCAGTTCTTCAGTAATTTTTTGTGACAAATAAATATGTAAGCTGTTACCTCTGTGTTAGTTATAGGAAGCTTAATTGGGTAACCTGGAATAATCCATATCCAGTACAAAATACATTTCATCTCCTCACTCTCTTCCACAGAGCTACTCATTTCTCAAATTTAGACCTTCAAGGTGCTTATAAATTGATTCAAATAGAAGAATTCCACAAATATTTGACTTCTATGGAAAATAGATTTGCCAACTATGAGTATAATGTTATACCCTTTGGCCTCTGCAATTCTCCTCTCACTTTCCAAACTATTTCCAATAAATTATTTTCAGATCTTGTAGAATATTAACTTGCGGTATATCTTGATGATATACTGTTCCACTAAAAGAGCCTTGAAGATCATTTTCCAACAGTTTTTCAAATTTTTGCAACAACTTTGGTGAAACACTTTTTTGATAAGCTTTCTAATTGTGATTTTCATATGAGAACTCTACAATTACTTGATGTATTACTTTTGAAAGAAGGTATTTGTATGCACCCAGCCAAACTCCAATGCATCCTGGAATGGCCTGAACCAGATTTGTTGGTATTTCACAGGCTGGAGATGAAATTTCTTTCAATACTCACGTAGAATCTCATCTCTATCAATCACCCCCAATCCTCCAAAAACTCAAACTGCACTTCAGACACTTTCTCCCAATCTAGCCACTTGACAGATGGGGACTCACTCAATTGACTGACTGGAGGGAGGATGATTGTCTGCAGGGACCATTTTCATTGTCTTCTTCTGCATCTTTTGTCTCTTGATTATTCTTCTTCTTTCCTTTTTTTTCATCTCTTCCACAATTGTCTCCTTCTCAACCAATGCTCAATTGGATCAACTGGAATCAATGTTTTCCTGGTGATATTCATCATAATTTCCTATTCCTTGTCAACTCACAAAACTCATCCCTATTGGAATGTCAGCCTTGGTGCCTCAGCTCAGGAATCAATCTTGACAGCAACTCAGCTCAACTACAAACTTTAGCACCCCATCTCATGTCCCACATAGTGCAGACTCCATCTCCTGTTTTTTCCCTTGATTGTGATGGCCTGAGACTACGTTCAGAGTGTTCTTACCATTTTTGTCATTTTGTATCAGCTCTCAGTCTTGTGTATGGCCTGTTTTCAATGTCATTTTTTTGCGGTTAAAAGCTGAAGGCCTCTCTCCTAGCTCTCCTGGAAACCAACACACTGGCTGAGGGAGGAACTCAATTTGACACAATGAAGTTTTTACAAAGAATGCTGAAGACTGGCCTCAAAACTATCCCCTTACTTGGAGAAGAAAACTATGGCATCTGGAGAGACAAGATGGATGCCATTCTTGACGTCAGAGGATGCGCCAAGGCCATCAAAAATGAGACCTCAGTCCTGGAACCTTTATTCAAAAATGAAATCAAGCTTCTTATCATCTCCAAACTTGATTCCACTGCCCACAAAAACATTATCACAGACAAAAACAGGAATTCAGCCAAACTGCTGTGCAAAGCCATCATCCACAAATTTGCTTTGTCTCAGGCCTCCAATTGCACTTGAGTGTTTGATGGCTTCCTTCATCTCTCATTCAACCCCAAAAACATTGTAGAATTCATTACCAGAGTCAAGGTTTGTCTCAAAAAGATGTCCAAAGTCAGAATCAAAATCCCCAACAATATTGTTGCTTACCTGCTCCTCTTCAAGTTCCCCTCATCCATGGAGGATTTCAAGAGACAAATTATGCATTCCAACAAGGAACTCTCAATCAAGTACGTGTTGAATCATCTCACGCAATTAAAAAACAAATCCATGGCCCAGTCCTCTATCTCAAATTCAAAATCCAAAGGATATATTTGCCTGTTCAGTGGGAAGACCTTGTCAAATCAGCACTCAACCAAGGGACTTGATCTGAAAAGATGTGTCAAAGGTTACCATCACCCTGGACAGTACAAGAATCACACAGCTGCGGAATGTTGGCACATTCACCCTGATGTGGCTCCTGAATGGTGGAGAGACACTCAGGCCAAATGGAAAGCAAGGAAGAGCGGATCAAAAGCAAAAGCCAAATCTCACTCAGCGCATTACCTAGCCTTACTGAACCTGTGCATCAAAAATGGGAACCCTAACCAACATTTCTTGCTTGACAGCAAAGCGTCAGTTCACATGATCAAATACTCTTTCTACTTCTGCAAAATGGAACCTCATGTGGGCAATCCAATCAAAACAGGAAATGAAGGTGCTAGCTTGGCAATCAAGGGGAAAGTAACTGCAATACTGCATTGGAATGATCTAACTCTCAAAATAACCAATGTATTCTACATTCCGGATGTGACAATCAATCTCATCAGCACCGGCGCACTGAACAGAAAGAGCTTCTTGATCCACTCCACCAACAAGCAATTCACTGTCTCACATGCGCGCAAACCTGTTTTGAAAGGAAACATTGAAAAAAATCTGTATACACTGCCAACTCCCTTGCACAGCCCACTCTCTTCCCCAAAATATGATCTCTCTTCTTTCGCGTGCTCTCCTGAAGACACTCTCCTCAAGATACACAGAAAATAGGGTCATGCTTCTCTGTCAAGGCTTGCTCCGCTCATTTAACACATTCCTAGCAACGTCACCCAGAAGTCTCAATGCGTGGAATGTTTCAAGATCAAGATAACCCAGTCTCTGTTCACTCACTCCTCCACTAGATCCAAAAAGGTCTTTGACTGAATTCATCTTGACCTCATGGGACCAATTCTACCTTCCTCCAAGGCTGGTCGCCAATTAATCTTATCCCTCATCAATAACGCCAGCGGCTACCTTGCAGCCTTTCCAATGACTTCAAAGGATGAGACTGCTGACATCACCATCAACTTGTTTGAGAAAGAAAATTGGCTTTGCGGTGTATATCCTTCAGAGGTCTGCTTGGATGGGGGAACAGAAGTTTTCAATTCAAAGCTATTGACATACCTGGAGGAACAACATATCACTCACATCATATTGGAACCCTATCACCCCAAACACAACGGTTGTGCCAAATGTGCCAATCAAAAAATAGTAGAGTCCACCAGGGCCACCCTCAAGGACATTAGGCTTCCTCCCTTGGTATGGCACAAAGTTGTCAAGGGTTGTTGCCTCATGATCAACCATATCCCAACCAAAGGTGACAACAAGTCACCCTGGATGAAGTTACATGGTTGACTCCTCCCTTCCTCCTTCCTCAAGCCCATTGGAAGCCCTTGTGTCTACCTCATCAATAAGAGACCTAAAGGGTCAACTTTTGAGTCCAAAGGCAAAGAAGGGACATTAGTAGGCTTCAACCTACTCCTCCTCTTGTATTGCGTGCTGAAAAAATATGGTTCTATTATCTCCTCAAAGCATGTCAAATTCCTCACCATTCCAAGACCAAATGCTCCTGGCCTCACCTGCAACTTTGGTCCAATGCTAGACGATGCCAACTCTCCTTGGGCTTTGAATCCCTCTCACCAGGCTCCAGATCTGGCTCCTCAATCTCCCATTTGTCCTCAGGCTCTGTGGATGCGCTACCACAATCAATCAGATGAATCTTCCAGCTCCGCAGATGAAGCCAAGTCTGTCAGTATCCCCTCTTCAGAAGACTTGGCAGTCCCGCCACTGATTGAACGTGCTGATCCAATCCCTTGTCAAACCCCCCAGAAAGACCTGGTACCGCAAGGACAGACCTTGAGAGACAGATCTTGCCTTAAACCTCCTCAAAGGTATGGGTTCTATCTTTACTACAAGCCTAAAACGTACAAAGATGCTCTCAAATGCAACAAGCATCTCAAATGGATAGAGGCAATGGACAGCAAGCTGGACTCAATTGAAGATCTTGTCATATGGGAAGAATATGATGTACCCAAGCCAAAAAATGCTCTCAAGACGACTTGGATCTTCAAAATAAAACAAAACTGCCATGGCAATCCAGTCAGGTACAAGGCCCAACTATGTGTTAAAGGATTCAATCAGATTGAGGGACTTGATTACACCAACACCTTTGCACCAACCAGGAAGCCCTCCACCCTGCAACTGTTACTGCTCTACAACCTCAAATCAAAACAGAAAATCTGCCAATTTGATGTGAAAAGTGCCTTCCTATACTTGCCAATCAACAAGGAAGTTATCATCTGTACTCCCAAGGGCTCTAAAATAACCTCTTGCTTCCTCAACCTCCAAAAGTCCCTCTACGGCCTCAAGCAAGCGCCAAAGAATTGGTACAAGAATCTCACAGCGTGGTTAAAGGAGGTAGGGTTCAAAGAATCCTCATGTGACCCGTGCCTCTACCTGTCTCATGATGGTCAGTCCCACCTTTTTTTGATGTGGATGACCTGATTCTTGTTGGAGGTGGCAACAACTTTGAGAGGAAATTCCTGACTTGTTTCTCAGGCTCAACCGCAAAAGACCTTGACACCATTCTTGGAATGAGGATAGAAGTAATGGACAAAGAAATCCTTCTCAGCCAGCCAAAACACATAGAAAATGGACTCAAGGAGCTTGGTCTGGAAGACGCAAGGACAAGCAAATCTCCTGACTCAAAATCTTCAACTCAAACCCACCACAGACAAAGAGTACAAGAATTTCAGGGCTCTGAATTTCAACTTCCAATCTGTGATTGGCCTACTCAACCACATTTCATTCTACTCCCAGCCCAACGTAAGCTTCATGGTATCCAGTCTCTCTATATTCAACATCAAGCCTGGCCTACCCCACTGGAACAAGGTAAAAAAGACCTGGAAATACTTGAAGGGGACTCTGCACATCAAGCTCTGCCTAAGAGTGGGAAGATCCAAATCATTAATCTCAGCCTACTCAGATGCATCTTTGGCAGATGATCCAGATACTTTGCGCTCTCAAACCAGCTACCTCTGCGCTGTCTACGGGTGTGCCGTGTCTTGGAACAGCTGCAAGCAGAAGAACATCACCTTCAGCTCCACAGATGCCAAAATCAATGCCTTTGTTGATGCATTCCAAGAGGCTACCTGGATCAGGGCTTTGGCATGTGAAATATTTTCAACCAAATTGACAGCTATCATTATTCACACCAACAATAGAAGCCTCACTGAAAAGCTTGAAAAGTTTGGGTCCAACTCAAAAACCCGTCATCTGGACCTGAAAACTAAGGGGATGAGGGAAGAGTTGAAGTCCTGGAATATCAGGATTGGAATTTTTAGGTCAGAGGAAATGCCCGCAGATGCTCTCACCAAAAGTTCCAGTGTCACTAGTCTCAAGCTTCTTCAATCCTTCTTTGCATCCTTCAGGCCTTTGTAGCTGCTCTTGTTTCAATTGTTCTCTTTGTTTTTTTTTCTGTCCGCTTGTTTTCTTTCCTTTTTTTCATCTTGATTCTGATTCATGGCTCACATTGTCACGCTCTTCATCTCTCCAGGAATGGGGCATGTTGGTATTACACAGGCTGGAGATTAACTGTTTCTCAATACTCATGTAGAATCTCATCTCTATCAATCATCCACAATCCTCCAAAAACTCAAACTGCAAGTCAGACACTTGCCCCCAATCTAGCCACTCAACAGATGGGGACTCACTCAATTGACTGACTGGAGGGAGGAGGATTTTCTGCAAGGACCATTTTCATTGTCTTCTTCTGCATCTTTTGTATCTTGATTCTTCTTCTTCTTTCCTTTTTTTTCATCTCTTCCACAATTGTCTCCTTCTCAACCAACACTCAATCCGATTGACTGGACTCAATGTTTTCCTGGTGAGATTCATCACAACTTCCTATTCCTTGTCAACTTACAACACTCATCCCTATTGGAATGTCAGCCTTGGTGCCTCAGCTCAGGAATCAATCTTGACAGCAACTCAGCTCAACTACAAACTTTAGGACCCCATCTCATGGCCAACCTAGTGCAGACTCCATCTCCTGTTTTTTCCCTTGATTGTGATGGCCTGCAACTATGTTCAGAGTGTTCTTACCGTTTTTGTAATTTTTTCTCAGCTCTCAGTCTTGTGTATGGCCTGTTGTCAATGTTATTTTTTTAAGATTCTGTTCATAATTTACAAACATTCCTTGGTTTTAATAATTTTTACTGGAAATTCATCTATCACTACTTCAAGATAATTGTTGATTTGAATAACCTTTTTCAAAAAGATATCACTTTTGTTTTTACCAAAAAATCTTTTTTGGAGTTTGAAAATCTGAAAAATGTTTAATAAGTATTTGAAATTGATATGGAAAGAAACCAACAGGCTGAAAAGGACAAATGAAGAAAACAATACGGTAAGAAAATGAGAGTGAAGAAACTGTTATGAGACCACAATAACCAAAATATCTCAGGAAAATTCAGATGGCCAATACAAGGTTGTGAGTATGTGCATTGAGGGTAGACTTGAGAACACCCTTTAAAGATTGAAGTTGGACTGGTAGGAGAGGTACAGATGCAGTCAATGATCAGACTGGGGCATCCAGAGCTGAGAAGTTTGAGGTGAGGTGAGTGGTCCTCTTACCAGTTACCATATGACCATGAGTTGATAGGACAAAAATGTGGTGAATTTTGAGATGAGGTGAGTTGGAGCCTTGATTGGTGGAGTAAGGACAGAGGTGAGACAACAATATGAACATTATGTACAAAATAGAATTGAGAAACAAGAAAAGAAAGAAAAAGGAGAATCAAAGACTGGAGACTGAGAGGGGAACTGAAGAGTTGAGCTTGATGGAACTGATGGAAGGTGATTGTTTTGAAGAAGCAGAAACGGATTGGGGTGCATCCAGGGACTCTCATCCCGGGGCTGATTCATATAAGTCAACATGTCCAACTACTCTCATCCCGGGGCTGGTTCCTATAATTCAAGACCCCCCATAGCTGGAAAGAGGCCACCAAAATCACTTTCCAAAATTGTTGGAGGGTTGAATGAGGTGGATGAAATTGTTGAGGGAGTTCCTAGGAACAGCCTTTGTGAGAGGGTTGGCCAGCATTTTGTTGGAAGTTATGAGCTGGATTTGAAGATTCCCAAATTTGAGCTCTTCTCTGAGGCCCATGATTTTGAGATCTATGTGACGCGTCTTGACATTAGACCCAAACTTCTTTAGCTTATTTTCCAGACCCTTATTGTTGATAAGGTGAATTGATTTGGGAATTGGAGTTGAAAATACTCCATTGATCAGGCGCTTCAGCCACTTCCCTTCCAGGAAGGAGTTGACCAGCAAGTTTAGTTCTGCCTCTTTGGTAGAGAAGACAAAATTCCTCTGTTCGAAACTCTCCCAGAATGTGAGAGAACCAAAGACAAGTCTGAGATAGCCAGATTGAGATCTCTTGGTTTCAGGTTCTTTGGCCCATGAAGCATTGCTGTAGGAGATGAGCGCATTTGTGTCCTTGTTGTAAGTTTTTTTCAGCTTTAACTTATTGGTGAGCTTGAGGTGTTTCCAGGTCCTTTTATACTCCTTCCAATTAGAGAGACCTAGTTTTTTTATAAAATGGGAAAGGCTTGACACCAAGAGGCTTAGGTCAGGCCTGGTTCTGCTTGCTATGCATTTGAGGAGTCCAATTGCGGACCTGTAGTTGATGTTGAGATTTTTGAAGTCTTTGAATTCTTTGTCCATTGCTGGGCCCAGTTGAAGATTTGGAGTCAGAGGGGTGGAGACTGGTCTGCAGTCCAGGAGGCTGAGTTCTTCAAATCTGTGATCAATGTGTTTGGGTTGGCTGATTATAATGGTGTTTTCTGTAATTTTGAATTTCATGCCAAGGATTGTATCAGGGTTGTGACACTGATAGTTTTTAAATTGCAAGGAGAATTTGTCTTCAAATCCCTCACAATTTCCAACAAGCAGGAGATTGTCCACGTGAAAGAAGAGAAAGGAGTTACCATCTTCAGACTTGTAGAGACAGGGATTGCTGTCCAATTCAACAAAGTTGGTGCTTTTTATCCAGTTCACTAGTGTTTTGAACCAGTTCTTTGGTGAATTTTTTAGTCCATATAGGCTCTTCTTGAGTTTGAGGAACCTTTTCAATTGGTTGCAGCCTTCTGGGGTTTTGATGAAGACATCTTCACTGATTGGGGCGTGCAAGAAAGGTTCTTTGACATGGAACTGCCTGATGGGCAAATTTTTCTTGACACCAAATTGAAGGATAACACAAAGTGAAGTGATTTTTCCAGTGGGAGCAAATGTCTCCTCATAATCAAGTCTGTAAATTTGATTGTAACCACGTATGCATATTCTGGATTTTTAGATGAGAGTGTCTTCATTAAAGTTGTCTTTTAGTTTGAAAACACAGGTGTTCTCCAGTGGTTTGATTGGATCTGGACCATGGTATTCCTCCCAGACCCCAGAGCTTTGAATTGTTTGAAATCTGTCTTGACAGATTTCATCGACTTGTTAGCCTTCACACAGGATTTTGCTTTAGAGTATGACTTGGGTTCATAGTAGTAGTGAAAACCGTATTGTTGCGGCGGTCTGAGACTGGACCTCTCTCTGAGAGAGCAAGTTGAGGCTGCAGGGGGATTGGGAGTACTAGATGAAGTCCTGTTTGTATTTGGCTTTGGATGATTGGTCTCAGGGGAATATTCCAATATATCAGCAGGGTCACAACTGCCTTTGGAGGATTTGGTTGAGTAGTTGGAAGAGTCAGAGTTTTCAGAAGACAGGGAGAGTTGAGAGTTGTCTTGTTATCTGTTGGTGTTGTTGATTTTTTGTGGCTGCGGGCCAAAGAACCATGCAGATTGAGTTCTGGAGAGCTGCTTACTGGTTCTTCAAGCAAGAAATTGCAGTCTAGTGAGTTGAGAGGATTTGGATCTTTGAGAGACGTGGGCATAAATTTTACATGTTTAGTGGAGATGATTCCTCTGGGGGTCTGAGGATTTGATAGGATCTGAATTCTGGATTTTACCCAATCAGTTTACCTTTGAGTCCTTTTGGGTGAAACTTTCTTCCCTTGACCCCGCAGTTGTTCAGATAGACAACAAGAGTACCAAGGGGCTTGAAATATGAGAGAGGAATTGGATTCTTGTGCATTCACTCCCAGGGAAAAACATCACTTCTCTTCCTGGAGATTTGATTGAGGCTGAGACAGTGGGCCTTGATAATTTCAGGCAACTGTTGGATCAGCAATATTGAGGAGCTTGCAGTGCTTCAAATGCTTTCCACAATGGTTTGATTTGCTCTTTCCGCCCTACCGTTATTTTTGGGATGATGGGGTTCAGAAATTATCTGCTTGATTGAATTAGTCTTGCAGAAGTCTACTAACCTTTTTTTGACAAATTTGGTTCCACCATCAGAGCACAGTTCACACAGATAATACCCAAGTTTGTGTTTTTGATGTTTGAGGATGGCTATCAGTATCTTGGCGGTCTGATCCTTGATTTGAAGGGGAATGCCGCTTAGGTAGCCTGTGAAGTTGTTGAAAATTGTGAGAATGAATTTTTTGTTTTGTACTGAGGGCAGTTTGAGAAGTCCTACAAGATCCAGATGTATTCTTTTGAAAACCTTGCAAAATGGAGAGGATTGGAGCTTGAAAAACGAATTAGTGATTTTACTTAAGGCGCAATCTTTGCAGGCAAAGGAGTCCATTTTGTCCTTACTGAGCTTGAGGTTTTCAATCTCTTGCAGGCGACTCTTTAAAGCATGTCCAAGAGAGAGTTGAAAATCTTTGAGAGATCTTCAAAGACAATTATTGAGGGATAGAAAGCAGCAGTTTTCACCAACGTATTTTGGATTTTTGGCCACAAGAAGGTTGTTGATAATACAACCTTGGATGAGAGCCAAATTGTTGATTGAGATGCAGAATTGATTCCGTTGATTACACAAGACTTCTGTTGACCTGGTATGAACAGTGAATTAAAATAATATGTTGACACATACTATGATTTCAATGGTGACAATTCCTGAAATTACCAGAAGTATGGGATTCTAAAGCCATTTCATATCCTGCCTATTTCTTGGAACTCTCTTTCCATAGATTCAATTTCTCAGTTACCTCTTTCCAATGCATATGATTCTATTCTAGCAATATTAGATTGCTTCTCAAGGATTGCTGTTTTTCTTCAAAGAAAAGTCACTAATTTTTCAAAATAACTGGTTAAAATATTTAAAGAACCTATCTTCTCAAAGCATGGTCTTCCTGAAAAAATTTTCAGCAATTATGGAACCCAGTTTGTATCTAGCTTCCAGAGCTCTTTGTGACAAAATATGAAAATTAATTGCAACCTATCAACAGCTTAAAATCCCAAAATGGATGGAAAAACCAAACAATTCAACCAAATTCTCAAACAATATATTTGAATGTACCTCTGCTATCAAAAGTAAAATTTATAAAAGTGGCTCCCATTGGAAAAATTAGCCTAAAAAAATTCCACTCATTCCTCCACTAAACATTTTCCCTTCCAAAATCTTTATGGGAGAAACCCAACTTTTGATTATATTCATGTAGCACCTTCTCAAAACCAACCTCAAAGCTGGAAATAAATTTTACAAGGAGAAATCCAAAAAACTTTGAAATTTGGCACTGAAATTTGCATTAGGAGAATCAGGATGGCTTAATGCTTGCAACATTTGCACCAATTGACCTACTTGAAAACTCTCCTAAAATAAGCTTGGTCCATTCAAGATTGAATTTCTTATTTCTTCAAATTCTTTTACATTATCCTTACCCTTTCAATGGAAATCTTTTCACCAAATAGTTTATTTTTCTATACTAGAGCCAGCTCAAGTCCTATACCTGTTAAAGACTCATGCCCCTCCAGGCCGAAAATATTCAAGATGACTTAGAACTTAGAGTGGGAATTAAGCCAGTTACTTGATTCAAGGTTGAACAAAGTAAAGTAAAATTAAATTTTTAGTGGACTGTGTACCATTCCAAAAATTATTTCACCTCATGTGAAACAGCACACAATCTTTGAAACTTCCCTGACTTTGTTCAAGACTTCAATTTAAATTACCCTTGCAAAAATTTTTCATACCATTTCATGCAATCCAAACTCATTCCTCATTGGTTCCTATCTCTCCTCAAAATTCCTTTCCTCTTCAATTTATATTTTTCTTTTGTTTTTTATTATTTAAGTTTCCTATTTTGTTCCAGATTAAATTTATAGCCAAAATATATATATATATACATTTATCCAGGATAAATAATTATAAAAATAAATCTGTTATTTTTCTTTGATTTTTTCTTCAACCCTTTCCCAACTTTCATTTAATTATTTTTTTATTCCTCAAAAATATTAAATTTTTTCTTCATCAATTAATTTCAATATTCCCTTCATATATTTTTCCTGTTCCAAAAAAACCATCCTCACTTTGAATCCTGCAGAAATAGATTTATAAGGAAATATGGGTATTTTCAGAAGGAGTGGTGAATTTGAATCAAAGGCCTCAAGGTTGATAATTGTTTTGGATTTATCCCAGCAGGGAAGAAATGGATCCAAAATTTCTTTTAATGAATCAAACTGACAAGAACTAATTTGTTATTTTTTTAATCTAAATTGGAAATCCAAAATAATTAAACTAGTTCTTGTCAGTTTGATTGAGTTTTCAAATATCTCTCTGAAGTTTATTTTCAAATATTTTGATGGATCATCTTGTTTATTTTTGGTGATAATAAATGGGATGTGATTTTTTGTGGAGGAGTGGCAAGGTATGATGGTTCTGTGCTTATTTTTTGAGGAATGATGGGGTGTACAGAGTAATACAGGGGTTTTGGTGGTGAAAATATGTGGAAGTATGGAGAATTCTCTACAAAATATGATGGAAACTTGTTCATACATGGAAAATTTTTTTTTAAAAAATTCCTGCTTGGAGCTGGTTCTATTTTGGAAAATTTCTATTCAAAACAGTGGTTTTCTAATGTCAAATTGTCTATCTCTCATGCACCCTATTACTCTCTGAGAATAAATAATTCTAAATAATACTAAAATATTTTCTAAACTTTCTAAAAAAGCATATTAGTCATTGGCAAAGTTTCAAACCACTTCCCTACATTTATATAGCTTGGATGATCCTAAAATATAGAGAAAACCTAAGGTTCATGATTTTTTAAAAATAGGCTTGACACAGGCTATTTTGGAGAACCACACTTTGGGGGGTTATAAATGAGGAAGATATGAGACCTGAAGGGCTCTCATGCTGTGTTTTTTTACCTGGAAGAACTTGGCTCAGGGTATAGAAAAAATTTATGAGAAGAGAACCAATTTTTTAAGTCTCAAATCCAAAAGGAAGGGGCCATTATTTAAGGACAGCCAGAGAGCCAAGTAAGGGGCCTGATAGAAATAGAAAAGAAGGAATAATCCAATAAAAAATATGGTTGGTTGCATAAGGACTAAATAAAAATGAAGAAATAGTAATAAATATAAAAATTATTAAGCAGCCTATATCACAGTATATTGATGATCCTGCGGGTGTTCATTAATAGCAAGAAAACTTATGGGTTTCAAAATTCCCTGGCTGAATTTCTGCCTTCAAGATTACTAAATCCATGCCTTTTTTCAAAAAAGGCATGATTTTGGAATGTTTTTTCTAAAATCACACCTCTTTTGAATGAAATCATGATGATAGTAATTATTTCACTAAATCCATGGCTTCCAGAATGGTTTCCCACCCTAGGAGGTTGTGTGAACCTCAAAAAGATATTCCAATAGGAAAGAGGTGTGAATTCAGAAAATCAAGGTTTGGAATGCCTTTTTCAGGTTTAAAGGAGTGCCTGGGGTGGTATGACACATATTTTGAGGACATTTTGGGCACCCCAAGGCGTCTAAACATTAAATCAGGCCTTGGGTGTTAAATCAAGGCCTTTATACCCCCTGTGGGGCCTTTCTTGGGTAGAATTTCTGGAGAATTCAATGATTGACACCAATCAAGTTAATGCAAGATTTAAAGTCTCAGGCTAAACTCATGCCAATTAAATTACTAATATCACACCAATGATGCTAAAATGCATCATTAGTGTCATTAAAGTATTTTTCTTCAAAATTTTGGCATGCTTCCCCATACCAGGAAGGCATGAAGCCTCTTTAAGATTTCAAGGGGGGTTCCTGGGGTGGGAGAACATGCCATTTGATAGTGTGTTCTGTAAACATTAATCCAGGGCCTGGGGGACTAAATTAAGGCCTCCAGACTCTCTGTAAGGTCTGTCTGGGGTTTAATTTCTTAGAAAATTTAAATATGGACATCAATTGAGGAAATATAATATTTAAAAATGCTATAAATATCAATCTTTTTCAAGGAATTTAAGTCTTGCCTCAGATTTGAAAAAAAAACACCCAATGTAAAAAGAATAGTGAAAATGATGAAGCATGGATTTCCTTGAAAAAAGTAAGATATATATCCAGCAGAATATGAATGCATTTGTAATGATCATAAAAAAGCATGAAAAAATTCTGTAAAAGCCTATTTAATGCTGTGAGTTGAAACATGAACAGAAATTCAAACAAAAATATCTTGAATTACTTAAAAAGTTATACAAAATATGAAAAAAATAATTTTTTGAACAAAATTCATCATTTGTGATGAAATATGTATACCTTTGTACCAAGCATAAGAAATAATAGAAATATAATGCATACATCTGTCTTTATATTAGAGTTGTAATATGTTGAAAAATCTCAATAAAAGTTTCATAAAGCACAAAAATAAAAACATCAAATTCAAAAAATTGATTATTGAAAAAAATAAACTTTTTAGATTTCTCTGATCATCCATGCACTTGACTGATTTTCTTTCCAAATTTTTAATGATATTTTAATACCTCTTTTAAAATATTTTCATGTTGAGTTTTTTTTTTATTTTTTTTATTTTTTGTACTAGACATCCACATTCCATCACAAATATCCAAATAAATCATTTTGTATTTCATTATTCTGATTATTTCACTCAATGAATGATTTTTTTGAATATTTCAACATATTTGAATCCTCCAGAGAGTGCAGGTATATAGATAAATTTTCTATTTTCTTTGGTTTTTGTGGTAAGGTATTTAAATCTTACTATAAATTCAATTGTTAATAAAATTGAAGAAATTTTTTTATTTGATGTTTTTATTTGTGCGCTTTACAAACGTTTTCTTGAGCAATTTCAGCATATTTGAATTCCCCTTTTTAAATTAGGGTAATTTTAGATTCATGGCTCATTGAGGCGTGTACACAACTCTGTACACTGCTCTTTGAACCGTGTACACAGCTTGATGGGACCTGTGGCACCATACATAGCTCAAATGGGCCGTGTGGCATGCTACACAACTCAAATGGGCTGTGTGACACGACTCAAATGGACTGTGTGGCATGCGACACATCCCATTTGAGTTGTGTGGCACGCTAAAAAACTAAAATCAAGTTGTGGAGCCTCCACTAAATCATAAATAATAAATAATAAATAATAAATAATAAATAATAAATAATAAATAATAAATAATAAATAATAAATAATAAATAATAAATAATAAATAATAAATAATAAATAATAAATAATAAATAATAAATAATAAATAATAAATAATAAATAATAAATAATAAATAATAAATAATAAATAATAAATAATAAATAATAAATAATAAATAATAAATAATAAATAATAAATAATAAATAATAAATAATAAATAATAAATAATAAATAATAAATAATAAATAATAAATAATAAATAATAAATAATAAATAATAAATAATAAATAATAAATAATAAATAATAAATAATAAATAATAAATAATAAATAATAAATAATAAATAATAAATAATAAATAATAAATAATAAATAATAAATAATAAATAATAAATAATAAATAATAAATAATAAATAATAAATAATAAATAATAAATAATAAATAATAAATAATAAATAATAAATAATAAATAATAAATAATAAATAATAAATAATAAATAATAAATAATAAATAATAAATAATAAATAAATAATAAATAATAAATAATAAATAATAAATAATAAATAATAAATAATAAATAATAAATAATAAATAATAAATAATAAATAATAAATAATAAATAATAAATAATAAATAATAAATAATAAATAATAAATAATAAATAATAAATAATAAATAATAAATAATAAATAATAAATAATAAATAATAAATAATAAATAATAAATAATAAATAATAAATAATAAATAATAAATAATAAATAATAAATAATAAATAATAAATAATAAATAATAAATAATAAATAATAAATAATAAATAATAAATAATAAATAATAAATAATAAATAATAAATAATAAATCATAAATCATAAATCATAAATAATAAATTATAAATAATAAATCATAAATCATAAATAATAAATTATATGGAGTAGTGTATGGGCCCCCACGCGTTCAGGGGCCCTACACAACTCCCACACGACTGGAGCTGTGAATTTAACATCACCCTTTAAATAAATATATGCAGTATCTTTCTATGATATTTTAGGCTTGGAACAAAGATATTGACATTCCATCACAAATCTTGAATTCTCTTAAAAGAGCTATGTTTTTATATTTTTTATAATTATTTATGTACTGGATGATACTTTTGGTTGAATATTTAAAAATAATTGAGCTTCCAGAATTGAAGAGGTATGTTGGAAGATTTTTATGTTTTTTTATGTTTGGTACAAAGTTGTTTAAATTACACTGGAAATATTCCCCTTTGTGTGAATAAAATGACTTCTTATAATTTTTCTCATTTTTCTCAAATTGGATAAAGTTTTTTTAAAAATCTGAGTTCATATTTGAATTCCTTGCAAATAAATTATATTTATTGAATTTGTACATACTACATTTACTTAATTGGTGTCCATATTTTGATTTTCCAAAGAATCCTACCCCAGACAGGCCCCCAAGGGTGTCTTCTCCAAAGGGTGACTGGAAACCTAAATTTAGCCCCCAGGGCCTTAATTGATATTTACAGGCCTTTGGGAGCCCAAAATGCCATCAAATGGTGTGTCCTCCAACCCCAGGCACCCCTTTAAACCTTAAAAAGGCTGTAAAACTTCCTGGTGTTGGAAGTTGTTCCAAAGGCTCCATTTTAGCAAAAAAAATTACTGCAATGATGCCAAGGACACCTTTTGGTAAATTTTAGCAATTTATTTTTCTAAAATGAAGCCTTTTGGCACAATGGGAGTGATTTTAGCCTGTGCTATATTTAAGATGCAATGAATATCAGTTTTTTCAAAAAATTCAAATCTGAGCTCATATTTCACAAAAAATTTCATCCAATGTAACACAAATTAGAAAAATGATAAACATTTATTTGATTCACAAAAAAAAGAATATTTCCAGTGAAAAATAAATAATTTTGTGTCAGACACAAAAAGATATAGAAACACCATGAAAAATTTGATGTCACTTGCTAGCAAGTGCCATCAAGGAATCTTGGGCTGAAGTTCTCTTGAATATATAGTTGAAGCTATCTCCATTGTTTAACCATGTTTTTGGTGCACAGCAACTGTGCAGTGGAGCTTGTTTGAAGCTTGACCTGAGCTGGTTTAGAGCTTGGCCTGAGTGTTGTGGTGACCAATTTGGGACGCCTCATAAGAAAAGGGAAAATTTTTATTTTTTTTATACATAATCTTTCATTTGTCTATCTAAAAAAAAAAGAGAAAGAGAAAGAAAAAAAATGTGTTGGTATGGAAACCTTCTTTTTTTCCCTCTTCCCATTTTCCCCCTGTCCTAGCGGTCTAGGAAGGCCCCCTGGGTTTTTAAAGTCCCCAGGCCCTGGGCTCAATTCCTCCTCTTTGTGCTTGGCATTGATTTTATTTTGGGGCAAAGAACACGCACATCATCCTCTCCATCCTCATAATCATTGGTGCCATCTACAGTACCTGGTTCTCCACCATCTTCACCAAGCAACAACCCAAGAGTGTGAAGAAGAAACTCAAGCTCATCTAACCAACTAAGCACTCAACGGCTCATTTAAATCACAATGACTAAGGAATGGTGGCTTAGATCAGGATCCATCCATTTTCATCCTCACTCCTACCCACTGCAAGCCTCATGAGCCTTGGTGCAGTCCTAATAAATTGGCCCTTTCCACCAACTGGTCATCCCAACTACTGCAGCAGCTTTTCCAGTGAACAACCAGACTCAACCATCAGACCAGGTCTCTATTGCCCAGCTGAGATCCATCATTGGAATCCAAACCCAATTCTCCTTCCCCCAGATCAAACTTTGCCCCTTGTCTTTGATCCTCCCCCACACCAAGCAATCTGCGCATCATCTCACCTGTGCTTGCCAATGAAACTATTGGGAGGCTTGCTTATGTTTGCCTTGCGCCAATCATCTTGCATCCATCAGCGCGCCACCATCACCTGTTGCGGCCCCTCATTGTCCATCCTGCGGATGGACACAAGCAAGGGAAGGGGGTGAGATCTTCTCACCCCAGTTGCGGAAAGTTGGCAGGGAGGACCAGACTCCCTTGATCCTCTTATTAAATATATATATATATATATATATATATATATATATATATATATATATATATATATATATATATATATATATTTCCGCTATCATTTGTGTCATCATCTTGTAAGTATTCTACAGGTTCTCTTGCCCATAAAAGCAGGGGCTCTCCCCTTCCTTTCTCCCATCATCCATTGTATTATCCAATCAATAAATCAATCCATGTGGATTTAGTTTATCTACTCCACCCTTATCTGAGCAATTCATCATTTTTATCCAGGTTATATCCATGATTTCCCTCTGATCCTTGAGCCTCCATACTCAAATCCTTGATCCACCCCTCTGTGGACTTATCCATTATCACAAACCAATAGACTTTCTGTTTGAAGAATAATTCATTTGGTTGAATTCTTGGGTGTGTTATACCACTCTTTGATCCCTTTTTACAACCATACTTGTCTTGATCATTCTTTGATTAACTTTCTGGAATGAGTCATGTTTGACTAAGAGGTTTCATTAAGCTTGAAACTTGGATTGTTAAACCTCCCTTTATTTCTTTGAAGTTGCATTTTTCCACACTACTCTTGAGTCCCTTGAGAAGTGTTGAGATAATCTTGTTTGAATTAGTTATTGCTTCTAGAGCTTCATAAAACAAATCACCTTGATTTTTACAGCCAACCACATTTATCTGGTACCCATCAAGTGCTTGATTGCAGAGAGTTGGGCAGGTTCATTGAGAACCTGGAGGTTGGTTGGGATTGATTTGATCTTTCCTAATCTTCTGCTGACAACCAAATTTATTAGCTTGTGGGTGTTGTTACTTACAACTGCCTTGTTCTATTGAACTCTGAAACTCTAACTTATTTTGTTCAAGTCTTTTCCAGCACCATCTTGCCTCAGATAGTGTTTTCCCCTAGCTACTGTTTACTATGAAGTTTATCTCTTCCCCATTGATTCCTCACCTACAAGGTTCTGGAACTTGATTCTGGTTACATTTAAATATTTTTGTAACACTCAGGAGGGAAGCCTAAAAAAAAGCACCTTTCCCCTCCACAGAGCTGCCTGCAGCCAGCCCCATTTGGAGTCTTACAGTGTTGTCATAGATTGGGACTGAGATCCTTGAAGTTCTATCATATTTTTGTGGTGAAATAATCAGACAAATTTTAATATTTCAATTTTTTTCTACAAAAACAACATTAATTGCAGAGATAAGTGTAAAAATTATGAAAACCATATTTCTTTGAGGAAAATTCAAGATTTGCTATGGAATGTAAATAAATTTGTACACACATTGGAAAGTTTAAGAAATACTACATCTATCTGTTTCATAATGAGAGTTCAAATATGTTGAAATATTTCATCAATATTTTCATGAGGTACAAAAATAAAAACATCAAATATAAAAAATTGCTTTCTTTGAATAAGAATTGAAATTTGCAGTAAAATGTAAATAAATTATACCAAAAATAAAAGACATATAAAAATGCTAAATATACCTGTAATTATAAGGGGAATTCAAAAATTTTGAAATATTTCAAAAGATAATTCATTGAGTAACATAATAGGAATAGTAGAATCAAACATTTATTTCTTTGAATCAAATTGATTATTTCTGATGGAGTTGAAATATCTTTTTACCAAAAATAACAAAAAAATTCCACATACAAATATTTAATCAGAGGAATTCAAATACCATTAAAAATTACAAAAAAAAAAACTCCATCAAGGGCAATAATCATTAAATAAATATCAAAAAGTAATTTCTTTGAATACAAATTGAAATTTTCAATGGATTGTAAGTACTATTTTTACAGATATAAAAGAACATCAAAAAAATTTTAAATACTCATAACAAATGGTAAAAATTGAAATTTTCCAAAATCTTTCATGAAAAAATCCATTAAATTCAAGAATGATAAAGAAAAGTTCAGAAATTTGTTTCTTTGAGCAAGATTTCATATTAATGACAAAATGTAGATAAAATTGTACAAAACTTGAAAATTTATTCAAACATGATAGATTTCAACTCTTCCTGAGAGGAATTCAAATATTTTTAAAAATTCCAATCAGGAATTTTTCAACCATGAGAAAAATAGGAAATTTTGATCTCTGTTTATTCATAGAAATCAAATTTTGATATTTCTTTGATTATTCTTGGACATGATTGAGTTTCTTTGGTAATTTTTTATGAAATTTGAATTAATCTTAATGAATAGTTTCATGAGGCATTTTTGAGAAGTTTTTTTATGTTTGTTAAAAAAATATTCACATTCCATCACAAAGAAGATTTTTTATCCAAAGAAATCAATTGTTTATTTCATTATTGTTATGATGTCACTCAATGAATACTTTTTTGAAATATTCAAACAGATTATCAATCTCTTCATAATTTAGGTATATCTCAAATTTCCAATTTCTTCTTTTGTTTTCTATAAGCCATTTATAACTTGCTGTAAATTTCAATTCTTATCCAAAGAAATCAATTTCTTACATTTGGTGTTTTTATATGTTTACTTTATGAGAATTATTGTTTGAATATTTCAAAATAATTTTATTGTGATTTTAAAATCAATATTTTCAGCATTTTTCTATTATGTTTATGATTGTTACAAAGGTATTTATATTCCATCATAAATATTGAATTTTCTTCAAAAAATATTTTTTTTCCTATTTTACATTATTATTTCTGTAATTGATGTTATTGATGTTGAAAATTTTGAAAATGATTGAATTCCCCTTATCAAATAGGTATAGGTAGCAGTTTCATGTTTTTTAAGTTTGGCACAAAGGTATTCATATTCCACTGGAAGTCTTACATTGCATAGAGAAAATGAATTTGTATCATTTTTGTTATTCTTCTTAGATTGGATCAAGTTTTCTTTTGAATATGATATCAGATTTGAATTCCTTGCAAAAACTGAAATTTATTGCATTTTTAAATATTGCATTAGCTTGATTGGTGTCCATCAATGAATTATCCAAAGAATTTTACCCCAGAAAGGCCCCACGGGGGGTCCAAAGGCCTTAATTCAACCCCCCAAGTCTTCAATCAAAGTTTACACACCATGGGGTGACCAAAATGTCCTCAAATGGTGTGTTCTCCCACCCCAGACACTTGCTTAAACCTTAAAAAGGTGTACCAAACCTTAATTTTCTAAATTTGAAATTTTTTTGTATTGAACTGAATTTCCAAGTTTTGCACACCTTTCTGGGGTGGGAGAACATGCCAGGAGGTGTGAGTTTCTTAAAATAAAGTACTATAGTCTGCCATTTCTTCAAAAAAGGTACCAGTTTAGCAAAAAAAAAAGCTAAAATCATGTGTTCCTTCAAAGAAGGGCATGGCTTTAGTAATTTTGAAGGCTTGAATTCAGCCTGAGCTGGTTGAAAATATTAATGAAGTAGCCTGTGGGTTCATTACAATTCTTATGGTTAAAGGATATAATAATCACCTATGGTTTGATATAGCACTGCATAGGTCCTGTAGGGTCTTGATGATAGATGATAGGACCTATTGGGTCTGAACAGTAGGGATAGAGAGAAGGGTGAAGATAAAAAGATGGTGCATTACAGAAGGCTATGAGTACAATAAGGAAACCTGAAAGTAAGTTTTTAATTCCAAAATTAATTCAAATTTGAATCAAAGTGCAAGGAAGATTTGAAGATAAGCTTCAAGTTTGAGAGAATTATTTTGGAGAATAAGAATAGTGGTAAAAGTTGAACGTGAACTTGCTTTGAACAAGGGTCCTAGAATGTATGAAATTAACTAAATGAAGAAAAAATCCTACAACCAGAAAATCAGTGTGATTTTAAGGAAAATTAAGGAGCCAATGATAAAAAAAAGCACAGACTGATCATCAAATGACTACCTGCAGCAAATCCAAAATGCCCATGAGAAGTATGGAAATAAGAGAATGAGGTTGTGAATGAGACCATCTAAGGTGAATGATGAAGTAATTCAAGATTTTGTGATCAGTGGCTGTAATCCAAGTGAAAGGGTAAACTATTCAAAAGTAAGCTGCAAGGGAAAACATAGTGGTAGGGACAAGGGTGAAATGACAGTGTCAAGAATGGTTTATGGACCCTTCCAAAAGCAAAGCTTTGATGATGGTGAGAAATGCAAATCAAAGCAAGGTAAAAACAAGATTGTTCAAAGGTGATTGATTGACAATTAGTTATGGAATATGAACCAAGAAAGTAGTACTTGATAACCAGGTACAAAGTTCCTAGGAAGTGTTTTGAAGTAATGCAAACAGTGAAAAGACCAATCAAACAAAATGACTGCACATCAAAATTATTAGTCCCTACTTTTGGAAATACTAGTGACCAGATTAGAAAGCACTCCAAGATTAGTGTGCTCTTAGTTTGCTCTCAAGCTTTCAAGTGCAAAAACAGATCCTTAGCGAGCTGAGGTGAATATTGACTTTGAGAGCTATGGGCAAAGAGAGGTCATTTTGTGGATCAAGCTCAAAGTGTGACAATACATAGTCTTAGAGACAATCAATCTTACGGGAAGAGAGTCAAAGATTAACCTTGGGGATCATTCATTTGGTCAATACAAATATTCAACCCCTAGCTAACCCTACCATTGCAAATTTCCCCAGATCTCAAATTGGTATACCCGTCCAAATTTTTTCTTCGAAGATACCTTGGCCGTAACCAGGTTAATTTGATGAGGTCATTCCAAATCTTTACATCATTTGACAACATTTGTTGGCTTGCAAAAAAAAAAAAAAAAGAAGAAGAAGAAGAAGAACCCTGCTGGATTCATTCACTCAAACCAATACAACTTCCTGACACCGTTTCAAAGCTGATGGACTTGGACAGACCAGTAGCAAATTGTTTCACACGTAAGAACTTCAAGTCAGGTAGAGTTGATGTAGGGATAATTGAAGTCAGTGACCACAGTGGTTAGAAGAATGAGAAAGAAGGAAAGTTTGTTGACAGAAGGATGAGGAGGAATTTCGGTCCATTTCCAGAAACAGGTACCTTGCGAGTAACTATCCCAGGAATCCCAAACTGTCTCATTAATATGAGGGATATAGTTGTAGGACCCGATGTAATGAGGCCGCTGGATCTGTCTGTCAAACGGATACATATATCGGGCTACTAAAATCAACATCTACAATTGCATCAGTCCATCAGCACAAGAAGAAGGAGAGGGAGGTAACATACGTTAGATCACTGGTCGTTGTGACCCAACTAAGATGGGGATGAGAAAAACACAATTCCAAGGATAGGCGGACGGACCGCAGTGATGACAAGGTAAGGAATACATGACAGGATGATTGTTTTTGTATGAAACAGAAGAATCGTTTTTCATGATCTGCCCGCAAAACAAGGAGGCTTCTGATCTAGCGCATCAAAGCTGCGGGCAGACGACGGCTTTGAGATCAAAATGGTGGGATATTCCGATGTGTTCTCGGGATGGAGTCGCAACGCTAACAACGATTTACAAATACTTAGATACTCGATTCTTCCATACAAATGATGGATGGATGATTGGGTTATGGTTTGTCATCGGTAGAGTGCAGAGGGTCAGGTACGTTTTCAAGCTAGCTGGTAGGAACAGGAATCAACTCACTCTTCCGGCCACTTGAAATGATCCAGGTCACCGCTGTAGATCTTTGGCCGCCTTCACCTGATCCAGTCGGTCTATAAAGTGCGGAAGGAAGGTACGGTGAACTTTTTATAGTGCAAAAAACCGATGAGAAATGGCAACGCTGAAGGCTCACCCAGGAGCTTCTGAACAGCTCGGACCCCTTCTTTTCGAGCCAACCTTGCATCTGCCCATTCACTATCTATATCAAACCCGTCGAGTTTCAGTAATGCTTGAAGGAGTACTTCGGATAAACCTGCAAACTCTGTCGAATTCCATTCCGAGTGAGTCGCTGGTGGGTTTTGATCGTCCTGAGTCCGACTTCCAGATGATTCGAGCATCTCGGGCTCCGCTGAAACCAATACCTCATATCGCTCGACCTTGGGTAAATAGTCATGGACTGTCTTTTGTGTAAGTTCGTTGATTTGGTAGATGATCCTAGGCTCATTCATGACTTCCACATTAGAGACGGCTTGAGTGCCAAGATTTTGATCCGTACTATTGAATGCTTCGAGGTCTGGGCGATCGGAAACAACGGTTCGGGTTTCTTTAGTGCCGACCATTCTGATCCGCATGAGAGGTGCTTGACGTTTCTTCAACCCTGAAAAGATGCCGTTCCATATCCTACTGCGCATGAGTGGACTATTTGAGGGTAGATTAGAATCAAACTGGCCATCGAGTTCTGGTTGGAATGAACTCAAGGGTGAATGGTCATCTTTCATCAGGCCTGCATTACAGAATAGTTTCATGTGCTCCGGTTGGACACCGGTTCGCGATGAAAGGTAGCGTTTGAAGCTACCAAGAGTAAAGCTGCCCACAGGAAGGTCGACATAGAACCTAGGGGCAGACAGGCGAGTGGGAAGAGGTCATTGGATCGATCCGGGCATTTGCAGTGAATAAAGAGGGCATGTTAGCTACTAGGAATCACGGGATCACTGAGGTTGGGAAGGATGTCAAAAAAAGAATCAAAGAATAAGGAAGTTGGGGATAAGAACAACGAGGGAAACGTCCGTCGGAGGACAAGGATGTATGTGAGCTAATATCAGAATGAGTAAAACTGGGGCGGGGTGGGATTGGTTCATAAGAACTTGTAGGCAAACCTTTCGGAGTCCCAGATGACTTCCATGACTCGAGTCGGTCCTGGCGATATTCAAGATCGGTCTGAGCTTCCAAGATTTGTTCGTGGCTGCGGGTGTGATAGTCTTCAATTCTTCAAGGGTCCCCGGTAAAACGTCCTAGTAGTTAAATTGTTGGTGGTGGTGGTGATGGGCAAGTGCAACCCAGTTGCCGCTGATGACTGCTGGGTTCAACTTGGCGTGGTGCTTGGGTCTTTTTTTTTTTTCCAGGGAGCGCATAGCGCAGTTCAAAAGCAGCACATCGACGACTCGGCGCCCGTTTCGGGGCACCTGTTCGAAAAAACTCAGGGTGGAGGAAGGGGGATAGAATTTTTTGATTTTTTTTTTCATGAATTCAAAATTAGAAGCACAAATCCGAAAAAAAAAAATACATCACTTATTCTGAGGAGATCAACAGAAAAAAGTGATCAAGACAATCAGATCGGTTTCCGGGAGGGGGGCTGGCAGCAGAGACAGAGGGTCAATGATGATGGGTCGCATCCCAATGAGGCAAGCTTGATACAAAATCTTCACGGGTGGAAAAAAACACTGTAGCATTTCCTTGGGTTGTACCTTCTTTGGTTCCCTTCCTAAGGCCAACTTGAGTCAATTCCGAGGCTACTTGAGAAATGGATGTAGGTGTTGGTGGTGTGGAAAGAGTGTTTGATCAGATCTAAGGATAGCAAATAGTGATAGGGAGAAATAGAGTTTTGGTTGGTTTTTTTTTATCTATGGGACTCAAGGACTTTTAAGGAGGAGGAGGGGATTTGATTCCCTCATAAGATGGGGGCATTTTTCATGCGTCAAACTTTGTCTACAACATAAACCTGTTCATCCATAGATTGAGAGTCAACAATTCACCTTAGCTTTCTCAGGCTCTTCAGATCCAAACCTGTTCACAACTTTTGAAAAGCATGACATCCAGTCAATAGTACAATAAACTTGGAATGCTTTTGAAGAACCATTAATTGGTTGTTGAGAGTAGGAACTAACTTCTACAATACTCAGTCAGTTTTCTTGGCGGGTTCTTGAGCCAATAATTTATCTTTGAATCATTGACTATGAACTTTGACCATGGTTATCCAGCAGTACTCTCTAGTACCTGATTCATCATAACTTAGGTTTCCTTTCAGAAGGTTATGTTTGGGCCTTACTTTTGGTTGGCATTTCTTTTATTTATCATTAGCCTCAAACTTACTTTACTAATTCATGATAGCCTTGAGCCACCCTTCTTGGCATCATCCCCTTCACCTTCAAGCTATCCCTTTTTTTAAAAGTGTTGCTGATTTCACATGTCATGCTATAATTCAGTGTTATGTATGAGATAGTATAAATCAGGAAAAAACAGTCCAGTAATCTCTCATATAGGTGAATGGGATGCTGTATGAGAGAAATCTCATAAAATGAATATGAGGAACAGCAAATTGAGGGCATATGAGGAAGAAGGAAAAGAAGAAAAAAAACCTTTATAAATGTTAAGAGGAAAAATCTAATCTAAAAATACTCCAATGCACAAACATTAAGTTATTATATTCTGCCTAGGAAATGAACATCAATCACAGGATCCCAATTTTAGTGATGATATAAGGTTTTTCAATTTATTAAAGAAAGTTAATAGATCTTCGGCAAAAAGATCTACTAAAAATCATTTCATAAGAATTTGATTGAAATATGTTTTCAAGTCCCCCTGTTGAAATGGACTTTAAATAATAATTTGAAAATTTCTATTGTTGAATCATTAGAATAGAGAGGAAGCAATAATATACAAAAAAACTTTTGTAAGGATATTTATAGAATATTTGTGATAGTAATATATGTAGGTAGGGTTTGGGATAATAAATAGGATAACTGATGATTAATAGAGTTGAACATAGTATCTGATTGATTAATGGTGGAATCAAATCAAGCAAAATTTGAATATTTAAATTCACATCATTTTTCATCTTCTGTTTGATTTTTTGAAAAGAATGAAAAATTATTTAAACTATTTGAATGGACAAGGAAATTTCCAAGATATGGAAAACATTCAAAGTTACTTTGGATAAAAAAGGCCTTCAAAGGATTTCTTTTGATCTTAAGTTTGAGAAATTTATTTCAAAAGATTCTTCTCTGGTTGCAATGTTGATTGCACAAGATGGGAAAATGAAAAATGATTTCTTTGTGATTGCAATAGGGACATTTCTTTGTTGGAGAATGTTTTATTTTGTGAGGATAACTGTTGAGAGGTGCATGACCAGACCAAAATTGTACCATTAAGGAAGTGGGATCTTTTCCAATAAAATCTAAGGATTTCACTGCTAATTTATTATCAGTATTAATTTATAGTGACTTCTTTCCTTTTGGGTTAAAGAAGGCAAAAAAAGTAGTTTTGGTGTTTTGTTGTAATTTTGAGATACTTAAATTGGCAATGGAGGGATTAGAGAATTCACTGGAATTTGATTTATCTTGAGCTCAATCATCAAATTTATAAGAAAATTGAATATTAGAGAAGCCAGGAAAATCAAAGGAGTTTGATGGTAAATTTAGATTGAATTTCTAGAAATCATTGAAAATACTAAGGTAAAAATATTGAGGAAATTATGTTTTGAAAGGATTCAAAAATTTTGAAAGGGCTTGTTGAATTTCCAAAAAACAAATTAAAATAATTTTTGATGATCTCCTTTTGATTTTTCAAAGAGCTAATTTGTTAATTAATTAGTAGATACCAAAAATTACAGCTTCAAAATAGGGCATGTCAAAGTTAGCAAAACCACCATTAGAAACCCGCCATTCTTTTGACCAAACACACCATTTTTAATGCCAGGTTTCTGAAATACACATACCCCCTAACTGGTGTATTTCAAAATGGTGGGTTTCATGAAAATGGCAGGTTTCAAACATCAAACCCGCCATTATCATCCATCCACCATCCATGGCATGCAAAACACTCATCCACACCTCCAACTCATCAAATCCATACACATGAAACACATCTCATTTTCATTGCTTCACATCTCCATTGCTTCACATCTCCATCACTTCACATCTCCATCACTTCAAATCTCCATTGCTTCACATCTCCATTGATTCACATCTCCATCCCTTAACACACATCCCATCATCATCACATCACCATCTTTCTCAACATGTCCAATCAAACTTCCCGGCAGCAAGTTGAAGACACAAAAAAGCTGACTGAACTTTTTTTATTATTTGACTCGGATTCAGACTCTGATTTGGAATCAACTTGGTTCACCACAAAAAAAGTGATGGCACTTGCTAGCAAGATTCATCAAGGAAGCTCTGGTTGAATCTCTCTCCAATATCTAGTTGAAGGTACTTTAATTCTCTAAAACAATTTTTTGGTGCACAGTGACTGTGCATTAGAGCTTGGGAACATCTTAAACTGAGCTTGGCCAAACCTTGAACTGAGCTTGGTCATACATTGTGCATGAGCTCCTTGATGGCACTTGCTAGCAAGTGAAATGCAGATTTTTGTGGTGGTTAGCTTTGAATTCTCTATTGGAAAAGTGATACATTGTTCCACAACAACACACTCTCCACAACCCTATGTATGAAAGGCAAAAGCTTCACCTACTGCCAACTGAAGCTTCCAGAAACTGTTACAAACTTTATTGCCTTCTTTCATGAAACTTTTGGAGATGATTGAAGACCACCACATCTTCCAGAACAATTCTTGGAATCCTCAACTCAATCCAGCTATCCAACTGGATGTTGCTATTTGTAGATTGGGATCAAATGAAAATGGAGCAGAAATTCATTGATTAGAAAATCTATTCTTGGTCAGTTATGAATCCATTGACTTATACACCAAAAGAGTCATGATTTCTATCCTATCTTTCCATTGCTTGGTCCTTTGTTGGCCAACAAAAGAATATCTCAAGGAGATATCTCAAGTAATGGAGACTGAAGGCTTTCCTGGTTGCATTGGTTTTGTTGATGGAACCACTATCTGCTTGAGTCAAAAACCCAAGCTAGATGGCAACCATTATTTTGAATGGAAAAAAAGGCAATTGATTCATTTCCTTTCCAAAGCCTTTGATAATACACTGACAAAATTTATTTTATTGGTTTGTATAGATACTCTCTGGCACTAAAACTTGTTCATGATAAGAACAAGAAGTTCATATCCCTCCATGCTGGCCCTCTGGGTTCTTGTCATGATTCATATTTTTTCAATTGGATGAGGATTGCCCAAAAACCAGATAACTACTTTGACCAAGAGCAATACCTTCTGGCCAATTCAGCTTATGCTGGGGGGAAATATGTGGTTCCAGCATACCACAATGTTTCAACCAATGATCAAGCCAAAACTGATTTCAACTATCATCTTGCCCAATCACAAGTTTGGATTGAGCATGCCATAGGAATCCTGAAAGAAAGATGGGCCAGCTTACGGGAGATGAAAAACCAGCTCCAATCTTCCAAAGAAATGAAGTTCCTCATCAACTGGATTATCAGTTGTGTAATCCTTCACAACCTTCTTGCTGACATCAAAGATGAATGGGATGAAATATTTGGCAAAGATATTCCTGATCCTCCTCAAGTCATCCCAGCCTCATCTTCTACCTCATCTTTGGCCATGAGAGAGCAGATTCTACCCCTCACACTTTCTCACTTTGATAAGTAGAATTGGTTTTTTAAATAGGTAAAAAATAACATCACCAGATTTTTTTTGGTTTTGGTTTTTTAAAGCAGAATCCTAGGCTGACTCCCATTTTTTTTTCTTTTTTTTGGTGGACTTAGACAAAAACAATAACCAAAACTTCCAAACCAGCCACCTCACCCCACCAAAACATCAGTCCAATCCTCCCTCCTCCTCACAAAAATATCACCTCACCAAAACAAACCACTGGTCCACACCTCCCTCCTCCTCACCAAACCACCTCATCATCCACCTCCAACTACCTCCAAGTTCACCTGGTCATCCTCCTCCTTATTCTTCTTTGCTAAGTGCCCCAGGTAAGCCCCCCCTCCTCCTCCTTGATTCATCAGAGCTTACCTTTCCCCCCTCCTCCTCCTTTTACAAGTTCCAGGCCATTCATCCCTCCTTGCTCAGCCCCACCAGTAAGCTCCCTGTCTCAGCGCCACCGGTAAGCACCCCCCCCTCCTCCTCCTTTTACAAGTTACAGGCCATTCATCCCTCCTTGCTCAGCCCCACCAGTAAGCTCCCTGTCTCAGCACCACTGGTAAGCACCCCCCCTCCTCCTCCTCCTACTGCTCTCCTTCTTCCCCCTCCTCCTTCTCCCCATCTTCCCCCACCACCACCTTGCTGGTCAATGGATTGATTGATTGGAAAGCAAACAATAAATTGATTGGTTGACCTGCAAGCAAACAATTGATCAATCAATTTACCAGCAAGTGAATGGTTGATTGCTTGCTGATCAATCAATCAATCAATCAAACGACTGGTGACCTGCCCCCCCTTCAGCTCCTCCTCCTCCTCCCAGTTCTTTATCAGTTGACTGACTTTTTTTTTTGGTAGGAGATTACCAGTAATTTTCTTGTTATTTTCTATCTTGGTTGATCATCTAAGTGGTTTATACCGGACTGATGATTGTTTATTATTTTTTTTTTTTATTTTTTTTTTTTGGTAGGAGAATTGCCAGTATTGTTTTTGTTATTTTCTATGTTTGTTGATCATCTAAGTGGTTTATACCAGAATAATAGGGTGTGTCAAAGTTAGCAAAACGGACATTGGAAAACCACCATTTTTTGACCAAACCTGCCATTTTTAATGACAGGTTTCTGAAATACACATACCCCTAACTGGTTTATTTCAAAATGGCAGGTTTCATGAAAATGGAGGATTTCAAACATCAAACCCGCCATTATGCACCATCATCCATCCCATGCAAAACACCCATCCACACCTCCACCTCAGCAAATCCATACCAATCCCATCTCCATTGCATCACACACATCTCATCTCCATTGCTTCACATCTCTATTGCTTCACATCTCCATTGCTTCACACAAATCTTATTATCATCTCATCACCCCACATCAAATCACCATCCTTCTCATCATTTCCAATCAAAATTCCCAACAGCAAGTTAAAAACACAAAAAAGCTGACTGAACTTTTAACCACTGGTCCACTCCTTCCTCCTGCTCACCAAACATCCTCACCCACCACCACCACCTCACCCACCACCTCCCCTCCCCCTTTGTTTGGCACCCCTGGTAAGCCCCCCCCTCCTCCTCATCCTCCTCCTCTTCCTGCGCCTCATTGGTTTCTGATCCTTTGATCATTCAGCCTCTAGGTCCCCCCACACCTCCTTGCTCAATCCGCCAGGTAAGCTCCCCCCCTCCTCCTCTGCCCCCGCAGGTGGCCTCCTCCTCCTCCTCCCCCTCTTCCGCTTCCAGAAATCAATTGATTGACTGCCAGCCACCTCCTTCTCTGCCGCTGCCCACAATTGATTGATCAATTGCGGGCAGCAGCCTCTGTCAGAAATCCGGTAATCACGCCGCCCTTACCATTCTGACCATATTGCATTCAGCCAGGGGCTGCAAGCGCCCAAGAACTTAACCAGTTCACTTGGCACTGCCCTGGTTACCTGTAAGAACCAACTCACTCTCTCTTGTATCCTACTATTCATCCCCCTTTCCAGCAACCAGTTAAAGAAATAAAAACTGAACCCTCACACTACCTACAGGAAACCTGTCCTGAACTCAACTCCATTCCGGTGTGGCTCTTGCAACAATACCCAGGAGAACTAATTCTCAACCTCATTCTGCCCCCACCAGCAATCAATCAATTGATCACCAGTGGTCTCCTCATCATCCTCGCCCTCTGCTGCCGCCAGCAATTGATTGATTGATTGCCGGCGGCCTCCTCTGCCGCCACAGGCAATTGATTTATTGATGGCTGGCGGCCCCCTTGTCCTCCTCCTCTGCCGCCGCCAGCAATTGATTGATTGATTGCTGGCGCCCCCCCCCCTCCTCCTCCTCTGCTGCTTCCAGCAAGCAATCAATTGCTTGCGGGTGGCGGCAGAGGAGGAGGAGGAGGAGGCCACCGCCAATGATTGATCAATTGTGGCCCTCCCCCCCTCTGCCGCCGCCAGCAATCAATTGATTGATTGCCGGCGGCCCCCTCCTCATCCTCCTTTGCCGCCGCCAGCAATTGATTGGTTGATTGCCGGCAGCCCCCTCCTCCTCCTCCTCTGCCGCCACCGGCAAGAAATTGATTGATTGTGGGTGGCGGCAGAGGAGGAGGAGGAGGCCGCCGCCAAAAATCAATCAATCGCGGCCCTCCCCCCCTCTTCCGCCAGCCCCCTCCTCCTCCTCCTCTGCCGCTGCCTGCAAGCAATCAATTGATTGCGGGCGGCAGCAGAGGAGGAGGAGGAGGAGTCTGACGCTGGCAATTGATTCCTGCTGCCGCCGGAGGCCTCATCCTGCTTCTTCCTCTGCCGCTGCCGGCAATTGATTGCAGGTGGCCTCCTCCTCTGCCGCTTCCGCCGGTTGATTGTGGGGGGCAGCCTCCACCACCTCCTCCTCCTCTGCCGCTGCCGGCAATTGATGGATTTATTGCAGGCGGCGGCTTTTGATGGACAAATTTGATTTCCTGGGGATGAGTGCCCATGGGTGATATGACAATCAAAGGTATACTTTTTGGGACAGGTACATTGGCCCATCTTGCAATGGCACACTTAGCTTAGTGGTTAAAGCATCACTCATTGATGTTGAGTTCATGGGTTCAAATCCCATAGTGTGAAAAATTTTGGATTGTAGATCTGCCACTACCCTCAAAATTTTATACAAAAAATTTAATTCCTTGTTGATCCTCACCCCAATCAAAGTATACGGTTGGGAGGGAACAAGATGGGAGGAGATTATTTGAAAAACATATAGAGACTTTGAATTGCAAATCCATTGCCAATTGATCTCTTGATCAATCTCCAATCAATCTCTCATTCAATCATGAATTCATTGAGCAATTGATTGGCAATTGATTGCTGCATAAATAAACGTTAACCTTAGAGGATGGAGGTCATCCAAATTGTGTTTCATTGTTGGATCCAAAGAAAGCATTGTAGTTGGATGGAATTTTGAGCCAGTTTACCAGGATGATGTGATCAGCTCTCTTGAGCTGACTTGAGCCTTTGGAAGCTCATGGGGGAGGATTGTTGGATGTTGAGTTCCTGGGAATGTTTGCTTTGGTCCATTGGATTGTTTAGTGGACTTGCGGGGGAGGTTTTCTGAGGGGCCATTTAAAAAGAGTAAGAGGGATGAAGGGATGAAGTCCTATGAGAGCATTTGAGTGGTGAGAGTGATGAAGTGATGAGGGGATGAGAGTGATGAAGCAATGAGAGTGATGAGGTGATGAGAGTGATGAAGAAATGAGAGTGATGAGGTGATGAGAGTGATGAAGCAATGAGAGTGATGAAGTGATGAGGATAGTAATGAAGCAATGGAAGCAATGAGAGTGATGAAGTGATGAGGATAATAATGAAGAAATGGAAGCAATGAGAGTGATGAAGCAATGAGAGTGATGAAGCAATGAGAGTGATGAAGCAATGAGAGTGATGAAGCAATTAGAGTGATGAAGCAATGAGAGTGATGAAGTGATGAGGATATCAATGAAGCAATGGAAGAAATGAGAGTGATGAAGTGATGAGGATAGCAATGAAGCAATGAGAGTGATGAAGTGATGAGGATATCAATGAAGCAATGGAAGCAATGAGAGTGATGAAGTGATGAGGATAGCAATGAAGCAATGAGAGTGATGAAGTGATGAGGATATCAATGAAGCAATGGAAGCAATGAGAGTGATGAAGTGATGAGGATAGCAATGAAGCAATGAGAGTGATGAAGTGATGAGGATATCAATGAAGCAATGGAAGCAATGAGAGTGATGAAGTGATGAGGATAGCAATGAAGCAATGAGAGTGATGAAGTGTTCCAATGAGGTTGGAGGATGAAACCAGGGGTGATGATGTAGAATGATGTGTGGTTGAGCCGGTGAGAGCCTTTATATACTTTAATTGAAAAAACCCGCTTATTTCATGTTAAATTTGACACATCTGATCTGAAATATGTGGGTTTTTTGATTTTTAATGGCAGGTTTGAAATGGAAGATTTGGGTTGAAACCCCTCATTAAAAAATGTCAGGTTTTCTTAACTTTGATATGCCCTAATGAATGTTTTTTTTTGCTTTTTTTTGATTCAATGAAATGCAATCAGACATTCCAACGCTTTGACCACCCTTTCTTGACAGCCCATTCTTCACCCACAAAACTTGAAATGTTACAAATAATGGATTTCCATCTTCATCCTCACCATGATCAAAGTATAAGGTTGGTAGGGAAAAATGTGGAAGGAGATACTTTGAAAAACATACAGAGAAGTGGGAAGAAAAGGCCTTTACAGAGAAAGAGGGCTCAAATGCAGGATTTGGAAATTGCATTGGAAGTGACTGAGGAAAAAATTAATGAAAAGGTTGTTTGGTCTCCACGCAAAATACTTACCTTGAACCTTTATCCGTCCATTTTCAATAAACTTCAAAAACCCACCCCTGAAGAGTTGGAACAGGCCAAACAGAAGATCAAACTGTTCCATTTCTTCAGCTCTGGAAAAGTATATGTTCAAGATCAATTGGATCATGAGGCTATGGTTTCCATCATCCAATTTATCCCTTTGAATGAACTCTATGAGCAAGAGAAGAAGGAAATCAACTCAGTAAAAAATTTCCTTCACCAATCCAAAAAATTTGTCAACACTGTTGGTCCCTGAAGATCTTGGGGTGGGAAAATGTGGGCAATTGGATGGCAAAAATCAATGGACCCTTCTGAGATATTTGGATAATATTTGAAGAAAGATTCTGTAAAATCCTCCCCTAAAGAGTATTACTTTTTGAACCTTAGGTCTGACAAGGTCTCTGATGTATTGGGCCAAATGTCAAAAATTAGCCAAACTTGCGTTCAATTCCAACCATGAAGGCATGATGGAAAAAGACATCCCTTCCTTCTTCTCATTGGAATTTTGATCTGGCCTTACTGCTTTTGACTGCTCACCTCACATCACCTTCACCTCAGACTCCTTCTACAACTCACCTCATATTGACCCAGGTGATGTCTCTGACTATTCCTTTTTACTTGTGGTCCCAACCAAGAAATTGAATGGAAAAATTATCAACAACAAGGATGAATATAAAGTATCCAATGGCCAATTTTTGTTCCCAGACTTTGGTTTTGGGATTCATTTCAAACAAAAGGGTATTTTGAAAATTGTTTAGGCAGAAAACAAGTACAAACACTGTACTTTTCCTTTGGTGGATACTGCCAACCATACTAGGATGGCCATGGCCATGCAAATCAACAGAAAAACCCAAAACACTAGCAAGGACTTGGCCAGTGGCAAAATATATCTTAGGAAAAAAATATAAATAAAAAATATTTGTTCATTGGTTGTGTTAAAAAAACTCTCAAACTTTTTTTCAATCAAAAATAATTTTTGTTTTTTTATTTTTAAAATTTTCATCAAACTAAATATATTTAAAAACCAAGCAATTGAGTAATTTCCTTTTTTTTCATCCACAGTTATACTGCTACCAATACATTCCATGGCTACCAATAACCTATCTTTTTTTCTGTAACTAGCCTTTCCCTCTCCTTTTTGAGTTGATTTTGCTCTCAATCCTTCTCATTTTCCTCTTTTTGAAACTCCAGCTTGGCCTGTTTGATTTGCCACTCAGAATGAAACTTGTGTTGATGAGCCAAACTCTCATCTTTCCACTTTTGACAATCCATAGCCAGTTGAAGATCCCACTTCTCCTTTTCAAATTTAAGTTTTTTGGATTCTATTTTTGATTTCACTATTTTTGGAAGGGAATAGGAATGAGCTTGATTTTTAAAGCAAGTACAATTAATCAATGAACTTACTTGAATCTTGCTTCTCCATGATATCCTCAAAGCCAGAAAAATATGAAGTGTTTCTCTGCTTTTGATGGATATTAGGGTTGAGGTTTATGGAATTGGACACCTTTTGCTTCCCCTTTGCAGAGGAGGTTTGTGTGTGCACATAATTGCTCTTGTTTGAAGGGGATGTGGGAGGCCCCATTGGCTTAAGTATTTGGCCATTCAGGGATGGATGAGCCTGTTTTTTTACAATCTAAATCAGTCAGGATTAACCAGACAGAACAGAAAAGATCTTGGTTCCTTACTTGATCAGATGTTGATGTTAGTGGCAATACAGGAATAAATTGCTCCTCATTGACCAATTTGTTAAGTTCTTCCACCCCAGGAAGAGAGAAATCCAAAGAAGGAAGTGAGGGGTCCAAGGAAGGGTTTGAATTGTTGATCAATGCTGATGTAGACGTGATTGGAGCTGATTATGTTGGAATCTCCTCCTAAACATCAGATTGGGGCCACTCATAGGTTTCATTGGGATCATCATTTCTATGTTGAGCATCCACAGACTTGTCCTCAGCATCAACTGAATCTGATTTTTGGGCATCGAAAGCGGCTAAAGGGGTGATATTGGCCTTCTTTCCAAAGATTTCATCAATTTGAACATAAAAAGGACAAATGGAGTCCAACTTATCAACAACCAAGTTGATTCCCTTTGCTTTATCAGAGTTGGTGATTCCAAAGCCAGTGGAGATTGAAATTGGGTGGGCTTTTTTGTACTTGGTTTGATAGTTCTTGAATTGCTCCTGCATCTGTTTGGATGAAAGATCCAGCCTACCTTTGGTTTTATTCTTGAGTTAATTGGACATCAGGAGATAACAATCAACCTTAGAGGATGGAGCTTTGCAAACTTGTGTTTCATTGTTGGACCCAAAGCAAGCATTTTAGTTGGACATAATTTTGAGCCAGTTTACCAGGATGATGTGATCAGCTCTCTTGAGCTGACGTGAGCCTTTGGAAGCTGATGGGGGAGGATTGTTGGATTTTGAGTTCCTGGTATTGTTTGCTTTGGTTGAAGGGACTTGTGGGGGGACTGTCTCTGAGGGGCCATTTAAAAAGAGTAAGTTGGATGAAGTGATGAAGCAATAAAGCAATGACAGTTAGGATGTTATGTAAGGGGGGATGAAGTGATGAAGCAATGAAGCAATGAGAGGATGGATTTTATGAAAGCAATAAAGTTATTACAGTGATAAAGCAAGGTGAGAGTGATGAAGTGGTGAAGTGCAATGAAGAAATGAGAGTGATGAAGTGACAAGGATAGCAATGAAGCAATGAGAGTAATTAAGTGATGAGGATAGCAATGAAGCAATGAGAGTGATGAAGTGATGAGGATAGCAATGAAGCAATGGCAGCAATGAAGTGATGAGGATAGCAATGAAGCAATGAGAGTGATGAAGAGATGAGGATAGCAATGAAGAAATGAGATTGATGAAGTGATGAGGATAGCAATGAAGTGATGAGAGTGATGAAGTGATGAGAATATCAATGAAGCAATGAGAGTGATGAAGTGATGAGGATAGCAATGAAGCAATGAGATTGATGAATTGATGAGGATAGCAATGAAGCAATGAGAGTGATGAAGTGATGAGGATAGAAATGAAGCAATTAGAGTGATGAATTGATGAGGATCTCAATGAAGGGATGAGAGTGACAAAGTGATGAGGATAGAAATGAAGCAATGAGAGTGATGAAGTGATGAGGATAGCAATGAAGCAATGAGAGTGATGAAGTGTTCCAATAAGGTTGGAGGATGAAACAAGGGGTTATGATGTGGAATGACATGTGGTTGAGCTTTTGAAGGCCTTTATATACTTTATTTGAAAAAACACTCATTTTAAAGTAACTTTGACACATCTGATGTGAAGTAAGTGGGGTTTTTTGATTTTTAATTCCAGGTTTCAATTTTCCAATTTGGTTTTAAACCCACCGTTAAAAAATGGAGGGTTTGCTTAACTTTGATACACCCTAATTGGTGATGAGATTCTGGGAACCTTAAAATTGAATAAAGAAAACACAAGAATAATTAGCCATAATGGTGTCTGCAACCACACTTTCATTTTCAATAAGAAAACCATTGAAATAAGTAACTTGCCATTCTTGAATAATTTAAAAATCTATTTGAGATTAAATAGTTTTAAGAGTAGCATCTTTAGCTAAATCAATATTATTAAAAGTTTTAGAAGGGGAGAACCAGGGTGCAATAAGGAAAGGGGAAATGATTTTTCTATAAGAAGAGTGAGAGTTAGTTATCATATGTTTATAAATGGGAAAATGAATAGATTGAGAGTGATATCTGACTTTTTAAAATATTTTGAATTAAAAAATAGGAGAATTAGGATTGGAAATTTTTATTGATAAACAATGATTGAATTAATTAGGGGTAAGCTTACAATTTTTGTTAAAGCAAGATACCAGGCTTCTGTCCATTTTAAAAAATGATAGAGGTGTTTTGAAAAAAAGCCAATAACTAGGCTAAAGGCTTTTTAATTGAAGGAATCCAATATTCTATTAGCAGTTTATATATTACATCCAATCAAAAAACATTCAGGAAAGATCTTGTTTTTATAACAAGAAAAACATTTGATTTCTACAGTTTGTCTGTAAAAGCACTAAAGGAGCTGGCTTACAATCCTGAGAGACTTCCCAAAATCTTTGTGAAAAACCATGAAAAAGCGCTGATTTTTGATATTTAATATAGTTTCCCTGAGTCAACAAGACAGTGTTTTCTGTGGCATTTTTCTAAAAACATACAAGAAAACTGTAAATTTTGCTTTAATCATGAGGTCGAAGGGTGGCAAAGTTTTATTTCTCTGTGGGCAAATTATGGGGCCTGTAAAACCAAGGAGGAGGCAGAGGTAAATGATGCAGAACTCAGAGAAAGTGCCAAATCACTGCCTCTACTGTCAATCTTCCTACTTTTGGGTACCTACATTATGACTTGTATAAAGTTCTTCTTGGAAGACCATGAGGATGTGCTTGAGTATATGGATAATAACATCTTCTGTATCAAAGAGACATTTTTAATGGCTTGGAATTGCAAAAAGCCTGACTTTGGAAATAAAACTATGTCTTGGGTGGAAGGGGCCCATGCTACTCTCAAACAATTCCTTTCAAATTCTTTGGGAAACATGTTGGATGTTTGAAAACCTATATGGAACAGTTTCAAATCAAATTAAATCAATTAAGGAGGACCTTTACAACTCTTGAATAAAGTTAGAAATAGTTCTTCCCACTGAACTGTTACCATTGGGATACAGTTTGTCTTTAGAGGCAATTAAACTCATTGGGGAACAATTCATGAAATTAAAGTGCAACCATGATGGCAAGGTGTGCACCAAGTCATACTCCAAGACAATGGGTTATCCTTGTACCTACCAGATAGGTGACCTATTAGCATCAAGAGGATCCTTTGTGCCTGAGGATTTTCATCCTCAGTGCAGGTTGGATTATGACCCTTGCATTTCTAGTTCTGTAAGTTGGTTTAAGTTGGATGGTTGGATTTTTAAAATCACTTTGTGATTAATGCTTTTTGATAAATACCTTTTTATGGATGATTCCTACTTTACTAATGTTTGATCCTTTTGAATTTTGAAATTTCAATGTTGATGAAATGCTCAACAATTCTCAACTACATGAGAAGCTCAATGCAATGATCTTGGGACATCCTGAACAAGATCATTTCAAGCTGTTGAAGTACCTTATTCAGAAGACCGCAAATTATAAATTAAAGCCAAGACTTGAACCAAAAGTCTTGCAATCAAGCAGAGGTTGGCCAAAATTGACAGATACTTGCAGAGATCCTTCTCAATTTAAACATGTTGAAAAGGAAATTAAGTGGCAGAAGGGAATTTGAAGGGCACCAAATAAGAAAAGACATAAGATTGTAAGTTTTTTCTTTTGTGAAATGTTAATCTTTGGTTTAATGAACTGATGATGATATGATGATAATTTTTGGTCAAATTTGGCAGGATCAGAATCTGAATCTCATAGTTCAAACAAAGAGACTGAAAGTGAATTAGCTTCACTTCATTTTGACTCACAATCCTCTTCAGAGGATGAAGAAGTGCAGGAAGCATCAACCAGAAGATCATCTTTGGTGAGTATCAATTTCTCTAATGAGATTAGAATTTTGGCTAATTAATTTTTGATTTTAGGAAACAAAAGTGAATTACCCCAATCAAATACCTGAGAACTTACATAAGCTCTTGGGGGAGGTTTGGGATCCAGTTGGTGATGGAAATTTTGGATTTAGAGTCATTTCTAAATAACTTGTGTATGATGAGCATGGATGGTTTAAAGTACAAAAATAAATGATTGAAACATTGAGGGAAGAAAAGATGTCCTATTATAAGATCCTTGGTGGAAGTAAAGATTTTGAAAAGATAGAACAAATACTTGATGTTAATGACATCAATGAAAAGATTCCCTCTTAAACACAGCTTTGAAAGCTTGAAATGGGATAAATAATAGCTGATACTTATGGAAGACCAATATGTTTCATTTCATTGGATTCATGTTGTACTTATACTCCTATAAAAATGGGTTTAAAAGAAGCATCAGAAACAATATTCATTTCATTTGTTAATAATAACCATTGGGTCCAGCTTGTACTCTGGGTAGATGTGATTTCAATCCCGCCCAAAGTTTCAAAATTATGTTCCATGATTTCTAAAAAAGCCACTGGTTGGGTTGATCACCTCAAAGATAAACTCAATATATATTATAATTTATAGAAATCATTTTGATTTCATCATTTGAATTTGGGTTCTGATGCTGATCTTGTGATTCTATTGTTATAAAGGTTTATCACATTTTGAACATCATGATGTTGGGTGTTTCGAGTTAACATCATTATTTTGAGTTTTTTAAATGAAAATTGATTGGTAATTCAGTTTAAATTGTGTTGGGCTGATCCAATCATAGGAATTAATTTTACTTCTTGTGCTGGGATCTGCTTAAAACAAGTTAAACTTGTTTTTTTTAGTGTTTTTAATTTAGGGCTTTTCAATTTGAAGTTGTCTTTTTTGGCACTGTTACTTTAGGGCTAGTTAAGTTGAACTTGTATTTTTTGGAATTTATACTTTTGGGCTGATCCATAGACTCTCTCATTGTTAATTTAATTTTTGGTGTTTTTGGTTTTATTAAATTTTTTTGTTTTTTGTTTTTATTTTATTTTTTATTTTACTTATTTTTATTTTATTTTTCATTTTTTTGTTTTTTTAAACCAAAACATCAACCTTTTTTGATTTTTTGGTTGATTTCTGTTTTTTTTTTTGAATTTTTATTTAGTTTATTTTATTCATTTATTTTTTATTGTTTTAGTTTTTTATTTTTTTTATTTTTTTATTTTTTTATTTTTTTATTTTTTTATTTTTTTATTTTTTTATTTTTTTATTTTTTTATTTTTTTATTTTTTTATTTTTTTATTTTTTTATTTTTTTATTTTTTTATTTTTTTATTTTTTTATTTTTTTATTTTTTTATTTTTTTATTTTTTTATTTTTTTATTTTTTTATTTTTTTATTTTTTTATTTTTTTATTTTTTTATTTTTTTATTTTTTTATTTTTTTATTTTTTTATTTTTTTATTTTTTTATTTTTTTTATTTTTTTATTTTTTTATTTTTTTATTTTTTTATTTTTTTATTTTTTTATTTTTTTATTTTTTTATTTTTTTATTTTTTTATTTTTTTATTTTTTTATTTTTTTATTTTTTTATTTTTTTATTTTTTTATTTTTTTATTTTTTTATTTTTTTATTTTTTTATTTTTTTATTTTTTTATTTTTTTATTTTTTTATTTTTTTATTTTTTTATTTTTTTTATTTTTTTTATTTTTTTATTTTTTTATTTTTTTATTTTTTTTATTTTTTATTTTTTATTTGTATTTGTATTTGTTTTTTGGCCCACAACGCTTGTAGTTGTGTGGCAAGGAACATGACTACATTCAAGTTGTGTACAAACTCACACAACTCAAATGTAGTCATGTGTGGTGCCACATGACACGGAACTGTTGTGCAAGGGCTGCAAAACTACAGTCAAGTCATGTTGAGGCTACACAACTTGATTTTAGTTGTGTAGTTTTCCACACACCTCATTTGAGTCATGTACACAAATCAAATGAGTTGTGAATTTATCATCACCTGGCAAGATAATTGAATTTCTTAAAAAACAAAATTGTTGAGTTTGGAAATAGTAGAAGTTCCCAAGCTTGAAAGAATTTAGAATACATTGAATCTTCTGTTTCAAAATTGGAATAAACACTGAAAGACCCAGTAGCACCTATTTTCAAATCCATAGACCCCTATGTGGAATCAATTTTCCAGATTCCAAGCTTGCCAGATACCAGTAATTATATTTTTGGTAAATCACAGGAATTCCAAAACACCCCTGAAGAACTATTGGAAGCTACCTCCCTTTTAACCAGTTGCATCAAAGCTCTCAATAATAATAATTCAAATAAAGGAAATATTGGTTCAGCCTTCCAAACATTAGGTATTTAGAAGCCATAGCAGCCAGATAATTTTTCTGCAGAAACATTCCCATAAATTAAAATCATATTCACAGAATAATAGAATATTTTTCTTCAAAAAAACTACAAAATTTCCTTAGAAATCACAAAATTTTTGTGTATGCATCCATGTTTTTCAGATTTTGTGCCTTTAAGTATTTCAAAACCATATCTAAAATCAATCAAAAATTCTAGTGCTTCATGTAATCTTGAGAAGTGGAATGATTTTGAGAAAGATTTTTCACACTTTTTGGAGATACAAACAAATTTCAAAGTTCAGAGTAAGAAAATTAATAAAATGGTCCTGAAATGAAGAAGTTTTGTTTTATTTTACATTTTTCACTTTCAAAACTTATGATAATGTATTCAATGGAATGAAGCAGGACTAATATTAAAATTTTTCAAAGGGTTCCCAGCCTGCTTGACCTAAAAATGGATATTGTGGTTCACAAATTTTGATCCTGAAAAATGTTAATTGAAAAATTTATTGGGATTTTCCATGGATATTTCCAAAAGAATTTCTCTTGGAGAATGGATTAGCCATAACTTTGAAAAACAATGAATATTCAAATAAAAATTTACAGAATTCAAATATTTATATTTTAAATACAGCTTCTGATTAAAACTCAAACCAAAATTTTGACACTCTTTTCACAATTCCAAGTTTCCTGGAAAAGGAAACTGGAATGATCTAAAATGAAGAGAAATTTCTGATGGAGCAGGAATATTTTTGAATGTATTGAAGAGGAAGAAATGGAATTAGCACTGGTGCCAGGAAGTTAGCTTTTGGATTAACTGAGTAAAAAACAGTTTTTATTTAACTTGATAAACCAAAAGAAAAGTACCCATGATTCAAAATTCTGCAAGCTAATATTACAAAATTTGATACTCAAAAGAATCCCATTTCAAATTTTTTTCCTTTTCAATTGTTTGATTCACATTATAGCATTTTTTTATACTCTGATTCAAGTCTCTGTTTTGTTAGTAGGGCATCTATCACTAACCAAGATCTTACATTTTTTTAGATGGATAAATTTATATTATATTTATTAATCAAATAATCTGAACATTCTCATTGGATTAACCATAAGGAAAAATGGAATTTTGCATTTTCCTCTTTTCCTATATTCAAAAAGATTTAATTTTACTGGGTACCCCTGTAATTTGGAACTCCATTCTAGACTATGAAATTATTTTAAATTGGAATCTGGATTTTAATTTTGAATAAGAATTGATCAAAAGCTAAACCATTCATCTCCAAAATATTTTTCTTTCTTCCATTCAACTTGAATTGAATACCAGATACAAAATTTTCATTGAGTTAGATGAAAGATTTCTACCAGGATATTTGCAATATCCTTCAATTATTCCTCAAATACCTTCTTTGAAAATTTGGAAGATATGCTTTGTTTTGATGGAATGTTTCATCCAAATCTGAAATTAAAAAATTGAAAGAAAACCAACTCAATTCACAAGAAGGGTTTCAGAGCTAACCCCAAAAAATTGAATTTAGTTTTGTATAATAGGGTATATTGCCCCCAAAATGGGGGAGAAAGGCCTTAATCCCAGTGTGAAAGCTTGAGGGATTCAAGTGGAGCATCCTTTAACTTGGTTAAGTCGCCAATATTGCAGAGAATGATGATGGGTGCTGAAAGAAAAAAATTTTTTACTCAATTTTTCTTCAAAGAAATTGAATGACTGTATTTTAAAAGCCTTGAAGAACCAATTTTTCTATGGAGATAGATAAATTTTTGCAAGCTCTAAAACCCATATTGGATAGCATAATACACCCCCTTTGTCCCACTTCCATCTAAAACAAAAATCATTGGAGATAACCTCCTCCTATCTATAGATAAACTACCCCACCATATTTCAATTGATCTATACCTATCCAAATCATCCTCAAATCTTTCAATCATTGGATCTAAATAACTCATCATTTAATTTACTATAATTTTTCTTTGAAAAAAAATTCTTCTCATAAAAAACCAAAGGAAAATTTGGAAAAGAGGACCTCTCCAAGGAATTAAACATTGCCCAATAATCCTTATAATTGTGCTTCCATATTTTCAGTTCAACCAAATAAAATTTGGAAGCTGATTGGGGAGCAGGGTTGAGTTGTGTTGAACTTTTTCCTGCTGAGTTCCTTGGGGATTTTTTCTTTGCATATTTGCAAGGGGAGGTTTTCTGAGGGGAAATTTGAAAAGAGTGAGATAAATCAAGTGATGAGTGCAACAAATTGATTATTTTGGTGGATTGATGATTCTAATTAGTTTAGAAGGGGGAAGTATAAATGGAAAGATGAAGAGTTATTTATAGGTCCATGAGATTGGAAGTGGGAAGTAGTAAGGACAAGATGAAGAGGAAAAGGATGGTAAATTCAATGAGGTTGGGGATGAAGATAAGTGGGAATCAAGGCGTGTAAAATGTGGTCTGAAAAATGTTAGATGATGGCGTGAAAACAAGAGGAGAAAACTCCCACAGGTTTCCCTAAGATCTGAAAGTTATTTGCCCCTTGCGTCTGTAAGGAGCTGAGTGTGCCTTTCAACCAGAAACCAAAGAGAGGGAGAGAGAGTAAGAGAATGAGAAAAAGAGATTAAGGGATTCCATTCCTTCCTTCCAAGTGTCATGGGAATTGTTTCCCCATGAGCCCTATATCCCCTCTTCAACCCATAATTGATAGGGAGGTACTAGTACCTCCCTCTCAACCCTAACCTAGGTACACAAAAAACTGAAAAAAGCAACCCTAAGCTTCCATCCCCATCAATCCTCAATGTCCACCTGCCACTAAATCCATCCGTGTTTGTCCTTATAATGGAGCGACCTTGCCCACGCCCTACTTGGAGCCCCCCTGCGCCTGTCTGCATCCACCCAAAACACCTGCCTTTGGGTTTCCTCCCCTAGATAGCCCTGTGCAATTGTCCTGCTCCTAATTTCCCAAACTAGAAATACAAGCAAACTAAACCAGATAAACCTTCTTTCTTGATCATCTTCCTTGGAGAAAATTGTGGATCTGCAGTTTGCACCAGATGCTGAGATTTTCTGTGTACAGGGGCTGAGCCCGCAGCAGCCAATGCTGAGCTCATCCACATCCAATTCTGAGGGTAAAAACTGCAATGCAGTTCCCAATCCCAAGGCTATGAAATTCCACAACAACTGAAGTACATTTATGTAATTTATTTGAAAAACCCCATTTATTTTTTAATAACTGAAATTTCTTATGAAAAATAGGTGTTTTTTGTTCTTTTGATTTTTAATGGCATGTTTGAAATTGAGGCATGTTGCTGAAACCTGAAATTCAAAGAATGGTGGTTTCTCCAAATATGATACATGCTAATATACCAAATTTTACCATCTAAGAAACTTTAAAATTTTAATTATATCATCAATGGGTCAACCACTACTGAAATATTGATTAGTGATCAAGAAAGGAAAGGTCAAGGAATTTCATACTGGCTTGATTTTAATTATATTTATCTGGAGATTCAGGTAGTGGGAGTGGGTGTGGAAAATTAGTTTCATTATTCTCAAATTAGAAACATGCATCAAATTGATCCAAGCATATAAGCAATGGATTCAAAGAGGCTGGAAATCAATGAGACATAGGATTTCATTGAAGTAAGTTTTTTGATTTGGATTTATTTGGGACTGATATAATGGGTTCATCAAACTTTTAAGCAGATGAAATTAATTTAAGAGCATCCTCATTCTCACAGCTTATAGGTTGAGGACCTGCAGATATTTTTCTCTGGACAAGTGGTCTTGGATCTTTGGGAATAAGAATCAGAAAGAGGTTTTATTTTATCCTTTTTTATGATTGAATTTGATTCTGAAAATGACATAGTGATTCTGTTTTTTTTTCAATAATAATTTATTGAAATTGGAATTAACAGCCTTGATCATACAAAATAAAATTGAGATTGGCAGGAAGTAATTTTTTTTTTCAAATTTTCCCAATAGTCAGCTAATCACTCTCTCATATATTTTAATTAATTTTTTTCCCCCTAGATTCACTTCTTAAGCTCATTGGCTATTGTGAGATGATAATTGAAATTGGAAGATGTTTCAAAAATATTAAAATTTTATTTTTCTGGTCCAAAGCAAGCATTATAGTTTTAAGGAGTTTTGAAAAAGTTGAAAAGAATTAGATTATTATATCCATTTAGTTGACCAGATAGTATGAAGGGTGATTTGGAATTAGGATCAAATAAGGTGGGTTTCTGTGTTTTATTTCTTGGTGAAAATTTGTTGGGAGAGATTGGGGCTGAAAAATCCAGAGTGATGTGATGAAGCAACAAAGAAATGTGGCTTTTGAAAGTAGGATTTCCAAGGGTGATGAAACAATGAACCAATATGGTTGGTAGTGTGAAGGGTTGGTGCAAGATGCGCGTGTTTTAAGAATTGAGGTTGGAATAAAATAAGGATGAGAATATCTAAAATTATTTTGGATATGGAAGAAATTTTTAAAAAAGGATTAGATGGATTAGTTTTGATGTGTGGTTGAGGGTTAAGTGCTTCAATATACTACACTTGAAAACATTCATTTATTTTGTGGGTAACTCTGACATGCCTCTGGTGAAATAAGTGGGTTTTTTGATTTTTTTCATTTTTCCATTTAAATGGCACTTTTGGTTTGAAAAAAAAAGGAAACAAAGTTGGATTTTGTAACTCTGATACACCCTATTTAGGTTCTTTTGTGAGTTGGAGGCAATTTCTGAGTCAAAGTAACTGTGCCACTTAGGTGACTTTGGGTTGGATGAATTGGGTGGTTCACGTTGGATTTTCTACTTTATTTTGGATGATTGGTCGCACAGTTTATCAGACTTAATATTTGTACAAAGTATGAGGCAATTATTTTGATTCTGGAAGTCCATTTGATTGATGGTCCCGCACATTTGTTCATCAAAATGAGAGGCAGGGGGGAGTTTCTGGTGGGATATCAGTGTGGTTCAGTTGCTGAGCTTCAGGTTTTGCCTGATTCGAAATTTCCTGATTTTTGGTATACCCGATTTTCTGCGTGAAAGACACAAGTTTGCATATCTTGCTGGCAAGTTTTCCATGTGGCTGAAGTGCCCAACCCCGGGACAAGCTTGACTGGGATCTAATGTCACCACTTCCCACTGGAACGACGCCCGTTCGGGGGAGTTGCGAGCTCCCGACGATCAGGTAGTCGATTTGACTCACGCGCGGACGTCGTGGAGGTCGGCTCCCGGCAGTGGTGTCGCCTGCAAGATTCACGTCTCACAACCGACTGGTGCTGCCTCCAGCTGCCTTATCCTGGCCTCGTCGATTGTAATCCAAGTCGCTTGGATCACTAGCTCGATCTTTCAATTCATCACGAGAACCCTGGCCGTTGGAATCGACTCTCCATGAATCCATCCTACCGATATCCCCATCCAGGTCAATCCCTCTTTTTTTTTTTTTTTTGGTTCTCCCCTTGGATGTACTTATTCCACACTCGAGCTGACTTGAATTGAAATTGGTAACAAAGGCTTGCAGCAGCCTCATTACGCGTTTGAAGAAACCGAAGAGACTTACGAAGACGAGGATGATGGTGGTGAAGAAGGGAGTCAAGACGAGGACGATAATGAGGAAGGCGAAGACGAAGAGGGCGAGGACGAAGCAGAGGAAGAGAATGCTGAAGTCGAAGAGGGAATAAATGAAGTTGAAGAAGAAGAGGAAGAAGAAGAAGAAGAGGAGGAGGAGGAGGAGGAGGAGGAGGAGGAGGAAGAGGAAGAGGAAGAGGAAGAGGAAGAAGAGGAAGAGGAAGAAGAAGAAGAAGAAGAGGCTGAGGGGGAAGAAGAAGACCGGCCCTCCAACACTTTCCATGATGCACCGACCCCTCAACTAGCCTTCGCTCTCTCCCAGAAGCCACTCACTGTTCGCCAAAGGAAAGAACAGGAAAAGATCGCCCGACAACTCGAGCGCCAACGCAAGAAGGCGTTGAAAGAGCAAGAGAAAGCAGAAAGGCAAGCCAAAAGGGAACAAGAAAGATTAGCTCGGATCGCCAGGAAACAAGAGCAGTTACTTCAATCCAAGGCTGCCAAGAAGGCCAAAGCCTCGATGGACGGGGCTCAGCGCGCTTGGCATGTTGGAAGATCAGCGAAGGGAGCTAATGCTGCGCATTCATTAGCTCGTAAGATTAAAATTGACAGTCGGATTGACACCGTTCGAAGACTCATCACTACCACTGAAACTGGTGAACTCCTCATTCAGCCCCCGGGGACTCCTTTGAACTCATCTAGCAACGCGCGATGGTGTGACACCAAAACTTTTCAAGGAGTGACTTATCTCGTCGAAGAGGATGAACTAATCCTTCCAAATGACCCCAAGGGTGACACTAAAATCACCCCAGAGGGAGTCTTGTTAGGTGGTGAGCTAACTCATCAGATCTGGGTTCTTTTGATGCGACAGTAGTTTTATTATCTTAACCATCTTTTTCCCTAAAAAAAGGTAGACAGTATAAAATACCAACCTTCACTTCGAAAAATCGAGCCAATCCGAACAAGCATTTCATGCTGTCCATAGATGCTGCCCGGGCTGCAGGTTACAGAGATTCTCTATATTTCTTTCGAAGGAACCCCCTAATCCAAAAGCTCCCGTGAGTCGACGTGTTCATCATTCCTCCTTTTTCCATTTTGTACCAGTGGCAATATCTAATTGTCTACTAACTTTTCCAGTTGTACCCAGACAGAAAAAGACGAATTGATTGCCGCTGGGTTTCTATCGGGTAACCTGAAATCGCGAGCTGTTACCATGTGTTCTGCAAGAAATGCGTTCAAAGTTATAGGGGCTCGGTTTTTGAAAGGTTCGATAGTTTCATTTGATTTGTTTGAAATCCATCGAGCTCTTCATGCCTCGTAGCTCATTTCTGACCGTCTGGCCGCACCTTGGGTCGTCTGTTCAGATGGCAAACATGTGATTGACGATTATTATGAAGATGCGGCATTTGCCAGTGGGGCAGCCGTGGGTGAACCCGCCATCGCCGATGGCTTAGAGCCCTCAGAAAGGTTGACGGCAAACGCAGCTTCGCAAAAGCGTCCGCCAACTCCCACCCCCTTTCCAGAGCCACCGGAGAAAATAAAGCTAGAGCCCCATCAAAGCTCGTTTCGACTTGGGCTAAATCGTTTGAATCCATCGCAGGCGAGTTCAGCTGGTTCAGGACTTAAGACTATCTTCGGTGGTGATGGCAAGGCACCTTCTATTGCGATCCCCAATGATTCAAAGGAACGAAGGCGCCGAATGGCTAGTCACCTCACGGCCAAAAACTGGATGGTTCAATATTGCCGCGCGATCAGTGAGATGAATCGACACCTTCGCGGAATTAGAAACGAGCGCATGATACCGTTTAATAATTTTCCATCGATTGCCCGTCTGTCGGAAGACTCTTCGATCAAAGAAAGACCCGCAGATAACGCGGAGGATGATGGGATGGAATGGCGAGAAGTTGAGGTAGACATACCCTTGAACTCGGAAGGAAAAATTATGCAGCCTGGGGATGAATTTGACCCAAAAGGTGATCAAGATGACGAAGGCAGCAATTCAGATAATGCCCTTACCCTCGCCCCGGCTCCTGACGCATCGCAAACAGTTTTACGGATTACTAATGCTCTCCCTCTTGAATCGACCATCACCATTCATGGCGTTGGGAATTCATCATTGTCTCAGGACAATGTCAATTCGGGGGAAACTCCCCTAGGTGGAGTTGAATGGGTCCGAGCTAGTGGGTCTGGTCTCCATCCTGCTCGAGCTCGTTCGCCACACAAGAGGCCTAGGAAATCACGACCGAAAAAGCCTCAGAATGATTGGTGGACAACCACTATTAAGGTGGTTGAAAAACGGCCCAAGCTACCCGTGATGGGATTACTGGACGTCCACACTGGCCAACCACATGTTCGACAAGACACCCAGCCCACGATGGCCATTTGGGAACCAGTGGATGAATTTCGAGGCTGGACCCCAAACCATAAGCGACAGAAAGTAACCGATTCTTTAGAGGAGCCGCAGTACGGCTGCGAGGAAAGATCTAAGGAGTCATGTGCAGTCATCAGAGCGCCCGCGCTCCGGAATTCTGGCTTGTACTCCACGAATGATGTCACGCTGATCGAAATCGTATTCGATCATCAATCGACTCCTCAGGCTGAGCTTTTACCAGGAATGTGGGATTTCAGGTCTAGGGCGCATGAATTCAACACCTGCTAGAAAGATTCGTTCGCATGTATATGATCTTCACACATGCATGGCTTGGCACTACAGGTTCCTTGTTAAGCATAGTTGATGCACTCTATTTGCTCTATAGATCTATGAAGTGGTCTTTGCTTCGTTGTTATGTAAATCTTGCATCCCCCATTCTGTTCGGTCCCAACTGATTTGATTGGTTTCGGTCGATCGGTATATAAGCTCATAGGGCATGGCCTCTTATTCGGTGTTGATGTCTAATGCTCAATTATAGTATTCATATCACATAAATATGGATCAGACCCCATCAGAATCTAGGGAGACGGCTGACGCATTCTCACGCAGCTCATAAATGCTTGTGCTGAAGCATGGCAAGGAGAAAATGCTGAAAGCAGAATCGATCGCTGGTTGGATAACCAATCATCTCCCAGGCAATCCTCTTTTCTCGTCATTTTTTTTGGTGATGTTGCGGGTGTGTGCATGTCATCTGCGCGATTCAATTACACGTTGGTCGTGACAGGTGACCCTACATACGAAGCATGTCTAGGCAACGTAAAAGTAGACAGACTTGGGAGCAATCAAAGAGGAATGTTCCTAAATCAAAAAGAAAAAAAGAAAGAAAGAACTCATAAAATCGGTAAAATGAGATAATTTACAATGGATGATGGGAAAAATGAGAAAAGACTAGTCTAAACTAGAAAGCCATGAGCTAGTTTGAGAAAAAGCAGCCTCTAGGAAAATATGAACCACAACCAAGAGGATAAAGTAATAACCACAGGGTGTGTGAAGATTGCTTGAACCAAATTTCAAGTTGGGAAGCCGGCCTATTGGGCATGCCCAAATGAGTAGTTTTGATTGATCCCTTATCTTAGCTCCCTATCAAGTGCTAGGGGTGCTCAGCTTCCCCAGTCAATCATACCAGTCAGACAACTCTGAATGGTGAAAACAGAAATAATCAATGCTGGTTGTCAGTGTACTTGAGTGAGCCAGTCAGACAACAACTCTGAATGGTAAGAGCCAAAAGAACCAATGGAGGTTTTTGGTGGACCTCAGTGAGTGTCTGTGCATCATGGGAGGCAAGATCAAATTCATAAGGCCCCCCCGCTCCACCCTCCTAGAAATGGGCTATGGGTCAATGCAAAGTTGAGGAGGGGCCCAGATGTGATATTGACACATCACATACCACATCATGGGGATGGTGTGACTAACTGGAAAGCTCATGGAATTTTAAGCTTTCCAACTGAACTGGATGAGAAACCTGGCTTCTGATTTTTTTTTACCTGTCAAAATGAGAAGTTGTGCAATGTTTTTCAAGAATCCCTAAAAAAATCCACACCATGTTCAGACTAATGGGGGGAAAAATATTAAGAAGGATTTGAATTTTCAATCAAGGCCCTGGTTAAATTTTTGTGGCATCAAGGCACATTCTAACTTAACATATAAATATATTCCAGTAACTGATAAATTGATAATGTCATGGTGTCAGCCACAAGACAAGAACACTACTGCAAATGTCTGCCCAACTCATATGTTGTGCTGGTATATTGGTCAAGTACTGGCCTCATCTTCCACTGTCTGATACTAAGGTCACTTGTTCAACCCACTATATAACCAAGAATGACTAATGATCAAGATTTTAAGGACTATGTGATAACTTTTGACAATATTTTATAAGTATGTTATTATGAGTATTGATTATGGAATTGAAACCTTGATAATATATATTATCAAGATGGAGATCCAATATAACTTGAAATTAAACTATGAGGACTCAGATGTGTCCCAAATATTGGTACAGAACTTCCCAATATGTTCCATTCCTTTGGGGATAATTTATAGTTATTATATTAAACCATACTCTCTACTTGGTATAGATAAATTCCATAATTTTAATCTTGTCCCTCTTTGGGATGTATTAATACTTTAATATACTCTACTGAGCCTTGAGTGCGTCCACAAAGAGGGCCCTGAGCTCACTTGTAAGGTAAAACCTTGTAATATAATTGCCAATAGTATACATACTCTATATATATAATGTATGCCAAGGTACTAGGAATTAAGAGTTAAGTACATGCCAAGGCTATCAAGTTACATGTAAAGGGAGGTATATAATCATTCTGAGGTGTTATATGGCTTCTAAAGTTTCCATCTGATTGATTTCTAAGTCCTAGGATCAATTAGTTACCCCTTTTTGTATGTAAATTGAAACCTTACATTGAAACTCCCCCCCAATGAGTACTACTACCCCATTCCTCATTGGGCATGATGTAATAAGGTCCTGAGCCCTTGAGGAAAAAACCAGGGAGAGCCCAGAACTCCCCTGATGATCCCTTGATTCCACTGAGGGTTCCTGTTAACTTAAAAGGTATTTACCCTATAGCCCCTCCATAAGTTATATATTATTATTTATTTTTAAGAGAATACAGCAAGAGTTAACAAGCCCATTGAACTTAATATCAAGAGGAGATTGACTGGAGCTATAAAATTTATTATTATAATCAATCAATAATATTATTGGAAACTCCAATTTTGAGTGGAAGGTCTAAATTGGAGTGGTAACCCTTGTGTGTTACTACTATAAAGGGTGTGAGCTTATTTATAAGCAAAGCTCCTTTGAGCTTCATTTCTTTGAAGCCAGGCCCCTTGCCTTTTACAAATGTTTCAGTTGTGGCTTTTTTACTCATAATACTTTGGTATTGTTTGAGTGTGTATGCTTTCTGCTACTGTTTTGGTTATTTAATTCATTGAATGATTAAATTATTGGTGTTGTCTTAATTTTTCAGGTTAAACCATGGCCAGGTATAGCATTAGAGTTTGAATCCCTAACACCCAGAGCAGGAGGAAAACATTTATTTGAAATATTGAATAATTGATAATAATATTACATATAAAAGTTCCTCCAGAACTGGTGAATTGTTGAGTGATTTAAGTTACGTTTATAAAATTATATCAATAGGAATACTTGCTTTCTAATTTGGAGTTTCAATCAAGGAATGATGGGGGGTTTCTGTAATGATTTTACAATGGACTAAAAAATAACACCATTTTTTAATCATATATCAACAATAGCTTGTAAAATCAGTCTCTCAAGATCTTATTTTTACAGCTTAAAATAATGAAATCCAAAATTACACAGATAAAACAACGCTTTAAAAGAATATTAATATCTTTGAGAAATGGACCACTTACCTTTATGATGAGTCATTTTATTTGATCAGTCTTTGAAAAATTGAAAATTAAGAATGAGATTGAATAATATTTCCCTTGCACTTGGTTATCTGAAATGGTTCAAAAATGCTGATTCATTTGATTAATTTCTAGAAAAATCAAAACAAAAAGTCTTGTATCTTATTATTTGGGTTGCTTTCATTTACCCTGAATACTTATAAACTTCATTCCAGTAGTGAATGTAATTTTAAATGGGAAGGAATTGTTCCAACTTTGAGATCTTATGAGTGATTTTATGGATAGGAGGACTCATGAAGGCCTTTGAAAGATAAAGAAAGTTAAAGGGGAACAAAAAAGTGTGTTCCTCCAATGATTAAGAAAAAGGACAACTAGATAGCTTCTGAGGAGCCTTAAAAAATGGTTTAGTAGCTAAAAGGTTGTAGTTAGATTTAAGATATGATAAAAACAAATAATGAATATTTGAAATAATGAACCAAATTTGGAAAATAATTTGTCAAATGTTTTAAGAATTCAAGCTGATAAAACGTAAATTTCTAGTGATAAAAAGGCAGTGGACTAATTCAAGGGAAAATATTCCAAAAAAATTGAACAAATGGAATTTTATCATATCAATTTGATAATGTGGGATGTGATGGAAGCAGGGAAAAGAAGAGAGAAGCTGGTGGAGATAAGAGTTATATTTATGAATTATGGTTTCTAGAATGATGGTAATATTTTGAAATAATAAACAGGTTAATGGCATGGATTGCTAATCATTATATGAAGATGAAAGAGGAATTTCAATGGCACCAGAAAATATGTATGAAAGGTTGAAGAATTTTCACTATTGCACACCAAAGAACCATTCACAGGAGTTTTGATTTTCAATTTTCTTTTCATGTGGGAAAAATTCAGGTATTGGTGGAATCAGTTTATTTCAAAAGTGAGAATAGAAAATTCTAGTTGAAAAGAAAGCAAATTTAATTTTAGAAGAAATTAAATTTGAATTTAATAGCAGGCCAATTTTTTCCAAAATAAAAGTTGGAAGCAAATTCAAAATTAAGGGGCATTCAAGCAACTTAGAAATAAAGGAGAATGGGAGCAAAGATGAATAGAGTTCATTAATTGGATTGAATGGTGTTTCAAGTGAGGTTTCAATAGGAAAGAGATTTCAGAAAAGGAAATATCAAGGATAAAAATTGATGTAGAGGGAATGAAATTAAAGAGGGATTTAGAGGAGAAATAAATTTCATAATTTTAAAAAACAGAAGAGCAAAAAAATTAAAATTTTCAATGGAAGGAAAGAAGGAAGAAAGGATAGATATTATAAATAGGGAAATCTAAGTCAATCAGAACAATTTGAGGTTGAAGCACATGCAATTAGGATAATGGAAGGAATTCCTTGAGATGAAGTTTGGTGTAATAATGGTGTAGGAAGAAAGGTGGTAGAAATATATTGGGTAATTTCCATATGAGATTTATGGATTTCAGGATATTTGATAGAGGCTTTTATGGAAGACAAGGATGCAGGATGGATCCAAGGGATTTTATTTAGAATTTTAATAAATTTAATATTAAAGACAGAAATTTGATTCTGGTTATTCTAATTGCTTTATTTATTGATGCAAATGATTTCATGATAAATATTTTTGATTTAATTATGGCATGAATAATCATTTATCAAAAGATTGATCAGGTAAAATATTGAAGATAGTTTTGAGGACATGAAGGAATATGGAGTTTTTTAGTGGATAAGGATTGACAGGGAAGATTCATAGGGAGGATGGGAGTGGTAGATAAATCCACTTCCTTTGGTCCCTAATTAAATTTGAAAAAAAATGACTTGGAATATTGGTCATGAGGAAGTTTTTTTAAAGGATGGGATAGCCTCATCCAATTGAGATAATTATTAAATTTTAAGTAATGAATGATAATTTGGATAGTTAAAGAGGTCTTTTTGATATCAGAAAAGTGATTTCAGGGAGCTAAGACAATTAATGTTACTGGAATGCCATGAATGAAATTTAAGAATACAGGTGGTAATAGGGAAGAGTACTGGTAGATGAGGAGTGAAAAGTTTGAAGGGATTTTAAGTGGATGGTGAATGGTGAGGGAAATGGATGCAGATAATGCGGGTAAATTGAAGTAGCTGAAGCCAATTAAAAGTATGATTGAAATTCAATCCTGTAATATTATCCTTAATTTGTTGAAAGTTTTAATTTAAAGGATTAATTATTATTAAGCGGATGAGGATGGGTTTGATGAGGATGATTGAGTGATGGAAGCCCTGATGGAAGCTAAGGGAAAATGTTGATTTCAAAATGTATAAAATAAAGTATAATTGGTATCTAATGAGCAAGGTATAAATTATTCAAAACTATTTTTAAGTAATGGAGGGATTTGATGATATGAATAGTATGATGGAAAAATATTTGCTTGTTAGGACCTTGAATTGAAATATTCCCTTTGAGGGATAGGAGGAAAATTGATGGAATACAGGTAAAAATATTATTTTTGATATTGGGTTGAGATTTGATCACTCAAGTAGTTTATATTGGGAAATAAATTTCACAAGACAGCATATCAGATTCAAAAAAAATGCCAATTAGAAAACTACCATTTTTTTCCAAAAACCTGCCATTGTTAATGGCAGATTTATGAAATAAATGTATCCCTCAACTGATGTGATTTATAATTGTGGTTTTCATAGTTTTGGTATGTATCAAAAAAATGCATTATTTTTGCATTGTCACTCATCAAAAAATGCAAAACTCCAATCCACCCCTCCACATCATTGACATTAACCCCAACATCCTCACTCAATCACACCATACACACCTCATCACTTAAAGTTACACAAATCACCACCACTCACACCTAATAGCTTCAAATATTTCACACCACCACTACTCATGGGACTCTTCACTTTAAGAATGTCAAAACCAACCTCCAGAAAGCATGAGAAAAATTCATTCAAGTTGAAAAAATTCTTTTGCTACTAAACTCTGAATCATTCTCCAATTTTAGATCCAAATTTTATCCTTGAATTCACTATTGTAAAGGTGCCACTTAGTCCCCTGAATACAGGAAGTGTGCCATCCTACATATGAAAAGAAAAGCTCCATATCCTCCCTAAATTAAAATTCCACCAGGTGTGTAAAAATTCACTGGAATCATTCATAAAAACTCTGGAGACAAATCAAAAGAAATAAGTTGATCTGGAATCAATATTGGAATCTGCATAAAATTCCTCCTATCAAACTTATGGTTTCTAATTTTTTATGATGATAAAATGGTCACAGAGAAGCCATTTAATTTTTTAAAAACACTTTCTTGATTGGTTATGGAACATTCCACTCATGTATCCAAATATTTATCACTTCCATGCCATGAATTTCCCTCTAAGCCCTTTACTGACCCAAAAATGATGAGAAGAAGGCTATATCAAATGTAATGGGGACTGAAATACTCAAAGTTTTTGTTAAATTTTTCAATTTGAACCACAATCAACTTGAGTAAAAAAAACAAAAATTGAGGGCAAGAACTATTCAATTTTCAGAGTAGGAAATCCATTACTTCATTCTAAAATGTTTTCTATGAGAAAATGACCAGCCATCCTTCCTTTATTCAATTAGATAATCTGCTTCTCTTCAAATTTTTTCTCACAAGAACATCAAGTTCATTTCCCTCAATTTATTTATGCCAGGGTCATGTTGAATATTTTATTGCTCTTCTTTTTATTTGTTTATTTTCTCTTAACTTCTTTTCTTTTATGTTCTATGTTCTATTTTTTCTATTCTTTAAGTTCTTTGTTCTATCTTTTCCTCTAAGTGTCCGCTCTCTAGCTTCACTTTTCCTCTGTAACCTGGCTGTCACTGCCTTCACTCACACGCGCGCTCCCAGCTCCCTAACCTAACTTAAATCCATTACCTGGAATGGAAGTGATTGGGGAAACACCTCACTCAACAAAGATCAACTCAACCAAAAATTGCTACTCTACGAATCCAGAAACTCGATACGCTTCAAATCTCAAAATCTCAACTTTCACTATTGATTTCTCTCTTCAGCGCCACCCTCTTTCCCATTTTATTTCCTCTCTCTATATTTCTTCAACTCTTTTCTTCATTCTCACTCAATCTCTACCTCAAATCTCACACCCTTGCTGTCTTCAATCTCGAGTATGTCTTCTATGGCTGGTTTCTTTCAAGTTCTCAACCTCTCAATCTGATTCTCAGTCTATTTTTATATTAGCCTGCTTGCCCCTCAACCATCAACTCTATTGGCCACTCTTTTTCCAATGATCTCTTTCCGCTATCTCTAGAGTCAATCTGCTTGATGTTGGTTTTATGCGTGTCTTCTTCCTTCTTTTTAGAGTCTTTTCTTATCTTGTTTCTATTATTTTACTGATGCTTTGCTCTGTTCAGCCCTTTTTATTATTATTTCTTTGAATTCAACTTCAGAAATTTATCACGGTTAAAAGCCAAAGATCAGCCCAACTATTCTCACCGGAATCATGGAGGGATCAGGAATCAGCAATGGATTTTGACAAATCATCCTCAAGGCAGCTCTCAAGGCAGTACCCGTTCTCACCAACAAAAACTACTCAATCTGGAAGGATAAAATGACCATTCTCTTGGAACTGAAAGGTTTCAAGGAAGCTCTTGAGGACAACACTAAAACTCTCAAGACTACCAATGACATGGAAATCAGGGTTATATTACTCTCTCAAATCAACTCAATTACTCACAAAAATTTTGTTAATCCAGCTAACATTACTTCCGCAAAGCTACTCTGGAAAACCATCAAGGACAGGTTTGCCTCTTCTCAAACTGCCAATTGAGCAAGAGTCTTCAACAAATTCCTTTACAATAAATTCAAAACCAATTTTATTAATTTGTTCATCACCAAAACTAAAATCTCCATGAAGAAAATGATTGACGTAGGAATCAATCTTCCAGAAGATATTCTAGCCTATCTTATTCTTTTTGAATTGCCTTCCACCTTCAGTCTCTTTGTCAACAAATTATGCATTCCAATAAAAGGGTCTCAGTAAATCTAGTTCTTAATCATCTCACTCAACTCAAAAATGAAACCAGATCAAAAGCCAAAGATTCCAAATCTCTCAACACTGCCCTAGTTGTCTCAAAAGACGTCAAAAAGCCCATGCCTTGAGAGCTCCACTGTAATAGAGGTTATCACAATCCACAATCACCCAATCATACAGAGGACAAATGTTGGCACAAACTTGAACACCTAGCTCCAGATTGGTGGAAAGAAGCCCAAGCCAATTGGAGAGCGCAATTCAATGCCAACTCTAAGGGAAAGGAAGTGGCTCACTATCATGCACTTCTCACCACCTGGATCAAAGAAATAAACTCGCATAATCAAATCATCCTTGACTCTGGAGCCTCCTGTCACATGTTCAACTCCGCTAACTTTTTCATTGATCTCACCAAATGCTCTTGAGACAAGTCTATTAGCACTGGAAAGGAAGGAGCTAAGCTCCCTATTAAAGGAAAAGAAACAGTCCAACTCATCTGGAAGGACACCACGGTTACACTCTCTAACGCTTTCTTTGTTCCCAATCTTGTTGTTAATCTTATCAGTCCTGGAGAACTCATTGCCTCTAAAAGATTTTCTTTAACCACTGACAGAAATAAGTTTCTACTTTTCTCCAACTCTTGTCCTGTCTTCTCGGGATTCATTCAAGGTAATCTTTTTGTCCTAAAAAATCCCTCTAAGGTAGGACTCAATTGGAAACTTTGCTACATCTCCCAAAACAATTGGAACTCTGACAAGCTCAAAAATCTTCATTGATCCTTTGGACATGCCAGTCCATATTGACTCAAAAACCTTTTTCCTGATCTTTCTTCCAATTTTATGTCAGACTCTCAATGCAAAGATTGTCTATTTTCTTAAATAACCAAAATTTCTTTCAAAAACACCTCAACCTCCGCTACCCAATCATTCAAAAAATTCCACATTGACCTCATTGGACCAATCACTCCTCCTTCCAGAAACGGTATGAATTACATCATGACCATTATCAAAAATTACTCAAATTACATTTCTGCAATTCCGCTCCAACCAAAGTCAGATGCCGCTCTGCAACTCAAGATAATCTTAAACTTCAAAAAACAAAAACAAAACTCCTTTCCTGCTACCATCTGCTCTGACCAAGGAGTAGAGTTCATTTCCTCTGACTTAAAGGATTTCTTCTGATTGAACTCCATTCAACATCTCATCACTGAGCTCTATCATTACCAACACAATGGCAAAATCAAACAAGCTAGCAGAAAACTAACAGAATCTATTTGAGCAATCCTCTAAAGCTCCAAGTTGCCTCTTAATCTCTGGGCCAAAGTCTCCAAATCTGCTTGTCTGGTTCTCAATAAAATTCCTAAGACTCCAAACTCACCCTCTCCCTACCAAATGTTTATCAATAAAACTCTTCCTCTTGACTACTTTCATCCAATTGGCTCCAAGGCTGTCTATCTTAACAGCAAGGTAGCTTGAGGAAAAAAATTCAAAGAACACAGCCTTGCTGGCATCCTTGTGGGCTACAACCCTCATTTTCTTTCCTACCGTATTCTTTGTCCTGACAATTCCATCATTTCTTCCAAACATGTAAAAATACTCAAACATTCTTCTTCTCCCCAGATACTCTCATCCAATACTCTCCCACATCTCAACTTGGACATTGACCTTCCTCTTTCTTTCTCTTTTCCTGAATCTTCCTCTTCTCCCCTTTCTCCCAATAATCCTGTCAAACCCAACAGGAACAATCTCTCTCCTTCTCTCTCTTCCAAACCTTTGGATTATTTCAACTCAGACTCCTCATCCGAGTGCTCTGACAACCTTGCTGTTTCACTAAACCAAAACTACTTTTTGTGAGATTAATCATCCATCAACCCTCCTCAACAATATGGCTATCACCATTACTTCAAACCTGAGACTTACAAACAAGCCAAGAAATGCTCTGACTCACTCAATTGGGATGCTTCTATGGAGGTTGAACTCAACGGCATTGAAGAAATCAAAGTTTGGGATGACTACAACAGACCTGAACCTGTCAATCCACTAAATACAACCTGGGTCTATTGTTTTAAGGATAATTGCCACGGCGACCCTCTTATCTATAAGAGCCAGCTCTGTGTTCAGGGATTCAATCAAATTTATGGAATAGACTATCTTGAAAACTTTTCTCCCACCGGAAAGGCTGCTTCTCTTCATATTGCTCTTCTCTTTGGACTTTACCATTCTCTCCCCATCACCCAACTTGACTTTAAAAGCGCTTTCCTTCATGCCCCATTGTCTGACACGGTTATGATAAAAACAACCCAAAGAATCAAAACAAACTTCAAAATACCTCATTCTCAACAAATCTCTATATGGACTGAAGCAGGCCCCAGCCAACTGGTTCAGTACTCTTACCTCTTGGATTTGCAAACAAGGTTTCCATGAATCTATGTCAGATCCGTGTCTCTACATTAATCCCTTGACCAACTCTATTGTTTTCTTCCAGGTTGATGATCTCATCCTTGTTGCTCTGGAAATAATTTCTTAACTAATTTTCTCAAACGATTTCCAAACTCTAGTCATCACAAGCCCAACACCATATTGGGTATGAAATTTGAAAGACTCAACAACTCAATCTTATTATCCCAACCCAAACACATCAAACACGGACACAAAGAATTAAAAATGATGGATTGCAAACCTTCCTCCATTCCTCTTACTGTCAACAGCAATCTTTCCTCAGCTTCCAATGAAGAACACCAAGAGTTTCACTCCCTTAACATCAACTATTGATCAGCTCTTTTCCTGATGAACTATATAGCTTGTCTGACTTGTCCGGACCTAAGATTTTTGGTTTCAAGTCTTGCTAGATTTTGTGAAAAACCCAGAATTCAACACTGGAGAGAAGTTAAGCGTTTCTGGAAGTACATAAACGCTACTAAGCGTCTCAAACTATCACTCTCTGTTTGCAATTCCAAAACTCAAATTCAATGCTACAGCAATGCTACTTGGGGGGATGATCTAGAAACTAGAAGATTGCAATCAGGTCATTTATCCCCACTTTTTGGCTCTCTCATTTCCTGGAGAAGCTACCGTCAAAGGAACGTTACTAACTCAACCACCAAAGCTGAACTCAATCCTCTTGTGGACTCCTTCCTGGAAGCCATCTGGATGAAAGACTTAGTATCTGAACTCTGGAAGAAAGATGCAGAACCCAGAAAACACTACGTGGATAATAAAGGCCTTATAGATAAACTAAAAACTTTTGGGTGCGATTCTAAAACTCAACACATCAACATCAAAACAAAGGCCATTCAAGAAGAATTGAAACAAGGAAGTCTGGTCATTGATCTCATTCCATCTGAAAAAATGAATGCAGACGGACTCACAAAAGCCTTGCCACCAACTCTCTTAGCCAATCTCACCTCTCTTATCAATTCAAACTTCTCTCTTGTCTCCAGCCCTACCAGACATGGGGGGTGTTTAATATTTTATTGCTCTTCTTTTTCTTTGTTTATTTTCTCTTAACTTCTTTTCTTTTATGTTCAATTTTCTATGTTTTCTTTTCTTTAAGTTCTTTGTTCTATCTTTTCCTCTCAGTGTCCGCTCTCTAGCTTCAATTTTCCTCTGTCACCTGGCTGTCACTGCCTTCACTCACACGCGCGCTCCCAGCTCCCTAACCTAACTTAAATCCATTACCTGGAATGGAGGTGATTGGGGAAACACCTCACTCAACAAAGATCAACTCAACCAAAAATTTCTACTCTACAAATCCAGAAACTTGATACGCTTCAAATCTCAAAATATCAACTTTAACTATTGATTTCTCTCTTCAGCGCCACCCTCTTTCCCATTTTATTTCCTCTCTCTATATTTCTTCAACTCTTTTCTTCATTCTCACTCAATCTCTACCTCAAATCTCACAACCTTGCTGTCTTCAATCTTGAGTATGTCTGCTATGGCTGGTTTCTTTCAAGTTCTCAACCTCTCAATCTGATTCTCAGTCTATTTTTATATTAGCCTGCTTGCTCCTCAACCATCCACTCTATTGGCCACTCTTTTTCCAATGATCTCTTTCCGCTATCTCTAGAGTCAATAGGCTTGATGTTGGTTTTATGCGTGTCTTCTTCCTTCTTTTTAGATTCTTTTCTTATCTTGTTTCTATTCTTTGAATGATTCTTTGCTCTGTGCAGCCCTTTTTATTATTATTTCTTTGAATTCAACTTCAGAAATTTATCAGATCATGTCACAATAAGTATGTTTTCAATCAAATTCTGATGTGCAAGAAAAATACTGTGACTGTGAACAAGACAAATTCATCCTGGCCAACTATTCTTTTTCAAGTGGTAAATAGTTGGTAATGGTATACCAGAATAATTTCCCTGATGATGAAAATAAAACAAATTTCAACTATAATCTATCCCAATCAAGGGTTCAAATAAAACGTTCTATAGGGGTCTCAAATAAAGATAAGCCAGCTTGAGAGTAATCCAGAACCATCTTCAATATTCTCTAGGTATGAAGATATTCATCAACTGGATAATTGGCAACCTTATTCTTCATCATTTATTGGCCAACATCAAAGAGGAATGAGATGTATTATTTAAAGATGAAATTCATGATTGTCCATAAGGCATTTCAATTTATGATTTATATTTTTGAAACTTGATCAAAAAAGAAAAAACTCTGCCCCATTTTTTGTTCTCATTTTTCATTTTTCATTCATTATTCATTATTTATTATTTATTATTTATTATTTATTATTTATTATTTATTATTTATTATTTATTATTTATTATTTATTATTTATTATTTATTATTTATTATTTATTATTTATTATTTATTATTTATTATTTATTATTTATTATTTATTATTTATTATTTATTATTTATTATTTATTATTTATTATTTATTATTTATTATTTATTATTTATTATTTATTATTTATTATTTATTATTTATTATTTATTATTTATTATTTATTATTTATTATTTATTATTTATTATTTATTATTTATTATTTATTATTTATTATTTATTATTTATTATTTATTATTTATTATTTATTATCTATTATTTATTATTTATTATTTATTATTTATTATTTATTATTTATTATTTATTATTTATTATTTATTATTTATTATTTATTATTTATTATTTATTATTTATTATTTATTATTTATTATTTATTATTTATTATTTATTATTTATTATTTATTATTTATTATTTATTATTTATTATTTATTATTTATTATTTATTATTTATTATTTATTATTTATTATTTATTATTTATTATTTATTATTTATTATTTATTATTTATTATTTATTATTTATTATTTATTATTTATTATTTATTATTTATTATTTATTATTTATTATTTATTATTTATTATTTATTATTTATTATTTATTATTTATTATTTATTATTTATTATTTATTATTTATTATTTATTATTTATTATTTATTATTTATTATTTATTATTTATTATTTATTATTTATTATTTATTATTTATTATTTATTATTTATTATTTATTATTTATTATTTATTATTTATTATTTATTATTTATTATTTATTATTTATTATTTATTATTTATTATTTATTATTTATTATTTATTATTTATTATTTATTATTTATTATTTATTATTTATTATTTATTATTTATTATTTATTATTTATTATTTATTATTTATTATTTATTATTTATTATTTATTATTTATTATTTATTATTTATTATTTATTATTTATTATTTATTATTTATTATTTATTATTTATTATTTATTATTTATTATTTATTATTTATTATTTATTATTTATTATTTATTATTTATTATTTATTATTTATTATTTATTATTTATTATTTATTATTTATTATTTATTATTTATTATTTATTATTTATTATTTATTATTTATTATTTATTATTTATTATTTATTATTTATTATTTATTATTTATTATTTATTATTTATTATTTATTATTTATTATTTATTATTTATTATTTATTATTTATTATTTATTATTTATTATTTATTATTTATTATTTATTATTTATTATTTATTATTTATTATTTATTATTTATTATTTATTATTTATTATTTATTATTTATTATTTATTATTTATTATTTATTATTTATTATTTATTATTTATTATTTATTATTTATTATTTATTATTTATTATTTATTATTTATTATTTATTATTTATTATTTATTATTTATTATTTATTATTTATTATTTATTATTTATTATTTATTATTTATTATTTATTATTTATTATTTATTATTTATTATTTATTATTTATTATTTATTATTTATTATTTATTATTTATTATTTATTATTTATTATTTATTATTTATTATTTATTATTTATTATTTATTATTTATTATTTATTATTTATTATTTATTATTTATTATTTATTATTTATTATTTATTATTTATTATTTATTATTTATTATTTATTATTTATTATTTATTATTTATTATTTATTATTTATTATTTATTATTTATTATTTATTATTTATTATTTATTATTTATTATTTATTATTTATTATTTATTATTTATTATTTATTATTTATTATTTATTATTTATTATTTATTATTTATTATTTATTATTTATTATTTATTATTTATTATTTATTATTTATTATTTATTATTTATTATTTATTATTTATTATTTATTATTTATTATTTATTATTTATTATTTATTATTTATTATTTATTATTTATTATTTATTATTTATTATTTATTATTTATTATTTATTATTTATTATTTATTATTTATTATTTATTATTTATTATTTATTATTTATTATTTATTATTTATTATTTATTATTTATTATTTATTATTTATTATTTATTATTTATTATTTATTATTTATTATTTATTATTTATTATTTATTATTTATTATTTATTATTTATTATTTATTATTTATTATTTATTATTTATTATTTATTATTTATTATTTATTATTTATTATTTATTATTTATTATTTATTATTTATTATTTATTATTTATTATTTATTATTTATTATTTATTATTTATTATTTATTATTTATTATTTATTATTTATTATTTATTATTTATTATTTATTATTTATTATTTATTATTTATTATTTATTATTTATTATTTATTATTTATTATTTATTATTTATTATTTATTATTTATTATTTATTATTTATTATTTATTATTTATTATTTATTATTTATTATTTATTATTTATTATTTATTATTTATTATTTATTATTTATTATTTATTATTTATTATTTATTATTTATTATTTATTATTTATTATTTATTATTTATTATTTATTATTTATTATTTATTATTTATTATTTATTATTTATTATTTATTATTTATTATTTATTATTTATTATTTATTATTTATTATTTATTATTTATTATTTATTATTTATTATTTATTATTTATTATTTATTATTTATTATTTATTATTTATTATTTATTATTTATTATTTATTATTTATTATTTATTATTAATTATTTATTATTTATTATTTATTATTTATTATTTATTATTTATTATTTATTACTCATTACTTATTACTTATTATTTATTATCTATTATTTATTATTTATTATTCATGATTTATTATTTAGTGGAGGCTACACAACTTGATTTTAGTTGTTTAGTGTACCACACCACTCAAATGGGATGTGTAGCATGCCAAACGGCTCATTTGAGTCGTGCAGCATGCCACACGGCCCATTTGAGCCATGTAGCACGCCACACGGTACATTTGAGTCGCGTAGCATGCCACAAGGCCTATTTGAGTTTTGTAGCGTGCCACACGGCCCATTTGAGCTGTGTACACAACTCTACACAATTCAAAGAGTTGTGAATTTAACATTGGGAAACGTTCAATTCACAGCTCCTTGAGCAGTTTACACAACTCTGTACACAGCTCTTTGAGTCGTGTACACGGCTCAATGGGATGTGTGGCACCCCACACGACTCAAATGAGCCGTGTGGCATGCTACACGACTCAAATGAGCCGTGTGGCATGCTACATGACTCAAATGAGCCATGTGGCATGCCATGCTAAACCACTCAAATGGGCTGTGTAGCATGCTACACGTCCCATTTGAGTTGTATGGCACGCTAAAAAACTAAAATCAAGTTGTGTAGCCTCCACTAAATAATAAATAATAAATAATAAATAATAAATAATTAATAATTAATAATAAATAATAAATAATAAATAATAAATAATAAATAATAAATAAAAAATAAAAAATAATAAATAATAAATAATAAATAATAAATAATAAATAATAAATAATAAATAATAAATGATAAATAATAAATAATAAATAATAAATAATAAATAATAAATAATAAATAATAAATAATAAATAATAAATAATAAATAATAAATAATAAATAATAAATAATAAATCATAAATAATAAAAAATAAATAATAAATAATAAATAATAAATAATAAATAATAAATAATAAATAATAAATAATAAATAATAAATAATAAATAATAAATAATAAATAATAAATAATAAATAATAAATAATAAATAATAAATAATAAATAATAAATAATAAATAATAAATAATAAATAATAAATAATAAATAATAAATAATAAATAATAAATAATAAATAATAAATAATAAATAATAAATAATAAATAATAAATAATAAATAATAAATAATAAATAATAAATAATAAATAATAAATAATAAATAATAAATGATAAATGATAAATAATAAATAATAAATCATAAATCTTAAATAATAAATCTTAAATAATAAATAATGAATAATAAATAATAAATAATAAATAATAAATCATAACCAATAAATAATAAATAATAAATAATAAATAATGAATAGGGAACCCTAATAAATAATTAATAATAAATTATATATAATAAATAATAAATAATAAATGATAAATAATAAATAATAAATAATAAATAATAAATAATAAATAATAGATAATAGATAATAAATAATAAATAATAAATAATAAATAATAAATAATAAATAATAATAAATAATAAATTTTAGATTATAAATTCTGTGGAGTAGTGTATGGGCCCCCAAGGGTTGAGGTGCCCTACACAACTTCCACATGTTGTGTTTGGCCCTACACAACTCCCACAGGCTGTGTGGGGCCCTACACAACTCCCACAGGCTGTGTGGGGCCTTGTATGGCTCCCACACAACTGGAGACGTGAATTTAACATTACCCTTTAACATCACCTAAACTTTTTTTTATTTATATTTATATTTTTTGGTCTAGAATATATTTGACCACTTTTCAAGTCTTTGCAAGTGTTGAGAGTTGTCTTGTCAATTTGCAAAGACATAGCCATCCTAGTATGGGTGGAAGTATCCACTGCAGGAAAATTGCAGTGCTTGTACTGGTTTTCTGCCCAAACCATTTTGATAATGGCTTTTCTTTAAAATCACTTCCAAATCCCAAGTCAGGGAAGACAAATTGGCCATTAGATACTCGATATTCATCCTTGTTTTCAATAATTTTTCCATTTAATTCTTTGGTTGGGACCTCCAGTAAAAAGGAATAGGAGTATAAATAACCTTTGTCAATGCGGGGAGAGTGGTAGAAGCAGTCTGGCATAACCACCATCCGACTCAGTCTCCTTAGTCATACCCAACCCTCAGTCAATCCCAATCCTCAGTACAATCTACCTTCTACCCCTGGACTCTCATACTGCATCTCCTGAAGTCTCCTCCTGTATGCCCTGCAGTCTTCAGTCAATCTCCCAGGCATACTCTCCACCTCTCTATGGCTTGGTGCATCCCCATCTCTCCTTCAACTCTATCTGGTATGTGAAGTACATATTATAAATCTATAGTACATACTCCTGGCTGGACAGCCTATACTCCAGTTCAGTACATGAACTTCCTGGACAGGCCATGACTCAATCAGTCAAACCACTGCCTCAAGCCCAATTGGTCAATATGTAATACCATGGGGAAGTTCAGACCCAGCACCAATCATCACTCCTCAAGGCCTCCTCTCAGCTCTCACATATACTGGCCTCTCTGCTACCCCTGGAATAATTACCCTCAAGGAATTTGTATACCACTTCTTATTGGTTAATCCCTCATCCAATAGGTGTCATCTCAGCACAAGAAATACAACCAGCCTACCTTACTCATCTCACCTACCCCTCTGGTGTTACTCTTACAGGGTTCCCTTATCAACATCCTTCAGAGCCTTAATCCTGGATTCTTCTTCTTATCATTTTCCTTACTCTATGTCTCATCTTCCTATGCAATCAATCTCCTTGTCTCTATCCTGAGTTCTGAGAGCAGTAGTGCCTGTGCCTTCAGCCCCTTCATGCCAGGGGAAGTTGTGAAATTATACTAATTCCTTCCGCTTGATTACTAACCATCTCTAAATCTCAATAGACCCATTCCATCCACTCGTCAAACCATTTTCATTTCACGGATAACACTACCTAAAAAATTTGTGGGCGTGCGTGGTATAGAGCTAAACAGTGTGTGGCCTCCAAGTTTCCAAAGGATCATCCCGCAGAATTTATCTACCTCAATCCCTGTCCTGGAATTGGCCCTTAAACAACGCTTCAAAGGAAAATTCAAACTTTGACTTACTTCAACTTTGACTTTGACTTTGACTTTGACACTTCAACTTTGACTTTGACCTTTGACTTTGACCTTTGAATTTGAAATTTGAACTTCAAACTTTGAACTTCAAACCTGAAACTTCAAACTTTGAACTTCAACTTACTTTGACTTTGACTTTTACTTTGACGCTTCAACCTTTGACTTTGACAAAACTTTGTACAAACTCAACACCTTTGCAGCCAAATAATTCCTCTTTTATCTCCGGGTACTTTCCTTGGGTCACTTCCCTACGGCATATTTGGAAACCATGCCTCCTTGACGTGCACAACCTTCCATCATCACTAGTCCACCTCTTACTAGGGAAGCCCAAAGATGTGGTTCCACTATTGACGTACAGGACCACAATCAAACCACTCCTCAAGCCCGTGGACAAGGGAGGACTTTTTCCAACCTCCCTGCACCAGCTCCCAACACCATGGATACTGGTATCCTTCCTCCAGCTCCTCCCAGAGCTTCTTTATCCCCTGCTCCTCCTGTTGTCAGAAAGTTTATTAATCAAGTGATTGGTCAATATCCCCAAGCAGGCTTCAGATTGGACTCCCCTGTATACAATCCCAGTGTAAGCCCTCTTCTGGAGGATGAGGAAGAGGAGGAAGAAAGCATAGACTCAGGCTTTGATTTGAGGATCCTTAGCAATCTTAACTCACCAACCTCTGGACCTCCAGAAGAAGCTTCTCAACCTTCTGCTTTAACTGCAATCCCAGATCCTCCAAGCCAACCTCCTCAACCCCCAGCTGAGGACCCGACTCTCCTAGCCTTGCTCCAAACCATGACTTCAGCAATAGCCCAATTCTCTCAACCCCTAACAACTAGTACTTCCCACTTGGGAACCTTCAAGGCCCCATCAATGAACCCGCCAGAAAAATTTGAAGGCAGTAATCCCACCAAGCTCAGAACCTTTTTAAAAGCTTGTGAACTCATCTTTGCAAACAATGAAGGGGCCTTCTGTGTGGATCAAAGAAAAGTTCTGTTTTCTGTCTCCTACCTCTCTGGAAACGCAAACTTTTGGATTCAACCCTATCTGGCTCACCTCTCCAATCAAGGGGCTTTATTCCTACTCAACTCCTGGAAATAATTCACAGAAAAAATTCATAATCTCTTTCGCAATTGTCTGGAATTGGCCAAAGCAGAAAAGGAACTTGTGAATTTGAAGATGAAGGACTCTGGCTATGCTTCAACCCACATCACAGAATTCCGCTCCCTTATGACTAAAGTTTCTGGATGGGGGGATAGAGCCTTCTACTTAAATTTTTGTCAAAGTATCCCTGCTTGACTTCTGGACCAGCTAGCCGGCTTTGATGGTTCTGTAGACACCCTTCAAGATCTTATGTATGTAGTGTTGGATTACAACACCAGGTACCACAAACAAGTCAAGGAAAAGTCTTCCCATCCAAGCCACTCTAAACAGCAAAACTCCTCTCCATCCCAAGCCAATTCCTCCCAGTCTGACAAGGTCAAAGGTAAGACTAAGAAGAAAGAAAAATCTGCAAAGAAGCAATCTTCCCAAACAAAACCTACCTTGGACTTAGGTCCTGACAGCAAGCTCAAGGCTGAAGAAAAAGCAAGAAGGGAGAAGGAGGGACTACGTATGTATTGCGTAGGGAAGCACAAGACGGACAACTGTAAAAAGAAGCCTGTCTCCAACCCTTCCTCCAAAACCAACTCTTCCTCTACCTCCAAGCCAAAAAACAACTAGGTGGTTTTCCTGCTGTAATCCGGGATTATCACCCTACTGATTTTAGGGTACAAAAGATACAAAAAGACTACTCTGACCAACTTTCTAAAGGCTTATGTTTTATTCTCTTTCACCAGGACTTGAGTTATAGTGTTTTGATTGATTCAGGTGCTAGTCAATTGGTAATGGCAAATACTATGGTTCCAAAGTTTTCATTGCAGCCCATCCTTTTGGGAAAACCTATTCCTCTTTTCAATTTCAGTCCAAATGAGTCACCCTCTCAACTAATTACCCACAAGGCAACTTGGGTGGTCTCTCTCCCCTTTTTTCCTAGCTTTGAATGGGAATTCCTCCTTTTCAATGCACCACTCTCAGAAGATCTAATCCTGGGAATTGATTTCCTCCACCATTGGAATCCTGAAGTAAACTGGCAGATGGGGCTGATCCCCCCAAGACACCAGCTGACCAACGGACTTTCCCCTCACTCTGTTGAACTCAAAATGGCCTACCTACCTTCAACTGGTTTCCCCCCTACTCTGCCTTTGGCTCTGCATTCCATTGCATTCCCCTCCACTTCAGAACCCTTGCATCATCAACACTCTATTGAATTCCCATTGAGTTCAACAATTTCCCACCTTGCTTGGATATTCACTGATCCCTTGACCATTCCTCTGGAGGAGGAACCTAGGGATTCATCCTTTCACATCATTCAATTGGTTACTCCTTCTAATATTTCTGTTACTCCCCATAAGAATATTTCAGCTGACTGGGACAAGTTTGATATTTACAAAGATTCTGAAGAAATAGAAACTGTGTTGGAAAAATTTCCTGCTGATTACCATTCTTTCCTAGATGTTTTCTCTAAGGTTAAAGCAGATCAAATTCCTCCTCACCACGCTTAAAACCACCATATTGAATTGGAAGGACCACTCCCTCCAGTTGGGCCCATCTATTTGATATCTCAAAGTGAAAAGTCAACCCTACAAGCCTACATAGCAGAGAATGTAGAGAAAAGTTTCATCCATTCCAGCACTTCAAGCACTGGAGAACCTGTTCTTTTTGTCAAAAACAAGGATGGCAGTTTGCAGTTGTGTGTTGACTATCACAAACTTTATGCTGTCACCAGGAAGAACCATTAACCCCTTCCTCCAATGACTTTCTTACTGACTGTCTTTTCAGGTTCTTGTATCTTCACCAAAATTGAACTCAGAGGCGCCTACAACTTACAGCGCATCAAGGAAGGAGATGAACACTTAACAGCATTCAGATCTCAGTTTTGAAGCTATGAATACCTGGTCATGCCCTTTGGGCTGACCAATGCCCCAGCTTCTTTCCAAAACCTTATCAATAAAATCCTTGATGATCTCCTCACGGTTGATGTTGTGGTTTACCTTGACAATATCCTTATTTTCTCAAAAAACTTACAGGAACACATCCCTCATGTGTGTGAAGTACTTACCAGACTCAGACAGCACAAGCTATATGCAAAGGCCTCCAAATACAACTTCCATGCACCTTCTGTGGACTACCTGGGCTATGTGATCTCAGGGGATGGTATCTTTATGGACAAAAAAGTAGTCAAGACCATCCTTGCCTGGCCTACTCCTTTAAACAGAAAATCCTTGCAGTCTTTTCTTGGGTTTGCTAACTTCTATTGCAGGTTTATAAAGAACTACTCCAAACAGGTCTCACGCCTCACCTCTATTGCTGGAAACAGCTCCGCTTTCAACCTCACTCCTGAAGCCTTGCAACAATTTGAAAACATCAAGCAAGCCTTCACCCAGGCTCCAGTCCTTTGCCATTTTGATCACCTCCTGAGAACCTATGTTGAAACTGATGCAAGTGACTATGCCCTGGGTGCAGTTTTGCACCAGGTTACTGCTGATAAGACTAAAAACCCTATTGCCTTTGACAGCAGGAAAATGTCCAGTGCTGAGCTCAACTATGAAATCCATGACAAAGAGCTCCTTGCTATTTTCTTTGCTCTCCAGAAATGGCTTTCCTACCTCTTGAGTGTTACTTAACCCTTTGAAGTTCTAACTGATCATTCCTCTTTGAAGTATTTTATGTCTTCCAAGGTCCTTACTAGAAGACAGGCCCATCGGGCAGAATTCCTCTCTGAATTCAATTTTGTGATCACTTACAGGCCTGGAAAATTTTCAACCATCCCAGATATCCTGTCACGTTGGGAAGACGTGTGACCAGCAGGGGGAACACCATATTCTGAAAAGAATCCTGGAAATTTTCAACAGCTTCTGAAAAAAAATGAAGTTGAAACTTCCAAACTCTTTTTTCTCTCTGCCAATAAACTTGACAATCAACTGAGTGAATTGACTTCTGGTCAACAAGATGAAAAGTTATTCCAAGGAATCATTAAAAGATTGAATAAGAATGAAGAATTAAATGATTATTCCTTAGACCCCTTTAGTGGCTTACTCCTGTTCCAGGGTAAAGTGGTCATACCTAACCAAGCTAACCAGCTCAAACAAAAAATAATCTACCAAAGACATGATTCCCCCCCTCTTGCAGGTCACCCTGGCCAACAGAAGACTCTCAAACTCATCAAGAGATTGTTCTCCTGGAATTGAATGTCAAAAGATTTCAAGAACTATGTTTCAGCCTGCTACCTTTGCAACAGGAACAAGGCAAGGCACAAAAAGAAACTAGGACTGCTAAAACCTCTTCCAATACCTAATGGCCCTTGGAATTGACTCTCTATGGACTTCATTTCTCAATTCCCTCTCACCAATGGATTTGATTCTATCCTTGTTGTTGTGGAACGCTTCTTTAAGATGGCACTCTTCATTAAAACAATAGGTGCACTGACTGCAGTAGAACTTGCTAAACTTTTCATAAGTCATGTCTTCTCTAAACATGGCCTACCTTCTGACATCATAAGTGACCAAGGCTCCTTATTCATCTCTTCTTTCTGGAAAGAACTTTGTGAAAAATTACAGATCCAAAGGAATCTCTCCACAGCTTACCACCTGGAAACAGATGGTCAAACTGAAAGAGCCAATCAATTAATAGAGCAATATCTTCAAATGTACATCAGCTATCACCAGGAAAACTGGGACACTTGGCTCCCCTTGGCAGAATTTTCCTACAAAAACAGTGTTCACTCTTCTACCCAGAAATCACCCTTCTTCACCCTTGATGGAAGGCACCCCAGCTTTGACTTCCTTCATGTGTTGGATAAACAACCTTCTAGTCACTAATTGGATTAGATTCAGAAGAACCAGGTTCAGCTAAAGAAAGAATTAAAAGAGTCTATGGATAAGTATAAGTACTATGCTGACCTTAATAGGAAAGATATTCCAAAAGTTATTAATCCTGGGAATAAATTTTTGTTATCTGCAAAGAATATCAATACTAAAAGACCTTCCAAGAAGCTCTCTGAGCATTGGTTAAGTCCTTTTCTCATTACTGAAAAAATAGGATCTCATGCTTTCAAACTCCAACTCCCCAATCAATGGTCCTCCATCCACCCTGTTTTTCACGCTTCACCTCTCAAACCCTACACCTCAGAAAGAAGCTCTACTAACCATCAACCACCCCCAGAACCAGTGGAAATTGATGGCCAAGAAGAATGGGAATTGTCTCAAATACTGGACTCCAAGATCAGGCGTGGAAAACTCCTCTACTTAGTCAAATGGAAAGGTTTTTTCAAAGAATCTGAACAAACCTCATGTGAAACAGTGTCCAACCTCACCAACTGTTCAGCCCTACTCCACAATTTTCACTCCCTTTACCCTTCCAAACCCAGACTCTCATAACCATCATCCACTTCCTTCCAAATCAAATTCCTTTTTTCCCAATAATTCTCAAATTCACTCCATCTCTCTCAAAAGAATAAATAAATTAAGCCTATCTCAATTCCATAGATACACATCAAAAAAAAAAAATTCTATCTGCCACTCTTTCTCAATCTTATCAATCAAATCAGTAATCTTAGCTGCCCAAACACTAGCCAATTTTATCTTCCTACTTTCATATTCTTCTCCATCCTTGGAAGTAGCCCCCAACTCATAAGTCACCCCATAAAAAGATAAAAATTCTTCCAGCTCTGCCAATACTTCCTTCTTTGCCTCCTTCTTTTCCTTCTTCTTCTCAAATTCTTCACCACTATTCAAACTCCATCCAAAAATGGCATTGCTTCTGGATTCTTTTGAAAACCTTCCAAGCCGCCTTTCAATCTCCTTCAAGCCTCCAACTGGATCATCTTCAATATTGTTCATTGGCCCAACCACCTTCCCTCCAGAGAAAGCACAGAAACCAATATCCCCCTGGGTCACCTTTCAATATCCACCTGTGGCCCCATCCTCAGCCAGTAATCTTCCAACCGACTCTCCAACAGACTGAGGTCCAGGGGAATCATCTTCCAGTTCTATCACCTCCTTACCCTCTCCTTTATCCTTCTCCACTTCTTCTTCTTCTTCTTCCTCTTCCTCTTCTTCTTCTTCTTCTTCTTCTTCTTCTTCTTCTTCTTCTTCTTCTTCTTCTTCTTCCTCTTCCTCTTCTTCTTCTTCTTCTTCTTCTTCTTCTTCTTCTTCTTCTTCTTCTTCTTCTTCTTCCTCTTCCTCTTCTTCTTCTTCTTCTTCCTCTTCCTCTTCATTCTCCTCCTCATCATTGGGCTCTCCAGGAGCATCTTCATCTTCATCCTTCTATCTCCCCACTGCAACATCCTCTTTGACTTTGACTTTGACAGAGGCGGAGGCGGCTTTGAAAGGCCATTTCCCGGCAATTCAAAAAATCTTCAAAATTTGTACTTGGATGTCCTTCCAACACTTCAAAGCTTCTTTGACTCCCTCTCTGCTACTTCAACCGTGCTTTGACCGGACCACCATGGCTTCAACAGTCCTTCAACAAGGTTTGACCGCTTTGACCAAGTTGCGTCAAACTTCAACAGGTTTGACCTTTGATTGTCAAACTTTTACCAATTTGATTCAACCCTTTTGAACTTTGACCCTTTCAAAGTTTGGATGGTTTGACAATACTTTGACTTGCTTTGACCACTTTGACGGTGGTTTGACCAACTTTGACCGGTTTGATTTGGCTTTGACAAGGGTTCAACTGGTCTTCTAATGCCTTTTTGTCCTCAATCAAACTAATTGATGACAAGAAGGGAGTCCCCCAACAAATTTCCATTGCCTTTGAACCTGTTGCCTCCTTCTTCAACATAACATCCAAGGCCAACTGGCCCTCCTTCCTCAATTTGAACCTACGCTTCTCCAATCTTTTCATATTATCTTTCAGTGCCTCCACTGGAACCAGAAAAACAACAACTGGGATTAAGAACAGGTCCATCAAAACAAGAATTTCAAACACTCACCATCCAACACCCCTGATCTACTCTCCACTCCTAGGGACACGCTCAAGTTGTTGGGCATTTCTTCCACTTTTAAATGAGGAAAACTCTCATCCCTCACCCAAACAACTGGTCCTAGTACCTTCCTTCCGGCGTTTTGGGCTCCAGAACAGTCTTTTGTATCTTTGACAATGCTTGCACTTCCCAGACTTGGGAGTGATGCTGGTGATGCAAATCTTCTTATTTTTACACACCTGGAACAGAGAGGGAAGTATTGGTTGACAGGGTGGTTGCCATTGGTAACCTCCATAATGAATGAGGGGGTGGATGATCTGTTGTAGGATGAAAGTGATGGACAGCTGTCAGGCAGAGATGGTGATGGATATGGTGAGGGAAAAGAAATTTCAGTCATGGTGAATATCTCAATCTACTCTCACCTCTTCTGATGGGTATCAGGAGCTACCCCTTCCTCTTCTGGGGGGGTACTGTCATAACCACAATCCGGCTCAGTCTCCTTAGTCACACCCAACCCTCAGTCAATCTCAATCCTCAGTAAAATCTACCTTCTACCCCTGGAATCTCATACTGCACCTCCTGAAGTCTCCTCCTGCATGCCCTGCAGTCCTCAGTCAATCTCCCAGGCATACTCTCCACCTCTCTATGGCTTGGTGCATCCCCATCTCTCGTTCAACTCTATCTGGTATGGGAAGTACATATTATAAATCCATAGTACATACTCCTGGCTGGACAACCCATACTCCAGTTCAGTACATGACCTTCCTGGACAGGCCATTACCCAATCAGTCAAACCACTGCCTCAAGCCCAATTGGTCAATATGTAATACCATGGGGAAGTTCAGACCCAGCACCAATCATCCCTCCTCAAGGCCTTCTCTCAGCTCTCACATATACTGGCCTCTCTTCTACCCCTGGAATAATTCCCCTCAAGGATTTAGAATACTACTTCTTATTGGTTAGTCCCTCATCCAATAGGTGTCATCTCAGCACAAGAAAGCCAACCAGCCTACCTTACTCATCTCACCTACCCCTCTGGCATTACTCTTACAGGATTCCCTTATCAACATCCTTCAGGGCCTTACTCCTGGATTCTTCTTCTTATCATTGTCCTTACTCTACGTTTAATCTTCCTATGCAATCAATCTCCTTGTCTCTATCCTGATTTCTGTGAGCAGTAGTGCCCGTGCCTTTGGCCCCTTGCACGCCAGGGGCAGTTGTGAAACATTCTGAGGTGAAGGTGATGTGAGGGGAGCAGTCAAAAGGAGTGAGGCCAGATCCCAATTCCAATGAAGAGAAAGAGGGGATATTGTTTTCCAGCATAGTTTCTTGGTTGGAATTGCGTGCCAGTCTGGATAATTTTCTGCACATTTGGCCTAAAATTTGTGATAACTTGTCAGACCTAAGGTTCAAAAATTTAAACTCCTTGGGAGAAGATTGAATAGCTGATTTCTTCAAATAGTGTCCAAAAATCTCAGAAGGGTGCATCAATTTTTGCCATCCAATTGCCCAAATTTTCCCACCCCAAGATCTTGAGGGACCAACCATGTTGACAAAATTTTTGGATTGGTGAAGGAATTTTTTGACCAAGTTGATGTCCTTCTTTTCTTTCTGGGAGAGTTTATTCAATGGGAAAAATTTGATTATTGCAACCAGAGAGTGGCAATTGGAATGATCAAGAACAGCAACTTGTCCAGAGCTGAATAAATGGCATTTTTTAATCTTCTTTTTGGCTTTTCCAAACTCTTCAGGGGTTGGTTTTTGAGTTTTATTCTTGGCAGAAATAGCAGGGTACAAATCCAACCGTTGTAGTTTTTGTCAAGAACAAACCACCTTTTCTTAAAACCCATCTTCATTTACTTCCAAAGAGATTTCAGAATCTCTCATTTGGGCCCTCTGCTTGCCAACTCTCTTTACGGTTTTCAATCCATCTCCTTCCATCTTGATCCCTCCCATGCGCCTTCTGGGCTTGGGGTGAGGATCAAGAAGGAAAAGATCCAGTTGTATAACATTTTGAGTGGGGTGGGAGAAGCATGGGCAGTCCAGAAATGGGGCAGGAGTCAAAAGAACAAGGGTTCAAAAGGGGTTTGCATTGCATGGCATCCAAACAAAGCAAAAAAAAACAATGATCAGTATGATATAATCAAGTTAGATGATCAACAAACACAAAAAAAAACTATACCGGTCCAAGCTGAATCCAAAAAAAAAACAAAAAAACAATGATTATTATGATATAATCAAGGTAGATGATCAACAAACACAAAAAAAAACTATACCGGTCCAAGCTGAAATCAAAGAAAAGAAAAAAACAGGTTGGGCGGGCTGGAGGTGGGGGGGCTTGGTTGGCAACCAAGCAAGAGGGGGGGGCCAGCGGAAACCAAACAAGAGGGGAGGGGCCAGGGGCAACCAAGCAAGAGGGGGGGCGGGTGGCAACCAAGCAAGAGGGGGGGCTGGCCATGGAGCAAGTGAGAGGGGGGGGCCGGCGGCGACTGAACAAGAGGGGGTGGGCTGGGGGCGGGAAGCAACCAAGCAAGAGGGGGGGGCGGGTCAGGGAGCGAGTGAGAGGGGGGGCAGCTGCAACCAAGAAAGAGGGGGAGGCGGGCCAGGGAGGAAGCAAGAGGGGGGGCAGCCGCAACCAAGAAAGAGGGGGAGGCAGGCCAGGGAGGAAGCAAGAGGGGGGGATGGGCCAGGGAGCAAGCAAGAGGGGGGTTGGTGGCAACCAAGCAAGAGGGGGAGGTTGAAAGCAACAAAGCAAGAGGGGGGGGCTGGCGGCAACCAAGCAAGATGGGGGGGCAGGCAAGGGATCAAGCAAGAGGGGGGAGAGGAAACCAAGCAAGAGGGGGGGCAGGCCAGCAAGCAAGCAAGAGGGGGGGGGACAGAAAGCAAGAAAGAGGGGGGGAAGCAAGCAAGCAAGAGGGGGAGACCAAGAGGAGGGAGGGGCCAAGTCAGCAGGAATGGGTGATAGGGTGGGGGAAAGGAGGATGAGGAGGAGGGGGGGCCTACCTGGGGTGCCAACCAAAGGAGGAGGGGAGGTGATTGGTGAGGTGGAGGTGGAGGGTGAGGAGGAGGAAGGAATGGGTGGTGGGTGAGGTGGAGAATTCAGAAAGAGTGCATGAGACGGAGGGAAAAGGTGGATGAGGAGGAGGGGGGGGAGCTTACCTGGGTTGCCAACCAAAGGAGGAGGGGAGGTTATGGTGAGGTGGAGGTTGTGGGTGAGGTGGAGGTGATGGTGAGGTGGAGGTGATGAGGTGGTGGTGGTGGTTGAGGAGGAGGAAGTGGCCTGGTGGTTTGTTAGGGTGAGGTGGTTTGGAATTTGGTTTTTTTCTAAGTCCACCAAAAAAAAACCAGAGTCAGCCTAGGATTCTTGGTTAAACAACCAAAACTAAAAAAATTCTGTGATTTTATTTTTTACCTATTTAAAAAACAAATCCTACTCATCAAAGTGAGCAAGTGTGAGGGGTGGAATCCACTCTCTCATAGCCAAAGATGAGGTAGAAGATGAGGCTGGGATAACTTGAGGAGGGTTGGGAATATCTTCTTCAAATATTTTGTCCCATTCATCTTTGATAGTGGCAGGAAGGTTTTGAAAGATTACGCAACTGATAACCCAGTTGATGAGGATCTTCATTTCCTTAGAATTTTTTAGCTGGTTTTGCATCTCCCATAAGCTGGCCCATCTTCCTTTCAGGATTCCTATGGCATTCTCAATCCAGACTTGTGATTGGGCAAGATAATAGTTTGAATTGGTTTTGGCTTTATTATTGGTTGAAACATTGTGTTATGCTGGAACCACATATTTCCCACTAGCATATGCTGAATCAGCCAAAACTTATTGATCTTGTTCAAAGTAGTTATCTGGTTGTTGGGCAATCCACATCCAATTGAAAAAATATGAATTGTGACAAGAACCTGGGAGGCCAGCATTGAGGCATATGAACTTCTTTTTGTTATCACAAACAAGTTTAAGTGACACAGAGTATCTATAAAAACCAATAAAATACATTTAGTAAGTGTGTTATCAAAGGTTTTATCAAAGGCTTTGGAAAAGAAATGAATCAATTTCCTTTTTTTCCCAATCAAAATAGTGGTTTCCATCTAGCTTGTGCTTTTGACTCAAGGGGATAGTGGTTCCATCAACAAAACCAATGTAACTGAAAAAAGCCTTTGGTCTCCATTACTTGAGATATCTCCTTGCTTTCTTCTTTGGTTAGCCAACAAAGGACTGAGCAAAGGAAAGACAAGATAGCAATCATGAATCTTTTGGTGTATAAGTCAATGGTTCCATAGCCAACTGACAATGGATTTTCTAATTGATGAATTGCTGCTCCATTTACATTTGATCCCAATCTAAAAAGAGCAACATCCAGTTGGATGGCTGGATTGCATCAAGGATACTGAGAATTTTTCTTGAAGATGTGGTGGTCTTCAATCATCTCCAGAATTTTCATGAATGAAGTCAATAAAGTTTGGAACAGTTGCTGGAAGCTGAAGTTGGGGAGTAGATGAAGCTTTTGCCTTTCATACATAGGGTTGTGGAGAGTGTGTCTTTGTTTAACTATGTATTGCTTTTGAAATAGAGAATTCAAAGCTAAACAAGTTGATTCCAAATTGGAGTCTGAATCAGAGTTGAATAATAAAAAAATTCCAGTCAGCTTTTTTGGGTTTTGAACTTGCTGCGGGGAAGTTTGATTGGAAATGTTGAGAAAGATGGTGATGGGATTTGTGTGAAGCAATGGGGAGGTGAAGTGAAGGAGATGATGATGAGATGTGTGTGATGTGATGGAGATGGGAACAGTATTGATCTGCTTAGGTGGAGTTGTGGATGGGTGTTTTGCATGTAATGGGATGTGTGTGATGTGATGGAGATGTGAAGCAATGGAGATGAGATGTGTGTGATGCAATGGAGATGGGATTGGTATGGATTTGCTGAGGTAGAGTTGTGGATGGGTGTGATTCATGCAATGGATGCTGGATGGATGATAATGGCTGGTTTGATTTTTGAAACCCTCCATTTTCATGAAACCTGCAATTTTGAAATACACCAGTTAGGGGGTATGTCTATCTCAGAAGGGTGATGTTAAATTCACAGCTCCAGTTGGGTGGGAGCCGTGTACACAGCTCCAGTCGTGTGGGAGCCCTGTAGGGCCCCACACAGCCTGTGGTAGTCGTGTAGGGCCCTACACGGCCTGTGGGAGTTGTGTAGGGCCCCTCAACACGTGGGGGCCAATAAACTACTACTCCATATAATTTATAATTTATTATTTATTATTATTTATTATTTATTATTATTTATTATTGTTTATTTTTTATTTTTTATTTTTTATTTTTTATTATATATATTTTATTTTTTATTTTTTATTATTTATGTTCAATTATTCATCTTTCATTATTTATTATTTAATATTTAATATTTAATATTCAATATTTAATATTTATTTTTTATTTTTTATTTTTTATTTTTTATTGTTTATTGTTTATTTTTTATTTTTTATTATTTACTATTTACTATTTATTATTTATTATTTATTATTTATTATTTATTATTTATTATTTATTATTTATTATTTAATATTTATTATTTATTATTTATTATTTATTATTTATTATTTATTATTTATTATTTATTATTTATTATTTATTATTTATTATTTATTATTTATTATTTATTATTTATTATTTATTATTTATTATTTATTATTTATTATTTATTATTTATTATTTATTATTTATTATTTATTATTTATTATTTATTATTTATTATTTATTATTTATTATTTATTATTTATTATTTATTATTTATTATTTATTTTTTATTATTTATTATTTATTATTTATTATTTATTATTTATTATTTATTATTTATTATTTATTATTTACTATTTATTATTTATTATTTATTATTTATTATTTACTATTTATTATTTATTATTTATTATTTATTATTTATTATTTATTATTTATTATTTATTATTTATTATTTATTATTTATTATTTATTATTTATTATTTATTATTTATTATTTATTATTTATTATTTATTATTTATTATTTATTATTTATTATTTATTATTTATTATTTATTATTTATTATTTATTATTTATTATTTATTATTTATTATTTATTATTTATTATTTATTATTTATTATTTATTATTTATTATTTATTATTTATTATTTATTATTTATTATTTATTATTTATTATTTATTATTTATTATTTATTATTTATTATTTATTATTTATTATTTATTATTTATTATTTAGTATTTATTATTTATTATTTATTATTTATTATTTATTATTTATTATTTATTATTTATTATTTATTATTTATTATTTATTATTTATTATTTATTATTTATTATTTATTATTTATTATTTATTATTTATTATTTATTATTTATTATTTATTATTTATTATTTATTATTTATTATTTATTATTTATTATTTATTATTTATTATTTATTATTTATTATTTATTATTTATTATTTATTATTTATTATTTATTATTTATTATTTATTATTTATTATTTATTATTTATTATTTATTATTTATTATTTATTATTTATTATTTATTATTTATTATTTATTATTTATTATTTATTATTTATTATTTATTATTTATTATTTATTATTTATTATTTATTATTTATTATTTATTATTTATTATTTATTATTTATTATTTATTATTTATTATTTATTATTTATTATTTATTATTTATTATTTATTATTTATTATTTATTATTTATTATTTATTATTTATTATTTATTATTTATTATTTATTATTTATTATTTATTATTTATTATTTATCATTTATTATTTATTATTTATTATTTATTATTTATTATTTATTATTTATTATTTATTATTTATCATTTATCGTTTATTATTTATTATTTATTATTTATCATTTATTATTTATTATTTATTATTTATTATTTATTATTTATTATTCATTATTCATTATTCATTATTTATTATATATAATTTATAATTTATTATTTATTATTTATTATTTATTATTTATAATTTATTATTTATAATTTATAATTTATAATTTATTATTTTTTATTCATAATTTATTATTTATTATTCATTATTCATTATTCATTATTTATTATTTATTATTTATTATTTATTATTTATTATTTATTATTTATTATTTATTATTTATTATTTATTATTTATTATTTATTATTTATTATTTATTATTTATTATTTATTATTTATTATTTATTATTTATTATTTATTATTTATTACTTATTATTTATTATTTATTATTTATTATTTATTATTTATTATTTATTATTTATTATTTATTATTTATTATTTATTATTTATTATTTATTATTTATTATTTATCATTTATTATTTATTATTTATTATTTATTATTTATTATTTATTATTTATTATTTATTATTTATTATTTATTATTTATTATTTATCATTTATCATTTATTATTTATTATTTATTATTTATCATTTATTATTTATTATTTATTATTTATTATTTATTATTTATTATTTATTATTTATTATTCATTATTCATTATTCATTATTTATTATATATAATTTATAATTTATTATTTATAATTTATTATTTATTATTTATAATTTATTATTTATAATTTATAATTTATAATTTATTATTTTTTATTCATAATTTATTATTTAGTGGAGGCTACACAACTTGATTTTAGTTTTTTAGCGTGATGTACAACTCAAATGGGACGTGTAGCATGCCACACAGCCCATTTGAGTTTTTTAGCATGCCACACAGCCCATTTGAGCCGTGTAGCATGCCACACAGCTCATTTGAGTCGTGTAGGGAGCCACACGGCCCATTGAGACTTGCACACAACTCAAAGAGCCCTGTAAAGATTTTTGTACATGGCTCAATGAGCCATAAATTTAACATTACCCATTTCATAAATCCGCCATTAAAAATGGCGGTTTTGGTCAAAAAAATGGGGGGTTTGCTAACTTTGATACACCCTATTATTTAATATTTAATATTTAATATTTAATATTTGATATTTAATGTTTAATATTTAATATTTAATATTTCATATTTCATATTTAATGTTTAATATTTAATATTTAATATTTAATATTTAATATTTAATATTTAATATTTAATATTTAATATTTAATATTTAATATTTAATATTTAATATTTAATATTTAATATTTAATATTTAATATTTAATATTTAATATTTAATATTTAATATTTAATATTCAATATTTAATATTTAATATTTAATATTTAATATTTAATATTTAATATTTAATATTTAATATTTAATATTTAATATTTAATATTTAATATTTAATATTTAATATTCAATATTTAATATTTAATATTTAATATTTAATATTTAATATTTAATATTTAATATTTAATATTTAATATTTAATATTTAATATTTAATATTTAATATTTAATATTTAATACTTAATATTTAATATTTAATATTTAATATTTAATATTTAATATTTAATATTTAATTTATATTTAATATTTAATATTTAATATTTAATATTTAATATTTAATATTTAATATTTAATATTTAATATTTAATATTTAATATTTAATATTTAATATTTAATATTTAATATTTAATATTTAAATATTTAATATTTAATATTTAATATTTAATATTTAATATTTAATATTTAATATTTAATATTTAATATTTAATATTTAATATTTAATATTTAATATTTAATATTTAATATTTAATATTTAATATTTAATATTTAATATTTAATATTTAATATTTAATATTTAATATTTAATATTTAATATTTAATATTTAATATTTAATATTTAATATTTAATATTTAATATTTAATATTTAATATTTAATATTTAATATTTAATATTTAATATTTAATATTTAATATTTAATATTTAATATTTAATATTTAATATTTAATATTTAATATTTAATATTTAATATTTAATATTTAATATTTAATATTTAATATTTAATATTTAATATTTAATATTTAATATTTAATATTTAATATTTAATATTTAATATTTAATATTTAATATTTAATATTTAATATTTAATATTTAATATTTAATATTTAATATTTAATATTTAATATTTAATATTTAATATTTAATATTTAATATTTAATATTTAATATTTAATATTTAATATTTAATATTTAATATTTAATATTTAATATTTAATATTTAATATTTAATATTTAATATTTAATATTTAATATTTAATATTTAATATTTAATATTTAATATTTAATATTTAATATTTAATATTTAATATTTAATATTTAATATTTAATATTTAATATTTAATATTTAATATTTAATATTTAATATTTAATATTTAATATTTAATATTTAATATTTAATATTTAATATTTAATATTTAATATTTAATATTTAATATTTAATATTTAATATTTAATATTTAATGTTTGATATTTAATATTTAATATTTAATATTTAATGTTTGATATTTAATATTCAATATTTAATAATTATGATTTATTATATATAATTGATTATTTATTATTTATTATTTATAATTTATTATTCATTATTTATTATTTAGTGGAGGCTAAACAACTTGATTTTAGTTTTTTAGCGTGCCGTACAACTCAAATGGGACGTGTAGCATGCCACACAGCCCATTTGAGTTGTTTAGCATGCCACACGGCCCATTTGAGCCATGTAGCATGCCACACAGCTCATTTGAGTTGTGTAGGTTGCCACACGGCCCATTGAGCTGTGTAAACGACTCAAAGAGCCCTGTAAATAGTTGTGTACATGGCTCAATGAGCCATGAATTTAAAATTACCCATTTCAGAAATCTGCTATTCAAAATGGCGGGTTTGGTAAAAAAATGGGGGGTTTGCTAACTTTGATACACCCTATTATTTAATATTTAATATTTAATATTTGATATTTAATGTTTAATATTTAATATTTAATATTTAATATTTAATATTTAATATTTAATATTTAATATTTAATATTTAATATTTAATATTTAATATTTAATATTTAATATTTAATATTTAATATTTAATATTTAATATTTAATATTTAATATTTAATATTTAATATTTAATATTTAATATTTAATATTTAATATTTAATATTTAATATTTAATATTTAATATTTAATATTTAATATTTAATATTTAATATTTAATATTTAATATTTAATATTTAATATTTAATATTTAATATTTAATATTTAATATTTAATATTTAATATTTAATATTTAATATTTAATATTTAATATTTATTATTCAATATTCAATATTCAATATTTAATATTTAATATTTATTATTTAGGTCAATGTTAAATTTGCAACCCTGGGGTTGCAAATGGGGCGGGAAACACCGTTTGCAACCCATCTGAGTTGCAAATGGCCGTTTGCAAACCAGCTGAGTTGCAAATGGCGGTTTTCAAACCAGCTGAGTTGCAAATGGATATATATATTCTTTTGTAAACAGCTTTTTACTTTTTTTTATCCTATTTCTTTGTTTTATTTTAATAAAAAAAATAAAAATAAACTAATCCATTAAAATCAAAAAGTTTAATATAAAAAAATAAAATGAAATAAATAAATAAATCAAAAATTAATTAATTAATTAAATTAAAAATATAAATATAAAAAAAAATTAAATAAATAAATTGAAATGAAACAAAATGAAATGAATAAAAAAATATATCAAAAATAAATTAATTGATTAAATTAAATTACAAATATAAATATAAATAATATATATATAAATAAAATGAAATAAATAAGGGTGATAATAAATTCATGGCTCAAATGAGCCACGTACATGATTTATTTGAGCCATGTGGCACGGCTAATGGCTAAATTTGAGCCATGTAGAGCTCCACACAGATTGAGTGTGGTCGGGCTGTACTCCACGTGGCCCTGCACTTCCGTGTGGTGTCCGCACAACTACATATGAGCAGTGTGGGGCTTTACATGGCTTTAATGCAGTCGTGTAGCTGTGTGGCATGGCTACAAGTCTGGTGGCAAAGAAAAAATAAAATTAAAAAGTAAAAATAAATAAAAATAAAGAAATAAAAATAAAAAACAAAAAAAACTGAAGACAACCAGCTGGTTGCCTTCCAACTTGACTAGCACTAAAGTAAAATGGCCAAAAAATACAAGAAGTCTTTTGACAAGCCCTAAAGTGAAAGTGCCAAAAAAATACAAGTCTTTTAAACAGCCAAAAAATACAAGAAGTCCTGTGACCAGCCCTAAAGTAAAAGTGCCAAAAAAATACAAGTCTTTTGACCAGCCCCAAAGCTAAAACACCAAAAAAAACAAGTTCAACTTGTGTTAAGCTGATCCCATCAAAAGCTTAACTAAAAGTTAAGCTTGTGATGGGATCAGCCCAACACAAGTTGGACAAACTTACCATTAAAATCTCAGTCAAAAAACTCATCATAATGATGTTAACTCAAAAAACTCAACATAATGATGTTCAAAATGTGATAACCCTTTATATTAATAGAATTAAAATATCAGCCTGTAAGACCAAACCAAAATGATGAAATTAATCTATAAGTTACAATACAACTCAAGTTGATCTTTGAGGTGATCAACCCAACCAGCTGTTTTTTTAGAAACCAAGGAAAGGTGTTTGGAAACTATGGGCAGGATTGGAATTACATCTCCCTTAAGTACAAGCTGAACCCAATGGTTATTTTTAATGAAACAAATTAACATAGGATCTGGTTTTTCTTTTACACCAAATTTCATAGGATTAAAAGTACAACATGAATCCAATGAAATGAAACATATTATTCTTTCATAAGTATCAGCTATTATTTGACCCATATCTAACTTTGAAAGCCATTTTGAAGCTGGAATCTTTTCATTGATGTCATTGACATCAAGTCTTTTTTCTATCTTTTCAAGGTCTTTACTTCCACCAAGGATCTTAACATAGCATGTCTTATTGTTCCTCAATTTTTCAAAAATTTCTTTCTGAACTTTAAACCATCCATCCTCATCATACCCAAGTGATTTAGAAATGACTCTAAAACCACAATTTCCATCACCAACTGGATCCCAAACCCCACCCAAGAACTTATGTAATTTATTGGGTATTTGATTGAGGTAATCCACTTCCTAAAATCAAAAAGTTGTTCGCCCAAATTATAAACTTATTAAAGGATTCAACACTCACCAAAGATGAGCTTCTGTTTGACTCATCAATTTCTTTTTCTTCATCCTTCAAAAAGGAATTGGATTCCAACAGCACCAAACCTGATGAAGTTTCAGTTTCTTCAACTGAACTTTGAAATTCAGATGAAGAGGCTGACTTGGACTATAAACAATTCAAAATCAGTTCATTGAACCAAAAAAATGAACCTTTCACAAAAGAAAAGACTTGAAATCATTCTTCTTTTCTTCTTTGGTTCCCTTCTACTTCTCTTTGCCTGCTTAATTTCCTTTTCAATGTGTTCAAATCAAGAAGGATCTTGCTGGGTATCTGTCAATTTTGGACATCCTCTGCTTGATTGCAAGACTTTACTTTCAAGTCTTGGCTTTGATCAATAATTGGCTGTCTCCTTCATCAAGTTCTTGAAAAGCATGTGATAATCTTGATCAGGATTATTCAAGATCATTGCATTGAGCTTCTTATGTAACTGAGAATTGTTGAGCAGTTCATCAACATCCACCTTTAAAAATTCAAAGGATCAAATATTAGTCAAGTAGGAATCATCATTCAAAAAGCATTAATCACAAAGTGATTTGAACAATCCAACTTAAACCAACTTATAGAACTGTAACTGCAAAGGTAATAATCCAACCTCCACTGAGGATGAAAATCTTCATGCACAAAAAAAGCCTCTTGAAACTAGTAAGTCACCCATTTGGTGGGAACAGGGCAAACCCATTGTCATTGAGTATGAATTGGTGCACACTTCCCCATCATGGTTCCGCTTTAAAATCTCTAATTTATCCCCAAGAAGTTTTTTTCCTTGTAAAGATACCTTGTATCCCAATGGTAACAGTTCAGTAGGAAGAACTATTCCAATCTTTATTTGTGAAATGTAAAGGGCAGCCTGAACCAATTTAATTTGATTGCAAACTGTTCCCTCTAGGTTTTGCCAAACAACCAACATGTTTCCCAAAGAATTTTAAAGGAATCCTTTGAGAGTAGCATTGGCCCCTTTGGTTAACTTTCCATAAATCCTCCTACTACAAGGACTCTTATGCTCACCCCTCAACAGGGAACCATTGTCTGACCTTGCGCGCGCTCCACCTTACCCCGGAACGGTGAATCCCCAAATGTCTTGCTCTCTCATCTTAACTTCCAATTCTCAATCTCTTCTTTGGTTGACCGGTAGATTGTCTACTTTCTTCTTCTGGTTCTTTGTCTCTCAATCTCCTTCTCCCAGTTAGTTTCCTTCTCATCAAACCTCTTCTTCTCATTCTGTCCCATCAACCTACGATCACAAGCCCTACGATTGCAAGCCCTTCAACAACGAGTCTCTGACTGGTAAGACTTCAAATCAACTGCCGCTCTCAACCATCCAATCTGACTCTTCATTCTGTTCAGCCCATCTCCTCAACTTCCATCCTTATCTGATCTGATCACGCCTCAACCTCTCACTCAAACCCGAATAGCCAACTTTTCTCCGACTGTTGATTATGGTCTAACTTTTATGGTTTTCTTTCCATTCCTTGTCATCTTGTTTGCGTGATCTCTAGTTTCTTATTTCCTTTCCGCTACTTTGTCTAGCTGCTGGTTTTGTGTCTTCTAAGAAATTTAAAACCATTTCATCACGGTTAAAAGCCAAAGATCTATGAGCGAACTCAATCAGCAAGACATGAACAAACCAGTGGGAGGAAATGACTATTTCCATCAAGTGGCACTCAAGGCATCTGTCAATGCTATACCCCCTTTGAACAAAGAGTTTTTATCTATATGGCGAGACAAGATGCTTATGCTATTTGATCTCAAAGATATCAAGGAGGCTATTACTCGGAACTCTGGTCCAATCTCAACAAAACAAGATTGCAAAATACAAGCAATCATCCTCTCAAAACTCAACAGTACAACACATGCCAATGTCGTCAACTCCTCTAATATCACTTCTTCAAAACTTTTATGGGCAGAGATCACTTGAAGATTTGCGTCTTCAGAGACAGAAAATCGAGCTAGGGTATTCAATTACTTCCTTCATTCGGCATTCAATGAAAACGCCATCAAAGGATTTATCACTGAAATGCGGAAGGCCATCACAAGAATGACGGACGTTGGCATAGAACTACCTAAAGATATACTAGCTTATCTTGTACTCTTCAAATTCCCCCCCATCCTTGAAAACCTTAAACAACAAATTATGCATGTCAAAAAAAATTTGACTACGGACGTTGTTTTCAGTCACCTCACTCAATACAGTAAAGAGAGGAAAGCTCAATCAATCACCACCAAATCCTCAACTGACGTCTCTCTGGTTGCTACTAAAACTCAAAGTAATAAAGACAATAAAAGGACCAAAATGAAATGTGAAGAGGGATACCACGACCCCAATGCTCCTCATCCAGAATCTTCGTGCTTTCACCTACATCCTCAGATTGCTCCGGACTGGTGGATTGAACAACAGAATGATTGGAAAAACAAGACAAAACAAACTCCTACAATAAATTACCATGCTCTACTTACCTTGTGGATCAACGCAGACAATACCCCTAACCTTCTTCTGGACTCAGGAGCAAATATTCACATCTTCAAAAATATGAAGTTCTTCTCTACCATCAAACTCCAGGATGAACCGGATGAAATCAAGATGGGCAAATTGGAAGCTAGTCTGAAGATACATGGCACGGGAACAGTCAAGCTAGAATGGAGTGACTCGGTAATCACCCTCAAAGATTGCGCGTACGTTCCGGAAATTGTCGTCAACTTAATTAGCCCCGGACTCTTAGCCAAAAAGGGGTGCTCCCTTTCTCAAGTTTGCAACACATTCTCCGTGGTCCAAAATAACCAACTTGTGCTGAAAGGCTTAATTCAAGATTATCTATTTGTTGTCAAAAGACCCCGATCTGCTGAATCATACCAAACTGCAAACCTTTCAAATCTGCCGCCTGGATCAACTCTTCCTCTTCTCAATATCCATCAGATGTACGGACACGCTTCTCTCTCTACTCTCAAACCTCTGATAAAAGACCTCTATACCAATGAGGAAATCAACAGTTTCCAATGCGATAGTTGTGTGAAGAGTAAGATTACAAGATCTCCGTTTTCCGGCTCCTCTACCCCTGCTAGAAAAACCCTAGACAGAATTCACCTAGACTTGGTCGGTCCTATCAGTCCTCAATCTAAAGCCCCTCATCAACACCTTCTTACTCTGGTTGATAATTACACCGGCTACTTAGCTGCTTTTCGCCTTAAAACCAAAGATGAAACACCTGAAACTATAATCAGTATTCTTGAAACCAAGTATAAGAGGTTAAATTACTACCCTTCCAAAATATTCTCCAATAAAGGTACTGAATTTACCAATTCTACCCTCAAGGACTTTGCTAAGAAGAAACATATTAAACTCCAGACGTCTGAACCCTACCACTCCCAACATAACGGACGAGCAGAAAGGGAAAATAGAACTATAATAGAGTCCGCACAAGCCACATTCTCCTCATCCCAACTAGCAAAGAATTACTGGCACATTGTGGTACGCAGTTGTTGCTTCATGCTCAACCAGATCCCGAGAGAAGGTATTCAATCTTCTCCCTGGGAACTTATGTTTGGTAAGAAACTTCCCACTAATTATCTAAAAACCGTAGGCTTGTCTGCTATATATCTTGCCAATCAACTCCAGAAAGGTCGCAAATTTGACAAGAAAGGTCTCGAAGGAGTGTTGGTTGGATTTAATCCCACCTTCCACTCATATCTAATCCTCAACTTGCTTGGCGGAATTGTCAAAACAAAACACGTCAAGTTTCTTAAAAATTGCCTAAACAACTTTCCTTTTTTGGAGTCTCTCAGATCAGACATCTTCTCTCAGCCTGGCTTAGATTCTAACAAGAATGACTTCTCTTCCGTTGATAAACAATACTTGATCCGAGAACCTGACTCCCAACTAATCAAATCCAATTCAGATCAAGATGAAATTCAATCATCCAATTCTAAAATCTCTTATTCCAATCCTGTCGCCATACCTGAACCACCCACTTGAGAGATAAACCTAAGACCTAGACATGAAATTCGGAAACCACAGAGATACGGGTTTCATCACTATTATGAACCCCCTTCATACAAAGCTGCTTGGAAGTTCCCCAAATGGCCCAAATGGAAAACAGCATTGGAAGAAGAACTCACCTCTATTGAAGCTCAAGAAGTCTGGGAAGAGTATTACAACAAACCCGACAATATCTTGAACACTACCTGGGTGTTCAAGGTGAAGGAGAACTGTCACGGGGAACCAGTTAAGTATAAAGCCCGCCTATGTGTTCAGGGTTTTGATCAGATCCAAGGCGTGGATTTCGACAAAACCTGGGCACCGACCAGCAAACTGGGATCTCTTTGACTTGCGCTCATCTACAGACTCAAGAAAAAGATGTCCTTCACTCAATTTGATGTGAAGGGGGCCTTTCTGCATGCTCCACTAAACAAGACCGTGATAATCAGGACCCCTGAGGGCTCTGATCCAAAATTGCCTTATCTCAAATTAAACAAATCACTATATGGTCTTTGGCAATCCCCGAAAAATTGGTACAAGACTCTAACTGGATGGATCAAATCACAAGGTTTCCACAAATCAACCAGTGATCCATGTTTGTATCTCAACCCAAAATCGGGAGAGTTCATTTACTTTCACATCAATGACCTCATCCTTGTAGGAAAATCGGACAACTTTGCTACGAACTTCTTGAAAAGTTTCTCAAACTCAGCCTGTCACTCTCCGAATACCATTCTCGGAATGCTATTGGAAATTGAAGGTGATAAGATTCATTTGAGTCAACCTAAACACATTGACCGGGGGCTGGAAGAATTGGGACTTACTGACTGTAAGACTATCAACTCTCCTCTCACTCAAAATCATCATCTTGAACCAGCCTCCCACAAAGACCATGCAGAGTTCTCTCAGCTCAACATCAACTACCAATCAGCCATTGGACTCTTGAATCATCTCTCTCAATACACCCGGCCCAACATATCTTTTGCCGTATCAAGTCTAGCTAGGTTTAACACTAAAACCAGTCTGACACATTGGAAGGAAGTGCGCAAGGTGTGGAATTATTTGAAAACAACAAGAAATCTCAAATTAACGATTGAATACGACTCATCAAAATAAATTATATCCGGGTACAGTGACGCTACTTGGGGAGACAAACCTACCTCTTGCAAGTCTCAGACGGGGTATATCATATTCCATCACGGCAGTCCGGTTGTTTGGAACTCATTGAGACAGAGGAATATAACCTACTTGTCAACAGAATCAGAATTAAATGCAATGCTGGACTGCTACCTTGAATCGAAATGGATCACTCACCTCATCAGCAAAATAGATCCCTCTACCAAGGTAAAACCTATGATACATATAGATAATAAAGGATTAGATGATAAAATAAAAAAATTTGGCTCCCACTCTAAATCCCGCCACATTGACATCAAAACTATAGGCCTGCGCGAAGACTTCTCCCTATCCAAATTCAACCTTATTTTTTGTCCCTACAGAGAAGATGATAGCAGACCCTTTGACTAAGGCCAATTCCATTGGCGCCCTTAAGCTTCTACAACAGACCATTTTCACCAATTCCTCTGTTTCCTGAATTTCTCCTCTTACCAGTCACGGAGGGTGTTAACTTTCCATAAATCCTCCTACTACAAGGACTCTTACGCTCACCCCTCAACAGGGAACCATTGTCTGACCTTGCGCGCGCTCTGCCTTACCCCGGAAGGGGGAATCCCCAAATGTCTTTCTCTCTCATCTTAACTTCCGATTCTCAATCTCTTCTTTGGTTGACCGGTAGATTGTCTACTTTCTTCTTCTGGTTCTTTGTCTCTCAATCTCCTTCTCCCAGTTAGTTTCCTTCTCATCAAACCTCTTCTTCTCATTCTGTCCCATCAACCTACAATCACAAGCCCTATGATTGCAAGCCCTTCAACAACGAGTCTCTGACTGGTAAGACTCCAAATCAACTGCTGCTCTCAACCATCCAATCTGACTATTCATTCTGTTCAGCCCATCTCCTCAACGTCCATCCTTATCTGATCTGATCACGCCTCAACCTCTCACTCAAACCCAAATAGCCAACTTTTCTTTGACTGTTGATTATGGTCTAACTTGTATGTTTTTCTTTCCATTCCTTGTCATCTTGTTTGCGTGATCTCTAGTTTCTTATTTCCTTTCCGCTACTTTGTCTAGCCGCTGGTTTTGTGTCTTCTAAGAAATTTAAAACTATTTCATCACCTTCAACCCAAGAAGTTGTTTTATTTCCAAATTCTGTATTTTCACAAGTCCATGCTGTTCCAAAAATCTCATTGACACAGAAGATATTATGATCCATATACTTGAGTAAATCCTCACGGTCTTCCAAAAAAACACTTTAAACAAGTCATAATGTAAGCAACCCAAAAATAGGAATATTAACAGTATAAGCTGTGATTTGGCACTTTCTCTAACTGCTGCATGATTGAACTCTGCCTCCTCCTTGGTTTTTGAGGCCCCATACTTAGCCCACAGAGACATGAAGCTTTGCCACCCTTCAAAGTCATTATTGAAGCGCACTTTGCAGTTTGTTTGTATGTTTTTAGACAAGTTCCATTGACAGCACTCTCTTTTTGACTCAGGGAATATTTGTTCTAGAGGACGGATCAAATCTTTTTCACGGTCCACCAGAAATACTTTGGGAAGTCTCTCAGGATCATAAGCCAACTCCTTTAGCGCATTTAAATACCAACTGTGAAACTCAAAAAATTCTCTTGTTATAAAAAAAAGAGCTCTTGTGAAATTTTTCTGGTTTGCTGTAATTCCTACATTGTGCAATAGGGGGATTTTGTAATTATTTTTCTTATAAGTACAATCCATCATATCTATATGATGGAATTGCTTGCAAAGCTTAAATGAATCAGGGTGAGCCAAGAATAGGGCCTCCAAGTGACCCTCTCCACTGAATTTTGCTTGATGAAACCAACCTGAATTACCAAGTTGTTCAAAGAGGACCTCCATAAAACTTTTCCCCTTTAGTTCTGCTAGTGCTACCTTACACTAAGTGTTATAGATTGTTTGTTCATCAACATATTTTCCACAATTGATCTTTCTCAATTTTCTTTTGAGTTGAAGAATATTTATACCATCATTCAAGCCTTCTTTTAGATTGTTTAAGGCTACCCCAGAGATTCTCCTCAGGTAAGGATTCACTGAGGGGTGTGGGGATGGTTCATGTTTATGTTGATCATTCTTGTAGGAGATATGCCAAAAGGGGTCCTGCTTGGTGCAACTTGCACAGATTAAAAACTTGCACCCAACCTTCCTTGTGTGTGTTTGCCTTAAACATTTTGTGAGCAATTGCCCAAAGTACAAACCATGTCTATCACAGGCTAAATCCAAATATTGGTCACGCTTTGAGTTGAAAACTGTTAAAGCATAACCATGCTTCATTGCCCATGTTTGACAATACGTTTTTGCCTCTTCCCTAGTAGGAAATGCTCTCACAGGAGGTGGGTGAAGTGGGTCTTTCATAGTTCAATTGTCATATTGATGGCATGCACCCCATCAGTTTCCAGTTTCAATCAAATTAAATAAGGCAAAGACAAGTAACATAAAATGTTACTCACCACCAGAGGTCATGTCCATTTCTGGAACATTTTGTTCCTAAATTTTTGCCCTTGATGAGGATTCAATTTGGGCTTCCAATTATTCATTACCCCCATCCTTTTTTTCTGCATCTTTGTTCATTGCACTAATGTAGTCTTTGAATGAGGCCGTGTCAAAAGGAGGGCTTGCCAATGTTTCCATAATGCAAAAAAAAGGCAATGCTACTTCAGTTTTCAACCCAACTTTCAATTGAACCACAGTTTGCTCACTTTCAAGTTGAGAAAGATTAATCTTGTGGGATGTTTATTTGCAGTTTCCTATAGTTTCACTTGAATTTAACTTTAATTTCACTTTAGTGTCACTTTATGATTGCTAGATGTGGTCCAACAGTCCCACATAGTATGTGTTGATCCCAAATTTGGGGTGATGAAACCCAAATGTGGTCCAGGGGGACCCAAAAGGTTTGGCACAACCCCCAGTGGGGCTGTAAACCCCCAGACATGGCTCAAGTCCGCCATGTACAGGGGTACACGGCTTGAATACCCCCTTTAGGGGGGGTATACAGTGACCTGGGGGTTGCGCATGTTTGAGATGGCCTCTTGGGCACGTGTAGATGCATCCAAAATGCTCGCACACGCGTTTTGGACGCGTCCATTGGGCCTTTTAGGGCCCAACATAACACCCACATGGCAGGAAGTCATGAATTTATCATCACCCAATAAATAATTAAATTAATTTTTTTTTGCCATTCACTACCCAAAATGGGTTGCAAATGGCCATCCACAACCCACCTGAGTTGCAAATGGCCTTTCAAAACTCAAATGGGTGGCAAATGGCTGTTTTTGACCCAAAATAGGTTTCAACTTGTGCCATGCAACCCTTTTTTGGTAGTGAACAGGGGCCACAAGGTTGCAAATTTAGCATTTGCCTATCATTAATTATTTATTATTTATTTTTAATTATCATTTATTAATTATTAGGGTAATGTTAAATTCATGTCTCCAGTCGTTTGGGATTTGTTTAGGGCCCCACACAACCTATGGGAGTTGTGTAGGGCCCATACACTACTCCAAATGGTTGTTCTCAACACGCGCAACCCCTGGGGGGGCATATACCCCCCATAATGGGCATTTTTGATTTTTGTACCCCTGTACACAACCATATTATTTATTATTTTTATTCATTATTCATTATTCATTATTTATTGTTTATTATTTGTTATTTATTTTTTATTATATATAATTTATTATATATCATTTATTATTTATTAGTTATAATTTATTATCTATTATCTATTATTTATTATTCATTATTCATTATTCATTATTTAGTGGGGGCTACAAAACTTGATTTTAGTTTTTTAGCGTGCCACACAACTCAAATGGGATGTGTAGCATGCCACACGGCCCATTTGAGCCGTGTAGCTTGCCACACAGCCCATTTGAGTCATGTAGCATGCCACACAGCCCATTTGAGTCATTTAGCAAGCCACACGGCTCATTTGAGTTGTGTAGGGTGCCACACAGCCTATTGAGTCATATACAGAGTTGTGTACACAACTCAAAGAGTTGTGAATTTAACATTACCCTAATTATTATTTATTATTTATTATTTATTATTTATTATTTATTATTTATTACTTATTACTTATTATTTATTATTTATTATTTAGGGAATTATTTTTCACATGCATCCAACCCTTTATTTCATGCATTTTGATGTTGGCCCGCGGTCACGCCCCTTTGGTATTTCATGCAAAAATACTTTACTTCACTCGAATTTTGAGAATTCATTTTTTTAATTCTGACTGCGCAGCCCAATAGAAGAAGCTCTTCAACCCCTAAAAAAAATCTTTGGGAATTTTGGACCCATCAGAACCCCTTCAAAAATGCAATCAAAAAATGAAAAAAATCCGTAAAAGCAAATTTTTGCATTGGTTTTTGGATCATCATTTTAGCTATTTTAATTGTTTTTTTTTTTTTTGGTTATTTCAGGTGCCATAAATTTCAAAGAAAATTCATAGAGTCTTCAAATATTTTTTTCATATTTTTTGGATGTATCCTTTCACCTTAAAAAATTCCTTCAAAAAACACAAAAAATGAAAAAAAAATCTCTTTGGACATTTGAATCCTTTTATTTTCCTTATTATTTCATTTTCTTTGGGTAATTCAAGCTATTAAAAATTTAAAAGAACATTTTGATAGAGTTCAAATATTTCTTCAAGATTTTTTGGATGTATTATTTTACCTTAAAAAATTCCTTCACAACAGCAAAAAATTCAAAAAATTCAATTTTCTCATTTGACTTTTGGATCCTTATGTTTGCCATTTTGACTTATTTTTTTTGGTATTTCAAGCTTTGAGAATTGTGAGAGAAATATTCAAGAGCTTTGAAATTTTTTTTCAGGATTTTTGGATTTCATTTTTGACCTTTAAAAATTCCATCAAAAAACCAAAAAAATTTGAAAAATTTACCCTTCTTTGAGCCCTTCACATGCATATATTCAATATGACTGAATTTTTTTTCCTGGGACCACCACCCATCTTGGAGCGCCCCAATTATCTTATAAAAAATCCCCTTGACCTGTTCCATCCTCCCATCACCCCTCACCACACCATCTCACTACCATACCATACCACACCACACCATACCACACCACACCATACCACACCATACCATACCACACCATACCACACAAAACCACACAACACCACACCACATAAAATCAAACCACACTACACCACACCACACCACACCACACCACCAACCACTCATCAAAACAACTTAACACTCCAGATACTTCCAAAAAAGAACATCTCTTTTTCCAATGGCTCAAGAAAACATCCACCCACTTTTCAGAACTGTTTCAACTGTTTCACCGGGCCCATCCTCCATTATCTCATCTAATCAAACTAGTGATTCAAATCCTCTTTCACCTTATTCATCTACTCAAACTCTTGAATCCACTCCTCTGGCTTCTCCTCCTGAGCTATCATATAATCAAAAGGGGGAGATGGTTGAGGCTATCCAATCAAGGGCAAAGTCCCATGGATATGCCATATCTACCAGATCATCAAATTGCAAGAATCAGGCCTAAACTTACCAATTTGATAAATCTGGGGAATATCAACCCAGAAAAGATACCTCCAAATTAAAAAAAAAAAAAAAAAAAAAAAAAAAAAAAAAAAAAACAAGAAAGACCAATTTCCCTTTCAGGTTATTGGGGAATGTTTCAAAAAGATTGGGTGTTTGGGTGGTGAAGTTGATATTTCCAGAGAACAACCATCCAACTTCAATGATCCTTCCACTCATCCCATCCACAGAAGAACCCAATAGGAGAAAAAGGAGATGGTTGACAATTTATCAAAAGCAGGAGTTACCCCTTTAAAAATTCTCTACTCTCTTATACAAAACTCATCATCACCTATCCATACAAATCTCCCTACAATTTACAACAAAAGATCCCAAATACCAAAAAATGCCCTTGATGGCAAAACTCCTGTGGAAGCACTCATACTGGAACTCAGCAAGTATTCTTTTTACTACAAAATGAAAAATGTGGATGGTCAAATTACTTCATTATTCATTTCAAACCCTGATTCCATGAAACTTGTCAACCTTTTCTTTACTCTCATTATGATGGACTGTACATATAAAACCAAAAAAATTGGAATGCCCCTTCTTCATATTCTTGGGATAAATAATTCTGCTAGAAGCTTCTCAGTTTCATTCTGTTTCTTATCTCAAGAGAAAAAACAGAACTATTATTGGGCCCTGACTCAACTTCAGGAAATATTTGAAGATAAAGAACCTAGTGTGATTGTGACAGACAAGGAAAAATCACTTATTAGCTCAATGGAATCATTTTTCCCTTCCTCTCATCATCTTCTCTGTGTCTGTCACATTTTCAAGAATATTCCAATTCATTGCAGGAAGCACTTTAAATCTGAAGATTAATGGAAGCTATTCCAAAAACTATGGCATAATTTGGTCTATTCAAAATCTGAATCAAGATATCACAAAAACTTCACAAAACTTTCTCTTGTCTGGAATCCTCCCACTTATGACTACCTTCTTGAAAACTGGATTCCTCTAAAAAGAAAATTTGTCTCTTATTTGTAAAACAAATACTTTCACTTTGGAAACACAAGTACATCAAGAATAGAAGGTTCTCACTCCTACATTAATAGATTCATCAATTATTCTATTGGCTCTTTCTATAATGTAGTTCAAAAAATTTAAAGTTCCATCACCATCCAAACCCATGAGAGAGCCATTGAATTCTCTCAGTAAGGATTCAAGCATATAATTGGTTTGCCTCACTGTCTGGATCATCTTTCTGGGAAGATCAGCCACTTTGCACTCAAAATCATTCATTCATCTCATCAAGTTCCTGATTCTTCCACCGATTTCAACAACTGTGATTACCCTTCTTAAATGGGTATACCATGTTTTCAAAAAGTCAAACTGGTCATCAGAAAGGGTGAAATCTTCCAAATTGATGATTTTCATCCTCAATGGCATGTCAAAGCTCCCATCTCAGTAAGTTTTTCTCTTTTTGGGGGGCGGGGGGGATTCAAGCTCAAATGAATAATTTCCTGATTTATTTTTATTTTCCTTTCTTCAGGTAACTGTGAACCCTGAATGAACTGAAGATTCAGCAAAACTTGAAGTTCCTGCCAAAGAAAGTAATGAAAACCTATATTTCACTAAAAGTTTGAAGCATTCAGCTAGTTTCCCCCTGGAGAAAAGCTATATTATCTGGGTGAAAGCAAGAAATCTGAAGAGAAAAAAACTTTTCAAATATGGCAGGCCATTCAATTATAATTATTCCAGAATTTTAGTCCTTCACTTTCCCGCCAGAAAATGTGATTTACATGAAAAATGAGACATTATTTTCAATTCTTTTTTTTGATATTTTTCCATGGGATTTTCCAAATTTTCAGTTTGCAGTATTTTAGTGGGTGTTTTGAAGGGCCAAAAAAATGATTTGGGGATTTTTTGGATCAATTATTCACCCCAAAATAATTGATGCATCTACAACAATAATGGGAAGTGTCTGTTTTGGGGTGCGTTTTGAAGCAATTTCTGATACTATTTTGATTTTTTTTATGGACAAACTGAGTTTAAAGTTTTGAAATTCACTTCAAATAAAACACAAATATATTTTTTCTCATATTTTTTGGACCTTGCTTTGGCCTTCAAATGTCTAACCTAAAAATACCATTTTTAAACCCCTTTTTGGGGTAGGTCCGCATTTTTGGGCTCTTCTATATGAATAATCTGATATTCAATATTATTTTGAATGATTTCCTGCCTCCTCCTCACCTCTTTGGGTGGTCCAATCTTCTCCGCAACCACAAAATCACCAACAAAAATCCAGAGTCCACACCACACCACACCAATCATCACCACCATCACCAATCATCAGAACTCATCACCAATCAACCAGTCACACATCACTACTCAACAAAACTCAACAAATTAAATTCAAAAATCCACCCCCACTAAATCAACCCCCCTGAATCTAAAACTCAATCAAAAATAACAATAAAAATCAAGTCTTCATAAAAAAACCCGTCTCAAAATCAAAATCCCAAACAAAAAATTTCTGAACAACACATCAACCCACTTTTAATATCTGCCTTTGCTGCTTCTTCTTCTGCTCCAATATCTGCCTCTGCTTCTTCTCCTTCTACTGCTTCAACTGATTTATATCAACCTCATTATTCCACCCCTTTGGCTCCTCCACCTGAATTACCATATCATTCAAAGGGGGAACTTGTGGATGCTGTTCAAGAGTGGGCTAAATCCCATGGATACGCCATTTCAACCAAAGTATCCAATACTAAGGAGCAAAGATGTATTTACCAATGTGACAAATCTGGGGAATATAAACCCAATTTGCATAACAAAAGACTTTCATGAACTAGAAAAACAAACCGTCCCTTCAAATTCTCTGGAAGATTTTACAAGAGGGTCTTTGGGAAACAAAAATCCAATGCCCTGATCACAATTTTCCACCATCAACTGATCCATCCACCCATCCAGTTCATAACAGGATTCAGGGTGATCAAGAGGAAATGGTAAATTCTTTAACCAAATCTGGGCTTCCTTCCCTGAAAATTTTCAATTACTCAATGCAGTCCTCCCATTCTGCTGTTCATAAAACCCTTAGTACAATCTATGAAAAAAGATCAAAAATTAAAAAAGAAAAAATGGAAGTTAAATCACCCATAGAAGCTTTAATAATGGAATTAAGAAACTCTTCTGTTACATATGAAATCAATAATGAAGATGGTCATATTAGTTCTTTATTCATTTCTCACCCAGATTCTATCAAATTAATCAAACTCTTGCCATCAGTATTAATGATGGAATGTACCTGTAAAACCAACAAATTTTCCATGCCTCTTCTTCACATTTTTGGGGTCAAAAATTTTGCTAGAACATTCTATGTTTGTTTCTGTTTCCTCTCCCAATAATTAAAGGAAGACTATAAATGGGCTCTCCATCAACTTCATAAATTATTAGAAAATGAAGAACCCAAAGTCATTATGACTGACAAAGAGAAAACCCTGATTCATTCCATTGAAACTGTATTTCCCAACTCTCATCATTTACTCTGTTTCTGGCATATCTTCAAAAACATTCAAACACATTGTAGAAAACACTTTAAATCTGAAGAAGAATGGATGATATTCAGAAAACACTTGAATATGCTGGTCAAATCCAAATCTGAAAATTCTTATGAAGATAATTTTACCAAACTGACTGTAGTCTGGAATCCCCCTACTTCTGACTACCTTCTTGAAAACTGGCTTCCTCTAAAAAAAATTGTTTCATATGATGCAAACAAGCACCTGCATTTTGGAAATACCAGCACATCTAGGATAGAAGGGCTTCACTCTTATGCCAAAAAAAATTATCACAACTTGTTCTGGTTCCTTTTCTGATGTAGTTCACCAAATATATCATTCAGTGTCATTTCATCTCCATGAAACTGCAATTGAAAATTCTCAGCAAGACTTCAAGAACTTGACTTGTATCCCATATTGTGTTGAACATCTCTCAGGAAAAAGAATCCACTATGCTCTCAAGATTGTGCATTCCTTTCACATTTCACAAGAAAAATCAACCACCTGTTCTGATTGTGATTATTCTTCTTTCATGGGAATTCCTTGGGTAAACCAAGTGAAGAAGGCCAATCTCAAGAAGCAACAATTTTTGCTTGATGATTTTCATTCCCAGTGGCATCTCAAACCTCCTATTGCAGTATGTTTTCTTTTCTTGGAGAAAAAAATAATTGTAACATTGATTTCTGAAGTTTTTTCTTTTATTTTGAATTTATTCATAGCTTGCTGAGAAGGGGTCATGCCAACCTTTTCAATCATCTCATGAATCACCTTCCCAATCAACCAACATAAACCGGTTTCAGAATGAACTCTTCAAAAACTCCTTAAATTGCGCCCAGGAGAACAACATTTTTACCTTGGAGAAATGATGAAACTGTTAAAAGGGAAGTATCAACTGACTCACATTCAAGAACCCCTATCAAAGGAAAAAAGGAAAATTTGTGGAAGACCCAAAGGATCCCCCAATAAGAGCAAAATATTTTCTCAGCATTCATCTAAGAGGGATCCATCTGGGTTTAAATATGTTGAAGTACCTAAGAGAAGAGGAAGACCAAGAAATCACCAAGTGGTTAATTCAATTGTTAGTTTTTTCTTTTTGTGGTTTTTTTATCCCTTTCTGTGTAATTGAGCTTAAAAGGATATGGTTAGGAATTGGTTTTCTCTAATTTTAGACTGAGGAAAAGGAAAGGAAAGGAATACCATGAAAATTCCAAGGGCAAAAAGAAACAGGAATCAGAGGAAGAGGTGTTTTTTTTTAAAAAATTAGGCTAACATTGCCTTGTGAACAGGATGAGTTTATATAAGAACAGAAATTGAGCAGAGAAGAACTCAAGTATCTTGAATAATTGGATATAATAAATACAGTTAGTAATTTTCTGTTTTTTTGGGGGGGATCAGGATTGTTTTTCTAGTTTCCATTGATTGTCATCTTTTCATTTGTCACTCAGAGGTCAGGAACCATCATCAATAAGAGGGTTGTTTCACAGAATTTGAGTCCTGGGACTTTGAAGAGGATCAAGAGAAGAAAACAGCAAGATGAAGATGCTTATAGGCCTTCAGGGAATCCAATCTTTGCTCCCACAGCTACATCCTCTGAAACTGAAAAGGTGAATAAATCTCTGAATTAATCATGCTTTATTGTTCATTTATTAACCCCTTGTTTTTTGGGTTGAAGGTCACAAAATTTTATTTTTCATCTTCTGATAATTTTGAAGTGGTGGCTATTGATAAATTCAGTATTAATTCTTTTTTTTTTCATTTCATCTTAAATAATACTCACCTTTTTTACTTAGTATCAATACAAAAATTTCTTTTTCCCAAAGACAGCCATACCACAAATTTCACATGTTCAAGATGTGATGGGTGATGGGAACTGTGGGTTCAGATCAGTGGCAGTTAATTTGGGCCGTAAATCTGAAGATTGGAGCTCAATACATCAGGAAATGATCAAGGAAATGGAATAAAACTCTATCTTCAAGGATGAAAAATTCATGGGCCAAGTCTGAGATGAAAATTTTGACAAAGCAAGTAAACATCTCAACCACACTTCTGGACCTTCCCCTAAAAGTTACTGGATGAAATTCACTTGCCATGGTTTCCTTCTTGCAGATATATACAATAGGCCGGTGGTACTTTTATCTAAGTTGATGCCATCAACTTATTTGCCACTCAATTTACCTCCAGCTGCCAATTCTCAAACATCTCCCATATTTTTAATTATTTTGGAAGATTTTCAGCACATAGTTTCTTTCCGCTATAATTCTGGACTGTGGCCAGCTCCCCAATTAAATTCCCTTTGGAAGGCTTTTGCAAGCAAGGAATCCCAAAAATGGGAAGATTTGATTCATAATAACTAGAAACTTGGTTGGAATATTTTGTTTCCTGGTAGTAAAAATAATAAATTAGTACAAATTGATCTTGATTGAATCATTTTTCCGTATTTTTTATCAATTTTTCATATTTTGTCTTTTACTCATTGATTTAGAGCAAAAAACACCACTTTTGTGTTTTCCATTATGAATTATTTGGGAAACAATAAGCTACAAAAAATCCCTGGATAATTGTTTTGGGCCCTTTGTGATTCTCACTAAAATAATGCAATCTGAAAATTTGTAAAATCTCATGGAAAAATAACAAAAACAAAGAATTGAAAATAATGTCTCATTTTTTATGTAAATCCCATTTTTGGGTGGGAAAGTGAAGTACTAAAATTCTGGAAAAATTATAATTGAATGGCCTGCCATATTTAAAAACTTTTTGTCTCTTCAGGTTTCTCAAAATAATCAAAGAAAAAAAATTAAAAATTTGAAAAGATTTGAGACATGGAGCTTTTTTTCAGTTTTTTGGTGGAAATTTTGAAGGCCTTACAAATGGCCAAAATTTTTCAGAATTTTTCTAAAGGGGTTTGAGATTCCCTCCTATCCCCTAGTATTTATTTTTTTTTGACAACCCCCAAAAACTATGTTTTTTCCAGGTTTACCCTGTGTGTTGGGGATGTTGGGGGACGTTGTGGGGATGTTCAAACTGTGTGATTTCCAGTTTTGGGGGCATGAAAAACCCAAAACCCTTTTTTTTTATTTTTTATCATTTATTGTTTTTTGTTTTGGGCATTATTTTTGTCATGCCCCCAATCCCTATTTTTGTGTGGTTTCAATGTCACCATGATGGTCCCCATCTGTGTGGTTTTACTTAAATTCATGTGTTTGGCAAAGTTTCAGAAAAAACAAAAGCACCACATAGAGAGGCATCTAAAACCTCTCTAACAAAATTTTTAGAGGTTTTGGTACATTTAAAGGCCTTCAAAATTACAATCAAAAAATTAAAAAAAAAACACATTACATCTCAAATCTTTTCACATTTTTAAATAATTTTTTTCTGATTATTTTGGAAAATCTCAAGAAAGTTTCCAAATATAACAGGAAATTCAAACGTAATTTTATAGATTCTTAGTACTTCATTTTCCTGCCAGAAAATGGAATTCACATAAAAAAAAGAAATTCTTTTCAAATTTTTTTATCCTCATCTTCCCCAAGCATTTTCCAAGTTTTGAGCTTCCAGTATTTTAGCTGAAATGTAAAAGGGTACAATGAAATTATGTGAGAATTTTTTGTAGGTTTTTTTTGTAAAATATTCATAATTAAAAACACAAAAGTAGCATTTTTTGCTCTAAGTCATTAAGTCAATAATCAATAGGGGAAAAAAGGGAAAACTTGGCAAAAAGACAAAAAAAAATTCAATCAATATCAATATTTACTACTTTCTTTCTTGGATGTGGAGCCTTTGGAGGAGGAAACAAAATGTTTATTAGTGAGCTTTGATTTCTTTCAATAACAGAACTATTCAGTGGAGATGGCTGCCCTTGTTGTATGGCTGCAGAGGCTTATTATCAGTTTTTACCTCCAAAAATAAAATGAACATGTGAGAAACCAGCAGGTGATTCTTGGCTAATAAATTTAGAATATAAATCTAACTAATACATTTGAGTGAATAGTGTTACCACCATTTATCAGGGATTCCATGACTGCCCTCATTCCGCACCACCCTATAACAAGCTGGGTCCAATAATTTTAGCTGGAGAACAACCAGCTCAGTTTCAACATATCCAAGAGGAGAATACCTCAGCTGGAAATAACCAAGCTGAAGAAAGTGTGACATATAATTAAATAAAAGTTGGGTAAATCATAACCTTGTTAAAGTAACAAAAATTTGATCTCTGGATTTTGGTAAATAGAGACATGCAAGGTGCTAACAGGCAATGTTGGTAAGGTTTCTTCAATTCATCTTTGAAGCAAAAGAAATTATGAAGAACTCAAAAAGGCTGACAAGAGTTCAAAGTTGGAGTTTGAAGACATCTTTGGAGATAATTTAATTCACTGGGTTAAAATTTGATTATGAATAGATGAAGGCATAATATGTATATCTGTATAGGCATTTAACAACAAATAATCAATATCTCCAGATACATCTTTGAGTGAATAATAGTAGGCTCCAACTTCCACAATCTCTGTGATCTAAAATTTCACATTTATTCTATACTTAAAAGCTTTCACCCTTACTCAACCAGTGATGGCAAGCCTCAAAAATAATTCAAGACTGGGTAAATGTCATCTTTGGCAAATCATTTCCCAGTGACCAAGTGGATCATAAGCTCTAGCAGAATTTCCACCTTGTGCTGCGAAGCTGTGCACATAGGCAGTGCTGTCAGGTTCTGTCACTCCCAGTAAAATGGTGAAGGGACGATAACCAAGCAGAACGGGATGCAAACTTCGAGATGACTGCGGGCCAGTCATTCCATTCAAGGGAAGCGGGGCCTCAAGTCACCAGCTCACGCTCAAGGGTCCAACGGCAAACACCAAAAACCAAGCAAGCTAAATTAAACCTGCGACAACGATCCAATATATGGGGAAGTGGCAAGACGTGCTCCACTATCCTAGTTTGAGAAAAATTGGTCGTATGGTATGCGAATCTAGATGCAATGGACGAGAAGAAAAAGCGGATATTCTGATACAAAACAAATAATCCGGATAATGAGTCGTTTAATGTCAACAAGTGGGGCCAGCGGCCCACAAAACGATCATGAACAAGTTGAACCGAAGCGTCTTTCAGAATTTAGATGTTACACTTAGATATCACATTGTCATAACAAAACCAGTTTGGTCCGAAAACTTCATTAAAATGGACTAATAAAAATATGACGATGGCATTGCAGATATGTCCGATTGAGATGTTTCGAGGCCCTTGGGTATGTGAGCGAAAGAGTCAGGTATCCGAGCAAAAGCGAGTGTCATTACGTATGGGTTGCTTAGCTTTGAAGAACAGGGTTTGAGATTGGGTCAAGTGTTTGTCCAAGGTACCCAGGTTGGGAATGGTTGGTCGCGATTGACTTTTGCTTGGAATTGGCGGCGGCAGATGATAAGGGAGCAGAGCGTCACCGGAAGATCCCAGGGGAGAAGCGTCCAAGAGGTTCGTCGCAGGAGGGCGACTTCTCGACTTCCAAGACTTCGCGGATGATGAGCTGGGGCTAGTCAAAGCCGAATGAGAGGCACGCTCGTCGCAGTCACCAGCTTCCACGTTTTTGTCCTCATGGACTCCCATAGTGACCCGGGAGGGCGGCTTCGGACTTCTGATGATGTTCATGTTCACGCCACTCAAGGGCCTCGGGTAAGGTTCACTCGGGTCATTCCGACAAGCTTGTGCTTCCTTGAAACGTCGTAAATATTGCCGGTGTTGTTCATACTTTGATTCACACGAAGTCCGCGCTTCAGAAGCTTGGTCATGTCAAATGCCTTTATAGGGTGCACCAGAAGCCTCACCTCTTTGGTAGTTTTGTAATTATACATCAATCGGAGCCAATGGTCTTTCTCTTCAGCTGCTTTGCGTTCAAATGACTATATGGTTTTTTTGTAAGCGATAAGCTGCGTACATGTCACAATCCTGTAGACAAAACTCACTTCCTTAACTGAAGGCTCTAGGGTCTTCCAGCGCTCACCCGCTAGCCTCGCACTAGAATTGAGTGGATGGTAACGTCAAAATCAATACTCGGGCGACGTCTCGGAAATCACGACAACGTGTACGTACATTTCTGTGAAAGAAATTTGTTGACCCTTCAACTGCTCACGTACAGTTTTGCTGAACATGACATAAGCCGACAACGGTTTTTCCTTTAATGGTAGCCTAAGAATTAGACAGTAACCCAAAGCGTTTTTCCCTAGTCACCAATTTACCAGAAAGCAGGATTGCTTACAGGAGCATTCAAACTATTCATTCGGGTGGGTTGATTCGACATTAAAACGTCATATCAGCGGTTAATCAGGACTCTTTCAGATGGGAGACCACCTGCACTCTGCTTGTGAATAAACAAAACCGTCAACAAACTCAGGCTTGGGATGCCGGCGGTATCTCCTCTTAGGTTTCGGGGCCGAAATAAACATGGCCAGGGGTTCAGTAATTGATTCTAAAATAAAGCAATGATTTAAGTCACGTATTGTTAATGATGGGGACAGACAGGCGCAGTCGGTGATGTTAGATGGCATAATGTTAGCTGATTTGTGTTGTGAGTAAGAACAAAGGAGAAACAGATTTACTGGGATGAATAGCTCCTGGTTCAGATGGACCTGCTGGAGAACTCATGTTGAAAGTTTAGGGTGTTGGGCAGATGGATTTATGTAGATCCTGAATTTTCATACCTGTAAACGAAGATTCTGAGTAGCATGATTCGCGGTCCCATGAGCCACATCGGTCTAAGGAAGCATACCGAATTTGCCTTTCACTAGGCACAGACGGCGCTGGAGGGCGACAAGAGTTCGTTCGGTCAGCAAACCCAGTTTGAAGGAATGGGTTTGAGTACCAGATGATGGAGATGGTTTACGCGAAACGGAAGCTTGAGGCGAAAAGCCAGCGTCATGGCGCTTGGGAACAGAAGCAACACATTCCAGCGGGCCAACCGGTAGGGATTTTCCGCAGAGAGCTCTCTGCAGAATTCGACGGTGACCGCGCTTCACTTTCATGTGTTCGAAATCATCTTCCGTGATGTCCTCCAAGGCTCTGGAAGTCCGAATTAAGTTGCGCAATTAGAATTTTGAAGCTATGCTGCCTGGGGGGACGGGAGGACATCAGGTGGGAGCATTGTAACTGAACTGGATAGAGTCAAAACCTTCAGATGTGAATCTAACAGAGTAGGAAAAAGTACAACCGAGTTAGTAAAGGGTGGCTGAAGAACCAAAGTGAGTGGTTCCATGTTCAGGTGAACCAGAGGATGGACTAACATTGAATAGTAGTCTGACAGGCCCAGGCTGTTCAAAAAACCTTCGACCGACTCTTCCATGACTCTCAATTGCGTTTTCTCGGAATCTGGGCACATGTTGAAGGAAGCTAATATTAGTGAGAAGAACGGGCCCAGGTGATCCGCGTTTATGGCTACGAGGCAGATTGTGATGTATGTGAAGCACCAAAGGCACTCTGACGGCACTAGGCAATAATTATATGTGGAGCATGCCACAGGGCATCGGAATGTGCATGTAAGGGTCAACAAACCTAAAAAGATATGTATTTATATCAATCTAGCGGTATCTAAAAGGGTGTAACAGAGAAGTCCAGGAGCAGAAAGACGAGTTCAGAGCGGCTACCGGAAATTACCTTGCGAGGAAGTGGTAGACTGTCTAGGCAGCAGACCGCGGTCTTGTGTTTGCCTGAGGGCGAAGAGAGCAGTTGTCAGCTTCCATGCCAAGCAGGCGGCTATTTACGCAGCTGCAGCCCGGCAACGGCTACATGACGATGGACTGGCACTGGCAGCAGCCGTATCCTGTATTATGCAGTGTATCGGATATCCAAAATCCTGACATCAACACGAGTAAGACTTCAAGGATCAGATCGGTGAGCACACCCCACAAAAACTCAGGTGGCTCGGAAACATCGGAAATCGTCATAATATCAAAATCCAAGTATTAAGTAAATTGCCAATCTGACATAACTCGAACTATTATTCGCCTTGGTGGAGACTGTATCCCTGTTTCTCGTGGGATACGGGCGGCTCAAAGTTTAAAAGTATTTCCCCATCACGTTGCCCCCACTGAGCAGTCCAGACATGACCAATTCTAGCTAATGCCAGGCTTCATGAATCCGCTCTCAACATGGGCGATACTCATACCATACCAAGAGGTGTGATACCCTGAATGCAGATATCGCTGGTTTCATCCTCAAAGACCAACAGACCAAGCCGAAGGGGATAATTGTTAGATATCCAGTTAGTCCTCATGCGCAGGAATTCCCATGTTAATATTAGAAACATCTACATTCTATCTACAAAGCGAAGGCAGAGCTAGGTCGTCAGTGGTCACTTACCGTGAGAAAGTGGAGGAATAACAAGGCAAGCAAGTTGACGAAGCGGAAGCACGCGCCAGCCCAGCCGTTAACTCCGGCAAGCCAAATGCCTAAACGCTGACCAGCTCGATGTGCCGGGCTGCCTCCGGGCTCATCAACCTCATTAGTATGGCGATAAACCCACATACACAGGTCACACCATACCCGCAATACTTCACATTGTTCCTGCTATCGGCAGCTCCGTTGTCCACTGACTTTGTTGTGCCCGCACCATTCATCAAGAATAAAATGGTGACAGACATAAGTCGTGACGAGAAAATAAAAGATAGCACGTAAAACCGGAGCTTCCGATAGCTGTGGCTGTGGAGAGAGTAATGCCGATATGAACGGGCCGACGTCGGCACACAAGCTCGCCGCCTATAAGTCCCGGTCTTATGCTTAATTGGTGATAAACATGACTTAAATGCGGCTGCTGCCTGGAACCTTCCACGGCTGGCAAGGCTCCCGCGAACTTATTACGTTGACACTTGATTCTGTTATGTTCTTTTGCTCTGATTTTGGAGTTTGCCGCACCCCGCGGCAAGTCCCTCAGTTGACCGGGAAAATGTCATCGTGGATTCTGAGGACATCAGTTCACAGGAAACCAGACGCGAGGTGACGACATGTATATGTATATTATACAATACATTGACTCGCTGTTGCCATAGACTGAAACAGTTTTTTTCGATGAATTATCTTTACCTGTGATTCGGCATGCCACACTATTTAAATAATATGTATTTACGTATTGGTGTATACACACATAGGAGTGACTGGACAAAAGCCTCAAGTCTCAACACCATCTGCCAAACAGTTCATGTAATCGAAAAAGACATTGATCCACGGTTGCTTTGGTTGTTATGCAGGGAGAATGGAGATCTCGGCTAACAAGCTACGTGCGAACAGGCGGAACCCATGGATGGAACATGCAGCGCTACAAACTGCCCATGCAGGGCCTATGATGAGAGCATCTCTGATCGACTCGGTAAACCCGCTCATTAGGACACTTTACTGATTCACCAATCATCCGGAGATAGGAGCTTGCTTGTTAGCGAGCTCCATAACCACAGTAAATTTTCCATGAAGTTACAAATTTCTAGCAAGCTTGCTAAGCCCAAAACACTTGATGTCCTCCTTCCCACGTATCTATTGTATCCCATCCCTGGCCACTGTCTAACGTCAGCATCACCCTCCCACCCCCTCCATCCATCCCATATTCTATCAAATCTTGCAATTCTGTCAATGGAACAACAAGGTAGGTGTGCATTTTTCTTTAGTGAAGAGTTGTGTTTGGATTGCTCACAGTGAATATGCAATTTTTATTTGGAAGCCTATTTTTGTGATATTTCCTGCCACTACAGTGGGTCTAAGAAGGAACTGAGTGTACTACTATCAGCCAGCTACTGTGTCAGAGCCAGCTGACAAAGGACCCAAAAATAACATAATAAATAAAGGGCATTAATTTTCTCATGGGCACTATCCTTTAAAACATGGATGTTTTAAATCTGCATGCCTTCATTCCCACATGGGAAAATCCTTTATTTCAGAGATGTTTCAAGAATTTTTTTTTTTTTGAAAAATTTGACACTGCAGCCCTGTAGCTGGGTGCCTGAAACCCTCAAAGAAAATCTTTGGTAATCTTGGAAGCATGGGAGCACCTTCAAAAATTCATTCAAAAATTTGAAAAAAAAGCAAATGTCTAATTGCATTTTGGGATCCTTTTTTTTGCCTCCCCAATAATTTTTTTGGCAATTTAAGCTCTCAGAAAGTTCAAAAAAACAATCATAGAGCTTTCCAATACTTTTTTGGGATTTTTTGGATGTATTCTTGGCCTCTAAAAATAGAATCCAATGTAAAAACACTTCAAAATATGTCACACAGTGGTATGTGACACCATAACAACTGCAAAATGAACTGGTCTTTCAGCCAGTGTGGTGTTGTTATATAGCCTTGAATTGGGAACTGTGCCGCGGGTAGCTAGTTTGGGAGGATAGGAGCAGGGCTATAGGAGCGGGGTGGGCAGGGGCAAGCGCGTGCCAACCCATGGGGCAGGAAATCACATGGCGCACCAGGCTCCAAGTAGGGCGCGGCAGAGGGCCGCATCATGAGAAGGAAAAACTGGGTGTGTGTAACAGTAGGGGGGCTTGAGGGTGGTTGCAGTATGGGAAAGGGTTAGGGTTAGGCTAGGCTTCTGGTTTCTAGGGTTTCTTTTCTATTTGTTGTTGCACTTGTACTTAGGATAGGGTTGAGAGGGTGGGTATGAAGTCTGCCCTCTCAACCCCAGCTTGTAGGAGACAGACATACATACTCATAGAGATATATATATATACATACATGGATTGATGGATGGTGTGGAAACAAGAGAGGTGATACCCCTTGAAGTTGTCCTCAGGTTCCAGAAGTTATTGGTCTAAGCGTCTGTAAGGGGATTGGATGCAATGAGTTTTCAAGAATAGAGAGGGTGATGATGATATACCATCTCATCCAACCCAGAGTTGAGAGTGAGGTATTTTTGAGTCCTCCCTCTCAACCCTAACCTAGGTACAACCACAAGCAACAAGATAGATGAAATATGACCCCAAGACAGAACCCTAGCTCCACCCTAACCCTACCCCGTACCACCCACCCCGTCCAAAACCCTCCCCTTCAATACCACGTACATCCAGTTTGTCCTTCTCATGGCAAAGCCCTCCGCCGCGCCCTACTTGGAGCCCCCCAGGTTTTATCCATCTGCGCGCTTCCGCGGATTCCGCAATCCGTGAGTCAGCCCGTGCTTATGCCCACGCAAACCTTGGATCCCACAATCCGTGAGTCAGCCCGCGCTTATGCCCGCGCAAACCTCCCCAGTGCATATAACCCCTGATTGCCCCGCCCTTGCCTTCTGGACTAGCCACCCGCAAGCTTGGTTGGGCCGGCCCCATCACTTGGTCTGCGTTCCCTGGGCGGGTTGCAGCCCGGCGCCCCCCAGAGTAGGCCTGACCCGCACCTGGTGCCAAGCCCCACAATCCCTGCCACTGAGCCCTTATCTGCTGCTGCTGAGCCCTTATCTGCTGCTGCTGAGCCCGCAGCAGGCACTGCTGAGACCGCGCGCGCCCCAAAAGCTGAGCCCAACCTACCCAACTTCTGAGCGCGCAGCCCGCGACACAGCTCCCAATCTGAGGTTATAAATACAACACCACATCCCCCCCCAAGTTAAGTTCTGTCCCCAGAGGTCCTTCCATCACTACCTTGACCCTACCGCGCTACCGGACCACCCCCCCTGCTCCCAGTCCACCCCAGCTACTAGCCCCTCCCCTCCTTCCAACTTCTGCAGACACTATGATCCCCTGCAATTTCTGCGCCGGGAACGGGCACGCGTGTTCAATTGTTCCTGTTCAACGCGCCTGCAGCGCTTGCCGTTGCGGCCACCACCGCTGCTTGCTTAGCAAGGGAATGCCCCAGCCTCCCCCTCAATCCAGCTCCTGTTCCCGCCCACGCAAGAGGGCCCTTCTGGGCCCGTTTGTGGTATTGGACAATGAAACCATCTTGGAGGACTTGTGGACTCCGCCTGGATCACCCCTTTGCCACCCCCCAAGCTTGATCTGCAACTCCTCTTCACCAATCTGCCGTGCAGTACCTCCCCGGAAGGAGGATTTCCCCAACTTTGCAGCTTTCTGGGCGGCTATGCAATTCTGGGTGGACTGCGTCTGGGTTACACAAGGCGCAAGGGATCTGCGTATCAATGAAATCCTTTGACGTCCCGCGGCTCCTCCTCCAGCTCCTACTCCCGTCCCTGCCCTGGCTCCTCCTCCGGCCCCTGCCCTGGCTCCTGCCCTGGCCCCTTCCCCCGCTCCCCAAGGCACCCCTCCACCACCCACATCACCCATTGTTGTCTTGTTGTTGCCTCCTGTTGGACCAAGCCCACCAGATGGTCCTGCGGAGGCCCCCTCCTCACCAGTCCCGCCTCCCCCCAGCCCCCCCAAGATCCCGGAAATCCCCGTCGTTTTGGCACTCCCGGCGGCCGGATTTGAGATCTTTGCTGAAATTTTGACCGCAATGCTCCGCAACCTCCTAGCGACCCTCGGCGCTCAATCCTTGGAATCCCGGTGAAAGCTTTTGGTGTCTTTCCAAGCCTTAATGGCCTCATCGCGGGAGGACATGCAGGAAATGAGAAGAATGGCTTAAGCCCCATTGCCCCCCTCTCCCCCCTTCCCTCTTTCTGCGTTTTGTATTGTACCACGCTTCCCCTGATTAGAGAAATACACGTGTTCTGCGCGTGCGTCCTTTCCCAGCGGGTTGTCCTGTGGAAAAATCCCTGCTTCCCAAGTGAGTTTTAAACAAGTTTCTGCGTCCACGCTTCATAAGTGAGAATGAGAGTGAAATTGAGATCTGTGCCCGCATCCTGGTGAGAATGAGAGTGAGATTGAGATCTGCGCCTGCATCCTGGTGAGAATGAGAGTGACATTGAGATCCATGCCCGCGTCCTGAGCCAACAAAGCTCCCCAGAGGGTACCTGGACCGCCCCAGTCAAACTGCAACACAGTTCCCCGTACCCATCCTGCAACAAACACAACCACCCTCCACTAGCGTGCGCACACAGTCATCCAAGAGAGGAAAAGAAGTTAAGGAAACAAACACTCTGGGGTGTCTAGCTGTTCTGGCTGTGAACTGGCTAGGACACCCCCTCACCAAATCAGACCTGTCCCATACTTTTCCCATGCATACTCTGCACCCATTACGTTGTAGGAGAAGACAAATGATAAAGAGAAGACAGAGAAAAGAACCAAACCCAAAAAGAATTTTTTTTTCTGCTTATACCGGGCCTCCGCTCCTTTTCTTGAATTACATAGCCCCGGGGCTTGTCCTTGCATTTACAGACCTGGCTTGCGCCGCACCCGCATCCCTGCAACCAATCATAACCAAAACCAGTACCAACTTGCAAAGCAATGTATTCAAGAAATAAGAAAACAAACATTCTGGGGTGTCTAGTTATTCCGGCTTTGAACCGGTGTGGAAAGAATAGAGGTTGTCCCCCTATAATTTTCCCAAGGTTTGGAAGTTAACGGTTCCCTGCGTTTGAAAGGAGATGAGGATGTCCAAAGTCACACTTAAATGAGAAATAGAAATAAAGAGATAAAGAGATAAAGAAAAGTAGAGAGAGAGAGAAATTGCCAATCCTTCAATCCTAAGAACTTTCCACCTGGATGTGTATCCGGTATGAGTTCCTTTAATCTCTTGGTGAGATGAGTGATCCAATCCAATGATGTGATGGTCTCTTTTCCTACCTGAATTCCATGCCCCCCTCCTCCTAACCCGGAGTTGAGAGTGAGGATAAGTCCTCCCTCTCAACCCTAACCTAAGTACACGCGCAAATAACAGTATGACAACAAAACAGAAAACAATCCCAAAACAGAAACCCTAGCCTCCTCTCCCCACCTCCGTACCAAACTCCCCCTGTTGTCCATACGCCGTTCCGTCCATCCAGTTTGTCCTTCTCATGACGCGGTCCTTGCACCCACCGCTCCCTACTTGGAGCCACCCGCGCCTGTCCGTATCTGTTTGTCCGCGCCCGTCGTGGGTGTTCGGTAATATCCGGCATGATCCGCGCGCTCCATCCGTTCCTTTATAGCCTGCGGATTGCTCCGCCCCTACGTATCCCAACCGGCGCGCCTGCGAACCTAGTCAAGCGCACTACCTTCCGTATCCAATCTCCGGGGCGGATTGCCACCCACGCCACATTCAATGCTGAGCCCGACCCGTCCACCAGGTGCGGAGCCAAACAGCGGCTGCCGTTGCTGAGCACTCCGCATACCCTAATGCTGAGCCTGCTTGCCTCCAATGCTGAGCGCGCAGCCGCGACGCAGTTCCCAATCCGTGTCTATAAAATGACACCACACCGGCTAGAGCACCCCCTCACCAAATCAACCTTTTACCCTACTTGCGTCCCCCCAGCTTGACGGCTGTCCCCAGCGGTTTGTAGCCTCTTGCTCCTTTGAGGCGGTGCATTGCGCACGGGCTCCTCCTCAGCCAAAGAGCCCAATTTGTCCACCGATCCTGAACCACCGGCACCGTCCCCTGCGTCCGTGCCATTTCTGGCCGTCTTGTTGGAGGAGGTGGAGCCACGTGCAAAGCCGCGGCCTTCCATTTGAGCGGCGCCCCGTCCGATTCCTCAAGCTGATAACTCCCACCCTCAAACTTGGATGCCACATGGAAGGGGCTGTTCCATTGGTTGGCAAAAAGCTTACCCCACTGGAACTCCAGACTCTGGTTGTACAGCAAGACCAAGTCCCCCTTCTGTAATGGATCCCGGAGGAAATGGGAACAACGCTTGTCCCAATAGTGGAACAACACTTGTCCCAATAGCAGACCAACACCGTCCTAGTCTTCCGCAACCTTTCTGCGGCCTTTGCCAGGGTCTTGTCCCGTTGGAGAAGCTGTTTGGTGCACGCCTCCATGAGCTCTGCGGAGGTCTTCACCTTCCACCAGTCCACGCCCAAGAAGGTTTCCAGCTCAATGTCCACTGGAAGCACCGGACGCTGTCTGTAGAGAAGTTCATAAGGCAAGTAGCCCATCAAGCATTTGACCAAGATCCTATCCCCAAAGAGGACCACCAGAAGGGCCTCCTGCCACTGCTTGCCATTGTGGTGTCAATTTATAGACATGGATTGGGAACTGCGTCGCAGCTGCGCGCTCAGAATTGGAGGCAAGCGGGCTCAGCATTAGGGTATGTGGAGTGCTCAGCAGCAGCCGCTGTTTGGCTCCGCACCTGGTGGACGGGTTGGGCTCAGCATCAAATGCGGTGTGGGCGGCAATCCTCCTCGGAGATTGGATTTGGAAGGTAGTGCGCTCGACTAGGTTCGCGGGCGCGCCGGTTTGGATACGTAGGGGCGGAACAATCCGCAGGCTATGAAGGAACGGATGGAGCGCGCAGATCATGCCGGATATTACCAAACACCCACAACAGGCGCGGATGAATGGATACGGACAGGCGCGGGGGGCTCTGAGTAGGGCGCAGTGCAAGGACCGCGTCATGAGAAGGACAAACCGGATGGACGGAACGGCATACGGACAACAGGGGGAGTTTGGTACGGAGGAGGTGGGGAGAGGAGGCTAGGGTTTCTGTTTTGGGATTGTTTTCTGTTTTTTTGTCATACTGTTATTTGCGCATGTACTTAGGTTTGGGTTGAGAGGGAGGACTTATCCTCACTCTCAACTCCAGGTTAGGAGGAGGGAGGCATGGAAGGGGGAAGAGAATCAGACATCACATCATCGGATTGGATCACTCCTCTCACCAAGAGATTAAAGGAACTCATACCAGATACACATCCAGGTGGACAGTTCTGAGGATTGAAGGATTGGTGATTTCTCTCTCTCTCTACTTTTCTTTATCTCTTTACCTCCTTATTTCTATTTCTCATTTAAGTGCGACTTTGGACATCCTCATCTCCTTTCAAACGCAGGGAACTGTTAACTTCCAAACCTTGGGACAATTATAGGGGGACAACCCTTTATTTCTTTCCACATCTGGGGGTCTGGCCAGGAAGTAACCTTCCGTTTTTTGTCTTTCAAAGGTAAACAGGCGCGATGTCCTATCCATACCTTGCTACAGTCGCTCCTTCTCCTTCTGTCTCCGGGTCCGCTACTCCAACCCCACTCTTGTCTTCCATCCCTCCTCCTCCCCCTCCCTCCTCCTCCCCCTCCCTCCGCTCAACCCAGGACAAGCTACGCCATTCCCCCATTGGTCTCCAGTGACCATGAACCCACTTGTCCAGTTTGCATCAGGCCGCGCGACTACCCTCACATCTGATTCAACACCGCGGACATGGAGCGATTCATCTCAAGATACAAAGGTATTGCAGATGCGGAAGGTGCGTCGGACGCCGATAAGGCCCGGCTTGTTGTCCTGTTCATTATGGGCGAAGAGAAGCTCCGGGATGTGGAGGAAATGGAATGCTACAAGAATCAAGATGGGCCAAAACTGAAGGCGGAGATCCTGACGCGGTGGGGTAGGCGCAAACCTCGATTCCGGGAAAGCAATTTTGACCGCGTGGCCTTGGAGGCGAGCGCATGCGGAGGAGTCAGAACGCGGGTGGAGCTGGAAGAGTACACCTTGACATTTGATTGGATCTATTGGTACTTGTCAAAGAACGAGGTGGTGGAGGGACAGACGGGGGCCATGAAGCGCGCGTTTCTGGGCGGTTTAGGCTCTCAACTCCGGGCAAGGGTGCAGCAGAATCTTTACAATCACAACTTGGTAAAGCGGTCATTGGACGGGAGCATCACGCTCCTTCCGGAGTTGGCTGTCATTTGCCAGGCTGTGGAGAGTGAGCTTGACTTAGAAGAGCTTATTGAGGACACTGCTAAGTCCTTCCCAGCGGGACCAAAGAAATCCGCCCCCCAGGTTCCGGCTCTGGCGCAATTTCCGGCCCCGGTTCCACCTACTTCCACGCGTGTTCTGGTTCCTCAACCCGCGCCCGCCCCCCGGTAAGTGAATTGACGGAAATAATGAAGGATTTGAAGATCTGCATGAGCCGTATGGGCCTGCAGCAGCCGCAAGGGCCTCCACCTCACATGGTGGAAGGGTTTTGTCCGCCCGGTACCTTTGTGCCGAGGGGGTGCTTGTACTGTGGGGCAAACAGTCATTGGCAATCGGCTTGCAAGGAGCTCACAAAGGATCTCAACGCGGGATTGGTTCAAACAGCGGGGATGGGGTACATGTTTCCAACAGGCAAACAGATTCCGATGGAGCCAAGCCAGCTGACCGCAATGCAGCAGGTGCGCACACGGGGTCAGGAGGCGGGAATGACGGAGCAAGCGTCACTGGGCATTGTTATTGGTCCCGGATTGTGGCAACCACCTTGGGTGGAAGCTGAGGTAAGGGTAGTGGCAACGGACAAGAAGGTGGCGGTCCCCAATAAGATGGAGGTGGATGCAAAGGAGCAACCCCAGTCAACCGTTCCAAAACCGGCCGCACGCGTGCCCGGAACCAAGGCACCGGCAGCAAATCCTGTAGGGAAGAAGAAAGCGGCAGACATTGTGCAAAGGGTGATGGGGAACAAGACTCCGGTCCTGCTGACCTTGCGGGAACTGGCGGCCGTGTCTCCGGTGGTGGTAGACGAGATGGTTCAGGTGTTGCGGGATTGCGGTCAGGGCCGGGTACCTCAGACGGTGCAGCGGGTTCATGTGGCACGGAAGGAGGAGGGGTGCGAGGAGTGTGAGTTGAAATTGGTTTTGACTCCGCTTGCTTACGTTCCGATGATCATAGCGGGGAGGAAGGTGTGGGCTATGGTGGACAGCGGTTCAATGGTGAACCTGCTGCCATTGCGGATGGTGGATGATTTGGGGTTGGTTTGGCGGAAATGTGCAATGGGTCTCCGCGGGCTTAACGGAGGGGAGTGTTGTGTGGATGGGGTAGTTGAGGAGGAGGAGGTCAAGGTCGCAAGGGTCCGTAGGCCACTTTCTTTTCTTTTGGTTGATTGTGGGGATGTGATTTTTGGAAGGCCATTCATGTTTGGGTTCCAAGCGCAAATGGTTTTCGATCCGGGGATGGGAACGGAGGCGTTGACGGTGGAGGATTTGTCTGGCGGGAGGTTTGAGACAACAATCTGCAATCACAGGCAGGGAAAGCAGAGGAGAGTGTTGGAGTATGAGGAGGAACCGGACGCGGCGGTTGCGACCAGCTGGGGACAGTGGCCAAGTTGGGGGGGGAGGTGGTGGAGGTAGGGGATAAGTTTTGATTTGGTGAGGGGGTGCTCTAGCTGGTTCACAGCCAGAACAACTAGACACCCCATAATGTTTGTTTCTCTATGTTTCTTTCTTATCTGGATTGTGGGGTCTTTGCTGGCTTGTGGTTTTTGCAGGAAACACGGGTGCGGCGCAAAGCCCGGTCCGTAAATGCAAGGACAAGCCCCGCGGAACCGGGACCCGTGGGCAATCCCGCGGATGGGGGAAGCGGGACAAAGAGCGATTTGCGGGCATTCTACGGGCGCCGCGCAAAAAAAAGGTGTTCTTTTCTATTTTTCTTCTCTGTTGGTTTCTTTTTCTCTTTTTCTTTTCTCTCAGGATATCTTGAGGATGGGTGGTTGGTATGGGAATAAGCTTTATTTGGTGAGGGGGTGCTCTAGCCGGTTCACAGCCGGGACAACTAGACACCCCAGAATGTCCGTTCTCTTACTCTCTCTCTCTCTCTCGTCCCTTACGGTGGCGCGCTCTGGTGTTTTGCTTGTTGTGTTTGTTACAGGAAGGGTATGGGGAACTGTGTGGCAGTTTGTCTGGGGCGGTCCAGGTGCCTCTTTTGGAACGGCTAGTCACTTACGGTTGCTCACGAAGCAAAGCGCGCGGACACGGACTCAACCTCAAGCTCACTCTCACAAAGCGCGGTTGCGCACTTTTTCTCATAAGGTTAGGACCTTGCGCGGATACGTTTATTTTCTTAATGAAAAGGAAGCGCATTACAACCAAAAAGAAGAAAAGAGGAAAGGAAGAAGGGAAAGGGGGGGGCAATGCGCCTAACCCATCTTCATCATTTCCTCCATTTCCGCCCTCAAAGACGCCAGTAAAGCCTGTTCCGGGCGCAGAACTTGCATGGGAGCATTTTGGCAATGATGCGGAAGGAGGAAGGGGAAGGTGGTAGTGGGAGTGGTGGGGGTGGTAGTATGGTGAAGCAATGGGAAACTTCTGGGGACAGAACTCAAGTTGGGGGGGGGATGTGGTGTCAATTTATAGACACGGATTGGGAACTGCGTTGCGGCTGCATGATCAGCATTGGAGGCAAGCGGGATCAGCATTAGGGTATGCAGAGTGCTCAGCAGCGGCAGCCGCTTTTTGGCTCCGCACCTGGTGGATGGGTCGGGCTCAGCATTGAATGCGGCGTGGGCGGCAATCCGCCCCGGAGATTGGATTCGGAAGGTAGTGCGCTTGACTAGGTTTGCGGGCATGCCGGTTTGGATACGTAGGGGCAGAGCAATCCGCGGGCTATGAAGGAACGGATGGAGCGCCCGGATCATGCCGGATATTACCAAACACCCACGACGGGCGCAGACAAATGGATACGGACAGGCGCGGGGGCTCTGAGTAGGGCGCGGTGCAAGGACTGCGTCATGAGAAGGACAAACCCAATGGATGGAATGGCGTACGGACAACGGGGGGAGTTTGGTACGGAGGAGGTGGGGAGAGGAGGCTAGGGTTTCTGTTTTGGGATTGTTTTCTGTTTTGTTGTCATACTGTTATTTGCGCGTGTACTTAGGTTAGGGTTGAGAGGGAGGACTTATCCTCAATCTCAACTCTGGGTTAGGAGGAGGGAGGCATGGAAGGAGGAAGAGAATAAGACATCACATCATTGGATTGGATCACTCATCTCATCAAGAGATTAACGGAACTCATACCAGATACACATCCAGGTGGACAGTTCTGAGGATTGAAGGATTGGCAATTTCTCTCTCTCTCTACTTTTCTTTATCTCTTTACCTCCTTATTTCTATTTCTCATTTAAGTGCAACTTCGGACATCCTCATCTCCTTTCAAACGCAGGGAACCGTTAACTTCCGAACCTTGGGACAATTATAGGGGGACAACCCTTTATTCTTTCCACACCGTCCTCACCGCATATCTTTACCAGGGCATCTTTGATAGGCTGATGACTGTGTTTGATCATCCCAGCGCCCTCCAGATAGTACTCCCTGACCCTCCCAAACCTAGCTCCCCAATTCTGGACCAGCATCATCAGACAACCCTGGAACTCCGCGCCTCCATCAATGGTGACCAGGAAAAGCAAACCATACCACGCAAACCAATCTTCCTCTAGAAACTGAGAAACCTTCTCTGCCAACAACTTCACCAGAGGACAACCCTTGAACCAACCCAATAGATTTTCCCACACAACCAGCAGGTACGCAAACTTTCCCGCCTTTATGAGGACCACGTCAAGGGAGACCCGCCCAAACAGCCCATCCTCCCCCATAGGGTGATCCAACTCCCTGGGCAGCCTAGAGCTCTGCCGTTGACACGCTTTGCAAGACTTCACACATTCACGCACCGCACGCACCACACCCAGCCACCAGAACCTTGCTTTCACCTGCCTCCGCGTTTTGATCTGGCCCTGGTGACCAAGGTTGTTGTGAAGACACCTCAGAATCATTTCCTGGTCCTTCCTCAATGTTGCAACCACCAAAGGCACTGGGGTACTCCGCCACCACAGCTGCCCTTCCTGCAAGTAGAAGTTGGTTGTCCGCCGCTTCACCCATTGAATTACTGCCCCTGATGTACCCTTGGGAAACCAAAGATCCTGAAAAAAAGAGCAAAGGGTTGGGTAACGCCCAGACTGCTGCAGCGGAAGGATGACCTCTGCCTCCACCATACCTACGCAGATAACCCAAGACTCCACATCCAGGGGTTCTGCCCCCTAAAATGGTTCCTCCTGCGGATACCCCAACAGCGCATCGGGCATTGTGAACACCCTCCCCGGAACATGAACCACGCCAAAAGTGAAGAGCTGAAGAAATGCCACCCACCTAGTCATAGGAGCGTTTGGAAGCGTCGGAGAATTGATCATCTGCGCCAGGGCCTCTGCATCAACCAACAGCTCAAAGTGTATCCCCCAAAGAAGGTGCTGAAGCCTCTGCACAATTTTGGTGACTCTGCATAATTCCAGCTTTGGCTGCAAATACCAACTTTCCGTCACAGTAAACGTCACAGACTCCTAGAGGACCGTCCTGTCCTTACCATCCTCTTCCTGCGTCAGGATGCCGCCTGCGCCAAACTGGCTAGAGTCAACGGCCAGGCTAATCCCTCCCGCATTGTAGTCAAGGTCCCGGAGGACAATGTTGCGGCCCACAGTCTCCTTGAGCTTTGAAAAGGCAGCATCACACCTTTCCATCCATTCCCACGCCGCACCCTTCCGTTTTAGCGCCCGCAGCGCACTTGCAACTTCCGCAAACCGCTCAATGAACATGCGGACGTAACTGCACAGTCCCAGGAATTGGAGGATATGCAAAGGCGTCCGCGGGGTTGGCCATTCAAGGACTTTGTTACGTTTCTTTGCCAAAATTCTCCTGCCTTCAAAAGCCACCACATGTCCTAGCACTTCCAGCGCCGGAACACAAACTTCCAACTTACTCCCTGACACTGTAAGCCCTGCCTCCTCAATTTGGAACAAGACCCGCTCCAACATCTGCGCGTACTCCCAGATGAAGCGGCGGATCTTTGGGGCTTCCTCTAACACTGCGCCCTTGTAATCCGTCTGTGGTCCCTTGATGCCCGCGTTGTCAATGAAAATCAGAACCCCGTCTGGAATTTTGTTCCACAGAATCCATGTCATCTGGGCCTGATAAACCACCACCAAGTTTGTTGCGCCCTGCGGCAACTGCGTTAGCTGCATCCTCCAATCCTGTCTCAAATGCGGTCAACAGCCCCAAGTTGGGATGGAGCTTGCGCTGATCATACCCCCCCATTACATAGACCAATCTGTAACAGGTGCGCCCTGCCATCAATTCCAGGAACTCGTCCACACGCAGCGGCAATCCCGCGTCCCAGATGGTGAATGAGTTAAGCCGCTGAAGGTCATGAACAATCCTAAGCAACTTTCCATACTGTTTAACAACTGCAAAGGTTGGGCTAGAGTAGCTTGATGTGGACTGCTTGTACAAACCCGTCCTCACGCGCTCCTGGACCAGTTCCAAAAAGGGTTCCTGCACGGTCAAAGGGATAGGAATTGGCTTGATCTGCCAGGGCTTGTGCAGCACGGTGGGGATCAAATAGGGATTTCCAACCTTTTTCCTCAGCAATCTGCGCTTGTCAGGCCCAAAGGCAAGGGCTTTTTTGCAGAGCACCAACACCAATGCCGGCAAATCCTTCTCCTCCACACTCAACCACTCCGTCAGTCCAAAATTAAGCGCCTCAATCCGCTCATCCGTGATCCGCGCCAACCTTGTTACCCACCCGAACTTCTTTAACGGACTTACCCAGGGGTCCCAAGACCAGGAGATTGGCCTTAGAGGCCCGTTCAGTCCCTGCGGCATTGGCTTGTTCCGGGGCCAAACATTTCGTGCCACGGGCTTGTACCATCCCGCGTTGCACCTGACCATCCTCATGCGTGCACTGTTGTCCTTGTGATTCCTGGTAATAATCAACCCGCGGCTCTTGCCTTTGCTCATGAGCATGGCACTATGGTAGGGTTTTTGAAACACAGTACCTTCTGATGACGCATACTGAGGAAGAGGACTTACTTCTGCCTCCCGTGCCCTCTGCGCGCTTCCTTCCCCCTCCTGCTCCTTCCTAGTTGACCGCCCGCACAAAACCGGAGCCTTTCCCGCGTGGTACCCGCGGTTGACTAGGCAAGATCCTCCGCGGGGCAACCCTCACGGTTGTCCCCCCGTTGGATTCTGCCTCTTTGCCAGCTGCTGCTGGCCACACCCATTTCCCCTTCCTGTGGTTTCAGATTGTTGTCTTGAACCTTTCCCCGGACGTGTCTTCCACTTTCAGCGCCTCTGTCCATTCCTACGTGTTAAGCACCATCCGGGCCCGGAACCCAAACATAAACGCTCAACCAAAAGTTACGTTGCCGCACTCGACCAAGAGAAACAACAGCAACTTCCGGACCTTTGCAACCTCCACCTCCTCTTCCTCCACCACCCCATCCACCCAACATTCCCCTCCATTGAGCGCCCATAATCCCATAGCGCACTTCCTTTGAACCAGCCCCAACTCATCCACCAATTTTGACGGGAGCAGATTGGCCATTGACCCACTGTCCACCATTGCCCACACCTTCCTGCCCGCAATCTTCATTGGGACATAGGAAAGCGGCACAAACACGGCTTTGGATTGGCAAAACTCGCGTTCCCCTTCCTCTCCTGCTGTTTTCACGTGCTGCACTGTTTCAGGAACCCTGCTGCCCCCATGCTCCCTCAGCGCCTAAACCATTTCCTCAACAACCACCGGGGAGACCGCGGCCAGCTCCCTTAGCGTGAGGGGTATTGGTGCCTTGCTCCCCATCACCCGCTGCATGATTTCTGCGGCCTTCCTCCTTCCTCCAGAACTGGTCAACGGCACGTTGCCTACCGGCCCTTGCGTACCACTTTTTGGGGCCTGGGTCAATGGCCGCTCTCTGACATCCACATCCATCTTCTCCAACACAATCTGCTTGTTTGCGGCCAATGCCCTAACCTCCGCCTCCACACGCGGAGCTTGCCACGTATTGGGCCTGGTGAAAATCCCAAGTGACACCCAAGCCGCCCCTGCGGGCCGGGCTCTCTCCCCAACCTGCTCCACCAGGGGTGGCTGACTGGCCCCAAGATCCACCGGCTCACCCATTGGGAATATGTAAGTCGCCCAGGACGTGCGCACCAACCCCTTGTCCATGTCCTTGGTCAGTTCCGCGCAACCAGACTTCCAGTGGCCTTTATCGGGGCAATAGGTGCACATGCAAACCAAAAAACTGCTCAATGGCCTGCTACTGGGCTGGAAGCCCCCCCCATGTGAGGCCGCACTCTGCGCAGAGGAGGAGGAGGCGGAGTCATTGGCAGGGCTGTTATCCAATTCAGAAGTATCCGTAGGTCCCGTAACATATCTTTTACCTTGTTCAATGGTACTTCCATTGACTGCAAAGGGGCTGCCGGCTGCTCCGTTGCTGATGGGCCCGCGGGAGGTACCTGCGTTGGAGCTGGAGTGGAAGAGGCCGTTGGTTGCCTTGAAACCGTTGGGAACAACCTGGTTGTATCCTCAATCAGTTCTTCCAAATCAATCTTGCTCTCTACCGCCTGGTTGATAACGCTTAGGTTTGGAAGAAGCGTGACACGCTGATCCACTGACAGCAATACAAACCCGTGTGCAAATAGATACCGCTGGACCGGCGCACAAAGTTGCGGCGCAAGCGCGCCTAGAAACGCCTGCTTCATTGCACCTGTTTGACCCGCTACCACCTGGTTCTTCTCTAGGTAGCTGTAGATGCGGTCAAACGTAGATTTGTATTTGGACAAATAACTCCGTGTCCGCACCCCACCTTGCAAAATTGCCTCTGCCGCCGCCTGCTCAAAGTCCGTCTCCCGGAAGCGGGGCTCACACTTCCCCCACCTTGCCAACATCCTGTTCCGGAGCCCTTCCCAGTCTCAAGCTTTTTAGCCAGACATATCCTCCCCATCCCAGAGTCTATGATAAAGAGAACAACCGTACAGACCTTATCCTTTCCCGTTGCTTGTTTGGAGTCTGCAATATCCTTGAACCTTGCCAGAAAGCGCCCAATATCTGCGGTTTCAAACCGGAGATGAGGGAAGTTCTGTGGCCTAAGCCATACCTGTTGCAGAACCTCAGCAGCCTCCAAAGGCTCCAACCAAGGAGGAGAAAAACCTCCAGACCGAGTAGTTGGTGGTGGTGGAGATGTTGGCCCACCAGCTTGCAACCAGAGAATGAAAAAAGGTGGGACGTTTGATCCTGGAGTAGTTGTTGGCAACGTTGCACCCGCTAGCTTCAAGAGACCTAGACAAAATATTGTTCCTGGCCAGACCCCCAGATGTGGAAACAAGAGAGGTGATACCCCTTGAAGTTGTCCTCAGGCTCCGGAAGTTATTGGTCTAAGCGTCTGTAAGGGGATTGGATGCAATGAGTTTTCAAGAATAGAGAGGGTGATGATGATATACCATCTTGTCCAACCCAGAGTTGAGAGTGAGGTATTTTTGAGTCCTCCCTCTCAACCCTAACCTAGGTACAACCACAAGCAACAAGATAGATAAAATATGACCCCAAGTAAAGAAACATAGCTCCACCCTAACCCTACCCCGTACAAAACCCTCCCCTTCAATATCACATACGTCCAGTTTGTCCTTATCATGGCCCAGCCCTCCGCCGCTCCCTACTCGGAGCCCCTTGGGCTTTATCCATCTGCGCGCGTCTGCGTATCCCGCAATCCGTGAGTCAGCCCGTGCTTATGCCCGCGCAAACCTCGGATCCCGCAATCCGTGAGTCGGCCCACGCTTATTCCTGCGCAAACCTCCCCAGCGCATATAACCCCTGATCACCCTGCCCTTGCCTTCCGGACTAGCCACCTCCAAGCTTGGTCAGGCCAGCTCCATCACTTGGTCTGCTTTCCTGGGAGGGTTGCGGCCCGGCGCCCCCCAGAGTAGGCCCAACCCGCACCTGGTGCCAAGCCCCGCAATCCTTGCTGCTGAGCCCTCATCCGCTGCTGCTGAGCCCGCAGCAGGCACTGCTGAGACCGCGTGCGCCCCAAATGCTGAGCCCAACCTACCCAACTGCTGAGCGTGCAGCCCGCAACGCAGCTCCTGATCCAAGGTTATAAATAGGACACCACAATGGATGGATGGAAGGGCACGGCAAAGGAAAGGAAATTCATCCCTATCTCTCTATCTCTCTCTCTCTCTGTTTACTGAAGCATCCTTATCCTTACAGACGCTAGGTCCATTGATTCCGGAACTTGAGGACAACTAGGAGAGTATTTCTCTCTTACTTTCCACATCTGGGGGTCTTGCCAGGAACTTCTTTTGTCTCAAGTCCCTCAAGGTACTCAGGATGCTACCAGAAGTTGCTCCTCCTTTTTATTCCTCCTCCCACCCTCTTCACATTGACCAAAAGGATTCCCCTCACATTTCACTCAACACCGCAGATGTGGAGCCATTCATCCCACAATATGAAGTGATTGCAGAATCCAAAGGCGCGCCATGTTGTCCTGTTCATCATGGATGCAGAAGAGCTTTGCAACGTGGAAGAGATGGAAGGCTACCAAAACTGAAGGGGGAAATTCTGGCAAGATGGGGGAACCTCAATCCTTGTTTCCAGGAAGGAAATTTCAAACAATCCACAGCAAGGTCTGGTTGCAAGCAGAATTGGATTACAAGGCAAGCGCGTGCAGCGGGGTCCAGTTGCAACTGGGATTGGATTACGTGGCAGTGTGTGCTCCTGCCCCACCACCAGCAACCATCCCTTGGGTTAGTGAACTTGCAAGTTTGGCAAGGGACCTCAAGATCTATTTGAAGGGTCTTCATCTCCCTAGCGCCCCTGTGCCGTGGGTGCACACGTATGGTGACAATAACGGCTATTGGTGGTTGGGACGCAAGAACAAGACAATGGATTCAAACACAGGATTGGTTTCCCCAGAAGAGACAGGATATGTGCTGGGAGAGCGGGTCTTGGCGGAGTTGGATCAGCCCATTGCTATGAAGCAGGAAAGGACAAGGGAACAGGAAGCAGATTTTGTGCGCAATTTGGGAAACCATGGGGGGCAAACAAGTCTTGCAGAGAGGATAGGAGCTGTGGCAGAAGGAATGGGCCAGGAGTTGAAGGATTGCAACCAGATTTGGACCCCTTTGACCGCGGGGAGAATGCATGCGGAATGGCAGGACATGAAGCGCGGGGAGTGCAGAATGGATGGGCAAATGGTGGGCCTGTTGCCATCACGGCTAGCAGAGTTTTTGGCATTGGTGCAACAGACACGCGCAGCGGGGCTTCAGGTGCGGAACAGGAAGGGATTGGGCATCAATGGTATGGCTGGTGAGAAGGAGGTTGGGGTTGCAAGGGCTTTGACAACAGAAGGCACACCAGGAAGGAAGTTTTGGAAAATGGCCTGTGGATGCGACCCCTGTGGGATTGGATGAGGCTGTGCAAATATCTCTCCCGGCGGAGCACAAGGTTGCAAACCACTGGGGCAGCGGCTAAGGGTGGGGGGGCACAAACAGAAGGTTTCAGGAACACGGGCATGGCGCAATTCTGGGTCCGTATATGCAAGGACAAGCCCCACAACAAATGGCGGAATACAAGGCGGGACAAGGAGCAGAGCGCTGCATAAAAAAAAACTTTTCTTAACTTTCCTTCTCTGGTCTTGGTTGGCTTCTATTTATTATCTGTTTTCTTCTCTACAGACTGGTGTAATGGGTATAGGCAGGTATGGTCAAGGTAATGGTGGGAAGATCTCTGGGGACAGAACTCAAGTTGGGGGGGGCTGTGGTATTGTTATACAGTCTTGGATCGGGAACTGTGCCGCGGTTGGCGCGCTCAGACATTGGAGTTGGCATGCTCATTGCATTCCGCTTGGAAATTGAAGTTGGCATGCTCATTGCCGCCTGTTTGGAAATTGGAGACCCAAGAATGGAGCTGGACCAACCAGTTTTGCGGGCAGATAGTTTGGAAAGGCAGAGCGGGGTGATTGCAGCTATAGGAGCGGGCCAGATGCACGCAAGTGCGGGCCAACCTGTGGGGCAGGAAATCATGTGGCTTGCTGGGCAGATACGGAAAATGCGGGGGGCTCCAAGTAGGGCGCAGCGGAGGGCCGCGTCATGAGAAGGAAAAACAGGGTGTGTGTAACGGTAGGCAGGCTTGAGGGTGGTTACAGTATGGGAAAGGGTTAGGGTTAGGCTAGGGTTCTGGTTTGTAAGGTTTCTTTTCTATTTCTTGTTGCAATTGTACTTAGGATAGGGTTGAGAGGGTGGGTATAAAGTCTGCACTCTCAACCCTAGCTTGTAGGAGATGGACATACATACTCATAGAGATATACATATATACATACATGGATTGATGGATGGATGGATGGAAGGATAGGGCAAGGAAAGGAAATTCATCTATATATATATATATATATATATATCTCTTTACTGGAGCATCCTTATCCTTACAGAAGCTAGGACCATTTATTCCAGAAATTAAGGACAACTAGGAGAGTATTTCTCTCTTACTTTCCACTCTTCTTTCATAGCCTTTTGGTTAGGCCTTGCCTCTCAGTTAGTTTGCAGTTGTGCAAGGTATGAGAAAATATCCATTTCAATTTTTTTTCTTACATCTGGCATCAAAGTTTCTCTGAGTTTTTTTACACAAATTAAGAAAAGCATCTAAAGATGAAACTAAAAATGATTCTGACTGCTTGTCACATGTTTTACCCCACAAAATATATATCACAATGGAAATAACTCAAAATAAAAGGGGTGGTCTGTATTTATTTATCATTTTCTTATTTTTTCCCTGAAAAAATGACTTATAGTTTAAAATATTTCAATATGCAAGTTAAAAGAGAGCCTTTAACCCCTTCAAAAAATTATTTTTGGGTAATTTTTGAGGCAGTATTTATGTCTCAAAAACCACACCAAAAAAGGATCACAATAAAACCCTTTTGGGCTGTGTTCACCTTTTTGGAGCCCTTTTGCATGCATAAATCTAATATGAATTCTCATTTTTTCCCCAGGGACACCTCCCATTTTGGAGCACTGCAATCCTCTTATAAGCTATCAAATTCACCTCTCCACCCACCCATCACCCCCCACCACACCACCCACAACCACACCACACCACCCCTACCAGACCAGACCACACCAAACCACGCCAAACCAAACCACGCCAAACCAAACCACACCAAACCAAACCACACCAAACCAAACCACACCAAACCAAACCACACCAAACCAAACCACACCAAACCAAACCAAACCACACCAAACCAAACCAAACCACACCAAACCAAACCAAACCACACCAAACCAAACCACACCAAACCAAACCACACCAAACCAAACCACACCAAACCAAACCACACCAAACCAAACCACACCAAACCAAACCACACCAAACCAAACCACACCAAAACACTCCACTCCAGTCAAATTAACTTCAATCATCAGCACTCCACTCCAGCCATCACCACACCACACCAATCATCATCCATCACCACACCTTGATGAAAACAACTAAACACTCCAAACCTACCAAATCAACCCTCCTCAATTCAAATCTTCAATTAAAAATTCAAATATTTATCTCCTGAAAAAAAGTTTTGGAAAATTTTCAACTTTTCCCTCAAACTTTCAACTAATCAACACAACTCAATAAATACTCCCAAGAAACTCTTTTTCATCTTATATCAAGTCTCTGAATAAATTTTTTCAATAAATATCTTCTGAATCTCTTTCTGAAGTATCAAATCCTATCTTCACTTCTTTTTTTGTCTCATGATGGACTGCGCATATAAAACCAACAACTTTGGAATTGACATGCTCCAAGTTTAATGTTCATTTTCTTCACCATTTCAACAGATCCTTTTCCTCAGTCCATAAGTGTGACACAAATAAAGCACAACATTAATGGTTTCTTCTGCCTACTACCTCTGGCTAGCGCAACAACCTACCAATCATGGCAACTAAGTATATGCTTGCAAATATTTGCAGTCAAATCCAATCTGGTCAACAATCCATTTGAGCTTTGCTCTTCTACCCTGGTTATCATCAGCCTTTGTACTTCCATCCTTGGTCACACAATCACACTAGTTTGCACCCCTGCCTAGATAGCCACATCAACTGTATAAGTTTGCAAATGGACTAGCCCCTTGTCCTGCTTAAGCTATTTCTGTAAATTGGCATTGTACTCAAATTTCATTCCTTCACTGCCTCATCTATTACGTCTCTTTAGAATCATATTCTATTTTCTTGCACCTATGCTACAACCTTGGAAACAAATGTACTGTTATTTCATTTTTCCCATTACTTTCCTGTGATTCATTGCATAATTGCTTCCTAGGTGTAGTTAGCCATCCATTGGGTAGTATCTAGTCACCACCAGATTAACTTTTAAAGGCTAATTTTCTTGCCTGAAGATTCTCTCCTCAGTTAGTTAATTTAATACATTCTTGCAGTTTGCTAACTCCAGTCATCACATTGGGCTTGGATTTAGTTCCCTTCCATTGGAACAATTCATCCCTCTTGCTGTTTTTTGAGCTCCTGAACCACAGTTTTCACTTTTTGGTTAGCCTCTCTATCTTGCACTTACTTCTTGCACTCAGTTTGTTGTTTGCACCCAAAATCATCCAAGATTGCCCTTCAGTATGTGGGGTGGTTTTGTGAAAGTAAATTAACTGACTCAATCTTCTATTGTGATTTGCAAGCTATAATAGATTTATTTTTACAATATTACATACTTGCTCAACCAGGAACACTTCCCTCACCCCTTATATAGATGATATTTATTGGATAGGGAGATCCAGAGCTTAATGGGCCCAACAACCCCTAGATCCAGTCCCTTCCTCCCAATATCCTTTGGTGGAACCTCTCAAAGATCCCCTAGCCACTCAAAAAGCTCCGGTGGATCCTCTTGAAGAATTCAAAGATTCCAAACACTCTTCCAATGAAACCTTGACTTGGGGTAGATCAAGGCTTTGAACTAGTGCTCCAAAGGCTGAAAATTAGATCATTCTCCCTGCTTTGATACAGGATCTTCACAAGAATGGCTTACAACCTAGCAAAAGTGGTCCCAGCTTTTGTGCTCCAGGAATGAAGCAACCAGATCAGTTTATGGAGGAACACTCCCATAAAATTTTTCTATTAATTACAGTCTTGAAAAATCATCTTCTCAAATGATGCTAATAACTTTCCCTCCAATAGACATAAAGTCATGTAACCATCTCCTTTCTTAGGAGGTAGAGCCTTGAAATGGTTCAAACTGTACCTCAAACTAATGCCAAATACTAGTCCCACTTGTATTTTCAACAATTGGGATAAGTTTTAAAAGCAACTGTTCACCCTGTTTGGAAACCCCAACAAAGTGCAAAAATCCAGATACAAACTTAATAGTCTAGTTATTAAGGAGAATAGTAGGTTTTCTGTTTACATCTCTCATTTTCAAACACTGCACTCTTGGATCCAATGGAAAAATGCAGCACTTTTATTTCACTTTTGAAAGGGTTTACCGGCATGCCTGATTGAACAGCTTGCAGTTGGGGGACATAAGACAACCTCCCTCCAGCAGCTAATCAATTGGGTGATCAAGATTGATAATGGCTATCATTACAAGAACCAATCTTGAAAAAAAACCATGGATCATCCGCTTTGGCTCCAAAGGCAGACAACTATTTGAAGCAACATTCAAAGAACCAAAAAAACTCCAAACCAAATCTGACTTTGAACTCCAACCCAAAGGGGAAAGCCATCACCCAAACTCCGAATTTCCTGGATAAAGAAACTGGGATGCTCCAGAAAAAGGAAAATTAAATGAGGGGAGAAGAGGAGTGATGTATGTATTTTGGAGGGAAACATCATGTCAATAATTTTGCAAAGGGCTAGACAGTCAAAAAATTAGCTTGTAGTTTTTCTGATACTTGCAAGGAAAACTGAAAATTATCTAAATTACAGTGATTCAATCTTTGCACTTGCAAGTAACTTGGTGCTCTGAGGTCAAGGTTTGTCCTTTTCCATTCCAACAACACTCATTATTGTGTCTTACTCAATTCCAGTGCTAATTTTTCCTTTATAAGCTCATTTTTTTCCACTTCCAAAAATCTTACACATTCAAAGATAGATACATTTCCCATCTATTTAGTAAGTAGTGCAACCAAGCCATCTCATTGGGTTACCCATAAGAAAAAATGGACCTTTGCATTCTCCAATTTCCCCAGCTTCAAATGGGATTCATCTGTTTTGGATATCCACAGAATGGACGCAACCATTCTAGGCAACAGCTTTCTAGTTTACTGGAATCCAGATGTGAATTGGCAAGAATGAGTAATTCAAATTTGAAACTTGCAAACCCAAGACACTAAATTATCTTTCAAACAAGAATTAAAAAGAAAACCTGACACTTTCATTGAGTTGGATGACAATTTTCCACCAGGAGATTTGCAATATCCTGACCTTCATTCCAAAGTTCCCTCTTCAGATTTAGGATTTATTGCTTATTTTTACAACTTACCACTTCCTTGTTTCTTCAAAGAGAAACAGGCACCTACCAAAAGGTGTATTTTGAGCTCCCTAATCCTCTTGAATTTTGAAAGCACTTCAAATTTGGTGCTTGAAGATGAAAATATTGAATATTTAGAAATAATTCAAGAGTCTTTAACTTTGGTTTATCATGAATTTGCCAATTTCTTTCTGAATGCAAAGCCAGATAAACTACCTCATTCCCATTCTTATGATCACAGGATCAAAATTACTTGCCCACCTCCGGCACCCAGACCAGTCTACTCTCTCTCAAAGCAAGAATCAGTCATGCTTCATGAATAAATTGTGGAAAATGTATCAAAAGGATTTCTTTGACCAAGAAATTGATTAACTGGCTAGCCCATACTATTTTTCCCAAAGAAAGAGGGCGGCCTTTGCCTTTGTGTTGACTACAGGAAACTGAACCAGGTAACCCAGAAGGATGCCTACCCAGTACCGCCTATGTTGTATCTCCTCACTCTCTTCCATGGAGCTGCTTATTTCTCAAAGTTAGACCTTCAATGTGCCTATAACCTAATTTATATTGCAAAAATCCATGAGTATTTGACCGCAATGAGAACATGGGTTGGAAGCTATGAGTATACCATCATTCCTTATGGCCTCCGCAACACTCCTTCCACTTTTCAAAATTTTGTCAATGAGATTTTTTCTGACCTTGTAGAGAAATACCTCATGGTATACCTTGATTATATACTTGTCTACTTGACAAATCTTCAGGATCACATTGCACATCTGCAAGAGGTGCTGCAGCAACTTTGAAAGAATAATCAGTTTGCAAAAGCCTCTAAATGCAAATTTCATACTCATTCTCTCCAGTTTTTAGGTTTCATAGTCTTTCAAAAAGGACTATGAATGGAGCCAGCCAAATGTCAACGCATAATGGACTGGCCTGAACCTTGTTTGGGAAAATATGTTCAATTTTTCCTTGGATTCAGTAATTTTTACAGGAGGTTCATTGAGAATTACACCAAGAGAACTGCTAATCTTACTAAACTTCTTCAAAAAGACACTCATTTTTTTTTTTACTGAACAAGCTGCTTTGGAGTCTGAAGCTCTAAAGAAGGCCTCTACCACTACTCCAATACTTTCTCACTTCAACAAGCTAGCGTGCACTGTTGTGGAAACAGACACAAGCAACTATGCTATTACAGGAGTAATCTTGCAGTTTTCCTATTCTTCTTCACTTTTTCATCCTGTAGCCTTTTATTCTTGCAAACTTCTTGCTGCAGATCTCAATTAAAATATTCATGACAAGGAACTTCTCACAATTGTTTATTGCTTGCAGAAATGGAATTCATACCCCTTGAGTCTTATGGAGCCCTTTGAGGTCTTAACTGATAACAATTCTTTTAAATACTTCCTGAGTCTTAAAGTCCTTACACGCAGACAGGCATTTCAGGCCAAATAATTCTCTTAAAATCACTTACCTCCCTGGGAAACAAGCAGTAGTCCCTGGTGCCTTATCACGTTGGGACAATGTTTAACCAGGGGGTAGCACCTTTGCCAACAACAAACTGGAAAATGTTAGGAAACTCTTCTCCAATCAGTCTTCCCAACTCAGTTCAATCATCAACCACCTTTGAGACAAAGCTTCAAAACTTCAACAAGCTCAACTCAATGAACCTAAGTGTGAAAAACTTTGCAAGAGTGCAAAATTATTAGATAGTGATTACAGTATTGATGAAAATGGTTATTTAGTTTATAAGGATTGTATAGTAGTCCCTGATAATCCTTGCATTAAGTTAGATATCTTTGAGTCTTGGCATGAATATCTGCTTTCTTGTCATCATGGCCACAAAAAAACCTACCAGTTGATTGCACAAGACTTCTATTGACCTGGTATGACCAAGGAAGTAAAAGACTATGAGCTCAACTCAATGAAACTAAGTTTGAAAAACTTTGCAAGTGCAAAATTATTAGATAGTGATTACAGTATTGATGAAAATGGTTATTTAGTTTATAAGGATTGTATAGTAGTCCCTGATAATCCTTGCATTAAGTTAGATATCTTTGAGTCTTGGCATGAATCTCCGCTTTCTGGTCATCATGGCCACAAAAAAACCTACCAGTTGATTGCACAAGACTTCTATTGGCCTGGTATGACCAAGGAAGTAAAAGACAATGTTAGTGCATGCTATGATTGCAATTGTAACATGTCCTCCAAACACTGGAAGTATGGGCTGCTCCAGCCGCTTCCTATCCCACCTATTCCTTGGCACTTTTTGTCCATGGATTTCATTTCTAAATGAACTATTTCTAGTGCTTATGATGCTATTTTAGTAGTAGTAGATTGCTTCTCAAAGATGGCTTTGTTTCTTTGCATTAATGTGACTTCCTCTTTAGAAGACCTAGCTAGTTTATTCATAGAATATTTATTTTCAAAACATGGTCTCCCTGATAATATAGTTAGTGATTGAGGATATTTTTTTGTCTGTAGCTTCTGGACCTTTCCATGCCAGCATTTGAAGATCACTTGCAACTTATCAACAACTTACCACCCAGAGACAGATGGGAAAACCAAGTGAGTTAATCAGATTCTCAAACAGTATCTTTGAATTTATGTTTCCTATCAATGGAAAAACTGGTTTCAATGGCTCCCATTAGCCAAATTTGCCTACAACCATTCCACTCATTCCTCCACCAAAAAGTTGCCCTTCCATACTCTTTATGGTAGAAAGCCAACTTTTGCTTCCATTCACAAAGTAACTTCTCAACTGTCCACCAATTATCTTACCCATATCCAATCCCTTCAATTGCAACTCCACTTTAAACTCAAAGAAGAAAACAAGGCTACAAGGAGCAAGCAGACTGACTTTGCACTACAGAACCAACCTTTGCAATAGGAGATCAGGTATGGCTTGATGCTTGAAACATTTTCAGTACTTGCCAAACCCAAAAACTCTCTGAAAGAAAACTTGGCCCCTTAAAAGTTAAAGCAGTCATCTCTCCCAACAATTTCAAACTCTCTTTACCTGTGAAATGGAAAGGTATCCACCAAGTATTTAATGTGTCTCTCCTAGAGCCATCACAAGTCCTATACCCAGGCAAGGATCATCCCCCTCCTAAACCTGTCAATGTCCAATATAATTTAGAGTTAGAAGTAAGCCGTATTCTGGATTCAAGGTTAACCAAAGGAAAAATTCAATATATTTTCAAATGGACTGGCTTCCAGTCCAGAAAAGATCACACCTTGTGGGAACTGGCCCCTCACCTTTGCAAATCTCCCAAATTGGTTTGAGAATTTCATGCAAATTACCCTTGAAAACCTTGCCAAGCTTAATTCTATCCCACCCAATCCCATTCCACATTTTTATTCTATTCCATCTCATCCAATCACTTTCACATCTCCCATTCCATCCCATCCTATCTTATTTTGTTTCTCCAATTTACCTCCTCTTCAATTTTCATAAAAATTACTTATTTTCTATGTTTCTTAGTTCTTTCTTTATTCTGTTAAAAATAACTTTTTTATTTCTCAATAATAATAATAATAATCATAATAATAATAATAATTATAAAATGCTAAAATGAAAAATACAATCACATAATACATTATAAATTTTCCTTTATTTCCCTCTCCACTTCTTCCCATTTTTTGGTCAAATCCCTCACCATTGATTTAAAATAATCAAGATCTTCATCATTTATAAACCATGACATCTTTTGCAACACAAGAACTTGTGAAAAAAATGCCCTCCCAAAGATCTCCTCACACTCCGCAGTCCAAGCCCTCTTTGGTCAAGCATCCCATTCACATGCCTCTGAGAGTTCCTCATGGGCTCTCTTCCTCCAAACTTGCAACAAACCCTCTCCAAAGTTTCCAGTCAACCACATTGCATCAGTTTCAATTGGCAAAATGACTTGAGTTTGGGCTACTTTGCTTCAATTTTCCATTCTACTCCCCTCCATTCCATCTCTTTCCATTCCATTTCCTTCCTCTAGCCCCTTCTTGTTCTCTCCCCCCTCTCCATTTTCTTCATTCCCTTTCTCCCGTTCAAATCTGTTTCCTCCGCCAGTCTCATTCATTTCCTCCCTTCTTTCCTTGGGAATTGCCTTGCACTTCAAATTTCACTTTTTTTCCATCTGATTTGTACAAAATTTGGTCAACAGTCCAAAATCAGGTGGTGGTGGTGGTGGTGTATTGGTTGTGTATCTATGGAATCTTGGAAATACTAAAAAGGATAAAATTCTCATTATATTAGTTTCATTTGATTAATTCAGCCCATCACATAACTTACTCACCTGGATTCTGCACTCTGAGAAACTCAATCTCTGGCACTGGTGGAATGTGATAATTCACCGGCAGAGCAGACATTTGAATTCAGACTTTGCTTGTAGACTCCTCTGGGGCATCAACCAATGGCTCACCATTTAAAAGAAATATACAGGCTAATTTTCAAAGACAAAATTGCTTGAACTTGCCTCAAAGACCACAGGCAGCAGTGCTTGGAATACATCTCTTGATTTGGCAGATACAGTTTTAACAATGGCAAGAGGAGGATCAAAAAATAATTAATTCTAAAAATTTATTTGAGAAATTCAGTACTATTTAAGGGTATACAGTGAGGTAACAAATTCTTGAATCCATGGGAAATTCTCAGGGTCATCAGTAAAAATCAGGAATTTCAGGCTGACCATGTAATTTGCTTCACCATGATGGTCTACACAGTTGCTTCACCATGATGGTTCCCCCAATTTCTTCACAGTTTATAATAAATTTCCAGAGAAAATCACCATGAAATCTGGTTTTTTTCTGGTAGAGCTCACAAAGATGGAAACACAGTTGATCCATGATTGCTTCTGAGTCTCCACTTAAATTCTCCAAAAGTGAACAATGAATTCTCATTTGATTATTCAAATTTTCCCCTGTGTTTCTAATTGGTTTCTGCAGGACTTAACAAAGGTGTCTTTTGATTTTCCATTATTTTTCCCCCAAAAATCCTCTTGATTCATCCCTGGTTTCTCTTGCATTCTCTTCATATTAATGTTTGATATCTTTCAGAGCTGTATGATTTTCAAATAATTTGACCCCATTTCATCCCTTCCAAGTAAATACTTCTTCAATTACTCATCCTTTCCCTCATCAATTGTCAAAAAAATCACCTACCATTTAATATGATGCAGAAATCAGGAAAGTCATGGTTGCAATGGATCATTTAATATTGAAGAAAAGATAGGTGAGATGAAATTTCTCTTGTATAAGGATAATGTGAAAAATCTGAAATTATCTCCCATGACCATTTTTCCAAACCATGTTTTAGCCTCTGCATACTGCTTTCCAAAAATTGAGTAATTAAAAGCTATTTTATTTCCAAAAAGATCATCATGTATTTATTTCAAAAAAAAATTGAAAATACAAATTTCAAAAAGCATAATTTCACATTTACATCACAAAAAACCATATAACATCCTTATTTCACATTTTTTGTTGTCCATTTGATTATATCGAGAGGCTTAAAATTACAGCATGTCTGAGAATCATAAAAAGAGTGACACTCTTGGGGATTGAAAGCAGGTCACAGAATTTCAAAGGACCTACTTTACCATTGTACTATAAGAATTTTTTATTCTGAATCAGAATGTAATGATATGATAAATTTTCACTTGCATGTTCCAGCTATACATAGGCTCACTCTCCTGCTGCTACATACAGTCACAGCTCAAAAAATAAATATCTACTGAGTGCGCAATGGTATAAAACTTGAAAAATATCCTTTGATTCAATGAACAGCTAAGTTCACAGCAGCCCAAAAAACTGATAATAATGGAAGTGGATCATACATAGGTTAGATCCACCATGCAAGAGCTTCCTCAAGTGTGCACATAAGCAGCAAAATTTGGATACACTGGGAAATTGTTGCTTGGTCTTCTTTTTTCTGCAATTTTTTCCAATGGATTTCTCAAGTTCTAGAAATCAGAAGCTGAAACTTTTCACAAAATTCACTAGAAAAAATGGCACATGAAAATTATCTTTTCTGGGAATCAAGCTATTTTTTTTGAATTTCAGGAGAATTCATTGCTTTTTATCCTAATTTCACAAATTTCAGAAATTGATAAATTGATTTACCATAGGCTTACATGCATTATTCTAAAGGAAAAAAAAATTAAATTTTGAAACCTTTCATGAAGTTCTTCATGAAGTGTTATCTAGGTAGGGGTGCATGATGCATGAGGTTCATTTTTGTGTGACAAATCAGCCAGAATTTAGGGTAAAAACAGATGAGGTTTTTGCTTCCTACACTGCTCTCAAAACTCCTCATCCCTCCAACGTACAAAATTTAAGCTATTTATATCAAAATGAATAATTTACTCCACCAAGCAATCGCAAGAAGAAGCTTAATATGAGCAAGAATCTGAGTGATTTTTGAGTTGATTTTTTTTGAAAAGGCTATGATTTAGCATGATCAAAAAAATTGATGAGCTTGACCATGTTGATGATAGAAGAAATGAAATGAAAAAGATCTTAGATGATGATAGATTTGTTAAAACTTTAGAGCATCAATGGAATGGATAAATTTTTCAAGCAGTTTCCATTGGCATGCAAGAAACCTGAATCCATGACTTTTAAAAAATATGGACCAAGCATTTTAAACAGCTTGGAAAAGGTCAGTGCTCTTTTCATGTGTGATCATATTTATAAGTCAGATAATGAATTTTAAGATTGGCAGGTCCACCAATCAATAAGGAATGCTCTTTGGAATACATGATTCATTTTTACATGGAAGAAATATGCAATTCCAAAGCTTAGGTGCTGATTTGCTCAACCATGGTAACTTTTTGAAATATTGGTCTTGTAAAGAATCCCACAGTAACATAGGAGGAAGTAAATTTGTCTCCAGGATGATATTCTCTGGTATTTAGGATATCAAAAATAAAACTTGAAAGGCATATAGGGATGATATTGATGTGCTTTTATTTCTGTGTGATTGAATATGAGCACAATGAAATCACTACTTTTAATTGAGAATATTTGAGACATATTATGTGGAATTTTAAATAGATTGTATAACCAGAGAGTGCAACGTTTTCTCTCTCTATGATTGGATTTGTTTGATAAAATGAGTATTGTGTACAGAAGGGGGAATCAAATGATTTGCATCCAATTTTAAATGAGACAAAAAATCAAGAAAAATGTAAAAATTTTGAGTATGTTTAATTTTTCATTTTAATTGAATTATGAGTCATATGGCTGATATTGTCAAGCTGAGAAGCAAGAAGAATATCTTAACTGATGACTTGAATATTGGTAAGTGAATAAGAGTGCATGAGCACTCCAAAGTTTATCTCAGGAATTCAAGGGGAATATATAATCCTCAGATTTCCCACCAATAATTTCATGTTCCAAGAATGTTAATCCATTTATCCCTTCATATTCCCAACTCTCACCACTAATCCTCAATGTTTGAAATTACAGTTCAAAATACTATCTTAAAGAGTACTGATCCTGAACAAAGTGAAAAGATGGAAGGTCTTGTGTATTTTCAGTTAAAATTCAATTGAAAATTTATTGCTATATATAGATGTTTTAAACTGGCACTTACCCAGTGCATCATAAAAATAATCATTGATCTTCCCCTATGGCAGATTAGTTTGTGTGTACTTTACTGATTGACTGATTTTTTTTATTAATTAATTAATTAAAAAGAAAAAGAAAAAGGAGAAATCAGCATCTGCTAGAGGAAGTGATAACTCAGATTGCTCACAGTATGAAATTTAAAGCTAATTGGTCCAAAATGTTTTTACCAAAAGAGTTGAACAAGGACATGCATCTTCAACCATGAATCATTGAGAGGAAGGTTAGGGGTCTTACTAATATTATCTGATTAAAATGTATCAAGTCTTATTTTGCATTGGGAATTCTCTCCCCCCATAGGAAAGAAAGTAATCACTTCTTCAAAGTAATCAAACCAAGGTATTTGTTTCTTTTTTACCATTTTTGGTCTCAATCTTATTTACCTCGATTCAAAATATCTGTAGTCATCGCACCTTCAATAAGATTGGCAAGTGTGGCCTCTGGGGGCAGATTGTCATGTGGGGAGAGAGCCAGTGTCAGTTCAAGGATTCAAGCAGCTTTTAAACCACCCGAAGGTGAGAACCCTGAGCTTTGGAGAATGAAGATGAGGTTTCAGGAATTGCAGGAGGCTTCATCTGAGAGATCAGATAGTAGGATAGGCAGCCCATGGGGAGGTATGTTTTGTTTTATTTCAATCAATTGATTTTTTTGGTGATATTAATTTTTTTATGAAGGATTCATTCAACTGTCAGGAGAAATGAGACTTGATTTCATTAGGGAATCACTTCCAGTTAGCATGTGATGTCCATTATTTATTTATTCTTAATTGTTTCTGATATTTTCTATTTTCTTTCAGTTCTAGGAATAATTTTCCCCATGGGTGCCTCCCCAATGTTTTCCAAAGCAACAATGTGGCCTCTGAAGGAATTCCTTCATGTGGGGAGAGTTCAATCCTGGCCTCCAGGATAGAGGCTTCTTTACCCGTTCAAGGAAATAAGAATCCTACATTGCGGCAAACAAGAGTAGAAAAGGAAAAAATGGACAGGTCAGATTTGCTTTCTTCAGATGGTAAGATTGATGCAGCTTTGAAAGGATCAGGTATTCAAGCTTCCCAGAAAGGAAAAAAAAGGTGTGTTTCTTTTGTTTGCTTTGAGATAGACATGGGATTTGAATCATTAATTTAATTTTTCATTTAATAATATGGAGAGCTTTCAACATTGGTTGAATCTTCAAGCCATATGTATCAAAAAATTGGCAAAAGTTGATGTGAATGAAACATGAGTTGACTTTTAATACAAAAAGGGGCTGCAAAGGTTCCTTCCCCCCCAAGAAAAAATACTTTGAGGCAGGGTTCAGTGGAAATAAATTTGATGAATCCTGGTGAGCTGTTTTTTGGTTTGAAATCTTTTTTAAGATTTAAGTGTCTTAAAATTTTCAAACAAGCACAAGTGTCAGGAGAGCACCACCAGAAACTTCTTGTGGTTAATGTCAATGAGGAGGCATATGTTTCAGGTTCTAATCTCATGGTAACACCAGGTAGTTTTTTGAAAGGTTCAAAGGTTCAAATTTGTCACTTTCTATGATTTTGATGATAATTTTTTATGAATAATCCTGTAAAAAATATTTGGAAAGGCCTGTAATAGGAGGGCATAGCATGCATCAATCAATTTTTGATTCCACTATGATGAATCCTGGTGCTCAAGTTGAAGCTCCACCTCCCATTATAACTCCAGATGGTGATCTATATTTGTAGCTAGTTTTCTCTGTGAGGAAAGTTCTGATTTATTTTTTCATTTTTCAGAATTAAAAAGAAGATACTTGGATATAATGGAGAAACTTGGCTTTAGAATTCCAGAGCAGTGGACTTTAAAGCTCCAGGGAAGAAGGGTTCAACTATTTGGAAGTAATTTTAAAGGAGGCCAAAAATTTGAAGTAAATCCATCAGGATCCCAAAGGCTTCCAAATTCTCCAATTCACAGATGCATGCCATCTTTACCAAACCCTTCAGAATGATTAGGAAATTCATTTGAAAAATCTGAAAAAGTAAGGTCACATGATGACATGGGAGTAGAGGTAGTAGGTAAGAAAGTTTTCTATGAGAAAGATGGCCAGCCAGTGTATTAAGAGATACATAAATGAAAGGGTAACTTGATTATTTTTTACAAAATTTTGACTGAGGATTTGAGGATTAATATTTTGTGTTTTATATTTAGGCCCAGAGATGTGTCAGAGGGTGCAAATATGTGATGATGACATAGGAGGAAAAAGTCAGATATGCCATGATCTTTAAGGCGTATAGGAGAAGATTGTGAGTGGAATACAGCTTAATTTTTATTAATTTTGGCTCAACTGATGCATTTTGGAGTTTTTTTTAACTAAGCCGTGGATTTTTTGTCTCCAATTTTTCACAAGTTCAACCAGTCCAGAGAACATGAAGCTAGCCTTATGAGGCAAATTTAGCATGTTGATGATAGAGGGGAGGGTGGCTAAAATAAATTTTTCTTGGAAAGTAACTTCCAGGAAAAATTGAGGGGGTCTGGTGGCAATCCAAGAATTTCATGGAGAATTCTCAGCCAAACAAAGAAGTGCAAGATACACCAGAGCCCATTTTGACCCAGGTTGGAATTGATATGAGTGGTTTGGAAGTGGTGTGATTGGGAACTTAGTTTTAAACACTTCTCTCATGGGTTTTTCTTTTTGCATAAAATATTCAGGGGAAAGACTGACATGTGACCCATTCTCCCAATCCAATAGGTTGGGGAAGGGGAACCTTCTACATCCTTTGATTCAAGTTCTTCTTGTTTGAGCTTGTCTACCCCAACTCTTGAGGAAGTACGGTCTCATTCATTTGTATCAAAAACGGCATCCATTCTTTCTTCAAGGAACAACCAACAAGAGATGCAGATGTGTTGGGAAACTCAAATATTGAAGGTATTCCACACCCTCAAGCCTCCCAAGTCTCTGTAACTGATTTATCACCTTAAAAACCTGTGGGAAATAATCCTGAACCAACAGATAAACACCTTCAACAATTCAATACTGCTTCAATTTATACCAAAAATACATCAACAACTACAATGGATGTGAATGCAGGAACTACTACAGCAGCCACAGATGTACCAATGCATGGAATTCCACCTCCACCTCAGCCAATCAATGACCCTAAAATTACACCTTCAGGGATGGCTGAAACATCAATAGCTTCACAAAATTTTCATCTGGTTCAAATTGTGAGTTAAATCAAGTGAAATAAAGACTAAAAAATTAATCATTGAAAATTGGATGTAAATTCTATTTTATTGCCAGGCCAACCAACAGCTGAAACTTCACGTGGGAATGGTGGGTGGTGGCTCCTATCAAAGAGCTTTTCAATAATTTAACTTCATTTTTTGGGATATTTTGAACAGTAATGCAATCAAGTCAAGTTGATCAGTTGGCTATTGAAATACTTGAGTGAATTATTTGAATTTTTCATCTCATTTTCATCAACTGAAAATTTTATATTTCTTCAGCCATGGAAACAGAAAATGATCCTGAAAATGATGAAGAAGGTTTTTAAGAATTGAAATTATCTAAACAAGATTTAAAAATGACTAACTGGTTTGAGAACCTCTTTCTTCCAGTGGAAAACTATGCAAAGAACTCACAAGCACAACAAAATGAAGGAATCAGATCCAGGGCCTCCCTATCTTCCAAGAGGAAAACTAAAAAGGAGAGGCAGAAACAGTTGAACAACCAACTCCCACCTGAGACTGATACCATCTGCACTGTGGTCCATGCTCATGCTACATTCTTTCTTCAAATGAAGAATAGGGATTTCAACACACTACCTGGACCACCCAAAAATGATGAGCTATATTTGCCCATTCAGCGTGGGAGGGGGATTGAATTTGCTCAGAGAAATCCAGCTGCACTAGTCTCACCTCAAAACCAAAACCAAGCCATAACCAGTTTCACCCAAACCTGGCTTTGAGATCTTGGTCTGACTTAGTTTAATTTTGACTGGATGAGTGAATGGAAACATCCATTCAACCAAGTGATGGATTTCTCATTTTTTTGTACACTGGATGTTGCACTTTATACTGGGGAGTACAACAGTTTTTTATGGTCCCCTGACCATTCCAACCATGAAATTGTGTCTGAAATTTGGGAAAATTACTTTCTTCATTCAAAGGGTGATCAGAGATTGATCTAAAGGAGTTGAGAGGTTGCTGTTGAGCAAAGAAAGACCAAGAAAAGGACTTAAAAAATATTGAGAAGAGTAAGTCATTCAATCTCATACTTGTGTAAACTGAACTGAAAATGTATGATTCAGATTTTTAGCTAGCAGAGAGGAGGCAGAAATGTTGTGATGAAAAAATTTATGTGATCCTTGAAGCACAGTTCAGTGATCCTGCAGTGTGCTCTGATACAGAAGAGGTGAATGAAAATGGTATAAATGTTCACAGGAAGATGGAATTGGAATGGTTTTCAGAAAGAGCTTCCCAATTTATGGAATTTATTAACCATAAAATATTGATTGGAAGTCAAATTGGTAAGGAAAAAAGGCAGCCTAAGTTTGTTGATAGGAAATCTTCCAGTAAATTTAATGCCAATCCAAGGATCTCAGCCAAATTATCTCAACAATTTTATGATCAAAATTGGCTCAGTACACTACAGCCTGCAACAAGCACTGCTTTAAAAATACAAGATATTGTGGTAATTAAGAATGATGGAACACCTGCAGCCTGAATAAAAAATAAATGGCAATGATAAATTCACAACTCAAATGATTTGTTTACATGACTCATTTGAGCTGTGTGGAATGGCAACAAAACTAAATTGGAGCTGTGTAGGGCCCCACACAACTTGAGTGTAGTCGTGAGGCCCCCACACAGCAGTCCTCTGCCATGTGACCTACAGCCCAACCACATTCAAGTTGTGTGGGGCCCTACATGGCTCTAATGTAGTTGTGTTGCCGTGCCACACAACTACAAGTCTTGTGGGCCCAAAAAAAAAAATAATAATAATAAAATAAATAAAAATACAATAAAAACAGAAATCAACCTAAACCCTAAAAATTGAAAAATATTGATTTTTTGGTTAAAAAACAAACAAACAAATAACAAATAAAATAAAAGGGTAATGTTAAATTCACAACTCTTTGAGTTGTGTACACAACTCAAATGGTCCAGGTGGCACACGACACAACTTAAATGGGCCTTGTGGCATACTACACAACTCAAATGGGCCGTGTGGCATGATATACAACTCAAATGGGCTGTTTGGAATGCTACACCACTCAAATGGACCGTGTGGCATGCTAAAAGGCCAAATGGGCCATATGGCATCCTAAACAGCCCATTTGAGTCTTTTAGCTTGCCAAATGTCCCATTTGAGTTGTGTGGAACTCTAAACAACTAAAATCAAGTTGTGTAGCCTCCACATGACTTTAATGCAGTTTTGTAGCCCCCACATCATGCTTCAGTTTTGTGTGGCATCAGGCACGACTACATTCAAGTTGTTTAGGGTTGTACATAACTTAAATATAGTTGTGTTCCGTGCCACACAAATAAAAGAATTGAATTGCAGGCTTAAAAAAATAAAATAAACTAAATAAAAAAACAGAAATCAACCAAAAAATCAAAAATGGTAATGTTAAATTCAGGGCTCCAACTGTGTGGTAGTTGTTTAGGGCCCTACACAGCCCATTTGTGCCAAGGGGGCCCAAAGAAGACTACAAAGGGCCTTTCCAAACATGCGAAACCCCCAGGGGGTTGTATAGGAGCCGTTTACCCCCCAGAAACCGCAATTTTGAGCCGTGTACCCCCATTCATGACTCAAATCCGCCATTTCCTATTCTTGGCCCACCCAGAGCCATTAAAGCTTTACAAAAAATTGGATCATCTTGCTAGGTTGGATTGTACTTATAAAACGAATAAGTAAAAAATGCCGCTATTGCATGTTTTAGAAATAACAGCCAACCGGATAACTTTCACAAAAGCAGTGGTTTTCATAACACAAGGAAAATTTGAGTTCTACAGTTGGTCTATAAATGCATTAAAGGAGTTGGCTTATGATCCTGAGAGACTTCCAAAAGTCTTTTTGATTGACTGTGGAAAAGCTCTGATTTGTGCAATTGAATCTAGATTCCCAGAGTCATCAAGACAATTTTGCACTTGGCACTTGTCTAAAAACATACAAGAAAACTGTAAAGGGCGCTTTTTTAATGACATTGAAGGATTGAAAAGCTTTATCACTCTATGGGAAAAGTACAGGGCCTCAAAGACCAAGGAGGGGGCAGAGGTCAATGATGCAGAACTCAGAGTAGGTCCAAATCACTGCTTCTTATTCTTCCTAGTTTTGGGTTCTGACCTTTTGACTTTTAAAGTGTTTCTTGAAAGAATATGAGGATGTGCTTGAGTATATGGAAAATAAAATTTTCCCTATCAAAGAGACATTTGTAATGGTGTTGAATTTTATAAAACCAGATTTTGGAAACAAAATAACATCTTGGATTGAAGGGGCCCATGCAAATCTGAAATTATTCCTTGCAAAATCTTTGGGAAAAATGTTGGATGTTTGGAAAGACCTTGACAGAAAATTTTCAAATCAAATTAAATTGGTTCATGCATCACTAAAAAACTCTCAAATTAATTTAGGGACAGTTCTCCCACCTGAATTGTTACCATTGGGATACAGATTTTCTTTGAAGAGAATTCAGCTTATTAGGGAACAACTTTGAAAAGTTCAAATTTGATCATGATTGCAAATTGTGCACCAAGTCATAATCCAAGACTATGGGTTTTCCTTGTTCCCACCAAATAGGTGACTTTCTAGCATTCAGAGGATCTGTGGTACCCAAAGATGTTCATTCTCAGTGGAGGTTGGACTATGAACCTTGCATTTCTAGTTCTGTAAGTTGGCTTAGGCTGGATTGTTCAAATCACTATGTGATTAATGCTTTTTGATTAATGATTCCTAATTCAATAATGGTTGATACTTTTGAATTTTTGAAGTTAAATGAGGAAAAAATGCTGAGCTTTCCCCAGTAACGTGAAATAAAGAAGGCAATGATCTTGGAATCTCCAGATCATGAGCAAGGCAACCTATTGAAGTATATCATTCAAAAGATCATGAAATATCAATTGAAGCCAAGACTTGAACATAAAGTCTTAGGATCAAGTAGGGCCCGGCCAAAATTGACAGATATGTGGGGAGAACCATCTTGGTTTGAGCATTTTGAAAAAAAGTCAAGCAGGAAAATAGGACTGGAAGGGTGCCAAATAAGAAAAAAAGAAAGATTGCAAGTCTTATCTTTTGGAAAATGTTCATTTTTTGGGTTTAATGAACTAACTAACTAATGATGAATTGTTAGTCAAAGTTGGCAGGATCAGAATCTGAATTTCATAGTTCAGAGGAAGAGACTGAATGTGAACTGGGATCACTTACTTTGTAATTTTAATCCTCTTCAAAGGAGGACAATGTGCAGCAAAGCTCAACCAGAAGATCATCTTTGGTGAGTATTCATTTCATTGATCCGATTAAAAAAATGAATACTAAGTTATTTTTCATGATAGGAACCAAAAGTGAAGTACCTCAATCAAATACCCAAGAAATTCCATCAGTTCTTGGGTGAGGTTTGAGATCCAATTGGAGATGGGAATTGCGGATTTAGAGTCATTGCTAAATCTCTGGGTTACAATGAACATGGATGGTTTAAAGTGAGAAATTAAATGATTGAAACATTAGAGAAACATAAATTATGCTACATTAAGATGCTTGGTGGTGCAAAAGAGGTAGAAAAGATTAAAAAAAGTCTTGATGTTGAAGAAATCAATCAAATGATTCCCTCTTCAAAATGGTTGGCTTAACTAGATATGGGACAAATAATAGCACAAACATACACCAGAAATATATGTTTCATTTTATTGGAGTCGCGTTGTTCTTATACTTCAATGAAAAGTGGTGTTACAGATCAATCAGACCCTATTTATACTTCATTTTTAAACAATAACCACTGGGTTCTATTGATACTTGAGGGAGAAAGGATTCCAATCCCACCCATTGTAGCAAAACCACATTCCTTGATTTCTAAAAAAGCCTCTGGTTGGGTTGATCATCTCCAAGATCAACTGCAAATGTATTCTAGATTATAGAGATTATAGAATTTTCCTTCTTTTCATAATTGTGTTTCATATAAATTTCAATTCTAATGCAGCTAACAATCTCTATTAATACAAAGGGTTATCACATTTTGAACATAATTATGTTGAGTGTTTTGAGTTAAAATCATTATATTGAGTGTTGTGAATGAGAGTTCAATGGTAAGTCAGTTCAACTTGTGTTGGGCTGATTCCATCATAAAGAGTATTTTACTCCTTATGATGAGATCAGCTTAACACAAGTTGAACTGGTTTTTACTTTAGGGCTTGTCAAGTTACTTGTATTTTTTTTGGTGTTTTTACTTTAGGGCTAGTCCAGTTAATTTTCTTTTTTGTGATGTTTTTACTTCAGGGCTTGTCAAGTTACTTGTCTTTTTATTGGTGTTTTTAGTTTAGGGCTAGTCCAATTTCTTGTGTTTTTTTGGTTCTTTTTACTTTAGGGCTGGTCCATTGGATAGTACCAGTTTTTTTATACGTTTATTTATTTATGGGAAACATTGAATTCACAGCTCATTGAGCCGTGCAAACGCTTTGAAAGGGGCCGTGTGGGATACCACACGGTCCAATCCAAGCCTTGTAAGGCCCCCCACGGCTCAAAGAGTTGCGCGGCCAACCCAGCCTGGTCTGCCGGCATGTGGGATTCCACACACCACTGGACTGTGGTGAGCCAAAAAAAAAAGGAATGAAAGGGTACTAACATGACCCATAAACTAAATAAACCTTCCAAAAAAACAGAAATCAACCAAAAAATCAAAGAATGTTCTTTTTTTGGTTAAAAAAAACAAAAAAATAAATAAATCAATAAAAAAAAAAAACTGGTACTATCCAATGGACTAGCGCTAAAGTAAAAAGACCCAAGAAAATATAAGTAACTGGAATAGCCCTAAACTAAAAACACCAAAAAAAAGACAATGAACTTGACAAGCTCTAAAGTAAAAACACCAAAAAAAAGACAAGTAACTTGAAAAGCCCTAAAGTAAAAAAACCAAAAAAAATACAAGTAACTTGAAAAGTCCTAAAGTAATTTCAACTTGACTAGCCCTAAAGTAAACGGGCCCAAAAATTAAAGAATTCTTTTGATCAGCCCTAAAGTAAAAGTGCCCAAAAAAATACAACTCTTTTGACAAGCCCTAAAGTAAAAACACCAAAAAAAAAACAAGTTCAACTTGTGTTAAGCTGATCCCATCCAGGCTAAACATAAGTTGAGCTTGTGATGGAATCAGCCCAACACAAGTTGAACTGACTTTCCATTAAACTCATTCAAAACACTCAATATAATGATTTCAACTCAAAACACTCAACATAATTTGTTCAAAATGTGATAACCCTTTATATTAATAGAACTCATTAGCTGAATTAGAATTAAAATTTATATGAAACCAAATGATGAAATGGAGTAAAAGTCTATGATGATCTAGAATACATTTGCAGTTGATCTTTGAGATGATCACCCCAACCAGAGGCTTTTTTAGAAATCAAGGAATGTGGTTTTGCTACAATGGGTGGTATTGAAATCATTTCTCCCTCAAGTACTAATATAACCCAGTGGTTATTGTTTACAAATGAAATGAAAATTGGATCTGATTGATCAGTAACACCATTTTTCATTGGAGTATAAGTATCACATGACTCCAATGAAATGAAACATATAGGTTTGGAATATGTGTCTGCTATGATTTGACCCATTTCCAATCTAGCCAGCCATTTTGAGGAGGGAATCTTTTCATTGATGTCTTCAAAATCAAGTCTTTGTTTAATCTTTTCAACCTCCTTTGCACCACCAAGAATCTTAAAATAGCATGCTTCATGTTTCTCTGATTTTTCAATCATTTCCCTCCTAAATTGAAACCAACCATGTTCTTCATAACCAAGAGATTTAGAAATGACCCTAAATCCTCAATTCCCATCTCCAATTGGATCCAAAACCTCAACCAAGAAATTATGGAATTTATTGGGTATTTGATTGAGGTATTTCACGTTTGGTTCCTATCATGGAAAATAACTTAGTATTCATTTCTTTAATGAGATCAATGAAATGAATACTCACCAAAAATGAGCTTCTGGTTGAGCTTTGCAGCACTTTCTCTTCCTGTGAAGAGCATTCTGATTCCAAATTAAGTGATCCCAATTCACGTTCAGTCACTTCCTCTGAACTTTGAAATTCAGATTCAGATTCTGCCAAACTTTGACTAACAATTCATCATTAGTTAGTAACTAAGTTCATTAAACCAAAAAATGAACATATCCAAAAAAAAATACTTACAATGTTTCTTGTTTTCTTATTTGGCACCCTTCCAGTCCTTTTTTCCTGCTTGAGTTGTTTTTCAAAATGCTCAAACCAAGATGGTTCTCTCTGCGTATCTGTCAATTTTGGCCGGCCCATACTTGATCCTAATAATTTAGGTTCAAGTCTTGGCTTCAATTGATATTTCATGATCTTTTGAATGATATACTTCAATAGGCCGCCTTGCTCATGATCTGTAGATCCCAAGATCATTGCATTTGCTTTTTCAAGTGACTGAGGAATGCTCAGCATTTTTTCCACATTGCACTTCAAAAATTCAAAAGGATCAACCATTAGTGAATTAGGAATCATTAATCAAAAAGCATTAATCACATAGTGATTTGAAAAATCCAACTTGAACAATCCAACTTAAGCCAACTTACAGAACTAGAACTGCAAGGCTCATAGTCCAACCTCCACTGAGGATGTACATCTTTGGGTACCAAAGATCCTCTCAATGCTGGAAGGTCATCTATTTGGTGGGAACAGGGAAAAACAATATTCTTGGATTATGACTTGGTGCACACTTTGCCATCTTGATCATGTTTGAACTTTGCAAAGTTGTTCCCTAATAAGCTGAATTCCCTTCAAAGACAATTTGTATCCCAATGGTAACAATTCAGGTGGGAGAACTGTCCCTAACTTAATTTGAGAGTTGTGTAGTGATGCATGAACCCATTTAATTTGATTTGAAACTTTTCCGTCAAGGTTTTTCCAAACATCCAACATGTTTACCAAAGATTTTTCAAGGAATCATTTGAGAGTTGCATGGGCCCCTTCAACCCAAGATTTTGTTTTGTTTCCAAAATATGGGTTTATACATGTCAACACCATTAAAAATGTCTCTTTGATAGGGAAAATTTTATTTTCCATATACTTGAGCACATCCTCATAGTCTTTCAAGAAACACCATAAAATTCAAAAGGTCAGAACCCAAAACTAGGAAGAATAAGAAGCAGTGATTTGGACCTTCTCTGAGTTCTGCATCATTGACCTCTGCCTCCTCCTTGGTCTTTGAGGCCCCATAATTTGCCCACAGAGTCATAACGCTTATCCATCCTTCAACTTCATTAACAAAGCACGCTTTACAGTTTGCTTGTATCCTTTTAGACAAGTGCCAAGTGCAACATTGTCTTGATGACTCAGGGAAACTAGATTCAATAGCATGAATCAGAGCTTTTCACAGTCAGTCACAAAGACTTTTGGAAGTCTCTCAGGATCATAAGCCAACTCCTTTAATGCATTTACTGACCAATTGTAGAACTCAAATGTTTCTTTTGTTATAATAACAAGAGCTTTTGTGAAAGTTTTCCAATTGGCTGTCATTCCTACAACATGCAATAGTGGGGTTTTGAACTTATTTGTCTTATAAGTACAATCAAAAATAGCAATATGATGGAATTGTTTTGAAAGCTTTACTGCCTTGGGACGTGCTAAGTACAGGGCCTACAAGTGACCCGCTCCACTGAACTTTGACCAGTGAATCCAACTTGTTTCTTCAAGCTGTTCATAGAGTACCTCCATAACACTTTTACCCTTTAGTTCTGCAAGCATTACCTTGCGCTTAGTGTTATAGATTGTTTGGTAATCAACATAGTCCCGCCCATAAATCTTGCTCAATCTTCCCTTAAGTTTTAACGTGTTGAGCCCATCTTTCATGCCTTTCTTAAGTAGATCCAAGGCTTTCCCAGAGATTCTCCTCAGTTTAGGATACACAGACAGATTTTCAGATGGTTGATGGTTATGTTGCATTTTTGATAGGAGATTTTCCACAATTGGTCTGCCTTTGTGCAACTTGCATGGATTAAGAACTTTCACCCAGCCTTCCTTGTGTGAGTTTGTCTAGACCATTTGGTAAGAATGTTTCCTGAATAGGAACCATGTCTATCACAGGATAAATCCACATATTGGTCACACTTTGAGTTGAAAACTGCTAAAGCGTAAACATGCTTCATTTCCCATGTTTGACAATATTTTTGTACCTCTTCCCAAGTAGGAGAAGCTCTCACAGGAGGTGGGTCAAGCTAATCTGTCATAGTTACATAGTTACATTGATGGCATGCACTTCATCAGTTTCAATCAAAGTAAATATGGCAAAGACCAGTAACATTAAATGTTACTCATGAACAGAGGTCAAATCCCATTGTGAAACATTTTGTTCTTCAATTGTCACCCTTGATGAGGATGCAATTGGGGCTTCCAATTTTTCATTAACCAAATCCATTTTTTCTGTTTCCAAAGCTTTGTTGATGGCAATATCAATGTAGACCTTCCACGCATCCATGTCAGAAGAAGGAGGGCTTGCCACTGTTCCAATGCAAAAAAATGCAATGGTATACTTCAGTATTCAATCCAACTTTCAATTGATCAAACAAATTTTGCTCACTTTTCAGTTGAGAAAGAATTTTTCACAGATTTTTATATGATTTCAATTTTCACTTTGGTTTCAATTTAGAGTCCCTTTGGGATTGCTAGGTGTTGAACAATAGTCCCAAAAGGTATGTGTTGATCCCAAATTTGGGTTGACAGAACTCAAGTGTGGTCCAGGGGGTCCCCAAAATTCTGGAACAACTTCTGGGTGGTTGTGCACCCCCAAACACGGCAGCTTTGTGTTGTGTACAGGGGTACATGTCTTGAAATAGCCATGTTTGGTGGTTACACAACCTCCTACACAACCCCCCCGCGGTTGCACTTGTTCCAAATGGCCCTTTGTAGTTGTCTATGGGCCCCCATGGCTCATTTGAGCCGTATAGGGCCCTACACGACTAACACACAGTTGGGGCCATGAATTTAACATCACCCTTTAAATGAATGACTGGTTTCTTTGAGACTTATAATAGGTCTCAGATCAGACCTTTATTAATTATTAACTTTTTATTGGTAGAATTTGTTGAAGAATGAAACAGATGTATTGGATTATTGGTTAGTGGTTGATTAGATATATTTGTTCTTAAAGAATATTCCAATATTAAAGCATTCAAGGGTTTATCAAAGGGATGGTTCATGAGAGGACCAAAGGATGGGTTTACCCACAAGGGGGTGGGTAGAGGAAAGGTTGGTGGTTGCTTTTTGCTTTGCTCTCTTTCTTTTTAACAATTATTTATTGATTGAAGGGTGGTTCTTCTTTAATTTGGTGCTGAATATTGAGGTCACAGAAGAAACCTTATTTAAGCACCTGATGGGCTGATTTAATTTGTGTAAGATGGGTTATAACTTGATATTTGATTTACTGTTTCTTTATAATTGGTTCAATGATACTATTTTTCTGGGTAGGTACCACAGATAACTACTGATGGGTAGGTTGGTTGGCCTGGGTGGCCTGATGATACAACTTTGATTGGGCAGAGATGCCCTCTTTAACAGACAAATACTACCTCAGGGGGTGCTCAAGGCTTCCCCTGAGGGATCTTGCTGTTCTGGTGAGGAACAGTGAGATACAATTACACAAAAAAATTTTTTCTGGTTAGAAAAAACTTGTACAGTTAGATGAGGCATGTATTCTGGCTGGAAAAATCTTGCACAGGGGTTTCATGCATGCACAGCCCTGCATAAACTGCTGTGAAGCGCAGATAAAATATGCTTCAGTGTATTAATGGTGGTTGGTTTGTTACTACTTGATGTGTCAGCTTGCTACTATTGCAGAGCAAGCTGCAAAAGTAACAGAAATAACATAAAAATAATAATAATAACATCAACCTAAGAAAGAGTAGGAAAACCATAAATATTATTGCAAAAATGGATTTTCCACCCAAAATTAGGTAGGGTCACTCACTGACCCCACCCTTGAAATACAACTCCTTATATTTTTAAATAATTAAGGAAAGAACCACCAAAATACCACGGCACCACTATTGAACTTTTAGGCTAATTAAATATTTAACATGTATTGTCACGTATAGGTTTTGCACCTAAAATCCAGTCAGAATTGAGGTGTTGTGTATATTTTAGGAGCTACAGACGGAAATGTGTTCTGTCACAATTCCCGCACACAGCCGTGGCAGCCAATGCACCCGCGTGCCGCTGAGCTACAGCTCTGTCACTCTTTCAAAGTCGTGTACGCAGCCCCGGGCCTCTGGCAAGTACGCAGCCGCGGGACTATGGGTTGACAAAGTGACAGGCCGCCTGAGAAACTTAGGTACTGCGTAAACATGCTACAACCCACACGGGAACATTCTACATATGTAATAAATGTTCCCCTGGATAGTAGATAGTCTAAAAGTACATAAAATCATATAAAAATACTGAAATAACCTTTATACGTATTTTTTATTAAATATAATTCAAAGTACCAAAAATATCAAAAATAAGACAATGACAACTTCTAAAATTATATTAAAATACTTTAATTTACTATTATGAGAGCTTCCAGACGTAAATTTTTTTTTGCAATACTAAAAAAACTTATGATGTAAAAGTATTACATGAATACCCATGACTTACATTTTTAAGTAATTATTTCAGTAAATCAACTGAATTTTGAAAATAAGGAGTAAAATCACTATCATGACTTTACTCCAATTATTTAATACATAATGAGAAATCACCTGACATCAGAATATCCGTAGGAATGCCAGTTAAAATAATTATTAACTTACTGGGAACATTTACTAAGGATAATAAGTTAAATAATCAATAAAAAGGACAGATTAGTGTTATTCACACTTCCAAATACCAATTATAAAGTAGAATAATTCCCATACCCTGTGGAACTAGATGCTACCCATGTTACAGCACCAAGAAAACGTGACAGGCTACCACTGGTCATCCTGCTAGCCTCAGTGTCCGTACCTTTGAGCCCCTGTACCCCTCAGAAGGACAATATTGGGACTCCAAAAGCTATAAATAAAGAGCTCTTTTGAGGATATTGATACAAAGAGACTCAGTTATATTTATATCCAGAAACCGTGCCAAGGTAATCAAATAC